>CM076960.1:9420000-10020000 GCA_039566865.1 Aurelia coerulea | reverse complement strand
AGACACAGTGTTGGGATTAAGATGAATTCTCATAACACACAAACAAATATCTAAACCTAAAACACAATACAATACAGTAGACAGTCCTTTAGCATATTATTTAATAATTATTACAGTATAGTAATAATCTGCATTACTATAATTGTGTTATGTGTTATGTGGAGTGGAGGGTGGGGAAAAACTTGAGATGTCTAGATGTCCATGAAGATTTGCAAGTGAAGGACAACTAGCAGAACCCCTGTATATACTGTACCCTACCATTGATTCCCCAAATATGGCAAAGGGAGCTGAGTTGCGTATTTTGCCCTTCACTGATAGGCTACCAAAGTTATGGCATCATACCTGACTCACACTGACTATTGCAGGTATGAGGAACTAGGCCCTATTGACGTTTTTTTTCATTTTTTTTTCATTTTATCATTCTTTAAAGTTGGTTATTTACAATAGTTATCAGCATAATATATACATCAACTAATTTAAACCAACTACAACTAAAAATAATTACATAATATAAAGTATAATACAATATCCTATTTACAACATAGTTTACAGCTGCAGTTTGCCCCCTTCCATGTTTTTATTTTCCTTTTGAAAGCTGCCACTTTTTCACATGTTTTAATATCATCACTTAGTGCATTCCAAAGGATGCTGCCTCTGAAGGTTACAGAGTGTGGTCCAAAAGTGTGTGTTTTTATTTGAGGCAATTTTACCAAATTTTTGATCCTAAGGTTGTATTCCACTTGCTTAGTACTGAAAAAATCCCAAAGGTATGATGGATTCAACGAATTCAGAGTTTTGAATACTTCTAACATCAGTTTTTGGAGATTTTTGACGTGGATTGTTGTATCTGCCTCTCTCCTTAGACACATATCAAACGATGCATCATAATCCTTATGGAGCACCCTTAGTGCACGTTTATGTGTTCTATTAATCTCTTTGTTTGCAGCTTTAGAAGAGAACATCCAAATCAAAGGGCAATAATTGAAATTTGCCAACACCGTTGTATTACATAAGAGTTTAGCTTGTGTATCATCAAGATAGTTCCGAAGTCTTGAGAATGCACTCACTTTTTGGTTTATTTTACCGCACAATTCAGTAATATGCTTGTCAAAATTCAGCTTAGAATCAATCGTTACTCCTAAGAGTTTTACTTGTTGGCATTGATTGATGATCTGATCATCAATACTAAGACACATTTGCTGATCACTCTTTAGCCCTAGGAACATAAGCTGGAATTTTTCAGGGTTTGCTACCATCCCGTTCTCGGTAAACCACTGTAAAATCGAGCTCAGATCATTTTCCAAGTTGTTTATCACTTCATCAAGGGTCCTACTCCTTGCGTAGATTGTATTGTCATCTGCAAAGTTGCAGATTTCTGATTCCAAGTCAATTAGGAACAGGTCATTGATAAAAATGTTGAACAGCATCGGTCCAAGGACCGATCCTACCCTGCGGTATTCCTATCTTGATTTTTCCAAGGGAACTGTATGAGGAGCCCACTTTAACTCTTTGGCTACGGCCTGTCAAATAGCTATACATGAATTTGAGGCTATTTCTGTCGAATCCATATGCCTCCAACTTGGCTATCAACAAATCATGCAGGATACAGTCATAGGCCTTGGAAAGATCCATTAATACGGTACCAACAATCCCCGAGGCATCGAGGCATTTTCGCCATGATTCGATTACTCTAAGTAGTGCATCTTGCGTACTATAACCTTTTCTGAATGCAGATAAGAGACTTGTCAATTTATTCTCGAGAAAGAGATTTATTTGCAACCCAATCAACCTTTCAAAGATTTTAGATATTGGAGGTAGTACACTTATTGGTCTATAATTTGATCTATCTGTTTGTACTCCTCTCTTATAGCCCGCAGAAACATCGGCTACCTTGAGATCGTTAGGAAAGCTGCAGTTATTTATTGCTGCATTAACGCAGTCTGTTAAGTACGGGACCAAAATGTCTTTGCTATTTTGTAGTATTTTCACTGGTATGTTTCCGCTGTTAGATTTACTGGGATCGATTGCATCTATTTGATCCATCACGTTCCAGGGGAAGACATGTGAAAATTTAAACTTATCTGTTTGTGGTGTAGAGGCTTTAATTGCCTTGATGCCTGGGTGATTCTTGTACTTTTCTATGGCATTAGTTACCATTTTATCTAGGTCATTTGTATGACTATTGTCAGGGTTATCGTCAGGAGCACTCAGTCCTAATGAGTCGGTGATATTTAAGAAATATGTATTGAAACTTTCCGCAATTTCCGTGTCATCAGTAATGATTTTGTCATTTTCAATGAGAACTATTTTGTCACTCATTGGATTTACATTTGAAAACATTGGTTTAACCATTTTCCAAAATTTCCTGTCATTATCAATCGATTTTGGTGAGATACTTTTATAAAACTTTCGTTGGGCTTTCTTGTTCATTTTCACAATCAAATTTCTTTGTTTCTTATATCGACTAACGTCCTCCTCCTTCTTAGTTTTGTTGGCTAATTTTTTCAAATTTGTGCGCAACATTATTTCCTTGCGTAGTTCCTTGTTCATATGTTGTTTATCATTGCCTCTCACAATTTTTGTTTTCGTTGGTGCATGTTGGTCGAGTGTCTCAATAATGACCTTATTTAATTCGCTGTATTCTACAGGAGCATTTTTACGCAGATTTGACGTCAAGCAATATTGCGAAATCTGAGGCTGACCTAGTATGAATGAAAACTCTAGGTCCTCCAATATTCAACCTATACCCAACACTTGCTGATTTAGACTAACATTTAGTTTATTATCTAAATGTACACCTAAATCAGATATGTGTTAGAAAAGACACAGTGTTGGGATTAAGATGAATTCTCATAACACACAAACAAATATCTAAACCTAAAACACAATACAATACAGTAGACAGTCCTTTAGCATATTATTTAATAATTATTACAGTATAGTAATAATCTGCCAAATCCAAAGGATATTGTTGTAGGTGGAATGTTATTGTTGTGGTATATGTTGTGAAAGAAGGGTGGTAGCTTTGATTCTGATATCAAGGGGGACAGTGAGGTACAACAGGACTGCATTGGACTTCCAGTCACCCAAAATCTTGATGATCTCAAGGGGTAAACCAGCTTGGAAGGCCAATGAAGCCCCCCCACGCCGAAAAGAATGGGAGCCAAAATCCATTCCGTGGAGGCCACATTTTGTAAGGCATGTGCGCAGCTTGTTCATGAAAAAACCATATGTGAAAGGCCGAATGCTTAGGGAGGGATGTACCCACTGAAAAGCCTGTGCATCATTGGATAGGTTAGGGGTAAAGGAGAAAGCTCTAGAGATCGCAGAGACTGGACAGAAGGGGGAACCTGGGGCTGCAATCAGGGGTATGTGCACCACCTTTTCCCTAAACTGGATAGTTTTGCTCCAGCGCACCCGAACCAGGGCACCCCCCGGAAAGAAAGAGAAATCGGCTTTTGTGAGCTGCTTACCAGGATCAAAGCTGCCAACCTTACTTATGAGTAAATGTGATTTGCGGACAAAAAAAGGCAACCAGACATATTGCCCAGAAGGCAGCATCAACACTGTAGGTGAGATTGAGCTGTGTGTGAATACCACGCAGAATAGCGAAATCGATTGGGAGCTTCTGTTTGGGGGCATTGCCATGAACTCGTTTAACCCCTGTGAGGAGGGAGGAGAGTTGCCAATTCCCAGTGAGGAGGTTGCTAAGGCCAAATTCTTTGTGCATTAGGCCAATAATGCCAAGGTACTGCTTGATGCTGGAGAATTTTAGCGTACGAGCCAAATATGCGGCATATAAAAAAATTCCATGTGTAGAAGCAGGCACTGGAGGAATGTCATAGAATGGCAAAACCGGAGGTAGGTATCACGATGTGTGCTATAGGTTCGCTTGGTGTTTGGGGCAAATGTCTGGTTGCGGAAGAATGCAATCTCTTCAATGAGCTCCTTGTAAACCTGTGCAGAACCTAGAACAAAGAAACATAGCACTATTCGGAGACATGTGGTTGACAAGGAGCTCACCGGAGACATTGTGCGAAGGTGTGTATTTACAAAATTCTGAGTACAACTGTAATAATGCAACGCCGTTATGCATACGAGAAATACGGTCTGCACGAATATTGTCTATGCCTGGAACATAAACAGCGGTAAGACGAAAGTTATGAATAGCTGATAGCTAAAACAGATGCCGAAGCCATGACATGACAATGGGGTTGGCAGTAGTGCCTTTATTAATCATGGCAACTGCGGCCTGATTATCACAGTGGATAATGACATGATGGTTAGCCCATTGGGAACCCCACCTCCTAACAGCTAGATAGATAGCAAATGCCTCTTTAATATTTATATAGAGGGGAGCTACAAGGGGGGCATCTGCAGGCAGGAAAGAATAAGCCCAGTCCCCCCGAAAATAGGAGCCTACGGCGTCCTGAGAGGCATCTGTTTCGACATCAGCTATCGGAACTTTGCTGTGAAGTAAACGTTTGCCGTTGAAAACAGCTAAGAAGCTCTGCCACCAGAATAAATCCTTACGGAACTCCGGAGTGAAGCAAAATTTGGCAGAAGCAGAACGAAGCGAATTCAAGCTGTCTAAAATACGACGTAGAAAAGTGCGTCCCCCGTGCACCACACGACAAGCCCAATTGAGCTTGCCAGCAAGTTGCTGGAGCTGGCGCTTGGAGGCACGTTTCCTGGCAAGAAAAGTATTGATTAGCAGCATAGGAATCATTCGTCGTACATAGCCGATTGCTCGTGGCCCATGGTCGAAACCGCCAACGCCTCATTTTCACGGACCAATCACACGGCTAAAAAGCGAGGGAGACAAAAGGAACCCGTGAATATTTTGCTAAATTTTACCTACCTTCATAAAACGCAACCAGGACAAAAAACTGCTTGAGATTTCCCGAATTTTTTTGAAGCAATCTACTCTCCAGATGTTTGGCAGTACAAGTTTGGATGCCGGTTAAAATATCTCCAGGATTGGCGGCGTTATTGCCTCTCCAATAGACAAAATCGGCGAAGGCTTGTCGAGACCTGTTTACGCCACTTCGAGTCAGGTGATAAAGCCTCTTGATAAAACCTCTTTTGAATTTTATAAGTTATTTCGCAACGAGCAAACTTTTGCCATGAATGTAAAAAGTAGTACAATACCGAAACTTCCCTAGAGTATTGGGGGAGTATTGCCACATGACTTGAAATGCGCGAACAAGCCTTTGTAGACTGTTTCAATTCACATAGAAACCGTAAGGGCATTGAATCTTCAATAAAAGAAAATTTAACGAATGACAATGGGAAGAACAATTGAAAACGCAGATTGTGGCGTTTTCGGGTCGTTCTTACAACAATCACTATTGTTATTACTATTGTCTCCCGGCCAGAATTTCTATTGTTCAAGGTTCAGTGCCTTATCGCTTTGTTTGTGACCATAGCTCCGCCAATCCTGGAGATATTTTAACCGGCATCCAAACTTGTACTCCCAAACATCTGGAGAGTAGATTGCTTCAAAAAAATTCGGGAAATCTCAAGCAGTGTTTTGTCCTGGTTGCGTTTTATGAAGGTAGGTAAAATTTAGGAAAATCTGCACGGGTTTCTTTTGTCTCCCTCGCTTTTTAGCCGTCTGATTGGTCCGTGAAAATGAGGCCTTGGCGGTTTCGACCATCGGCCACGAGCAATCGGCTATGTACGACGAATGATTCCTATGCTTTGATTAGCAACCTAGTTTCGTGTAATTTGCGTTGGGGCAAGGAGAGCTCCATGGCACACGTGTCAAAAACAATCCCCAAAAAAGTGAGTTGCTGGCAGGGGGGAACCTCCTTGGAAGGACTAATTTGAAACCCGAGGGCTAGCAGCAGCTCACGAAGAGTAGTGAACGCAAGCTCACACTCAGCTTGGGATGGAGAAACAATGAGGAAATCATATAAGTAAACGACAATTCCCTGAAACCCTCTGCGGTGCATCATGCGTTTGACGCTTTGTGTCAAGCGATGAAATATGCCAGGAGATCTTCTACCCCCAAAACAAAGACGCGTGTCATACAAGTAGGTAGGACTGTTGTCTCCTGAAAATGTCCACTTTAGGCCAGTTGCAGGGTAGTTAGACGGGTGGATGGGCACTGACCGATAAGCGTGGCGTAAGTCAATCTTAGCAAGATAATAGTTTTTATCAACAAGCTTGACAGCATCATCAATTGTTTGAAAATGGAACTTATCCAGGGAGGGGACATAAGAATTAACCCCCCTACCTGCTGGCATACTACAATTATGAATAAGCCGTAATTCCGGACTGTCTGCCTTCGGAACAGCACTAATAGCACTAACTATAGTTGGTTTAGTAGGGGTTATATTGTAATTACCCTCTGCTATCTCTTCCCGGAGAGTTTGTTCCACTTTATCTCGTGCTTCCGGCTTGGTTGATGAACTATAATTGTCCATCTCGGCAGGAGATAAAGGTGAATCAGCTGGGATAAGTTCAAACCCATTGATGATGCCATCAAGCAAAAATTCCTTATCTTGATCCAATTGCAACTCAGCCATCCACCTACCCTTATTTAAGGGGGAGGGCACCCCCACCCCCTGCGGGAGTCACCCAGAGATAGGCCCCGGGGAACCATGCTGAGTTGCTGGGTGGGAGTTGCTGCAGGCCTTGCCCTTAACCTTACGACTGCAAACATGAGCAAAATAGCAAGGGTTGTTCTGACAGCCTGTTGAATTAAATTTACGGCAGATAACCTTATTGTCCGCAGAATACATAGCTGTGTTAGGCCCTACAAAAGGCTGATTAGACGAGGGGGGCTGGGTGAAAGTATTCGGCTTGGGTTTGGCTTTAGGCACAAGAGTGATTTGATGCAAATGGGTGGAGTCATGACTCCATGGGGAACTGTAAGTGGCCTGAAGCTGGCGAAATTCATCATCAAACTTCAGGACACTTGTCCATTCGTATTTTCCTGCAAGTTCCATTATCTTGACCGTGTAGGCAAGATAATCACGCAAGTCCCGCGAAGTTGGGAGCTTGCAGGAAAACAGAAGGCTGTGGAAAATTCGAGTGTTGGCTACCACCCACTGCGAAAGTGAGACACTCTCGAGCCTAGGCCGCTGCTGCCCGTAGGAAATTAGCAACCGAGAGCCCCCCATATCAGATATTGTTTGCTCAGTCTCTTTTGGGACCAAGCTGGAGATAAAATCTACGATTCGAAGTACTTTCTCACCCACAGGCACAGCTGCTGGAGCCAGAAATATGTCAGCATGTTGGTCACTCCTCTCCATGAACTGATCATGTAATGACACCGGTTGTTGTTGATGTGGTGTGGCGGCAGCAGCTGCGGGCAATACAGGAGCTGTTTGTTGATGAGGAAGTTGCCAGGGCAGGCCAAGGTTTACAGCATGCAAGGGCGTCCCCACAGCACCAACGGGCAGGGCATGGCCAGGTTGAAAAGATGTGCCCCCACGCCCAAGAAGCGATGAAAGGTCTGGAGCTGCTACTACATTGTGCGGTCGTCGCTGAGCATCTGAAGTTAGGCCATTGCCAATATGTTGTTGTGCTTTTTGTTTATGTTGCTGTTGTTGCATTACGGCCTGCTGTTGTCGCTGCCTCATTTCCATGAGACTGGCCTCTTTGTCCGCCACTTTTCTTCGCAGACTGTCCAGCTCGGTAAGGCGGCGTTCTTCTAGCGCCAGGTGTCGGAGTTTACGTTCCAATGTGTGCCTTTCTGTGTCATCCTGTGCACCAAATGAACTTGCCTGGGGCATGGAAGGATCCATGGGCAGACCAAAAGCAGCACCGTTGATGGAAGTAACGGATTCTTGGTCCTCATCATCGTTATTTTGATTGTCTTCGACGTCAGTGTCACTTTCCTCGTCACGGCCTTGGCAGTGAGGGCCTGGTTGACCCCAAGAATGATGATCGTGGGTTTCGTGACAGCCGGCACATCGTCTTGTACGGCGAAGCTTGACTGACGGATCTTCTTTGGACATTTCATTGACTGTAGAGGTTTGTGTAGCCATGAGGTCTGGCGTAGACGTTGTTCGGCGAAGCGTAGTCATCATCGGCAGAGGATGGATGAACGAACGAGAGAAAAACTTGAGATGTCTAGATGTCCATGAAGATTTGCAAGTGAAGGACAACTAGTAGAACCCCTATATATACTGTACCCTACCATTGATTCCCCAAATATGGCAAAGGGAGCTGATTTGCGTATTTTGCCCTTCACTGATAGGCTACCAAAGTTATGGCATCATACCTGACTCACACTGACTATTGCAGGTATGAGGAACTAGGCCCTATTGACGTCAAGCAATATTGCGAAATCTGAGGCTGACCTAGTATGAATGAAAACTCTAGGTCCTCCAATATTCAACCTATACCCAACACTTGCTGATTTAGACTAACATTTAGTTTATTATCTAAATGTACACAAAAATATGCAAATGATTTTGTGATGATCTGACAGTTTTGAGTTTCTTACTGTTTATGTGGTTTCTTTAAAAAATGCCTGTACCTGTATAACCAACTGAAGTTTGAGTTGGGGGGTAAAAACTCAATATGATAATTACTTCACATGATACTGAAGATCCTTTCTTGTGGCTTTCAAATATGATTTTAAAAAACTTTTTTTTTCAAATTATCCTTGATTATTTCAATTATTTCCTGACATACCAACTCTTATATTTTGATGTAAACACATTTTTTTCATTGCAACAAACTGTTTTAAGAAAAATGATTTGGTTAGAGTAGCATTTTAGAAAGAAGGATTTAAAAGAGTCCTAAATTTTCGCATCAAAGACATCCAGAAAGTCAAAGAAGCTGTTGGTAAACAAACTTCTCCCAAAACTTAAGAAACTTGGTATCAACCATGGAACTAGTTTCTTGAAACAATTCGTAGCAACTGTCACATAAATGCAAAAAGAATCATTAAAGTATCTCAAAGGCAAGATGGACAATTTGATGCAAAGCAAAATGCGGAGTTAAAAATGGTTTCTTACTGTAGCGAACTTTTGACTACTGTATTAAATTAAATTGCACAACATACCACCAGTGGGAACACCAGAAGAAACACACACCGTTAGCCTTGTCAATAGCTGATCCTGCAGAAATTGCTCCAACATAAGACTTTCGAGAGGAGAACACTTTGAAGACAGTGACGAACTGACAAGATTTGCTTAGATCACCTCCTGACTTCTGTCAAAGGCTCTTTTTTTTTTAATTTATTTAAAGTAGGCCTACATATATATATATACATACAAGACATGCTCGTCTTTAACCACCCAGAAAGCATAAGATTATAGCTCTTTAACAAATGGATAAGCCACAGAATTACGTTCACTTTTTTGTCATTACATTATTTCCCTGTGGCTTGTTATTTCTTAATCATTCGTAATTTCAAACAATTAATTTAGCGTCATATTTGTAAACATAGATTGTAAAACCAGTTGCATTAGAAAATATCACTCATTCTCCTGATGATGACCACACGGTCGAAACCAGTTGGGAATTGAGATAAAATTTGTATGTATATATTCCAGCTCGTCTTTCTTTTTGTTCACCTTTATAATTATGGCATCAAGACGTGGAAAAGGGACACAGGTTCCACCAAGAACAACATCGGACATCGAACTACCAGAATCGAGCTCAAGCGCAAGAACAATGATTTTAGCAGAATCTATTCCACTTGAAGATACAGAACTACTAGCAATAAAACTCAACCGCAGTATTGATAAAGTCGCCCGATACGAATCACACCAAGAATATCTAATAACATGCATTAAAGACAAACTTATCCCTGCAAATTTCAAAATAGAGCTAGACCCCTCAATTGGCAACCACAGCGAAGCATTCCTATCCACTTGGTATGATAAAATCCAAAAGTTTTCACGGGATCTCATGAAAGATACCGTCAAATTTTGCGAGAAAACTATTACTGAGACCAAATCGGAAATCAAGACTCTCGAAGACGAAATAAAACATCAAGCTGACCCCGAAGAATACAACGAGATAAAAACAACCATAACCAAGTACAACGAACAAAAGGTTAAGGAACTCCACCGAATCAAGACTGCAAAACACAGAAAACTACGAAAGAACCTCACCTCAAGGCAAACAAAACAACAAACAACAAGAGAAAAACCAACAACAACCAACGAAGGTATTACACAACAATCCTACCTGCAAAGAAGACAACAAAAGCCTGGAGATGAATCCGCGACACCAAAGGAAGCACCAACACAAACAAAACCACGTACATACGCAGACATCCTCAAACCAAAATACAACAAACCAGCGACAGAACGCACGGCAGAGACAACTAACAACAATAATCCCAGGAGATACCCAAAGACAGCGAGAACACAAATTCAAACACCGACCCCAGCAACACAATGTCAACTACCAAGAAGCTCAAACCCATACAGCTACCAAAAAAACGAAGTAAGCCCCCAACCAAGAAACTTGGAAGGGGGCATACAGGAACTCCTGACCACAACAATGCAAGCTTTCGATCTTTTGCGAAACAACTTCGAAAGACTCGTAGATTTAAAGATGACCCAGATGGACGTATAATTAATTTAAGCAAACATAAATTTACCGTAGATATATTTAAATTATTAAGTAAAGGCCTTAACTTCTGCCCCCGGCCACCAAACTTTGATAAACATATGTTAGAAGACGACTTAAAATCATTTTTTAGAAGAATAAGGTTAAGAGCCCATTTTGGAATATCTAAATATGAACCAACTATTTTACAATCACTTAAAGGAAAAAACAGTTCATTTACGCCTAAAAACATAGACGCAACAATCCAAACTTTTGAAATAGCAGTTAAAGAAGACATCAGAAACCACGAAAAACGACATTTACCATATGATAACCTGACAAAGAAGCAACGTGAAGCCCTTAAGAAACTTTCAGAAAGAGACGACTTAGTCATAACCAGAGCCGATAAAGGCGGAGCAATAGTCATCTGGGGTATTGAAGAGTACCTCATAGAGGCCAATAGCCAATTAAACAACACAGAATTTTACCAAGAACTCACAGTTAACCCATTCGAAGATCACCAGAGAATAATAATAAATTCACTTAACGAAATGCTTTCAAATGATATCATTGACAAAGAAACATCTGATATACTAAAACCAATAAATGTTAAACCTGCTCGCTTCTATTTACTTCCAAAAATACACAAAAAGAGCAACCCTGGAAGGCCAGTAATTTCCTCAGTTAACTGCCACACCACTAAACTATCAAAATACGTTGACCACTTCATACAGCCCCTTGCTAAGAAAGTTAAATCCTATATACGTGATACAACAGACCTAATAAACAAAATAAAACACATCAAAAGAATACCACATAACGCAATTCTAGTCACAATGGACGTACGATCTCTATACTCAAACATAAAGCACAACGATGGAATATCTGCCTTAAAAGAATGCCTTGAACACAGAGTATCAAAACAACCCCCTACAGAAGTAATAATAACCCTAATGAACCACATATTAACACTAAATAACTTTAACTTTAATGGAAGACACTTCCTCCAAATAAAAGGTTGTGCCATGGGCGCTGTAGCACATGTAGCATCATATGCCACCATTTACATGGGACATTTTGAAGAAACCCACATCTACCCAGAAATTAACAATGATTGTCTCTTCTACGCCAGATACATAGACGACATCTTCCTTATATACACAGGCCTAGAAACCCAACTCGACGAATTCCTGACAAACCTCAACACGAAACACGACTCTATTAAATTTGACCATGAAAAATCAACACAATCAGTCGCATTTTTAGATACTTTAATATACATTGATGAAAATAGACAACTACAAACAACGCTTTACACGAAACCAACTGATACCCATAACTATCTACATTTTAAATCTTCCCACCCTATACATCTTAAAGAAAGCTTACCCTACTCCCAAGCACTAAGACTTAGAAGGATCTTTTTTTTTTTTTTTTTTTTTATATTCAATATAAAAATTTACAACAAAATTACCTAAACACTACCTACAATCTACTATACCACACTACAAGAACGGGGACCAGGAGGAGCAAAATGTCATGTCTACCCCCTGGAATTAATATAAACTAAAATACAACTAATACAAACTACTATACATACGCTACAACTAATACAGATAGATATTCTAATTATAAAAACATTTTACAAATAAACATTTGAGCCGGTTTCACATTAGATGTCAGGCCAAAATATAATAGTGAACAATCGGTACGCCGGCCGAGGAAACAACAACGACAACAACTGTCCCCGTCACTGCTCCCCACCCAAGGTCCCCATCGCTCGAGACACCGCTATCGTGTCTGGATTTCTAATATAAGCCTAACATCCAATGTGAAACAGGCTTGCAAAGGAATATATGGACAGGACTCTACGACAAGAAACTTTACGAAAATGGACTTAGTGATTTGGTGACGTTTAACTAGATTTACGGTGATCTCAACTGAAGCGACCAGTTGCGTGGATGTAATGTAGAGTCAACTCGAGTATATTTCTGTTGAGGTCCTTTGGAAGGTCTTTATCGCCATATAGTAAAAGTTGCGTCAAAACCTCATTTGAAAGATCGATATGTCCAAATGGTCGCAGCAAATCAAACACTCTAGCAAGAAGATTTCGACGTTCAACCTCAAAGGAGGGGCAGAGCAACAAAAAGTGTTCCGTAGTCTCGATACCATCGTTTGTAGGACACATTGGATTTATGGAATCCCTAAAATTGTGCTTGAATTTGTGAAAGCATAACTTACTAAGACCCACTCTAAGTTGAGTCAGATAGGATAATCCTATTGGATCATGAATCCCAAAGACAGATTTAGCAGGGGGGCGGATAATTGAAATCAGCTTTCTCTTAAAGATAGCGACCGATGGTGCAAGTCTAACCTCCGGATCTAGTTCATTCCATTCTGACAGGCAATTGGGATAAAAGCTAGATTTGAATTTTTCTGTCCTTGCCGTTATTCGCCCAATGACATCCTGATTGCGAAGAGAGTAATGCGACTGCTGAAGTTGAGGGATTGGATCAGCTGTATATTCAGGCATCAGATTATGTATCATTTTGTAAAACAACGTAAGGCGTCTACTCCATCTTCGGGAACTCAATGATTCCCAACCAAGTTCTGCGTACAACTTCTCTCGCGATGTCCCCCTCCACGTTCCTGTAACGGCTAGAGCAGCAGAATACTGAACTGACTCCAACTTTTCCATCAAACTTGACAAAGTAGTGTTACCGCTAAATTCACATACTTTGGCCGGAATATGATAGATAACATCTCCGTATTCCAGGTGGGGCCGCACATAGAGCTTGAATAATTCGTTTAGGGTATGTCTGGGTAGGTACTTGGAGAGATATTTCAGCAAACCGACACCCTTCCTTGTCTTAGAGATAGCTGCCTGGATATGAGCCGAAAAAGAAAGCTTTGAGTCCAGGATAATTCCTAAATGTTTATTTTTATCCACTTTCATCACTGGAATATTATTAAAACGAATTTCTGGATGATTGATTTCAATTCTTTTCGTAGAAAATAACAGTTCAACAGCTTGTTTTTGAGGATCAGGATTGAAGGACATTTTCCAATCGTAGGCCCACTGTCTTATCAACTCTAGGTCATGGTTCATATCACTGCCAGCCGAGTTAGAGTCTTCTACTACGGTAAACAACGATGTATCATCAGCAAAAAGCTTAACGTTGCACTTCACGTCAGCAGCTAGATCGTTAATATACACAAGGAAAAACAAGGGTCCTAGAATAGAACCCTGGGGTACTCCTGCTGAAATATCTCCCCAATCAGAATTCTGTCCATTTAGAACTGTTCGCTGTTTTCTATCCTTAAGAAAACTTTTCGTTAGACATAGGAAAATCGCTTATGAGGGAAGAAGGAGCTGGCATATTAGGTGGAATTACGCTACCTGTATTGATTGTTGTACACTGGAGTACGAAATAATCATTGAATATCTGTGCCTTTTCAGTGAAATCCGTTATAAACAACCCGTTTTCTAGAAGAGGTGGTATTATTGGAATCTTGGCCTTATTTAGGACGGTGTTGATTAAAGACCAATATGCTTTACTAGAAGTCCCAGGGTTAGCCAAAGTGTTTCCTGTCTTGAGAAAGTAATTTCGTTTGGCATCCTCGATCATTTTCGAACCTTCGGATATCAACTTTTGTATTCCCTCTAGCTTGTCATTTGGTTGGCCCCTCCTTATGAAATTTTAACCTTTTCTGTTATCCAGGGTGCTTGGTGGGGTCTAATCGTCTTAACTTTGTTAGGTATGAAATTAGAATAAATGTTTAACAGAACTTCATTAAGTAACTGAACTTGCTCATTGGGACATGTCAGTTTGTTAAGGTGCTCTTGCCAGCGAAAAAGTTGGATGCTTTTCATAATCGCAACGAAATCTGCCTTGTCATAGTACCAAATCCTGCGTGAGTAGGGAGGTAGTTTTATATTTGAAACAGAAAATTTTCCATAGACTATTTGATGATGACACTGTTCGTGTAGCGAGGGATGAACACCAGACTCGATTACGAGGTTTGGTTGATCAGTGAAAATAAAATCAATGCGAAAACACCCTATTGTTGCTCGCCATTGATTCACTTCAACCGGCATCATCGTGCAGAAACCTTCTCGCTTGTCCCCAGGGGCGATAAGATTTAATGTAACCACCATTAACAAGTCCTAAATAAAATAACATACATGATAAACAAACACGAGAAACTACTTCTACGAATTCAAGAGTATAAACATTTACAAAGACAAATAGAGAATAACGAATAACGCAAATAATTTTCCAAGAGGTTGCCTATTGTTCGTCAAGGGCATTCGAGAAGGATCTGCTCTGATAATAACGAACTTAGTAAACACAGTAACAAATTAAAACAACAATTCATAGCACGTGGTTACTCCCAAACCTTAGTAGACAACCAGATAAAAAAGCGGTCGATATACCAAGAGAAGATACCTTAAAGCTAACGACCAAAGAGCGGAATAATCGCATCCCTCTTGTAACAACATTTAACAACACCCTCCCACCAATGGCTAAGATTATCCAAAACCGCTGGGATATTTCAAAACTAAAACCAAACTTGAAAGATATTTTTAAGGAACCTGGTATGCTAGCCTATCGTAGGCCAAAGAACCTTAAAGAAATGGTAGGAAGCAATAACATTTTAAATAACAAAGTTATCCGTAAGACACCCACAATAAATACTATTAAATTTTGTAAACCATGTAATGTTAGAAACAGTCTATGCTGTAATCACCTTAAATCTACCAACTCATTCACTAGTTTTGTAACTAAGAACACATATAAAATCTACCATGAATCCAACTGTAAAAGCAAAAATGTGATATATCTGTTAGAACGCACACGGTGCTCAAAACAATATGTCGGAAAGTCCGAATGGCCGTTCAATATTAGACTCAACAACTATAGGCATAGAATCAAATCAACAGACTACGATAAACTACTCCCCGTTGAACAACACTTTCGCCTAGCAAACCATGACTTCTCTACAGATGCAAAATTTACCATCATAGAAAAGATTGAAAAAAACGTATCAGATGAAATAACTTTTATTTTAGAATCACATGAAGATAACTGGATGTTACGTCTTAAAACCCTATCCCCAAATGGCCTAAACAGCAAACTTAACCACCCAGAAAGCATAAGATTATAGCTCTTTAACAAATGGATAAGCCACAGAATTACGTTCACTTTTTTGTCATTACATTATTTCCCTGTGGCTTGTTATTTCTTAATCATTCGTAATTTCAAACAATTAATTTAGCGTCATATTTGTAAACATAGATTGTAAAACCAGTTGCATTAGAAAATATCACTCATTCTCCTGATGATGACCACACGGTCGAAACTAGTTGGGAATTGAGATAAAATTTGTATGTATATATTCCAGCTCGTCTTTCTTTTTGTTCACCTTTATACATACAAGACATATATACATATAGATACAATAGCTATAACTAAGAGCTAATTCAAGCCTACTATCTAAAAAAGTAAAATTTGTAAGAAAAAAGTAAAAAATAAATAAAATTCCGAAAGATTAAATACAGATACATTTTACAGATTTTTACAATGCTCTTAATATTTACAATGTTTTCTTACTTTTTTTTTCGGTAAATACAGAGCAGAAAATTTAATATCAGCTCAAGAACCCAACCTGTGCCACGAAAGGTCTGCATATTCTACAATTACATTCCTCTCCCCTCCAGGTTTTGATTTTCCTTTTGAAACTGGAGAGAGTATCTGACTGTTTTAGGTCATTGGGAAGTGCCTGCCATAATCTACACCCAAGGAACGATATTGTCTCTAAGCCATAGCACGTAGTGCGTGCTTGTGGCAAGGATAGGTTATGGCAGCCTCTTAACCCATAAGAAACCTGTTTTTCAACGAAAATGTCCTTCATGAAGCTGGGATTAAGGCTCAATTTTGTCTTAAAGACTTCAGTCATTAGCAATTGTAAATTCTTATGTGGAGTGGGACCGAATTGTCTCTTAGTAACATCGTATCAAAATCTGATCTCATATCTTTGTAAGTTATTCGCAATGCCCGTTCGTGAATATGGTTAATTTTATTGTTCAATGTTCTGTCACAGAACATCCATACAAGAGGACAGTAGTTGAATTGGGACAAGATAAATGCCTTCATTATTCGTTTCAGCTGCTCAGTATCAAGGAAATGAGAAATTCTTGAAAGAGCATGTAGCTTTTGACCAGCCTTCTTACAAAGAGATTTTACTTGCTGTTTGAAGCTGAGCTTTTTGTCAAAAATCACACCCAGCAGCTTTTCTTCTGTGCTCTCATTTTATCGTTACACTTCCGATATTTATGGAAACATTGTTACTCTTGTCTCCAAATACCATTAGGTGGCATTTGTCCTCATTCAGCTTCATGCAGTTGTTTGGAAACCATTTTGTAATTTTAAGGGCATCACTCTCTAATGTTTTGATGACACTTTCAATGTTGTTAGCACTGGCATAGATTGTCGTATCATCTGCATAGTTGCAGATTTGAGTGTCTTTCACAAACATGAAGAGATCATTTAGGTATATATTAAACAGCAGAGGCTCCAAGACCGAACCTTGTGGCACTCCAATTACTGTTTCTCTCCACGTACTGAAAGACCCATTTATCTTCACCCTCTGCTTCCTTTCACGGAGATAGCTATGGATCAACCGCAATGCACTCACACTGAAACCATAAGCACTTAATTTTGCAATCAAGAGCTCATGATTTAAGCAATCAAAAGCCTTTGAGAGGTCCATGAGTAGTGCTGCTGCTATACCCCGTTTATCTAAGGTCATTTTACAAGTCTCTATTAGTCTTACAAGTGCATGCTGGGTTCCATAGCCCTCTCGAAATCCACACAAAAGAGGAGAAAGGAAGCTAAGGTCATGAGATTTTATTTGACTTTCTAAAACCCTCTCATAAATTTTTGAAACAGATGATAAAACCGTTATCGGTCTATAATTCTTCTTGATAAAAGCATCAAGACTTTTGAAAAGAGACGAGATCTCACCAGTTTTCAGTTCTTTTGGAAAATTGTTTCTTGACAAATCAGAATTAAAAATTTTCTGGATGAGGACGGCAAAAATGTCTGAATTTTGTTTAAGGATCTTGGCAGGGATGCTGTTTAACGGTGATGCTTTCTTTGAATTTAGCTTTTCTATCTGCAGAAGTATTTCACTTACAGTCACCGGCTTGAATTCAAATTGGCTTAGCTCACAACTTCCTTTAATCATCTTGATGCTAGGATGATTTTCATATTTCTTGATAGCTTTTTCAATGGGATCATTTATTCCATTTGTTGGTGATAACACTGCCTGATCCTCAGAAATTCCTAGACTTTCTGTTATATTTGCGAAGTAATTACTAAAAATTTCCGCAATCTCTGAGTCTTCAGTTATCATTTTGCCATCTTCAATTAGAGTAACAGATGAATTTATTTGTACCTCATTTGAAAACACCGGTTTTACAGTTTTCCAAAATTTACGGTTATCTGTGATGTCTCCTAGGTCAAGATTTCTATAGTAATCTGATTTCGTCTTGCGCAGAAGTTTGACACAAAGGTTTCTTTGCGTTTTAAATGCTTTTAAATTTTCCTCAGTTCTGTTCTGTATGTACCTGTTGCGCAGTCTCTTGCGATGCATCATCGCCTTTCGTAAGGCCTTTGTCATAAAGGGGCCATCGTTCGCACGCAAGTATTTTTTCTTGAGAGGAGCATTTCTATTTAGCGTATCAGTAACCACAGTGTCAAAAGCACCATAATCTTCATTATCCTGCAGTTCAGACGAAATCTGATCACAGAGATCTTTCCTGAAATCATCGGCACAGAATTTGGCGTAATTTCTATATGCAATGATCTTAGGTCCTTTTTTCCGATATCCACCTTTAAGTACTGTAACAATCATGGCGTGGAAGTCCGACAGCCCTGTATGTACCGCTACTGTGTTCTGAAAACTTCTTTTTCTGTTTGTTAGAATCAGATCAATACATCTAGGGCTGTCAGACTTAAAACAGGTTGGGCTCTTGACCAGATTAGATAAATTATAGCTATCCACGAAGTCACTGACAATATTCTCCTTGGGTTCACAATTGAAATCACCCATTAAACAGATACTTTCATATTTGCTGCTGTAAAAATCCAGCCCCTTTCCTATCTCTTCAAAGAAATATTTTTCAGATTGAGAGGTGGGACGGTAAATACTGAAGAGTACCCATTTTTGCTTCTTGAGACTTATTTCAATTATCCCACACTCAATGTCGTTTGGTGGCTTGTAAACAGATAACTCTTTGAAGGAAACACCCTCTCTGACATAAATGAGTAAACCACCTCCATGGCGATTTCGATCAAACCTAATGGGCTTCGAAAAACCATCCAATAGAAACTGGCTAGTTGTGAAGGTGCCATCGATTTTCGTCTCTGCAACTGTTAAAACATCAACATTGTCCGCTATAAGTGGTTTTAGAAACTCAAATTTGTTTCGGATTGAGTTGATATTTAGATATGCAATAATCAAACCTCTGGGATTTTTTGCTCTGATTGAGTGAAGTGAGGTAGCCTCGTTTTCAGGTAGATGATTGTCAGTGCTTTCGTGGTGAACTACTACATTATTAGCTATACTTTTCAAATGCACACCTGGGGAGGGCGTGGTAGGGTTATTGCCCCAGTATCCCTCGGCTTTGCCATCCTCGATCTCCTGCTCCGTCCCAACACATGCGCCAGACCCGGAGGATGAGAGAAGCGCACCCCCACAGTAAACTGTGGTGGTGCAAACATCGATCTCATCCTCGATTCTAACATGAGCCAGGCCCGGAGGACGAGAGAGGGGCTCTATCTATATTAGAGAGTCAATGGTGTGACGCATCTAGAAGGTTTTTGGCTAAAAGGCTGTCTCCATGGGCATTCAAATGTAACTTACTTCTATTTAGATGTTTCCCGGCCTCGATATTTTGATGTTCTACAAAAGCAATTCTTTCTTCATTACACATGTCTCTCAGGATAAAGTTCGTCTTCGTGCGTTTGTCTTCAAGCATATCACCTCGTGCGATTAATCCTGAAATACACACATTAATTCCAAGTGATTCAATCATTTTAGCGAGTGTGACAATTTCGGTTGATATTGCGACTTCAGATTTGTTCGTTCTTAGATCATTTGTCCCACAGTGCAAGATTATTCGATCCGGTTTCTTTTCAATTGCAGGCTTGCAGTAGCTGGTCATATCTTTCGTCGTTGCACCGGGAAAACATTTAATGAAAATCTGCTCATTTTCTTCGCATCTGCTTTTGAGTTTCCAGCCTTTAATATTTTTCAATAGGGAGTCACCAACAGCAATTGTAGTGTGCTTACCCAGTTTGTTAATCTTGTTGTTATTATTGGTTCCATTGCAATTACCATTTGTCGCTGTTTCTGTTTGAGTATCATGCGCGTTGCTGCCTTCGGAATTTGTGTTGCTCCCATCTCCGGGGGTGACGTTTACGGAGGCATTATTGCATCTAACACTAGTATGAGCAGCACTGGCAATTTCGTTGGATTTTGGTTGGGAAGTCGAAGGCTCATGATCAAGTTGGTTTGCAGCAGGTTTAGCGTTTTGTGGGCCTTTGCCTTTGCCTCTGCTGCGCTTTCGTCTTGTTTTCTTGTTTTTGTTGTTGGCCTTTATTCTTAGCTCTGTGATTGCTTCAGTGACTTCAGAGTGAATTTCTTCACGCACAATGGTTGCTTTGTTTGATGTTGTGTTCTCTGCTTTGTTATTTATATTAGAATTTGAATTGGTTTCACACCTGCTCTTGTTTTCTAGTGACGGTTTATTACAATGCAGTATAACGACGAACATAACAGTTTCAAAATGAACCTCCGACAGCAAAGCAAAGCACAACAAGAAAGCACAACTTTCAGCAAAGCACAACTTTCTTGATTACAATGCAGTATAACGACGAACATAACAGTTTCAAAATGAACCTCCGACAGCAAAGCAAAGCACAACATGGTGTGCCAGAGAGCAAGTCCATCCTAAAGCCTTCGTTTTGCATCAATTTCAACTACAGCATGCCTCTAAAACGACGTGCTTCGACGAAATCCTTCCTCCGCAGCTTCGCCGACTTGGTCGGCCATTTTCAAATCTTCGCGCGAAGCCTTGGAGACTCCGGACCACAACAAATTTGATGGTCAATTTTTTGCGATCATAACGTGAAAATGTCGTTACAACAATTTTTAACCAATCATGTCGCGCAAATCCGCGAAAAACCGAAAAGACGCAATTTGATTGGCGGCTCAAAAAGTTGAGCAGAATTCAAAAATTAGTCTCAAAACAATGTATGGATGACTATGAGTCTAAGTTTTAGCGGAATGACTATAACAGTAAAAAATAATTCAATTCAATGGAGCAAAACTTAGACGAATATCATCAGTCTAATCTAGAATGAACATTTATCGAAGTTCTGATAGCAAATTTTATGTTACAAGAGTCCTGGAAAGCCTTTTTTTGGCGTTTTAAGATCAGTGGTTTTGAGAAAAAAGTAGCAGGTGATTTAGGCCCAATAGATCTTTTAGCTAAGATTCGAAAAAAGAATCCGAATCGAACGATAGCTTGATAGAATGTAGAATGTTCGAATGATACAATAGTGATAGAAGCTCAAACGCCACTTAATCGAACCTTGTGGAGAATAGCGAAAAGGTCTGTTAGTAGAATCAGTAAGGAGATATTCCGTTTCTACAAGCGTTGGGAAATGAGTCTCTCTGTTGACCGAAGCGCCATCAACAAGTCAAAGAGCATAGGGAAACGAGAGACTCATCGTCATAAGTCTAGAGACTCATTTCATTACCCTTATAAAGTGTAGCCACTTTAGGCCAATATGGTGTGGATCCGTATTGACCAATCAAATTGCTAGAATTTAGTTTTCAACCAATAAGGAGGCGCTATTTAGACTGTTGTTGCTGTTGTCGTACAAAAACGGTTGATTCGGGAAAGAGTTCTCGTAGCTGCGATAGATCTATTTTGTTTCTACAGAGGAAGATTACTGCTTGAATAGGTATGTATGTTGCGATGAGTAGGTTTGTAAAACATTATTCTTTGTATACAAGTTTGCTTTTCAATGTTGAAGCTCTTTAAACCAGACTTTGAAGCGATTTTGTTCTGTGTATGAGAACTCCCGCTAGTTTAGGCTATTTTGACACAAGGGACCCACTTTATAAGGTCCCGTTTACACTATATCGTTTTCAAACGAAAACGGTACGAAATCATGCCGTTTCACCCTTCCGTTTACACTGAAACGTTTTCGTAACCGGCACAAAATGTAAACGATTTCGAAAACGGCACGATTTGAATACGGTATGAAACGTCTCAGTGTAAACGTAGACTTATGACGATGAGTCCCTTGTATCCCTGCGGTACCTTGCTCACAGGGACTCATAATGAAACAGTTAAAAACCTGACCCTATTTTGTAAAGTCTCGCTTTCAGATTGCCTGCCAGAGAACCCAAACAATTTGCGAATTATTTTTGCAAAACCTCCAAGGACTTGTCTTTTTGTGTGAAGAACAAAACTCTTTCGCTTATTTCAGGACGTACGATTAGCTTCCCTAGAGACGTTCTAGAGTCCAAAGTCCACAGCAAGAATTCGCTCGTTCTTTGCAAGTAGGGTGGACGCGGACATAAAAGCAAAGCAATAAGTTCTGAAAATAAGTTTTCCCTGCTCCTGTAGCCAGACACGAAGACATCTTCACCCTCCAAACTTTTAAATAAACAGCCCGGAATTAGCACAACTCAACTTCAAACTGTGTTTCTGTTTTCTGCAGAAGCTCCGAGTCAGCCATCTTGCATTTTGTTTGGCGAATCAAGATTGCAAAATCGCTAAATCGCGAGAATTAAAAGATGAACAGCCTCCCTTTGCTACCTACCGCCAGACCTCGCCTGATTGGCTAAAAGTTCCAGCAGATTTGCCGTAACCATAGTAATTCGCAAATCTCGCAATCTGATTGGTATGCTAGGAATCCCAGCATATTAGGCCTAAATAGGGTCAGGTTTTTCAGAGTAATAATATGAGTCTCTGTTGACCGAAGCGCCATCTTAAAGTCAAAGAGCACAGGGAAACAAGAAACTCATCATCATAAGTCTAGTGCAAGGAGGATATAAAGCCTATCCCATGATGCAATTTCGTCCGCAGAATAACATCGTGATGGCACGCGAAAGAAATTAGACGAAAGATTGACAAAAGATTTTATCGTTTCTTCGTGTAAATCCTGTGTAGAGAAATGGGACGTGTCCTTGTCTCTTTTTTAACTCTACTGCTGTCTAAAAAAGTTGATAAGATGTGAGTTTAATCTTGTTTTTCAATCTTTCTTCAACGGGAAAGTGTGCGTGGCTGTTGTAAAGGTAAAAAACGCCAAAAGCACTGGTCAGCTTTCCGACTTTTTAACAGCTCAGGCAAGGGACTTGTAGCTGAAATATCAGGAGATGAGACCTGAAACCTTGTTTCAAGTGCCATCTATGGATTAGTTGTTTGGGGCTCATGCTCTAATAATGCATTGTCATCTTTAGAAAGAGTTCACAGAAGAGCTGCCAAACTGATTCATAACATCCCAACATCTATTCCTGAAGATCAAATTCTAGACAAGTTCAGTTCAGTTCTCATTTTAAATTCCACTACTTACAATTTAACAAAAATAACTACACTAACAAAAAATTAAACTACCAGATAATCAGACAATGTTACAATATTACAGAAAAATTCATAACATATTAATACAGACAGGAAATCAAAACACTATACAAATACAGAATAAGAAACAAAACAAATTGTACGAAGGGAATTACTTAAAGGAGGAACTCTCTCAATAGTTAAAAACTAATCGAGGAGAGAGCACCCCCTGGTTAAATTAGAATGCAATCATTTCAGCTGAGTTGTTATATCAAAAGCAGATTGCCTTAGCCATGTTTTGAATCCAACAGGTAAAAGCGGTCAAAATATAGACATGTTGGATATAAATAATCTTTTAATAACTCTTGTCAAAAAGGAATGCTTTAAGTTTTAGTTGAAAGCTTTTAACAGATGGTGATCTTTTAATTTCCACAGGAGTGTCATTCCAGCACTTTGCTCCATAGTAGCGCACTGATCTAAGACCGTATTGGAGGGTATTTTTCTGAGTTAGAAAAATATCCCCCTTGGTAGCTTGCCGAGTACCATGTTGATGAATAGATGCCAATGAATCGAAAAAAGTATGAAAGTTTGCAGGAGAGATTTTATTAACACATTCATATACAAAGCTAAGTATTTTTAACTGAAAAAGATCATGCAGCTTTAAAATCTTCAAGTCACTGAAGATAGGAGAAGAAGGTGCAGTATAATTTTCAAATGAAATTACCCTTATAACTCTTTTCTGCAACAAAAATACTGGATTAATAAAAGTTTCATAGGTAAGTCCCCAAACTAAAATACCATATTGAAGAAAAGGTGAAAATAAAGAATTATAGAGGCAGATCAAAACATTGATAGGTAGGAAGTGTCTTACTTTGAAAAATATGCCACAACTTCGAGCCAATTTTTTAGAAAGTTCAGTCTAAGTGATACTTCCATGATAGATTTTCATCCAAGAGAACACCAAGAAATTTAACATACCGAGTCTGTTTGATAGGAAAATTTCCTATTTTGATACTGACATTTTCAGAAGAAGGATGCTGTGGAGACTTAAATATAATGAAATTAGTCTTATCAATGTTCAATGATAATTTGTTTACATCAAGCCACATTTTCACTTTTTTCAGTTCTTTGTTAACTGTTCTTTGAAGCTGATCAAGATTATCGGATTCATAGTAAATGTTAGTGTCATCAGCAAATAGATAAAAGGCTAGTTTTGAGGATGAGTGAGGTAAGTCATTTATGTAAATCAAGAAAAGGAGAGGACCAAGGACAGACCCCTGTGGAACCCCACAGGTAATATTGAGATAACTGGAGTTGCATCCATTAACTGAGACATATTGTTTCCTATCTGAGAGAAAGGATTTAAACCAGTCCAAGACAGTTCCTCTAATGCCATAATGTTCAAGCTTAGTTAAAATAATTTCATGATTCACTGTGTCAAATGCCTTTTGCAAGTCAATAAATATTCCACAACCAAATCTCCTATCATCCAATGAGTTCTTGATGGCTTCTGTCAAACTTACCAGGGCATGATTAATTGAATGATTAGCACGAAATCCAAATTGCAAGGAACATAATATTTCATGATTTTCTAAAGATTTATAGAGGCGTTCATGCATGACTTTCTCAGTGATTTTACTGAAAACAGAAAGAAGAGAAATAGGTCTGTAATTAGATGTTGTCAGCAAACAACCTTTCTTAAAAAGTGGAATTACCTTGGCCATCTTCATCTTGTCTGGGAATATCCCAGATTGAAATGATTCATTTATGATTTTTTTTTTTTTATATATCCACTAAAAGATTACAAAGATGAACACAAAAATAAGACGACTTGGAGTTCTTCTACAATTTTCTTCTTCAATTCTCTACGCGTTTCGACTCTATGGTCATCGTCAGGAGAATGAATATTTATGTGATGGTATGCCCTTTTTATAGCCTGTTAGCGGTCACGTGATTAAAAAGGGGTCACGTGATGCCTAGTTGGGGTCACGTGATGCAAAATATGGCGTCACATGAATCCTTGATTGGATTTTAAAGTTACGTTTTATGTGTAGAAAATGATAGGCCACAGGGAAACAAAGTATTGAATAAATGGGCGAACGGAAACAAAATGGCCTATCCATTGGTTTTTGAGGAATTTTTTGCTAATATTTGTCTGGGTGGTTAAGTTTATTATTTAGACCTTTTGGTGTAAGAGTCTGCAGTCGCATAATCCAATTATCTTCGTGAGTCTCCAGTAATTTTGTTATATTGTCGGCGTCTTCTTTCTCAATTCGTTCGATTATTGTAAACCTTGCGTCCCTTGCAAAGATATGGTGTTGTTGTTTAAAGTGTTTCTCTACGGGAAGGAGCTTGTCGTATTGAGTTGATTTTATTCTAGAACGATAGTTGTTCAATCTGTAGTTAAAAGGCCATTCAGATTTACCGACATATTGTATGTTACAGCGAACGCATTCAAGGAGGTAAATGACATTCATGCTCCTACAGTTTGATTTATGAAAGATCTTGTATGTTTTTTTGGTGGTTGCACTTATAAAAGAATTAGTTTTGATGACATGATTACAGCAAAGGCTTCTACTAGTGTTACAAGGTGAGCAATATTTAGCTATTTGGTTTCTCGCTTTCTTTCTGAAAACTTTGTTATTAGTTATGGTGTTGCTACCAATAATCTCTCGGAGGTTCTTGCATCGACGGAATGCGATAATTGGGGGTTCTGGGAAGAGTGCCTTTAATTTTGGTTTTATATTTAAGATATCCCATCTTTCTCTTAGGATCTTACCAATTTGGGGAAGTGTAGAGTTGAAAGTAGATACTAGGGGGATTCTTTTTGTTCTTTCTTTCAAGGTTTTTTGTAGCGTAGTTTCTCTTGGGGTTGTGATGGCTTTGTGGATCTGCTCGTGGAGTATTCCTTTGTGATATCCACGGCGTATAAAATTTGCTTCCATTTGTTTGCAGTGACTCTTTAATTCACTATCTTTAGTGCATATTCTTCGGAGTCTAAGTGCTTGAGAATATGGTAGACTGTTCTTTAAGTGCCTGGGATGAGCTGATTTGTAGTGGAGATAGTTGTGTGTATCGGTTGGTTTGGTGAAAAGGGTTGTTTGTAGTTGTCTATTTTCGTCGATGTATATGCGGGTGTCAAGAAAAGGAATTGATGTCTTTGATATTTCGTAATCAAATTTTATAGATGGGTGCTTGGTGTTCAGCCTTTCGGCAAAGGTCTTGAATCTTTGTTCATCGCCTTGGTAGATCATCAAAATGTCGTCTATATATCTGCCATAGTACAGGCAATCATTAGTTACTTCAGGGTAGATGTATTTTTCTTCGAATTCACCCATGTAAATTACTGCGTATGAAGGTGCTGCAACCGTGCCCATGGCACATCCTCTTGTTTGGAGATAGCTGTTTCCGTTAAACGTAAAGCAATTAAGCGTGAGCACATGTCTCATGAGGGTCAGTAGGACCTCAGTTGCTGGCTCTTTTTCGGGCCTTGCGTTAAGTGCATTTTTAAGGGATAATAGTCCTTCTTCGTGGGATATGTTTGTGTAAAGGGACCTTACATCCATGGTTACGAGTAATGCATCATTCGGTATTTTACCTATATTCTTTATTTTGTGAAGTAAATCTGTAGTATCACGGATGTATGATCGAACTTTTTTCGCTAGCGGTTGTATAAAATGATCTACGTATTTTGATATTTTCGTTGTGTGACAGTTTGTAGATGCCACAACAGGGCGGCCAGGATTATTCTTTTTGTGAATTTTTGGTAGGAGGTAGAATCTTGCCGGTTTTACATTTTTAGGAGCTTTTAAAATATCTATTGCTTCTGCGTCTACTTTGCCTTGAGAGCGCATTTCGTCTAGTGAGTTGTTGATTATTCGAATGTAGCCTTGAAACGGGTCAAATGTTAATTTCCTATAAAACGACGTATTTCCTAGTTGGTTATTGGCTTCCGTGAGGTATTCTTCGATACCCCAAATGACGGTGGCCCCACCTTTGTCGGCTCGTGTTATTACAATTTCGTCTCTTTTTGATAAGTCCTTTAGTGCCTTGCGTTCTCCTTTCGTAAGATTATGTGCGCGCATTGCCTGTTTGTTGTGGTTTTTTATGTCTTCAATGACTGCAGACTCAAAGGTCGTAATAGTGGTGTCTACGTTATACGGTGTAAATGAACTGTTCCGGTCCTTTAATCTTTGTAATATGGTAGGATTGTATTCAGAAATTCCGAAGTGTGCTCTAAGTCTTATTCGTCTAAAGAATGCCTTAAGGTCCTTATCGAATGCGGTTGTGTTATATCTAGGGGGTCGGGGGCAGAAGTTCAAACTTTTATCTAACAGACTAAATACATCTACAGAAAAAGTGTGTTTACTTGAATTTAAAATGCGTCCATTTGGGTCATTCTGAAGTCTACAAGTCTCTCGAAATTTCTTTGAAGCATCTCGAAAGCTTGCTGCGTGTTTGTGAGTAGGTCTTGAACACCCCCGTCCATGCTGTCTGTCCGGGGGCCGGCGTAGTTTTTTTGAGATGACACATTCGTTGCTGGTTGGATTGAAGTGGTCTTGCTCGATGTAGGTGGTGGTCTTCTTCGGGTGGCATTCGGTTTGAGGATGTCGGCATAGGTACGGGCACGTGTGTCCAGTCGTCCATGTCCTTGGTCCTTCGGGGTTGTAGATTCACCTACGACTGTTGGTGGTTGTTGTTGTCTGCCAGATATTGTCATGGTAGGTGCTGTGCGTTGGGGTCTTCTAGCGGTTTCTTGTCTTGATGGTGGTTGTTGTTGTTGTTGTTGTTGTTGTTGATGTTGTTGTTGTTGTGGTTGCTGTTGTTTGCTTGGTTGTCCGTTGACTATATTCCATCGGAGCTTCCGGTGTTTTGCTCTCTTTGTTTTCTCTAGCTCGTGTTTCTTTTGCTCATTGTACTTGTTGACGATGGTCTTTATTTCATTGTATTCTTCGTCGGCTGTGGCAGCTTTTAATGCGTCGTCAAATGAGTTTGCTTCTGTCGTTGCGGTGTTGATGGTTGCTTTGCAGAACTTGACTGTGTCCGACATTAGCTCGAGTGAGAGCTTTTCGATCTTTTCGTACCATGACGTCAGGAACTGGTCGTCGTGGTTACCGATGGATGGTTCCACTTCTATCTTGAAGTTCATTGGGATGATCTTATCTCTGATGCAGGTGGTGAGGAAGTCACGATGTGACTCGAAGCGGGCGATCTTTTCAGTCTTCCGGTTGAGTTTGATCGCAAGTTGTTGCGTGTCGTCAGGTGTTGATGACGTCGTTTCTGTTGTATCGATGACTGTTGCTATGCTGGAG
Source organism: Aurelia coerulea (assembly GCA_039566865.1). NCBI lineage: Eukaryota > Metazoa > Cnidaria > Scyphozoa > Semaeostomeae > Ulmaridae > Aurelia > Aurelia coerulea. The sequence continues at coordinate 9,991,518 of CM076960.1, read as the reverse complement.
TCACTTGCTGATGCGTCGGCCTCCGGTGCGTCGGTGTTGCGGGCGCTAGCCCCTCTTGCTCCACGTCTTCCAGCCATAATATAAAGATGAACACAAAAATAAGACGACTTGGAGTTCTTCTACAATTTTCTTCTTCAATTCTCTACGCGTTTCGACTCTATGGTCATCGTCAGGAGAATGAATATTTATGTGATGGTATGCCCTTTTTATAGCCTGTTGGCGGTCACGTGATTAAAAAGGGGTCACGTGATGCCTAGTTGGGGTCACGTGATGCAAAATATGGCGTCACATGAATCCTTGATTGGATTTTAAAGTTACGTTTTATGTGTAGAAAATGATAGGCCACAGGGAAACAAAGTATTGAATAAATGGGCGAACGGAAACAAAATGGCCTATCCATTGGTTTTTGAGGAATTTTTTGCTAATATTTGTCTGGGTGGTTAAGTTTATTATTTAGACCTTTTGGTGTAAGAGTCTGCAGTCGCATAATCCAATTATCTTCGTGAGTCTCCAGTAATTTTGTTATATTGTCGGCGTCTTCTTTCTCAATTCGTTCGATTATTGTAAACCTTGCGTCCCTTGCAAAGATATGGTGTTGTTGTTTAAAGTGTTTCTCTACGGGAAGGAGCTTGTCGTATTGAGTTGATTTTATTCTAGAACGATAGTTGTTCAATCTGTAGTTAAAAGGCCATTCAGATTTACCGACATATTGTATGTTACAGCGAACGCATTCAAGGAGGTAAATGACATTCATGCTCCTACAGTTTGATTTATGAAAGATCTTGTATGTTTTTTTGGTGGTTGCACTTATAAAAGAATTAGTTTTGATGACATGATTACAGCAAAGGCTTCTACTAGTGTTACAAGGTGAGCAATATTTAGCTATTTGGTTTCTCGCTTTCTTTCTGAAAACTTTGTTATTAGTTATGGTGTTGCTACCAATAATCTCTCGGAGGTTCTTGCATCGACGGAATGCGATAATTGGGGGTTCTGGGAAGAGTGCCTTTAATTTTGGTTTTATATTTAAGATATCCCATCTTTCTCTTAGGATCTTACCAATTTGGGGAAGTGTAGAGTTGAAAGTAGATACTAGGGGGATTCTTTTTGTTCTTTCTTTCAAGGTTTTTTGTAGCGTAGTTTCTCTTGGGGTTGTGATGGCTTTGTGGATCTGCTCGTGGAGTATTCCTTTGTGATATCCACGGCGTATAAAATTTGCTTCCATTTGTTTGCAGTGACTCTTTAATTCACCATCTTTAGTGCATATTCTTCGGAGTCTAAGTGCTTGAGAATATGGTAGACTGTTCTTTAAGTGCCTGGGATGAGCTGATTTGTAGTGGAGATAGTTGTGTGTATCGGTTGGTTTGGTGAAAAGGGTTGTTTGTAGTTGTCTATTTTCGTCGATGTATATGCGGGTGTCAAGAAAAGGAATTGATGTCTTTGATATTTCGTAATCAAATTTTATAGATGGGTGCTTGGTGTTCAGCCTTTCGGCAAATGTCTTGAATCTTTGTTCATCGCCTTTGTAGATCATCAAAATGTCGTCTATATATCTGCCATAGTACAGGCAATCATTAGTTACTTCAGGGTAGATGTATTTTTCTTCGAATTCACCCATGTAAATTACTGCGTATGAAGGTGCTGCAACCGTGCAACCGACTAAAAGATTACAATATATACCGGGTGAACCAGAAAAAAGTTTCCACTTTCTAAAATTTGTAGCACCACAAGTACTTCGTGGATTTGAATGATTCAAATTCTAGTTGAAAGCCAAAAGATTGAAGTATTTTTTGTGATTTTTCTCGTTTTCTTACGAGCACTGCAAATATAGGTAAATTCATCTTTACAAAAATTTCACGGCTGCAAAATGACAGAAAAAGGCCTAAAACACTTGATCAAATCGTTAGGACTCTCCTCACACAGAGCAATACGCACATGCGTTTCACCTCTCTCAAGAGTTACAAGAAATAGATTCTCAAACAGATACTAAAGATTTTCAATCCCATGGCAATAGATGTGCAGACGATATCTCTCACCCAGGAGAAATTGCATTTTCTCTGTTGTTCTGAGCGAGGAGTCCTTTATGATTTGATCAAGCATTTTAGGCCTTTTTCAGTCATTTTGCAACCATCAAGTTTTTGTAAGCTTGAATTTACCAATTTTCCAATGCTCGTAAGAACGTGAGAAAAATCACAAAAATACTTTGATCTTTTGGCTGTCAAGCAAATATTGATTCATTCCAATCCATTTAGTACTCTTGATGCAATGAATTTTCAAAAGTGGGAACTTTTTTCTGGCTCACCCGGTATGTTACTTACACTACCTACAAAATTACTATACAATACTACAGGAACGATACCCCGAGGAGCAAAAGGCTGTGACTACCCCGAGGCCACTTAGACATTGAGCTAAAACTACTATGGTCTGTCTCAAATTACATGCCATGAGAAATAACTGCGATCAGGTTGATTTTTGTTTGGATGGTAAATAAGGCATTATCGCAAATATTGCATGGCATCTAATTTGAGATAGACATTTAAAAATACATGACTTAACTAAAGAAAATCAAGAACAAAAACAAAATAAACTAAAATGGGACATGTAACATTGTGGCTGTGATGAAGTGACTTATAACGGAGCTTTTTTGCAATTTTCTAACCGAATCGACCAGATTTGTGGATAAATTTTAGAGTCAGAAGGAGTATATTTTTGTTAAGTTCGTCTGGGACATTTTTATCACCAAACAATAAAATCTGCAGTAGAACATTATTTTGGACATTGGTGTATCCATATGGTCGCAGCAAATCAAAAACTCCAGCAAGAAGATCTCTGCGTGGTACTGCAAGGGAACGGCAAAGCAACAAAAAGTGTTCCGTATCCTCAATACCATCGTTCGTAGGGCACATTGGATTTATGGTATCCCTAAAATTGTGCTTGAATTTGTGAAAGTTTAGTTTACTGAGACCAACCCTGAGTTGAGTTAGATAGGATAAACCTGTTGGGTCATGAATGCCAAATATAGATCTTACAGGGGGTCTAATTATCGATAAGAGCTTCTTCTTAAAAACAGCAACAGACGGTGCAAGTCTAATCTCAGGATCAAGTTTATTCCATTCAGATAAGCAATGAGGATAGAAACTAGATTTGAATTTTTCTGTTCTGGCCTTTAATCGCCCAATGACATCCTGGTTGCGAAGAGGGTAATGTGACTGTTGAAGTGGTGGGATTGGATCCTTAGTATAAACGGGAGTTAGATTATTAAGAATCTTGTAGAATAAAGTAAGACGTCTGCTCCACCTTCGGCAGCTTAATGATTCCCAACCAAGCTCTGTGTACAGCTTTTCTCGCGATGTTCCTCTCCATGTTCCTGTAATTGCTCGCGCAGCAGAATACTGAACAGATTCTAATTTTTCCATAAGGCTCGGTAAAATGATGCTACCACTGAACTCACATACTTTTGCCGGAATATGGTAAATGACATCCCCATAGTCAAGATGCGGTCGCACATGGAGCTTATATAACTCGTTTAGAGTATGCCTGGGCAGATATTTGGAGAGATATTTCAGCAAGCCAATACCCTTTCTTGTTTTAGAGATAGCTGATTTGATATGGGCAGAAAAAGACAGCTTTGAATCGAGTATGATTCCTAAATGTTTGTGTTCATCTACTTTCATCACTGGTGTGTTGTTAAAGTAAATTTCCGAAAGAGAAAGTGATTTATGATTTGAGAAAGTGGAGAAGATATCAATGGAGAAAGAAATTTCAAAATTTTCATAGGAATGCTGTTTGGGCCAAGCGACTTACCAGATTTTAGAAGAGAGATTATATCAGATATTTCAGAGGGGACTGAAGGAGCAGTGAAGAAAGAATTTCCAACTCTGCCACCCATGAAATTCATAGGTGACTTACTAGATCTTGGTATATTTTTAGTGATATCATGAGAAACATTAACAAAGAACTTATTAAAAATGTTTGCGATAACAGCCGGATCAGATGTAATGCTACCATTTGAGTCCTTGAGCTTACTTATAACATTTATGTTGCTTGATTTTCTAACATCAATGACTGATTTAATGCCAGACCATAGTTGTTTCATGTTGTTACTGTTTTTTTTAAAGTAGTTATAAAAATAGTTGGCTTTGCTAACTTTCAAGGAATTTGCAATTCGATTTCTAAACTTTTTGTAGAGATCTCTGATGGATAGGTCATTACTACTTTGAAGCCTTTTAAGCAGCTGATCTCTGATGCGCATCATTTTTTGTATTTTTCCATTAATCCATGGTTTATTCCTGAATTTGATATCTCTCTTTGTAAGTTTTTTCAAAGGAGCATGGGTTTTGACTACTTCATCTAGGCTGGAAAGGAGTCTGTTGAACTTAGCATTCACGTCTACAGTACTGTCGTTCAAATACGAAAGGTCAAGATTTGCAAACTCATTGAGGAGATTTTCTTCATTGAGTTTAGAGAAATCATGTTGGTAATATGACAAATTCCTATAGGTTATGCCTGTATGCTTGACAATTAGGAATTGAGGGAAGTGATCAGTTATTTGTGTCATAATGTTGCCACTTATAGTTTCATTGTCAGAAATATTGGCAAAGATATTGTCAATGAGGGTAGAAGAATTTCCAGATACCCGAGATGGATGAATGATATATGGAAGGAATTGCTTAGAAAACAATAAATTTACATAATTTGTAGTAGGAGTGTGAGAATCATAATTAAGGAGGTCAATATTGAAATCTCCCAGGACAAAAACTTGTTTATTAAATACAGATGGATTAGACAAAGTTTCCTGTAGATACTCACTAAAAGTATCAATATCTGAGCTTGGATGACGATAGGCACAACAGAAAAGATAATTTTTACCATTTTGATTTTCAACTTCAACCCATACTGACTCAAAATCAGTATTATCCTTACTTAGATCTGGTCTAGGAATTGGAGTAAGTCCTGATTTTACATAAAGTGCAACACCACCATTTTGACTGTGAGATTGGTATGGAAAGTAATCATAACCAGGAATTTGCACATTTGTTTTTATGGGATTATCAAAAGAATTCCAAGTCTCAGACACACCAATAACATCAAAAGTTATCTTCAGACTTGCAAGAGTTGAAATAAGCTCATCAAAATAAAGTGAAAGGCTTCTAGTGTTCATATGAAATAAGGAAAGATCATTTTGTGATACACTAAGAGAAGATAAATTCTGAAGAGTATGGTAGCTAGAGTTAACAGTGGAAGGTAAATGTTCATCGATATCATAATCATCAAGATTAGGCAAGTTAGTTAGACCAGAAGTTATTTCAAAAGATAGTGCGGAATCAACAAAAGATGGAACATCAAAATCGTAAAGGTTGGATAGTTCTTCTGCGTCCAGTGACCCAAAAGGAAACATAAGTTTTGTACATTTTATGCAAAACCAAGGCACATCATCAGCTTCTTTTTGTAGCACTTTATATTCAGAATTAGAGATATTGTTGCATTTTATATGGACCCAAAAATTGCAGTTACTACAGAAAACTGATTTATATCTATATTATTAAAACGTGAAGCGAATTTTGTGTGGCGTAAAACTCGAGCACCGTTGCGCTGATCCTCGCGAAACTTTCCAAATATCTTCGTCTTCCCTCTACGGGGTGCAATAGAGATTTCGTTTTCTCAAATTCGCCCCCAAATCAGGGTAAGGGGCGAATTCGGTGACATCAAAGGATTGGCGGAATCCCTTTCAGTTTTCTGTGTACAAGGGAATGATCTTTAGACATATCATAATTGGCGGACCAATTATATATTGGAGCTGTGTCGTACTCCCACTTTTTCTTTTGAAAGGGCAAGGGCAGAGTTTCATAGATCGGCTTCTTTTTCCAGGTAAAATATCGTTGGCTCGAGAGGAGAGAACAGGGCAATTTTAATGGGGGCTTCCAATGGGAAAGAGAGATCATGCAAAGGTGCAAGGGACTGACATTCGAAGGTTCCTATTGTTCCACTGCTCCGGATTATACACTTGACATTGAAATATTAGGGCTTTCGTCGTAATGGCTTTCAAAACGGTCGTGAGTCTGTCGTTCATTCAACCATAAAATTTGAGCATTGTTAAATTTTGAAGCAATTAGAACGAGCTGATTGAATTTGAGTGTAGTCATTATTGTTTTCAGTATAAATTCCTTTCGAATGACGCATTGCAGAGCTTTTGTTCTGTCCCAAGACAACATCAGGCCTTTCACAGTGGACATCTGATAAGACTTATAACATCATGGCAGTTATCTCTATCGAATTGTTTTGACAGTCTTGCTTTCATCAAAAGTAACTCGGACTCATTGTAATTAGTCTGCAAACTGCTAGCCAAAAGGAACAGCTTTCCTGGCATTTATCTCTAAATGGACGCTACGCTTCGCTTCGTGCAGTTACAAAACATAGAACGAATGCAAGGAATCACGCCATAAGTCTAGGCCAAGGCCCTTGAAGGCCTACAAAGAAATCCAACAGAAAATATCATTGATTTCTTCCTTACCAAGGAAGGCTTCAGGGGGCGGCGGCTCAAATGGGATCGCAAATTTCTTCGCAGGGGCATAGAGCTAAAAGAAACGACCTTCTAACATTTCGTTTATTTTCAAATTGGTTCCTTTCTCCAGAGATCATCGGCGTAGGGGGAGATTAAATTTGGGGGGGCTGCCCGATAAAAAGTCCATTGTTTGAGAAAATTTTGCCCGTCTTGAGGCGGATTTCTGCCCGATTATGGCTGATTTTTGCACATTTTTCTGACGTTGGGGGGGCTGCAGCCCCCCTGTCCCCCTGTCTCCTACGCCTATGCCAGAGATACCGCAGGCGGAGGCAGAAGAGGGGACATAAGGGCAAAGAGAGTCATGTCTTACTCAGAGTTTCTCATTTAATTTCGCCCATCCTAGAGGAGGGGAACAGATACAGTAAGAACCCAGCAAAATAGAAACCACTCTATAAGAAACCTCAGGCTGATTTTTTTGAGAAATGATGCCCTCATATGAGAAACTTCTTAGCCTCATTCGTGGAAGATTTCCTATAGGAGGATCCCAAAAAATTTTCATATTTAGTAATTTTTGTGAAAATCAGGTGCTAAATATTTTTTAGAGATTTCATGCAAAAAAGCATCTCCATCTACAGTATACTTCGCATGCATGCTATGATTGACCAAATTTGGAGAGAATGCTACGTAACAAGAACATACTGTTTGATTTGATAGCGTTTCTCTGGGGTTTCTTTAAAGATTTGAAGGTTTCTTAACCATGTGATAAGAAACATTTCAGCCTGTTTGCCGATTAATGCCCTTTAACAAGAAACCCAACAGGCTGTTTTGAAAAAACTGGTTTCTACTTTGCAGGTTCTTACTGTATGCTCGCTACCACGGAGCGCTTCGAAGGGGGTCTCCAATGAAAGGGATTTTTATTCTAAAAAGTTTGTGAATCGAACAAGGAATGGGCTTTTATGGTTGAGGGATGCGATAACGACTGATTGTTTCTTTCATTCGTTGAGTAATTAAAAACTAGAGGGGTATCGCCCTTTTGGAATGCTTTCATAAGGGGTAGTCATTTATAACTCTGGGTACCGGGGCGGGTTAGAATTGGTGGGGATATGAAAACTATTTCAAGGAAAATTGGGGGGTATGAAACTTCTTTTGGCATTTTAGAGGGGGTACGAAAACTGTAATGGTAGATTCTCCAGAAAATTACTTCAATGACACGATAAGGCCTATGGAATACCATATCCTCGCACAACTGCAACTCTAGCTAGCTTCTTAATGACGGCCTTCAAATCATCCATTGTACCCCATTTGTATAAAATTCCAGCTCACTGGCCTTCCAAGGTAGTACTTCATTAAGTTCAAATAGCATTGCCTTTCGTCTTTTTTATCTCTTTTACAAAACAGAACTTCTGTGATGTGGTTATCTGAAAATAGTTTGATAGATGGCCAGTCGTAGGGTATGAAATCTTTTCCTAATTTTCAATTGGGCTCTAAATTTTTTTGGGATAATTGGAAGGGGTTTAAAAAAACTCTTAGCTAGCTTAGCAATTCTAGCCCGCCCCGGTACCCAGAGTTATAAATGACTGACCCCTAAGGGAAATAGTTTTTACAATATGAAGCAAAATTTTTGTATACTATGAGTATGATCCTCTACTCTTCCTCTCTTTTTCCTTAATCTTGGGACAAATTTTGATTTCCTCTCCCTATAATATCAATGTTAATGCAGAGAGGTCGGAGCGGCCTACATTTAAAAGCCCAATTTTTGGAATGAGGAAGGTTGGTAAAGGAGCCATTGCGATGAATTGCAATGCTTTCAAGATGCCTGATGAAAACGAGGTTCGACCATGCGACATATCTTGAGCTCATGCAGCACACAGTTGCACCATTATGGCGGCTTAGGCCCAAGAGAATGCTCTGATACTCAGGGCACCCGGTGGCAAGATCACTTACGTGACGTCAAGAATTCCTGTTGATTCGTCATCTCAAAGGTTGAAAAATCGATGAGCCATCACATTTTAATCAGTGATGCAACATTTGGGGACCTGCTTAAAATGATTGATAGGTAGGAAAGCCATTTATTGTTCCTTGCAATAGCACTCATACTTCTCCCCGGTAGCTCTGGTTGCCGTTGCTTTTCTTCTATGAGTTCTGAGTTTCTATTTGCTTTCACAGGCCGCAGAGGAGGGAAACGGATATGTCCACTATGAAATTTATTAATGCAGAACCATTTCTTCAAGAATTCAGGAGATGCAGTATTGAAACTTTTTTAGTTTAGTTAATGAAAAGTCGTACATAAGAAGCTTCCGTGATTGTTATAATTCAAAAACTTCGTTTCGAAAGTCGGAGACGGTAAATTTAAGAACCGCCATTTTCATGGGCCATGAAAATGGTGGACAACAAAGGAACATCAACAGACGGCACGTGCAAGGCATGCTGGATGAAACAGACCCTTTAAGAACGAGAGTAGGTATGGGATCAATTTTAAGAACAAGTCCAGTCAAATTGAAAGTGAGAATCTTAGCTACAACAAAACCCAATTAAGCTTTACCATAGCTAACAGGGCAACTATTACAACACTGAGACACTTATTGGAATCACCGTGCAACATGCTATTAATGAAAGAGCCAAGATCGCAATGCTGTTTTTACATTTGGGACTTTAAAGCGCAAGTTTTCTGGTAACCAGTGCATCAAGAAAGATGGAAGTGATGTTTGATAAATCAAATTGCCAGTAAGAAGAGAGAAAGACCTCTTCTACGGCTTCAGAATCGGGTCAAGAGTTTTCAAAGTGACGTAGGCCCTGCTTAGGTGGCCCATCCCTCCAGAAGAGAAGAAGATCCACATTTTCCAAGAGCATAGCCCAGGCCTAAATCTGCCAGATAAACACTTGAAAGATCATTTCCCTTCATTAACATTGCAGAAACAAGGGTCTAGAGAGGGGGTTCCAATCAGGTAGAAATTAAGATAGATTTGAAACTTAGAAATGAATCAAATGTTAAATGATGGATGTAAAAAGTTTGCCTGAATGTTCTCCCACCCAGATTACTCATCTGTCTTGCGTGGTGTGGTTATATGGAAGAAAAATTGATTTGCTGGTTGCTGGTTATATGCCACAAAGAGTTTGCCGTGGTAACACTGACATGAAAAGGAAATTTGAAGTCAACAAGATTGTTTCATATTGATGTTTGTTGCAGTTTTCGGTCGAAGATTTCCAAGGGCAGGGAATGTCTGCTTTATAAAACTGCATTTCTACAAACAACAATTAATCTAATTGAAGCAGAGAGTAATTCTTCAAAGCTGCAGTATTTTTGAAGCTAATTTGGAAGTGACAAAGTGTTCTCCACGAATGGATATAAAATCAAATTGCAGGATTATTTGGGATAGATTTCAAAATCTACTTTTACTGGAAAATTTATGTTTCAGTTGGTGTTTATGATGTTATTGCAAACTTTGATATGATTGTTGACGCAGTGAAAAAATCCCTTAGAAATTGTGAAGTAGCACAAAAACATTTCACATAAAAACATTGGCTTACTTTGACAGCACCTGAATATAGTTGCAGAAAATAACAAGAAATGAGCCTCAAAACTTTCAACAAACAAATTTAGGAGTAAAGGGCAGTCCAACAATGACAAGAAAATGATTTTAGAGGCTGAAAGTTATTGGCCTAGCAAATTTCAACTATTTGATTACTATCATTTTCATGAAGTTTGGAAGTCAATTTCCTGGAAATGCGATTTTCGCTAAATCTGTGTAATGGATATATTTTTAATTTCCAAACCATAAGAGATATTTAAATGAAATTTTGCCGAAGATGGAGCTTCAAAATGAACCTCTGCTTTTACATTGGCTAAGCACAAGGGGATTAAGATCCTTATGTCTACATTTTTTGCCATCAAAATTTAATCATAGAAATGGTGATGGCAGGACGATTCGCGACTCTGATGGAATGCTAGGACAATAACCTTGCAAATCAACATTGTTTCGGGGGTGAGGGCGTGTTTATACCTAATCGATCTGGTTAGAGCTGCGGATTGTCAAGAAATGGTTCCAAGGACTTTTGGCAGACATTGTACATACTTGCATGAAGTCCAGCTAATTTATTGAGATAACTTTAATCAGTAGAGAATGAAAGTACCTTTCCGTGTACCATTTTTTGCAAAATGTCGTCTATTTTTGGTTGCTATGGCAACATGAAAGGTGCAATTTTGAACTTTTCAGTCCAAAAAGCTTACAATCATGCCTATCCACCATCTCAACTTGGTTATATACCCATATTCATAGTAATTCTATGACCGGGATGATGCTACCTTAAGCACCCAGGAGGCTTATTTAATTTCGGGCTCTCCACAGGGGGGCATATTAGAGAGGGGGCTTATTATATAGGGGGGCTTATTCACAAAATCAAATGACGGGGATACAGATGACAGCTTTTTAGATCATTTACACCGTATTTTGCGGATACAATATACAATTTTACGAGTGAAATACATAAATTCGACACAGTTTTATCTCAAACCACATCAGAATTAACATGCAAGCTTATCTAGGTCAATAAATGGGAAATCTTTGGTAGCCACTACAATTTGATATAACAGGGGGGGGGGGCTTAATACAGAGAGGTCTTATTCAAATTTTGGCTCAGAGGGGAGGGGCTTATTAGAGAGGAGGGCTTGATAGAGAGGGGGGCTTAATAGAGCTTTTACGGTAAGTATACAGTTAAGTTTTCATGGTAATAGTTTATAAAGAGTGGAAAGAGCAATGCAAAATGAAAAGAGAAAAGGAAAAATAGATGCCGTGTAGAGGGTGTGTACTAAGTTTGCAAAATAGAAAGCACAGCAGGGATATAATTCAAAGCAAAACAACTGTTGTTCGTTCTCGCATCGGCTCCCTCTTGCTTTCAATTTTCAAATTAATACAACAGAGCCCCTTGGAGAGTGGAATACGCCACAAACTGACTGCATTGATTTGTAACACTAAATAGATCTTCTTAACAAACTATCAAAATTTGGCCTTGGTGTTCAAAGATACTCCCAAATTATACTTATGTCCCTCTTCACACACAAGTATTCTTTTGAGACCGATGTATTATGGAATAAAAAAAAGATGTATATATATATTTTATCCCTCTGTCACCGGCGCACTAAATTCAACTGTCCATACACCTGAATGACAAATACGACGGCGGGCCAGCGCGGCGCCGTAGGCGACGCGCGGCAAGCCTAGTTTATATTATGAAATGAGACTACTGATGACTGAAAAAGTCCAATGAAAAGAAAAACACAAGTGGGCTTTACACCCAACACAGCAACTTAAAAGTGTTTCATCCAAAGCTAAGCTCTGTTTCTTCATCGTGATCCTTAGGGGAACTTGCATGGCCATGTCCATGTTTACGTCTCTCGTGAAATCTACTGTTCTTAATAATCAGTTTGTCTAAAACGAAATAAGCCACTTTGCCTTCCTTGCGTGCTTGTATCAAGTCAGGTATCTGGTCAGCACGGCGTTGAAGTGTTCTTGGTGACAGGTCTGGGTAGAAGGAAACACCACCAGGTCGTTTGAGCCTTGCGGATGACAAAACCTTTTCGCGTTGTTTCCAAGACAGGAATTTTGCAACTATAGGACGTGGGCCATACTTAGATCCATCTGAGCGTGTCTCCTCCTTGTTTCTCTTCTTCCCTACACGGTGAGCCCTTTCAATTTGAAGGTCGTCTGTCAATGCCAATTTATCTTTCACGAGCTGTTTAACCATTTCTTCGGATTTTTCCCAAGTTTCATCTTCATCTTCTAATTCACTCACTCCAACTATTCTTATGTTATTTCTACGCGATTGGTTTTCGAGATACTCCACCTGGTCATGAAGGATGCCTACATTGTCCATGTGTTCCTCAGCCGCCTTGCTTTGCAAAATAATTGAGGCCAGTAAACATGATTTCAACCATTGAACGGAAAGCACGCTCCTGTACCTCCATTAGGCCCTTCATTGCATCCATACTAATAAATCCTTTTTCTTCAGGCATAGTGACTTGAATTCAGATATTTCATACCAAGGTAACAACAGACAAATGAACTGAATTTTATTTATTATCTTAAAAACAATTACAACATCATTACGATCAATTAAAGATCAAGTTATCACAGCTAGGCGTAAGTGCGTCCGCTCGCTGGATATGCACACTGTAACACAAGTTTCAGTTTCAGTTTCATTTGATTATCAATCTATCCTACATACAACTCTAAACAATTACAATACAATTAAAAACGAATACACTACTAAAACTACATTTTTAACAATACAAAGACTACATTAAATGATTGTATATAGGATAGACCGACTAAGGAGGAGCTCTCTAAATAGGTAAACTAATCGAGAGAGAGCCCCCCCCCCATAAAAACAAAGAAACTAAAAACAATTATAAATAAAACAAAACCAGATGAACCTCAACAATTTTTCAAATTAGACATATGAGTCAATGAAATGAGCTTTTAGTTTAGAGCGAAAACTTGAAATAGAACCAGCAGCACGTATGAAAAGTGGAAGAGTATTCCATAATTTAGAGCCAAAATATTGAACTGTTTTGAGTCCATAGAGTGTGGTCCTTTTTAGAGAAAGGAATAGATCACCTCTGGTGGCCTGACGAGTTCCAAACCTATGGGTAGAACAGTTTGGAGTGAAATAGTTATGGAAGTAGATTGGTGACAGTTTATTGATGGCTTTAAAGACAAATGTTAGAATATTTAAGTGAATCATATCTTCGAGTTTTAATATCTTTAATGAATGAAATAAAGGTGCAGATGGGGCAGTAAATGGTTGGAATCTTATGCATCTCAGAATTTTCTTTTGGAGAAGAAATAATGGATGAAGGTAAGTGTCCAAAGTAAGACCCCAGACGGTAATACCATAGTTAAGAAAAGATGAAAGAAGTGAATTATACAAGCAGACAAGAGTAGGCAATGGAACATAATGTCTAAGTTTGAAGAAAAGTCCACTTGTTCTGGAAAGATTTTTACGAAGTTCACTGATGTGGTGTTTCCAGGAGAGATGCTCATCAACAAGTACACCCAAGAACTTGACATATTTAGTCCTTTTAATACTTTTCTTGCCAAATCTGAGGTTTATTAAGTCTGGCAACTTCTTTCTAGGTGAATGGGAGAATACAAAATTTGTTTTGTCAATATTTAGTGCAAGTTTGTTACAATCAAGCCAGGATTTGACTTTATTTAGTTCCTTATTGACTTTTTTGGTCAATCTTGCGAGATCATCAGATTCAAAATAAATATTGGTGTCATCAGCAAATAAGAAGAAAGATAATAGCTTAGAAGAGTTTGGTAAGTCATTTATATAAATTAGGAATAGCAGAGGACCCAGAACTGATCCCTGAGGAACACCACATGTTATGTCACACGTTGAAGATGAATGACCATTAACTGAAACAAATTGCTTGCGATCACTTAAATATGACTTAAACTAATTCAGAGCAGTTCCCCTAATTCCATAATGTTCCAGCTTACTTAAAAGAATATTATGGTGAACAGTATCAAAAGCTTTTTGGAGATCAATAAATATTCCACAACCAAATCTATTTTTGTCCAAAGAAGACTTTATATTCTCAGTTAAACTGACTAGTGCATGGTCAGTTGAATGACCACTACGAAAACCAAATTGCATATTGAACAACAATTCACATACCTCAAGGAAACTATAGAGACGTTTATACATTATTTTTTCAAATATCTTACTGAAAATGGAGAGCAGGGAAATTGGTCTATAATTTGATTTTTTGGTAGTGAGACCTTTCTTGAACACTGGGATAACTTTAGCTATTTTAAGCTTATCAGGGAAAAAACCTGTTTCGAAAGATTGATTGATTGAGGTGGATAGATCAACAGAAATGTGAGAATCTAAGATCTTTAATAACTTAATTGGGATACTGTTAGGACCACATGATTTACCATTCTTTAGAGACTGAATAACAGATGATACTTCATCAGAAGTACAAGGGGAAATGAAGAAACAATTCAAATTGGGATTAGATAAGTAAGTTAATGGAGACTTTGGGTTTCTTGGGATCTTTTTTGTGATGTCATTTGCAGCATTGGTGAAGAAATGATTGAATTCATTAGCTATTTTCACTGGATCCTTGATTTGGGAGCCATTTTTGTCAGTTAAATGTTTCATTCATTCATTTCATTTTAATTTCTTTAAGCACGGTAACCCCGTCAATCGATAGATTGCTTTTCAGGGGGCCGTGCATAAAACGTTACAAATTAAGTTAAAAATAAATACAAAGTAAAACCCTAATTTAATTACAATAATGAACAAATGAATAAATAAATAAATAAACTATTTTTTAAAAGCTTCTTTAAATGCTTTCAATGAGGATGCCTGCTTGACTTCACAACCCAAGAGGTTCCAAACTCCAGCACCGCGATATGAGAAAGCTCGCTGACCATTACTCGTTCTCATTAGTGGGACTTGAAGATCAGTTGCGGTGTTTCTCAAATTTTTCCTACTGCATGTCGAATTTCTAATGAACATTTCTGACAGGTAATCAGGAGCAAGGTCATTTATCGATTTGTAAACCATGCAAGCTGTCTCGGTTTTTATCATATCTGCTACAGTAGGCCAATTCTAACTTTTAATCAAAGCACTAGCAGAAGAATCATAACTGCTGTTGGTCACAATTCTAGCTGCGCGGTTTTGAAGTTTTTGCAGCACCTGCAACCCTGTCCCCCCACATGCCCCCCAGACTGAACAGCAGTAGCGGAGATGCGGTTCAACGATACCACGATACATTTTAGAGAGAGTGTCTTTTGGAAGTAACTTCTTGGCATATTTAAGAAATCCAATAGCACGAGAAACCTTAGATCGTACAAAATGGATATGTTCATCCCAAGCTAAATGTTTATCAATTTGCATCCCTAAATACTTGACCTTATCAACCATTTCAACTTCAGAGCCACCAATAGAAAATAATGGTGGTTCCACTGATTTTGTCGAAATCTTCTTAAGGTTAGGCCGAGATCCAATGACCATCGCCTGTGTCTTCAGGACATTCAATGATAACTTATTGCCTTGGAGCCATTCCCTTAAAGAATCAAGTTCTTTGTTAAGCGTCACGTTCAGATCGCTGACGTTCCTTGCAGAAAAGGAGACACTGGTATCATCAGCATACATAGTCACCTGGCAGTTGTCCAGACAAAACGGAAGGTCATTGATATAAAGTATAAAAAGAAGAGGCCCAAGGCAAGATCCTTGTGGAACACCACAGTGTATTTCTTCTATTCGTGACGAAACACCATTGACCTTGCATAACTGCCGTCTGTCTTGGAGATATGATGTAAACCATGCATGCTCGATACCAGAAATCCCATATTCCTGCATCTTTTTTAGCAGGATATCATGATCTACAGTATCAAACGCTTTCTTTAGGTCTATGAACACCAATGCAGTGTATTTCCCAGTATCCATGTTCTTATACCAATCGTTAGTGCAGGACAGGAGACTTGTTACAACAGAGTACAGGCGTCTAAAACCGGATTGTTTAGAAAACAAGTGTTTGTTTGTATCCAAGTACTTATAGAGTTGGTTGAAGATCATTTTTTCAAAAATTCTCGAAAGAACAGGGAGAACAGATATAGGTCTGTAATTAGAACGATCATCAGTTTGACCACTTTTGAAAATAGGAGCAACCCTAGCAATTTTCCAAGAATCTGGAAAAACTCCTGTGGCAATAGACAGATTAAATATATCACAGAGGGAGTCTGAAATAACTGGGAGACCGATCTTCAAAAAATGATTTGCTATGCAGTCAGTGCCAAAACCCATAGATGTTTTGAATTTCCCCAAGACACTTGCGACCTGGTGTGAATTTACAGGTTGAAAGTGAAACCGTGTTCCTTCTGGATTTACGGAATATTTACCCTCAAAAAGCGGGTTTTGTGTGGCAGGAATTTTCTTACTAAGGTCTTCACCGACGTTACAAAAATAGGTGTTCATATGTTCTGCGATAGCTTCATGATTGAAAATTTTTTCTCCATCAACATCTAGAGTTGTAATCTGCGTGGTCTTTGACTTTTTGTTTAATACCAAATTGATAGTTTTCCACGTACTTTTAATGTCACCTTCGTTAGAAGCAATTTTGTTCGAGAAATAATCGCGCTTCAGATCAATATTGACCTTATTTACTTTATTTCTCATTTGTTTATACGCATCAAATAAAACTTCAGATTTAGATTTAATAGCTTGCTTTCTCAGTTTGTCCCTTGATGCACATAAAAGTTTGAACTCTTTGGTTATCCATGGACAGAATCTTTCTGAAACTCGCCTACTGCGTAAGGGAGCATGTTTCTCAAGTACAAGGGAAAACATAGATGTCCATTGTTCCACTATGATGTTAACATCATCAGTATGTGAGACTATGCCTTTCCAATCTATTTTTTGCAAATCGTCAAGAAATTCAGCTTTGCTAAAGTTTTTCATTTGCCTGGTACTGATATTTTTGTGCTGTTTTTTTACCCCACCCCGAAATTTTCTAACACTGTAGACTAGATAATGATCACTAATACTAGTTTGATGTACGCCAGATACTACTATGTTTGACTTGTTAGTAGTGGCAATATGGTCAATCAAAGTAGAGGAGATCAGTGTTTCTCTCGTTGCTGTTTTAATTAATTGATGAAAGCCAAAACGTTCATATATCTCTGTCAAGCGTTTTGAATGCGGTAAAAGGTCAGTATTCAGGCAATCATGATCAGAGGACTTTGGAAGCAAATCACAGTTTGTATCTCCTAAAAGAATAGTTTCCTTACCTTCTTTATCAAGGAATTGAAGGCTTTCCTCCAAAAGACGAAAATTATCAACTGCCTCATTCGGAGGGCGATACCAAGCCAAAACAACGAAAGGTGCAGACCTAACTGGTTTTACTTCAATACACAAAGCCTCAAGCGTGGATTTAGGAAGATCATTGCGGACAGTGCATTTATCAAAGAGGGTATCTTTAATGTAAACTCCGCCACCGTTACGGTTGCGATCACATCTCTTGATCGTGTAGCCATCTATGCTGACAAGATCATCATGCACATTTTTATCAATTTTTGTTTCATTTATGGCAAGTATGTGTATGCCAAGCTCTTTAATCAATAAACGGATCTCGTCGATATGAAGCATTAGGCTATTTACGTTCAAGGATGCAACCACCATACCTTTCCTGCTACCAAGTCCGGTAGCACCAGGGGAACCAGCCGCAGGAGCCACCGTTGGAACCCCCTGTGAAGGAGTCAAGTGGACATCCCCGTTATTCTTATCAGTACTGAGTCAAAAACGGAGAGAACTAAGTAAATTATTAGTTAAGATAGTGTCACCAAGATTGTTCAAATGCAGTTGACTTCTATTCAGATGCTTAGTTGCTTCGATATTAGGATGGTCTATAAAAGTGAGCTTCTTTTCTGAACATAAGTCTTCAAGGATAAAGTTTACCTTTTCTCTTTTCCTATCCAGATGTTTATCCCCACGAGCTATGATGCCAGAAACAACAACTTCGATATCATGGCGTTTAATATGACAAGCCAAATCAACGATGCCTTGAGCGATTTCAACTTCTGACTTTATCTCTTCACCTTTCCGTGTCGCGAGATGTGAAATTGTGTCTAGATTGCTGGATTTTAAACTGACAATATCTTTTATGCCTTTCCAAAGCATCTTCATATTACTCTTGTTTTCATCAAAATACCGATGATAGTAGTTTTTCTTGCATTCTTTTAGCTCATTAACAACACGATTACGAAACAAGGCAAAGTGGAAGGATATAGAATATTTGTACAAACGAAGAGTTGCTTGCTTAACCCATAAAGCTTATTACGGAGAAGCACCAGAAGAGATAAACTGCCTCATAAAAAAGAGTGAAGCAAAGAGATCTCTCAGGGACAATTTGAAAATAGAGTTACCAAGATCTAGGACAGAACTGGGGAAGAGATCATTCAAACGTCACGCTGCAATCATTTGGAATTCTCTTCCTACAGTTGTGAAAAGATCAAGTAGTATTTACTCTTTCAAGAATCAAATCAAGGGAAACTCCCTTGCATTGGATAGGATTAATTTTGGATCTACAGCAACGGTAAACAACAAAGACACAAGCACTTTCTTTTATTATTAACTTACTTTTAAAGGATTGTAAAACTTTTATGCCGAAATTTTGTATACGCTTTAAAGTTTATTTAGTTGAGTAAATAGCAGGACCACATCAGCCTTGTGCTGCCACTAAATTGTCCTGCTTTACCAAAAAAAATAATGTATGTAATGTAATGTATGTATGTTTCTTTCAATGAACCGAGAAGTCCCACGAAGTCCCACGAAGTCCCCATGATTTATAAAGTTACGGTGAATTAAAAGTTCTCAAAATTATGGCCTAACTGTAACCTACCGTCCCATTCAAATCGCGATTCAAATAGTTAAACAGCGAGTAGCCTTCAGGTCTGATGATGTGTATGTTAAGAGAGAATCTTCGTCTATGTAACGCAAGTAAATCTTTGGGTGCATCTCCAGGTAAAGTGATATTACAAAAAAGATTCCAAGAACTCCTAAATCACCACTATCTTATTTGTCAAATCCTAACATGGAATCCTTTTTTATTACACCCTGCACTTCAAATGAAGTATCCTTGGTAATTCAAGCATTAAAAAATGGAAAATCCTCTGGACCAAATAGCATTCCAATCAAATTACTGAAAATTCTTGATCCACACATCTCTGTTGATTTGGCCATCTTGATTAATGAATCTTTTGAATCTGGCATCTTCCCCGACAAGCTAAAAATAGCGAAGGTGATTCCTATCTTTAAGAAAGGTCTTACATCAAAAAATTCTAATTATAGACCAATCTCTCTACTCTCCATATTTAGCAAATTATTTGAAAAATTAATGCATAAACGTCTCTACAGTTTTCTAGAAATCTGTGAGGCACTATTCTGTATGCAATTTGGTTTTCGAAGTGGTCACTCAACTGACCATGCTTTAATTAGTTTAACTGAAACGATTAAGTCAACTCTTGACAACAAAAGATTTGGCTATGGGATCTTCATTGATCTTCAAAAAGCTTTTGACACTGTAAGTCATGACATTCTTCTGCAAAAGTTGGAACACTATGGCATCAGAGGTACTGCATTAAAATGGTTCTACTCCTACCTCACGAACCGTAAACAGTTTGTCTCAATCAATGGTCATTCCTCCTCTCAAAGAGACATAACATGTGGTGTTCACAAGGATCGGTCCTTGGCCCATTGCTATTCCTTATTTACGTAAATGATTTACAAAAGTCATCCCAACTGTTGTCCTTCTACCTATTTGCTGATGACACCAACATATACTTTGAATCTGATAATCTTGCCATACTCACAAAAAAGGTCAATAACGAATTGCAAAAAAGTTAAATCGTGGCTTGATTGCAATAAGCTTGCATTGAATATCGATAAGACAAATTTTGTGTTGTTTCATTCCAACAGAAAACAGTTGACAGATGTGCCAATTCTTAAAATTGGCAAACAATGTGTAAATAGGGCGAAGTGTGTTAAGTTCTTGGGAGTGCTGATGGATGAACACTTGTCTTGGAAATACCATATCACAGAACTTTACAAAAAGTTATCAAGGACTGCTGGAATCTTTTTCAAAATACGGCATTACATTCCTCTAACTACTCTTATATGTCTCTATAACTCTCTCTTTTCCTCCTTCCTTAATTATGGCATCACAGTGTGGGGTCTCACATATGATACCTATCTAACTCCATTGTTTCTCCTCCAGAAGAATATCCTGCGATGCATGAAATACCAGCCCTTCTCTGCACATTCCTTGCCAATATTCAAGTCTTTGAAAGTTCTTAAACTTGAGGACACCCTGCACCTGAATATTTTGACATTTGTTTTCAAAGCCATTAATAGGCTTTCTCCGTCTTGCTTTCATAACTACTTTCACCCGAATTCAACTATTCATAAGATAGGAACTCGTCAGTTAACCAGAGGTGATTTATACAAAACTATCAAAAACATTACAACGTATGGTTTAAAATCAGTGCAGTATTTTGGCTCAAAGCTTTGGAATACATTGCCACTTTTCATTCGTGTTGCTGGTACAGTTACTGCTTTTAGGTCTAAATTGAAAACCCATTTTCTTGATTCCTACATTTGATCCACTTCAAGTCATAATCAAGGGAAACACCTGGTGAAAGTTGTCGTTTGGTCAGTTTTGATTTAAAGTTTTTAGTTTCTTATTTTTGGGGGGGCTCTCTCTCGATTAGTTTATCTACTTAGAGGGCTCCTCCTTAGTCAGTCATTTCTAAATACAATTTTGTAATGTCCTTTATTCTTTTCTGTTATTGTAATTTTATTGTAGTGTATTTTTCTGTAGATGTGTATTTATAAGTTTTCTTCGGTAGATGTGTGTTCATAAGTGTAGCTGTAGTGTAGAAATGTAATATTGTAATTAGAAATGAGTGATAAAACATATGAAAACTGAAAACTGAATGAAAACTGAAGGTATGGACACTTTACTCCTTCGATTGCTTCCATGTTTTCGTTCGACGATGTGGTTATTTTGTTTAGGCCTGTTGTTCTCTGACTCGTATTCATGTGAGCATAGGAATCATTCGTCGTACATAGCCGATTGCTCGTGGCCCATGGTCGAAACCGCCAAAGCCTAATTTTCACAGACCAATCAGACGGCTAAAAAGCGAGGGAGACAAAAGAAACTCGTGAAGATTTTCCTAAATTTTACCTACCTTCATAAAACGCAACCAGGACAAAAAACTGCTTGAGATTTCCCGAATTTTTTTAAAGCAATCTACTCTCCAGATGTTTGGGAGTACAAGTTTGGATGCCGGATCAAATATCTTCAGGATTGGCAGAGTTATTGCCTCTCCAATAGACAAAATCGGCGAAGGCTTGTCGAGACCTGTTTACGCCACTTCAAGTCAGGTGATAAAGCCTCTTGATAAAACCTCTTTTGAATTTTATAAATTATTTCGCAACGAGCAAACTGTTGCCATGAATGTAAAAAGTAGTACAATACAGAAACTTCCCTAGAGTATTGCCACATGACTTGAAATGCGCGAACAAGCCTTTGTAGACTTTTTCAATTCACATACAAAACCGTAGGGGCATTGAATCTTCAATAAAAGAAAATTTAGCGAAAGACAATAGCAAGAACAATTGGAAACATAGATTGTGGCGTTTTCGGGTCGTTCTTACAACAATCACTATTGTTATTACTATTGTCTCTAGGCCAGAATTTCTATTGTTCAAGGTTCAGTGCCTTATCGGTTTGTTTGTGGCCATAACTCCACCAATCCTGGAGATATTTTAACCGGCATCCAAACTTTTACTCCCAAACATCTGGAGAGTAGATTGCTTCAAAAAAATTCGAGAAATATCAAGCAGTTTTTTGTCCTGGTTGCGTTTTATGAAGGTAGGTAAAATTTAGGAAAATCTTCACGGATTTCTTTTGTCTCCCTCGCTTTTTAGCCGTCTGATTGGTCCGTGAAAATGAGGCTTTGGCGGTTTCGACCATGGGCCACGAGCAATCGGCTATGTACGACGAATGATTCCTATGCTATTCATGTGTCATGTCAACTGTCAACTAGACTAGCTACACTAGTCCCTCAATTTCGCTGTTGTTGTTGTTGCTGTTGGCCAGCTCAATGAGGGACTAGTTGCCAGAGTGTGTTAGACCCCGTTTACACGAGAGAAAACTGGATCGATCCAGAACGGGATCGATCCCAAACTGGTACGGATCGGCCTTGCGTTTACATGGGATCGCTTGGGATCGATCCGCTATCCGTGCTAGTTTGGGATCGATTGCCAGAGCGATCCAGTTTGGGATCGATCCCGTCAGAGCCTCGTGTAAATTGCTGGATCCATCCCAAACTGGCACGGATCTAAAACGAGGCAAGACGAAAATGGAAATCGAGGCGTTTTCATAATGACGCCTTTTGTTCACCCTGACAACAAATGGCGCGAAGTCTTTACGCATGCTCAAATCTTCATAAGGAGTCTGGAAAATCAGTGATAAGGTGCCTGGATCGATCCCGTGTAAACGCAACAAAATTTGGGATCGATCCCGTGTAAACACCTGCAAAATTTTGGGATCGATCCCGAACTGGATCGATCCCGTTCTGGATCGATCCAGTTTTCTCTCGTGTAAACGGGGTCTTAGACTCACGAAATAGTCCCAGTTATCGCAACAACAACAGCAACATCAATTACAACAACAACAACAACAATTATAGCGTCCATCAGCCTATCAATAGCAATATCTACGAACTTGCAGTCTCAAATCGGAATTTTCAGAGCGAAAAACGGGTTTGTAATCTGATTGGAGCATTTCGGCTAAAACAATTGTAAATTATTTTGTAGCCAATCAATTTTTCTTCTCTTTACTTATTTTTACTGAAAAACCTCCCTTTGAAGAAGAGGCCTGTTTGGTCTGCGTTTTTCAGGAGGAAGCAATGGCGACCGGCGCTCTCGTCGCAGCTTGATCGATCTGAAGACCAGAAAAGCAAATTAAGCTGAAGGAATTTAGCTAGCTATTTGGCATGATAAAGTGAGCGATGGGAAGAGACATTTGTTTGTGGTGCTCTAACAGGAAATGGCAAAATGTTATGCTGTTGCAATTTCAGAGGCATTCTCAAGACCGCATTGTAGGCATAAGTCAAGACTATGATGTCCACAGAACAACATTCAGATTCAGCTCCAGAACAAGATTCAGATTCAGAACAAGATTCGCAATTATCTAACAAATCATCCAATAACGTTTTAACGCAAAAACATATTAGAAAAATGAAAAAAGAAGATCATAGATTTGACTATGCTCTATTTAATGGTGTTTTTTGCCGATTTTTATCGTGCGGGGGTTGGGCTGGAAAACGAGGAATAGGCCGGGCGGGCCTGGTCAAAGTCGGCAAAAGTCGAGAATCACGCACTAATCAAAGACAACCCTCTCTGTAGAAATCATCTAATAAAGTTTTAACGCAAACACATATTAGAAAAATGAAAAAAGAAGATCATAGATTTGACTATGCTCTATTTAATGGTGATTTTTGCCAATTTTTATCGTGCGGGGGTTGGGCTGGAACACGAGGAATAGGCTGGGCGGGCCTGGTCAAAGTCGGCGAAAGTCGAGACTCACGCATAATCAAAGACAACCCTTTCATTTCATTTTTCATTTCATTTTCATTTTTCATTATTTTTACACGGTGGCCCCGTCAATCGAGAGTATTGCTTTACAGGGGGCCGTGCCAAACTTTACAATATTACTAAAAATTACTAACAAATTACCTATATTTACAATCTAAAATAAAAAAATAAATGAAAAACAATGGAGTTAGCCTGAGAGAGGCAAATTACTTTTCAGCATACTTTTAAAAATGCTAAGAGAGGGTGCTTGTTTGACATCCAAAGGCAATTCATTCCAAGTCTTTGCACCCCGGAAAGATATCGCTCTCTGCCCATTGCAAGTTTTCATCCTTGGAACAAGGACATCGGCAATGGCATTCCGCAAATTCATACTGATATCACGCGCAGAGTTTTTCTTGAAAAGGTTTGAAAGATAGCCGGGTGCAGTGCAAGACCTGACAATGCTTTGTATGTAATAGTAGCTGTCTCGCATTTTATCATTTCCGTAACCGTTGGCCAATTTAGTTCCTTGATCAAATTTGAGGCGGATACATCATAGCTGCTATTGGTGACAATTCTTGCAGCTCGATTTTGCAATTTTTGTATGGTTTGCAATCTGTAGAAATCATCTAATCTCTGTAGAAATCATCTAATAAAGTTTTAACGCAAACACATATTAGAAAAATGAAGAAAGAAGATCATAGATTTGACTATGCTCTATTTACTGGTGATTTTTGCCAATTTTTATCGTGCGGGGTTGGGCTGGAAAACGAGGAATAGGCCGGACGGGCCTGGTCAAAGTCGGCAAAAGTCCATAATCACGCACAATCAAAGACAACCCTCTCTGTAGAAATCATCTAATAACCATCGAGCGACAGTTCTTTTTTATGTGAAATTACGACTTGTTGACTTTAACTGGAAAGGCGCTAATGCTTTTTACCAAAAGAGGCTTGGAAAGAGAAAACGTAATCACTAGCTGCTAATGATTACGTTTTTAATCGCAAAAAGATTCTAGCTAATTAGTAGGCCTAAATTAGCTGTAATTTAGCTATTCTTTTTATTTTACTTAGCCTACATTAAATAAATTATTGATGATGATGATGATGATGATGATAATAATCCTGGGGAGCATTATCTAGCGATTATATCATGGGGATAAGATACAGATAAAGCGTTAATTACACAGGATATGCTTTCCCATTTGATAATTAGCAAACAGCAAAGGAGAGGCTCCCTTAAGATCGAGTATTTAAACTCGTTGTTCACTCACATGGGTACTGTTTGCAGTAAAGATATGGCAACGAAGACCGAAGCTGTTGAAGAGAAAGAGTATATGGTATGAGACTGTAACATTGAGATTGAGATTAAAAAAAACATTGACAAAGGATTCTGCACAGGCGTAGTATACATTGACCTCCGCAAGGCCTTTGACACTGTCTGCCACGCGACACTGCTTCAAAAACTACCACATTATGGTATCCAAGGTGAAGAACTTGACTGGATATCTGACTATCTTTTTAACAGGAAGCAAATTGTTTTTTACGACAATGTCAAATCTTATAGTGAAAATGTTAGTTGTGGTGTACCACAAGGATCAATTCTAGGACCACTCCTATTTGGGTTAATGATCAACGACTTTTATCAAGTTCTCTCCAAGACCAATACAATCTTGTACGCAGATGACACTGTAGTTTACTGCGCTGCAAAGAATTCAAAAGAAATTGAACAGCTCCTAAATCATGATCTGAGGAAGATAGAAGACTGGCTTGATTGTAATAATCTTTTTATAAATCTGAAACAGGGCAAAACTGAATATGTTCTGTACGGATCGCATAAAAGACTTGTGAATCAACCAGAAGTTAACATCAAAATCTATGATAAAGCTATAAATGAATCCAAAGTGTACAATTACCTTGGTGTGCATTTAGACAAGCACATGAATCTGCAACAACACTTTGAGAAAGTATATAAAGAGGCATCTGCAAGGGTAAAGCTCTTTTCCCGTATTCGAGAACAAATAGGTCCCTATGTTGCAGAATCAATATACAAAGCTATGATACGTCCAATATTAATGTATTGTTATCAACTACAACTTGGACTACCTAAGGGTACCATCGATAAGCTACAATCTATTCAGAATAGAGCAGCAAAGATCGCTTGCCCACGTCAACAACCTGAGTGTTGGGATAAAATAGCGGAAGTGCGCAACAGACGTGTTGCTATAGACGTCTTCAAATGTTTGAATGGCCTTTCACCAGAACAGTTCACGCAATATTTCAAGCGTCATCAGCATGGAAAAGACACAAGAGGAAATAATTCAAGTCTCATTTTACCATCTATAAGAACAGAAACTGGCAAACGAACTTTCGCTTTCCAAGGAGCTCATATTTTCAATAAACTTCCCAAGGACATTCGGGACGAAGAATCTCTCGTGCGTTTTAAGCACAAACTTAGCCTTTTATAAAACATTTTAATGAAACAGTTTTGAACACAGTTTTAACTTCGATGTAATTTTTTATTTCTCATTTTATCTTTTTCGTTCAACAGGTCCTTGACTGATAACAGAATTTCTATTCTGAACAAGTAAACCTGTATAAATATTACTTATTATTATTATTATTATTATCATTGTTGCGTAAAGTTCCTATAGATAGAGATCCAATTGGGATCTGGAATTGTAGGCTAAGCGGGGCTAAGCGACGCTAGAGTTTCGCTCATTTTGCTATGTAAAACTCAGTCAATCCTGTAGTTTACGTCGAGGGGTATTTCACTTCTTCAAAAAAGGGTACGAGATTTTTGCAGATCAAAAGCTCTTTACGGATTTTGTTAGATTTCTTTGAAAACAAAAAGATTTTTGCCGAACATTTGCGAGATTTTTGGGAGTGAAATGTCCCTCGCTTTATGTTTAAATTAGGCCCTGATTCATCTCTATAAATCTAGCATTTAGTCAGGACGTAAACTAGAAGTAATTACCATAGTGAAGTAATTTTCTTGTTGTGTACAGTAAAAACCCGCATGAAAGAATCTGTGATTTTCTGTAACAGCCTGACGTTGCTCCTATACATCAGCCTTGAGGTTCTTCATTATTATTTTCTTTAATGCGGGCTTTCACTGTAAAGCAAGATGTAAAGTTGTGAGTTGATTAACTCTAACTTTCTCACTATGTTAGTCGTTCCCCGAGGTACGTCCGCAAGAAACGGAACCGTATACTAGCCTAGGAGTGAGGAGCATTTCACTCCGAAACAATCGCGTACACGTTTTAGCAAAATCCCTTTGTTTTCAAGAAAATTTCACAAAGAATCCTTGAAAATCCTTTCGTTCTGAAAAAATCTGGTACGTTCTTCGAATGTGTGAAATGCCCCTCGCTTCGTCACGTATCATTCTGTCCTCAGCTATTGAGCTGCCTCGCCCCCCCCCCAAATATACCTGGCGATTCAATAAAAGGCCCGGCGTTTGAAAAAATGCTGCTCCCTGACTATCAAAGCAATGATATTGAAAACTGTCTTGTTTTATTCCCGATATGGTCAATTAGGCTCACTAATTTACAAGAGATTGATCGGCCATTCCTCCCTGTCGATATGGGAGATTTTCTGCAGAAAGCCTTTTTCGGGAACCTGCATATATGAATGAAAATGACAAGCAAAATTTCCCGTTGCTCTCCTTCCTAGCGATAGAACATTTCGAAAATCAAATCTGAGACTGGGGAGAGCGGTTTGTTCTGGTAAATGGCTGCTGTGGCGTTTTAGGGTCGGTGGCTTTGAGTAAAAAATAGCAGGTGAATTTTGGCCATATCTGTTTCTGGAAGCGTCTGGCCACGAGTCGTGGTTATAGCGTCCATCAGTCTATCCATAAACCTACGAACACACTATCAGTCAATTTTATACTTTGTACATGACTGTGTATAACAGCCTCGTTTCAAAGGGCGGTTCATGAAGCAATAGCCTCTCAAACGCCGGGCCTTTTTATAATAAGGGATTTCTAGCCCCATGTCTTTTGCTATCGAGCTTAGCTAAAATCGTTCCCACGACCTGCTTGAAGAAAGAAGAGCCGTGCTATTTGAGATAAAATTTGGCGACAATAATATTAGGAATCTTTACAGAAATAGATTCATTTACCTACAGGGTTGTCTAAAAAGGTGTGCAATACAAATAAAAGCTTTATGCTCTATTGTTCCGTTTTCATACAATTGCACGGGATAGCCTTTTTAACCTAGAGTTTCAGACCCTAACCAATCAGACAAGTGGCTGCTTATTTATGACACAAGAAAGTCATGAAATTTAAAATGTTCGAATAAGTGAATTTTGAAATGAAGGGTTCTATCGTTTAATTTGGAATTTTTCTACATTTGACGAAGGCTCTGTGCTATTCTCTTTTCAGTAAATAATCCAATGGACCCTTGTTAAACATCAAAGAAATTTCAATGCAGTAATTCACTGCACTTGATTTTTGCATTTAAGGAGAACATGTGTTGCTTTTGAAGCAAATGATTGTTTGACTTGCTCACCAAAAATTAGCAACCATTTGCCCAATGACCTAAAGCAAGGTCTCAAATTCTATCTTGAAGCTTATTCTATATAATTGTATCAAGAACGGGACAATAGAGCTTAAACTTCTCCTATAGCAGCCACACAAATTGAGGCAAAATTTCTTGAGGACACCATGCATATTACAATTTCCAATTTGCCAGGAAGACCATAAATACATCCCAAAAATGGTACAGTATCTAAATCTGTTTCAGCAATTCAATGTAGGATTGAAATGACTGCTATCTTCGACAAAGAAAAGTCTCTTGTAAGTAAGCATGGGTACACCAGAAAAGAAGAAAAAGAATATTGACGAAGAGAGGCTCTAAGCAATCATCCAGAAAAATTTACAACCAGGAAAAATTCAACTAACGAAACAGGAATGGAAAAAAATCGCTATGGAATATTATGAATGCAAAAAAGATTGCTCAAAAAAATCCATAAAGCAACTATACAACCACTTCAACCATGGAGAGCAATTTACGAAGAAAGAGAT
This sequence comes from Aurelia coerulea, assembly GCA_039566865.1. NCBI lineage: Eukaryota > Metazoa > Cnidaria > Scyphozoa > Semaeostomeae > Ulmaridae > Aurelia > Aurelia coerulea. The sequence goes on along the minus strand of CM076960.1, from coordinate 9,962,849 downwards.
AGACACAAAGAAAAGGTTGGCAGAAGGTGAGATGAGCGACGATGTGCCGGACGAGCAAGAAAAAACGAAAACAGCGATTAAGGTGGAGACGAAAGGGGAAAACGCAAAGCGAGCACGGATTGATGGAGAGAAATTGATGAAGAAGGAGATGGACACAGAGAAAAGGTTTGCAGAAGATGAGATGAGCGAAGATGTGCCGGACGAGCAAGAAAAAACGAAAACAGCGATTAAGGTGGAGACGAAAGGGGAAAACGCAAAGCGAGCACGGATTGGTGGAGAGAAATTGACGAAGAAGGAGATGGACACAGAGAAAAGGTTGGCAGAAGATGAGATGAGCGAAGATGTGCCGGACGAGCAAGAAAAAACGAAAACAGCGATTAAGGTGGAGACGAAAGGGGAAAACGCAAAGCGAGCACGGATTGGTGGAGAGAAATTGACGAAGAAGGAGATGGACACAGAGAAAAGGTTGGCAGAAGATGAGATGAGCGAAGATGTGCCGGACGAGCAAGAAAAAACGAATTAATGTGGAGACGAAAGGGGAAAACGCAAAGCGAGCACGGATTGGTGGAGAGAAATTGACGAAGAAGGAGATGGACACAGAGAAAAGGTTGGCAGAAGATGAGATGAGCGACGATGTGCCGGACGAGCAAGAAAAAACGAAAACAGCGATTAAGGTGGAGACGAAACGGGAAAACGCAAAGCGAGCACGGATTGGTGGAGAGAAATTGACGAAGAAGGGGATGGACACAGAGAAAAGGTTTGCAGAAGATGAGATGAGCGACGATGTGCCGGACGAGCAAGAAAAAACGAAAACAGCGATTAACGTGGAGACGAAACGGGAAAACGCAAAGCGAGCACGGATTGGTGGAGAGAAATTGACGAAGAAGGAGATGGACACAGAGAAAAGGTTGGCAGAAGATGAGATGAGAGACGATGTGCCGGACGAGAAAGAAAAAACGAAAACAGCGATTAAGGTGGAGACGAAAGGGGAAAACGCAAAGCGAGCACGGATTGGTGGAGAGAAATTGACGAAGAAGGGGATGGACACAGAGAAAAGGTTTGCAGAAGATGAGATGAGCGACGATGTGCCGGACGAGCAAGAAAAAACGAAAACAGCGATTAAGGTGGAGACGAAAGGGGAAAACGCAAAGCGAGCACGGATTGGTGGAGAGAAATTGACGAAGAAGGGGATGGACACAGAGAAAAGGTTTGCAGAAGATGAGATGAGCGACGATGTGCCGGACGAGCAAGAAAAAACGAATTAAGGTGGAGACGAAAGGGGAAAACGCAAAGCGAGCACGGATTGGTGGAGAGAAATTGACGAAGAAGGAGATGGACACAGAGAAAAGGTTGCAAAAGATGAGATGAGCGAAGATGTGCTGGACGAGCAAGAAAAAATGAAAACAGCGATTAAGGTGGAGACGAAACGGGAAAACGCAAAGCAAGCACGGATTGGTGGAGAGAAATTGACGAAGAAGGGGATGGACACAGAGAAAAGGTTTGCAGAAGATGAGATGAGCGACGATGTGCCGGACGAGCAAGAAAAAACGAAAACAGCGATTAAGGTGGAGACGAAACGGTAAAACGCAAAGCGAGCACGGATTGGTGGAGAGAAATTGATGAAGGAGGAGATGGACATAGAGAAAAGGTTTGCAGAAGATGAGATGAGCGACGATGTGCCGGACGAGCAAGAAAAAACGAAAACAGCGATTAAGGTGGAGACGAAACGGGAAAACGCAAAGCGAGCACGGATTGGTGGAGAGAAATTGACGAAGAAGGGGATGGACAAAGAGAAAAGGTTTGCAGAAGATGAGATGAGCGACGATGTGCCGGTCGAGCAAGAAAAAACGAATTAAGGTGGAGACGAAAGGGGAAAACGCAAAGCGAGCACGGATTGGTGGAGAGAAATTGACGAAGAAGGAGATGGACACAGAGAAAAGGTTGGCAGAAGATGAGATGAGCGACGATGTGCCGGACGAGCAAGAAAAAACGAAAACAGCGATTAAGGTGGAGACGAAAGGGGAAAACGCAAAGCGAGCACGGATTGATGGAGAGAAATTGACGAAGAAGGGGATGGACACGGAGAAAAGGTTTGCAGAAGATGAGATGAGCGACGATGTGCCGGACGAGCAAGAAAAAACGAAAACAGCGATTAAGGTGGAGACGAAACGGTAAAACGCAAAGCGAGCACGGATTGGTGGAGAGAAATTGATGAAGGAGGAGATGGACATAGAGAAAAGGTTGGCAGAAGATGAGATGAGGGACGATGTGCCGGACGAGCAAGAAAAAGCGAAAACAGCGATTAAGGTGGAGACGAAAGGGGATAACGCAAAGCGAGCACGGATTGGTGGAGAGAAATTGACGAAGAAGGGGATGGACACAGAGAAAAGGTTGGCATAAGATGAGATGAGCGACGATGTGCCGGACGAGCAAGAAAAAACGAATTAATGTGGAGACGAAAGGGGAAAACGCAACGCGAGCACGGATTGGTGGAGAGAAATTGACGAAGAAGGAGATGGACACAGAGAAAAGGTTGGCAGAGGATGAGATGAGCGACGATGTGCCGGACGAGCAAGAAAAAACGAAAACAGCGATTAAGGTGAAGACGAAACGGGAAAACGCAAAGCGAGCACGGATTGGTGGAGAGAAATTGACGAAGAAGGGGATGGACACAGAGAAAAGGTTTGCAGAAGATGAGATGAGCGACGATGTGCCGGACGAGCAAGAAAAAACGAATTAAGGTGGAGACGAAAGGGGAAAACGCAAAGCGAGCACGGATTGGTGGAGAGAAATTGACGAAGAAGGAGATGGACACAGAGAAAAGGTTGGCAGAAGATGAGATGAGCGACGATGTGCCGGACGAGCAAGAAAAAACGAAAACAGCGATTAAGGTGGAGACGAAAGGGGAAAACGCAAAGCGAGCACGGATTGATGGAGAGAAATTGACGAAGAAGGGGATGGACACGGAGAAAAGGTTTGCAGAAGATGAGATGAGCGACGATGTGCCGGACGAGCAAGAAAAAACGAAAACAGCGATTAAGGTGGAGACGAAACGGTAAAACGCAAAGCGAGCACGGATTGGTGGAGAGAAATTGATGAAGGAGGAGATGGACATAGAGAAAAGGTTGGCAGAAGATGAGATGAGGGACGATGTGCCGGACGAGCAAGAAAAAGCGAAAACAGCGATTAAGGTGGAGACGAAAGGGGATAACGCAAAGCGAGCACGGATTGGTGGAGAGAAATTGACGAAGAAGGGGATGGACACAGAGAAAAGGTTTGCATAAGATGAGATGAGCGACGATGTGCCGGACGAGCAAGAAAAAACGAATTAATGTGGAGACGAAAGGGGAAAACGCAAAGCGAGCACGGATTGGTGGAGAGAAATTGACGAAGAAGGAGATGGACACAGAGAAAAGGTTGGCAGAAGATGAGATGAGCGACGATGTGCCGGACGAGCAAGAAAAAACGAAAACAGCGATTAAGGTGGAGACGAAAGGGGAAAACGCAAAGCGAGCACGGATTGGTGGAGAGAAATTGACGAAGAAGGGGATGGACACAGAGAAAAGGTTTGCAGAAGATGAGATGAGCGACGATGTGCCGGACGAGCAAGAAAAAACGAATTAAGGTGGAGACGAAAGGGGAAAACGCAAAGCGAGCACGGATTGGTGGAGAGAAATTGACGAAGAAGGAGATGGACACAGAGAAAAGGTTGGCAGAAGATGAGATGAGCGACGATGTGCCGGACGAGCAAGAAAAAACGAAAACAGCGATTAAGGTGGAGACGAAAGGGGAAAACGCAAAGCGAGCACGGATTGATGGAGAGAAATTGACGAAGAAGGGGATGGACACAGAGAAAAGGTTTGCAGAAGATGAGATGAGCGACGATGTGCCGGACGAGCAAGAAAAAACGAAAACAGCGATTAAGGTGGAGACGAAACGGTAAAACGCAAAGCGAGCACGGATTGGTGGAGAGAAATTGATGAAGGAGGAGATGGACATAGAGAAAAGGTTGGCAGAAGATGAGATGAGGGACGATGTGCCGGACGAGCAAGAAAAAGCGAAAACAGCGATTAAGGTGGAGACGAAAGGGGATAACGCAAAGCGAGCACGGATTGGTGGAGAGAAATTGACGAAGAAGGGGATGGACACAGAGAAAAGGTTTGCATAAGATGAGATGAGCGACGATGTGCCGGACGAGCAAGAAAAAACGAATTAATGTGGAGACGAAAGGGGAAAACGCAAAGCGAGCACGGATTGGTGGAGAGAAATTGACGAAGAAGGAGATGGACACAGAGAAAAGGTTGGCAGAAGATGAGATGAGCGACGATGTGCCGGACGAGCAAGAAAAAACGAAAACAGCGATTAAGGTGGAGACGAAAGGGGAAAACGCAAAGCGAGCACGGATTGGTGGAGAGAAATTGACGAAGAAGGAGATGGACACAGAGAAAAGGTTGGCAGAAGATGAGATGAGCGACGATGTGCCGGACGAGCAAGAAAAAACGAAAACAGCGATTAAGGTGGAGACGAAAGGGGATAACGCAAAGCGAGCACGGATTGGTGGAGAGAAATTGACGAAGAAGGGGATGGACACAGAGAAAAGGTTTGCATAAGATGAGATGAGCGACGATGTGCCGGACGAGCAAGAAAAAACGAATTAATGTGGAGACGAAAGGGGAAAACGCAAAGCGAGCACGGATTGGTGGAGAGAAATTGACGAAGAAGGAGATGGACACAGAGAAAAGGTTGGCAGAAGATGAGATGAGCGACGATGTGCCGGACGAGCAAGAAAAAACGAAAACAGCGATTAAGGTGGAGACGAAAGGGGAAAACGCAAAGCGAGCACGGATTGGTGGAGAGAAATTGACGAAGAAGGGGATGGACACAGAGAAAGGTTTGCAGAAGATGAGATGAGCGACGATGTGCCGGACGAGCAAGAAAAAACGAATTAAGGTGGAGACGAAAGGGGAAAACGCAAAGCGAGCACGGATTGGTGGAGAGAAATTGACGAAGAAGGAGATGGACACAGAGAAAAGGTTGGCAGAAGATGAGTTTGCAGAACCTAGATATTCGGAGGAGATATTCGATTTTAACCGTAAATTTGTTTTACTCAAAATGGAGAAAATTATCATTGATTCAATCAACAAGACTCGCAAAAACAGTAAACGACCATATTCTGAAAGTATTTGGAATCAAATGCAAAAGGATGGTCACAAATTCGACTTCAACTCAGTTGCTGAAACTCTACGAGCAATGCAGCACGCGGGCCTAATTGAAAATCGACCGTATAAAGGCGAAGAGTCATTTTATATCATCGATGGGGCTGCCGCAGTTTCAATTAGCGAAGATGAAATTCGTAAGGAGGACAATAACATCAGCAAAATCTCTACAAACATGGTCGACTCTGAGTGTCAAAAGAATTGCCAGACCAAGTTTACCCCTTATGAAGAATTTGTAGCGCTTCGCCATATGGTCCTTGAAATGCAGGACACTGTACAGAGTTCCTGTAGCAGTTCTGAAGCCCTTGCTACGAAAGACGACGTTGAAAAGTTGAAAAAGGAAAACGAATTTTTGAAGAACGAATTGCGCAGGAAAGACTTAATCATCGAAAGTTTGCAAGCAACGCCCCTGCCCGACCCTAATTTACAATATGGCGAAGGTTTGGGTAGCTTTGGCGAAGGCTTCATCTTTCCTCAACGTAAACATGTTGCTAGACAACACACTGCAACTCCCTGGCAACCGATGTTATACAATTTCAACAACAGATTTACACCTCTGAACAATTACGTGAATAGTGATCTGGAATCTGATTTCAATGCCAACGAGTCAGTAAACAAAGGTGCCCTAACAAAAGCCAAGCACCGAAGCGCAGCAAATAACCTTCTGATGACCCTCTTAAATACCTTGGAAACAACTCCAATGGTGCCAAATTTAAATTACAGCCAGTAAGCGTAGGGTATGTAGAACGCGCTATAAGAGCCCTTAATAACTCCAAATCTCCTGGTGCTGACAGAATCCCCGTCAAAATATTGAAAGATGCTGTAGACTTTGTGTCAAAACCACTGACACTAATATACAATGCATCTTTAGAAAGGGGTATTTTCCCCCATACCTGGAAATTAGCCAGAGTAACACCAATTTATAAGGCGGGCGCTAAAGCAGATGTAAACAATTACCGGCCTATTTCAGTACTATCAGTTGTGTCGAGGATATTAGAAAAAATTGCACACGACCAATTAATGGAGTATCTGAAAGAGCAAAACAAACTTTGTTTGAACCAATTTGCATTTCAAAAACTGCACAGTACACTGACATGTCTATTGAATGTTATAGACCCATGGTTCAAGAACTCTGATGAGGGTAAAATAAACTTGAGTATATTTCTTGATCTTAAAAAAGCATTCGATAGCGTTGACCATAAAATCTTATTGTCAAAGCTACGAGAGTATGGTGCCGACGGTACTTCCCACGACTGGTTCACTTCTTATCTGACCAATAGGGAGCAGTTCTGTTATTTTGATGGAGCTAGCTCCAGCACAAGCAGCATAAAGTGTGGTATTCCGCAGGGCTCGTGTTTGGGACCCTTGCTTTTCATACTATACATTAATGATTTTGAGAACTGTCTGGAAAGCATGAACCCAAATATGTATGCCGATGATACATGTGTGAATATCGCGTCGGAAAACCTGAATGAACTTCTAACAGATTTGAAAAACGAGCTAGAAAATATATCGAACTGGATGAGGATCAATAAACTTAGTTTGAATGCCAGCAAAAGTGAATATATGGTTATAAGCCATAGGCGACAATTGAATAGGGTAGGTGATGATTTGCCAGATCTTGTCCTCAATAATGAAGTTATCAAAAGGGTTGACAAGACAAAATATTTAGGAATCAACATTGATGAGAGCCTTACTTGGAAAGAGCAGTACAAAACTATCAAAAGCAAGCTGAAAGGGGGCTTGAGCTCCCTGAGAAAGCTGAAAGACATCCTTCCGCAAAGGAAACTTGACCAGGTCTACAAAGCTCTCTTTGAAAGCCACCTTCGCTATGGCGACATTGTTTGGTGTACTCTTTCCAACACCAAACTATCCCAACTGCAACGATTACAGACAAGGGCAAAGAAGCTGATACTGAACGCCAAGTATAAGGACGGTTGGAACTGTAAATGGCTCAATGTAAAGTCTTTGCTCTCATTTGACAAAGGAGTCATGACATATAAAATTCTGCATGGCCTTTGTCCCGAAAATCTTCGCCATAAGTTCACTGAAAGATCCATGATTTCAGAGCATAGAACCAGAAATCATGGAGATCTGCAAATTCCCAAAGTTAGGTTAGAATATGCAAAGCGAAGTTTCTACTTCTCTGGTGTCAAAAATTGGAATGATATCCCGTACAACATTCGAGAACAAGAATCAATCGCTCGTTTTAAAACAGGTTTTAGAAAGTATCTTTTGAACCTACAAAACCCAAACACGACCCCTTGGTAGAGCAGCATATTTAAATTATTTACAATTTTTTCTTTAAATTTTTTCTTTGAGATAATTTGTAAATACGCTGAAAGGTTTTTTCGTGTATAAATATTGATAAAATGAAATAACAATCCAAAAGAAGCTAAGAACCAAAATTCTGAGAGCACCTATTCAAATGCAGTGAAGACAGGTACTGTTAAGAAAACTAATGCGCCCAGAAAAAGCGAAAAAAGGAAGGTTTACATTCTTGGTGACTCCATGATAAAAGGAATACAGCATTGGAAAATGCAAAGCCAAGACACACAGGTTGTAGTTCGCTCTTTTTCCGGAGCAAAGGTCAAACAAATGAGGCACTACGTTAAGCCTGCCGAAGAGGAAAATCCAAGCTTATATATTCTACACGTCGGCACTAACGACTTGCGAGAAAGCAAATCCGCAGAAAAAATTGCAGACGAAATCGTATACCTCGCCAGTACATTGAAGAATGACACAAATGAAGTTACTGTTTCGGGAATTTGTCCAAGGGAAGACAACCTCAATGATAAAGCTGCAACTGTCAACGAGATCCTTGCTAAGAGATGCCAACGTCAAAAGCTTGGTTTTATTAAACACGAGCAATTAGATGCTAAGAAACACACTAACACGAGCAAGCTCCATCTCAACAAAGAAGGTAATTCTATTTTGCAGAGAACATTCCAGAACGAAATACAAATGTGACTATTTAACGTTGTTAATTCTAGTAATACTATCTTAAATGATATTCCACAGGCGGTTAATCAAATGCCATTTAGGGAGGATGCTGTCGATTGTAATACTGTATCGACAGGGTCTCATCAGCATCTAGGTTTTAAAAGGGGTATGGCAATCGCATCCCTGAATATCAATGGTCTGCGCAGTCACCATGATGAAATAAAGTTGCTCTTAAATGACCAGGGGATCCATATTCTTGCCCTAAATGAAACTAAACTTGATGCTTCTGTTCCAACAGAGCTTTCTGCAATTTCTGGTTATCAGCAAAAGCGCCTTGACAGGACCTGCAATGGAGGTGGTGTCTCCATTTACGTAAGAGACTCTATCAAAATGACACCGAGGGATGATGTGCCTTCCCATGGTCTAGAACTTCTCTGTGTTGAAATTTCCCCACCCAAAAGCAAGCCCTTTCTTGTTGTTACCTGGTATAGACCACCCAGTGACCCTGTTGACTCCTTTGATAAGCTGGAAAAAGCTCTTGCTTTCCTTGACAAGGAGGGCAAAGAAATTATTCTCCTTGGAGACACAAATTGTGATCTTGCCAAAAAATCAACTGATCAGTCATTGGATAACAATGCAAAGCACATCTCTAGTCTGTATGAGCTTTTCAGCTTCAAGCAGCTTATCGAGGAACCAACAAGAGTCACTCTTGACACTGCAACGCTCATTGACCATGTCGCTACAACATGTCCCAGAAACATACTAAAGTCAGGGGTGCATGAGGTTTCCTTGAGTGATCACTATATGGTCTACTGCATTCGGAAATTCGATGGTTCAGTAGAAAAGGTCACAAAAAGATCAAGACTCGCAAAATGAAAAATTTTAACGAGGAAGCATTCCTTGCAGATGTTTCTGGGATATGTTGGGAACAAATGCTTACTGAAATTGATGATGTCAATTTGCTTGTCAATCATTGGTCTGAAATGTTTTCTTTGATCATAGAAAAACATGCCCCTTTGAGTGAAATGCGGGTTTCTGAAAAATATTGCCCCTGGATTGACAAGAATCTTCGGGATTTGATGCGTACAAGAGACAAACTGAAAAAATCAGCAGTCAAAGGTAAATCCCCAATCCTTATGGATTCTTACAGACATATCCGTAATAAGGTCAATGCTCTTAATGTTCGGCTGAAGAAACAGCATTATACTGATAGGATCTCTGAATGTAAAGGCAATATGAAAGAATCTTGGAAAACAATTAATGAACTTCTCAATAAGAGATCAAAATCAAGTAGCATTGATTGTCTCAAAGAGTCAGGCATTGAAACTCGGAACAAAAAGGATGTTTCAAATTCAATGAACAACTTCTTTTGCACTATAGGTAGAGAACTAGCAGATAAAATACAACCTGCCGCTAATCCCCTACTATCAGGTGACTATGAAGTTAACAAAGACAAGGCCAAATTTAACTTCAAGACAATCGAGCTGAAAGATATCAGGGATGCATTTGCCAAAGTTAAAACATCAAAGAGCTTTGGGATTGACAATATCTCTAGCTACTTTATGAAGCTTGCTTTGCCTTATATTGAAAACTCTCTGGCCTTCTTGTTTAACACATCCATTCAAACCAGCCAGTTCCCAGATTCATGGAAAGTAGCTAGAGTTACCCCAATTTTCAAAGATGGTGATAAGACTGTAAGATCTAATTATCGCCCACGGCCCAATATCAGTCTTACCTGTCATCTCAAAGCTCTTTGAAAAACTTGTTTTTGACCAACTGTACCAGTATATGAAAGGAAATGGCCTTTTCACAGCTGACCAATCTGGGTTTTTACGCCTTCACTCCATGTTGACTTGTTTGCTTAAAATGAACGATGATTGGTACAATGGGCTTGATCTCGGTAAATTGGTGGGATTAGTGTTTATTGACCTGAAAAAAGCATTTGATACGGTCGACCACGACATTCTTTGTAAAAAGCTCGAACTTTATGGCGTGCAGCAGCGAGAGCTATCTTGGTTTAGGTCCTACCTATCCAACCGCAAACAATTCTGTAGGGTTAACGGTGTTGATTCAGATATCCAGGAAATAGAAGTGGGAGTCCCTCAGGGGTCATGCCTTGGCCCCCTTCTCTTCCTCATCTATATCAACGATCTTCCCCAGGCTGTCCAAGATTCCTCTGTGACTATGTATGCTGATGATACCAGTCTGTGCCAACAGTCGAACAATTTGACTCAGCTGAATGAGGCTATAAACAGTGATCTTAGAAAACTGGACACTTGGCTGCAAGGCAATAAGCTGTCCTTGAATGTAGCAAAAACTCATTCAATGCTTATATCTACAAAGCAGAAACACAACTCTCTCAAAAGTCGAAACGAAGTCTTGGAACTGAAAATACGTGACAATGAGCTCGAAGTAGTTCAAAAGACAAAGTACCTTGGAGTACAAATCGATAGCTCTTTGGACTGGAAAGAGCAAATTAAGGCAGTTTCTACCAAGGTCTCCAGGGCAATCGGCTTTTTAAGACATGCTAAGTCTTTTCTACCTAAGGAGAGTTTGAAAACTCTTTACACAGGCATTGTTGAGCCCCATTTTCGATATTGTTGTTCTGTTTGGGGTTGTGCTGGTTCTACAGACATAAACCAGTTGCAAAAGCTTCAAAATCGTGCTGCTAGAATAATTACAAATAGCAGCTTTGAAACCCCAAGCAGACAACTTATCGAGGAGTTGGGCTGGAAGACTATCGTAGAACTCATTGATGTTGAGTCTAAAATGATGGTCTTCAAGTCGCTCAATGATTTGGCTCCACAATACCTGTGTAACCTTTTTATCAAAAACTCAACAAGTTCCTCCCGCAGTCTCAGGAATACTGAAACTGATTTAAGGTTGCCAAAGAAAAAGTCAACAAATGGGCAAAAATGCTTTTCTTTCCGGGGAGCTAAACTATAGAATAGCCTCCCAGCTGAATCTAAGACGGCATCCTCCCTGAATGGTTTTAAAAAGTCAATAAAGGGTTAATTTTTCTTTCAATTGTAAATATTGCATAATTGTAAATAGGGTTTTAAAGTTATGGTTTTTTAGTGAAAGGTTATTTTAGCTGTATATTGTAATTAAGTTTTTATTGGAGGGCCCCTTGAAAAACAGCTTCTGCTGAAGGGCAACCCTCCTTAAAAGAATGAAATATGAAATAAATATATGAAATATGAGATGAGCGACGATGTGCCGGACGAGCAAGAAAAAACGAAAACAGCGATTAAGGTGGAGACGAAAGGGGAAAACGCAAAGCGAGCACGGATTGATGGAGAGAAATTGACGAAGAAGGGGATGGACACGGAGAAAAGGTTTGCAGAAGATGAGATGAGCGACGATGTGCCGGACGAGCAAGAAAAACGAAAACAGCGATTAAGGTGGAGACGAAACGGTAAAACGCAAAGCGAGCACGGATTGGTGGAGAGAAATTGATGAAGGAGGAGATGGACATAGAGAAAAGGTTGGCAGAAGATGAGATGAGGGACGATGTGCCGGACGAGCAAGAAAAAGCGAAAACAGCGATTAAGGTGGAGACGAAAGGGGATAACGCAAAGCGAGCACGGATTGGTGTAGAGAAATTGACGAAGAAGGGGATGGACACAGAGAAAAGGTTTGCATAAGATGAGATGAGCGACGATGTGCCGGACGAGCAAGAAAAAACGAATTAATGTGGAGACGAAAGGGGAAAACGCAAAGCGAGCACGGATTGGTGGAGAGAAATTGACGAAGAAGGAGATGGACACAGAGAAAAGGTTGGCAGAAGATGAGATGAGCGACGATGTGCCGGACGAGCAAGAAAAAACGAAAACAGCGATTAAGGTGGAGACGAAAGGGGAAAACGCAAAGCGAGCACGGATTGGTGGAGAGAAATTGATGAAGAAGGAGATGGACACAGAGAAAAGGTTTGCAGAAGATGAGATGAGCGACAATGTGCCGGACGAGCAAGAAAAAACGAAAACAGCGATTAAGGTGGAGACGAAAGGGGAAAACGCAAAGCGAGCACGGATTGGTGGAGAGAAATTGATGAAGAAGGAGATGGACACAGAGAAAAGGTTGGCAGAAGATGAGATGAGCGACGATGTTCCGGACGAGCAAGAAAAAACGAAAACAGCGATTAAGGTGGAGACGAAAGGGGAAAAAGCAAAACGAGCAAGGATTGGTGGAGAGAAATTGACGAAGAAGGAGATGGACACAGAGAAAAGGTTGGCAGAGGATGAGATGAACGACGATGTACCGGACGAGCAAGAAAAAACGAAAACAGCGATTAAGGTGGAGACGAAACTGGAAAACGCAAAGCGAGCACGGATTGGTGGAGAGAAATTGACGAAGAAGGAGATGGACACAGAGAAAAGGTTGGCAGAAGATGAGATGAGCGACGATGTGCCGGACGAGCAAGAAAAAACGAAAACAGCGATTAAGGTGGAGACGAAACGGGAAAACGCTAAGCGAGCACGGATTGGTGGAGAGAAATTGACGAAGAAGGAGATGGACACAGAGAAAAGGTTGGCAGAAGATGAGATGGACAAGATGTTGGAAGAGGCTGTAAGAATGAGTGACTGTGGTGTTGAAGATATGGTGGAGACAAAACATCGAAATGTGAAACGTGAAGAAATTAGTCGAGGGATGAGGAAGGGAGAGTTAGGCACAGATAGATGGACAAAACATGAGATGGGTCAGGGGTTGAACATGGATGCAATAATGAGCGATGAGGAGATGGAAAGTAATGAAGAGAAGAAGGCAAGAACAGAAAGAGCATATAGGTTAACAGGACGTATAATGAGGAAGCATATTGACTTGCAGGATCTTTTTACATCTGAAGAGACAGAACAGGATGGCGCCTGCAATATTGAGATAGAAAGAAACTCGTCATTTGATCTTGAAAATTTTTACAAATATTCTGTCCCATCTGATCTGGAAGGCTCATTTTGTGACACAAACATCGAATCCTCTTCAGTAGACGTCCAATCTGACTGTGACACTCCACATTTAGAAAGAGAAATGAAGGAACACCATTTATTAACTTCCTCAAAGGGCATTTGTGAGAAGTACAGCGAGACAATGAATGATGTACCTCGAGACCATCCAAGCAACAATAATTGCTGTAGCACAATCGACAGGATAGGGGGGAGGAATATTTCCTCAAGAGTTGGAATTCGCCTAGCTGGCATCATCACAAAAGTAGCGGAACAAGGGTCCATCCAAACTGGGATACCAGCGAAACAGATGCTAGACAGTATAATTGCAGACACAATAACGGCTTCAATTTTTGAAGACAAGCCTATGAGCCAAAAAGCTACGAAGAGCGATGCCACTAATACCAAATCCTCTGGTCAAGTACATGAAACGATGAATAACAAGATGATACAGAAAGCAGAAGCACAATGCATGCAGAACTCCCATTCTCCACATCCGATTCGCATGATGACTGAAGTTGCATCCCCTGCCTCAAAAGCACCTTGTGACATGGTTAGAAAAGAAATGAACCTTGACTTGCCATCTTCTTGGAAACAGATACCGTTAAACAATACTTCCTCAGGTCGCCGTCTTGGAACTGGGTGGACAGAACCTTCGCGAAAGTATTGTCTTCAAACAATAAACAGTGCTGCTGGGTATTCAAGAGGAATTACATCAAGGTAGATAACTCTCGTAAGGGAAGTCATCCTTATTGGCGAGGTGCAGCCCAATGCAAGATGGACAGCTGTCCCGTACTTGTTAGCATGTGGATCAACAAACCAACAGACGACTACGTAACAGTTCGCTACTCCTGTAACCCAGTACATGATGGTTTGGAGCTGAAAAGCAGACAAATCACTGGCTTTGCACGCCAAGCATTGGCAAAGAAGTTCGTCGATGATCCAAACCTAAAGCCAGCAAAAGAATATGCAAAAAGGATGGGTAAAATTAATTCCTTGCAGTATTCAAGTGGAAACCGTACCGATGTGGGTTCCTCAGCCAATGCGATAAGGCTAATCTCCTCACGTGCAAAAAGAGAGCAACGAACAATCGATGGATTGGAAGAGTCACTTTTGAAACTAAGAAGGGAGATCAGGACAGAGGATTACAACAGAGCGGAAAAAAAATGATCGGGTGTACGAATGGAATTTCTATGGCTTCATCCAAGATTCGTGTGTAACAGAAGACTGTCTTCGACTTATAATGCTAGAAGAGGCAACAACAAGGTTGTACCATAAAGTTGCAGCGTGTACCCTGCTTTATGTGGACGCAACTGGTGGTTTGTTCCAGAAGATAAAAAACGCAGGAAGGGTTCTTTACTATGCATTGATCATGGGCCACCCTTTCAAGCTGGCTCCGCCATTGCCAATTGCAGAAATGGTCACCAATGAGCACACAGCAGAAGCCATCCGTCGACTTTTTCAAGAACTACGCAGAAGAGAATACAGTGTATTTCAAAGATCTGAGAACGTAATGCCTTTAGGTCTGATGACTGATTTTTCACTGGCTATAATTACAGCTGCCATTAACCCTATCTCACCTGGGCGTTTTGAAGCGGTCAATACCTGAGGGGGGGGGGTGGATTCCACCCCCCTCTTTTTCTTCACTGTTGTAGTAGCTACAATCTTTAAAATTGGTAAATATATATACTTTGATGCAAACAATCAAAATCACATGATTAAATCAAATTATCTCTATTGTTCCCGTTGCTATGACAATAAGAAGATTTTAAGTTATGATTATCATGATTGTTACCAACATGATTGAAACAATGAAATAAGGCATTAAATTGAAATTTTTTGTTTCAAATTGAGTTGGATATCATCAAATACATGTGTAAGTATAATTTTGCATATATTTGAGATTAAAATTTGCAACAATTAAAAAAAAAGTATGCAAATTTTGTTGACTACACAGTAAAACATTGGTTGCCATGGTTACGAGGCTATATTTAGCATCTTGAAATTTTCATCATTTGATACAGTATAGATATAAAGTCAAAGTAGCGGAGTCTTGGCATCCTGCATTGCATATTATAGCATAGGCGAATAAAAGTTTGGTTGGGGGGGGTGGAATCCACTCCCCCCCAGGTGAGATAGGGTTAAAGAATTTAACAACGAGACGTATCGTGCATATTTAGAAGATCCTATCGTATAATGACAGGAAATGCAAAAGTGGAGGAGCTGGAAAATCTCTTTGTCTTCGTATGTTCTGCCCATGTGATGAAGAACATAAAGAAACACGCAGTAGCAGACAAAGGTGACCCACTGATATCAGCTAAACAGCATTTGGCGATGAGGTTCTCTGGACGCTTGATCAACACGTCTACTCTTGGAGAGGCTAGTGAAATCGTCAAAGCAGGTTTCCTTGTCTTTAAGTCAGAATTTGTAACACCTGTCGTTGCATCGGCAATCAAAGATCTCGAGGATGCAATTAACGACTTTTCGAAAGAAGTGGATTTTTGCATGGACGAAGTGAATGATAGGACAGAAGTACAAGAAGAGGCCACAAAATCTAACATGGCATTCTCAATGGAGGAGAAGCAATTACTAATTGCAGATAAAACTGCAATAAAAAGATACTGGAAAGCGGCCCTGGATCCATTACAAGATAAGCTCAAGTCCACCGAAAAAAAATTGCCTCACAATAAATGTTATATTCCAGAATTCATGGATTATTGTCAGCAATACCTCCTGCCATCTATCGCCCTATGGAGCAAAATTTGTACCGGATCCTTCGAGAAGTTCAACGATGATTACCGTAAAAGGATAGAAAGAGAAAGCTCTACGAATGGGACAGTGGAAAGGTATTTTGGTTTGCTGAAACAAGACGAGATTAAACCTGGGCTAGATAAGACGCTTTCTTGAGAAAAATGTGGGAAAATAAATTGGGTAACAAGAGAGTATTTTGTGACGGTCTTACCAATGGTGCTCAGAGCAAGAAAAAGCGACCAACAAATCAACAGAAGCTGTTCCTCCAAAGTGTCAAGTTGCTGGACAAAAACAGGAGAACTCGTCATGTTAAAAGGCGGTAGTTCCGGCCGAAGCCTTGCTAGGTCAACACGATTTAAAACACGATTTATAGTTTCAGTTTCTTCAAAGTAACAACTTGGTGGATCCGGTCCAAGTGTTCTTTTCTTGAATCACAATCCGAATGTCTCAACTACTGAATCTTATGACAGTACTTTGTCATCTGTACAACGATTGTTCCGATATTCAGCGTTACGTCTTTTGTATCATGAATAAACATGTATCAGCTGCAACACGAGGTTACATTGTTTAAGTATACCGTACTAACGACGGTTCTCAACGAGAGTTTCGACTCTGCACGAAGGTTTGCGATATTACGACGTTCTGGGTCTTGCAAAATAGGAGTCACTTTCTCAACGACAATTGTATTGAATAAGTCCGATAGTTAGGAGTCACTTTCTCAACGATAACGTAGACGATAATTCCGATAGAAATGAGTCACTTTCTCGACGATAATTTCTTTGATAATTCCGAGTAAATACGCTATGTACATGAAATAACTTGATAAACCGGCGTAACGACGACGATTTGAGTACGTTTACTACTTTCTCTATTTCTTTGCGACACTGATTTACAGAACGCGAGGCTGTGGCCAATAATAATAATAAGCATTTGGCGGATACGGCATCCAGCGAGGTTGTATCATATTGCAAAGCGGAAATGACTGCGGCTGTCCTAGATGTGCATATTGCAATACATCCGGTGGGCGTCTGATTCGCTGTGGTCGAGATGGTAATGTTCTTTCAGGGGACTGAAAGGGTGAATCAACCGTATTTTCTTCTGATATCTGTGGTGTTATTTCTTCCTCAGATCCTTGTGATGGATGTTCCGTTGAGTTTCGATCATCAACCGTTTGGGCGATTTGATTATCTCCTTGAAAGTGACGACTTTCTGGTGATGGTGCCGTTGGGTGTTGAATTGGTTGATTGAAAGACAAGATAATATCATCATCATCATCTTGGTCCGACTGCTGATGATTTGCATCGTCGTTAGTTTTCCATGGTCTTGCATTTCGTCGCTTTCTGGCTCGTATGGATCTCTTTTTCTTAGGCAGAACGGGGGCCTCTACAGGTAGGTCGTCACATGGAAGCAGCAAATTTCGATGAAGGGTACGCGGGGGTATATCCTTGGTTCCCTCTGGCAGTACTTGGTATACTGGGCTGTCATCGCTTAACCTTTTCACAACGTAGTGGATCTTACTCTCCCAATGTGATCTCAGTTTTCCAGGGCCACCTCTCTCGCGAAGATTACGCACAAGTACTCTGTCTCCTGGCTCCAGAACTGTATGATGAATTCCTTGATCATATCTCATTTTACTCTTGCTTTGCGATTCTGTAGCACGTTTTGATGCAATATCGTATGCTTCACGCATGACTCGTTTCCATGTCTTCACATAGTCAGGGTATTTCGGTTGGTCTTTCTGATAAGCTGCTTGTTTTGTTTTAAACATAACATCAACTGGCAGACGTGGGGATCTACCAAAGAGTAGATAAAATGGCGAATAACCAGTGGATGCATGTCTTGTACAATTATATGCATGAATCATCTTATTAAGATGGTCTTTCCAATGAGACTTTGTGCGTTCTGGCAGTGTTCTGAGCATAGCAATGAGTGTCTTGTTAAACCGTTCAACTTGTCCATTTCCCTGCGGGTGGTAGGGAGTGGTCCTTGAGTGGCGAATCCCGCATAGTTGCTCTAAACTTTGAGCAAGGTTGTTTTCGAACTCACCGCCCTGATCGTGATGTATCCGGGCAGGAAAACCGAATCTTAAGATGAAGTCATCATAAAGCCGTTTTGCAACTGTCGATGCAGATTTGTCTTTCGTGGCATATCCTTGCGCGAACCGTGTGAAATGATCCATGATAATTAACACATACTCATATCCTCCTGAACTCTTTTCAAGATGTAAAAAGTCTATCGCGACTAGTTCGAATGGTTGGGATGTAGTAATACTTTGCATTGGGGCATGAGTGGTAATAGCAGGACGTTTCTGTTTCAGACATCTGCAGACTTTCGTTGTGTAATACTCAATATCTGCTCTCATTCGAGGCCAATAGAATCTCTGAGTTGCTAGTTGGAAAACACGCTCACAGCCCAAGTGTCCCATTTCATCATGTAATTCTCTGTATATCATAGAATGGAATTTCTTTGGCAACACAATCTGATTTGTTTCATTTGTCTTACGACGCAAGATGTTATCAGCATCAAGAAATAACTTTTCCCATTCTCGAAGAAGGCTTTTAGCAAGTGGAACTAGTTGCTTTCTCTCAATCGGTGAAGGTTTCTTACCACCTAACTTGAATTTCCTGATCAACGAAATCACCCTATCCTCCTCCTGGGCTTGAACAATATCACTTACATCGAACCGTTGTTTACTCTTTGGATCTAACAGATCAAAGTTATCCGACTTGGCTGACAATGCCGATACCCATGCAACTTCACCTTTACGTTGTTCACAATTTGCCGAAACTGTTGCTTGCAATACGTTTGTAGCTAGTTCTTCTGTGCATTGTGGTATATACTCATCCATATTCAGAGGCATTCTTGATAAAAAATCGGCATCTATGTTTGACTTTCCTGGGCGATATTTGATATTAAAGTGAAATTCTGCTAACTCTGAAACCCATCTTTGAGTAGTTGCATTCAACTTTGCTGATGTTAGGACGTATGTCAAGGGATTGTTGTCCGTGTAGACTGTAAAAGACTTTGCGTGGTACAATATATCCCTGAACTGTTCACCAATTTGCCCAGTTCAGTGCAAGGAACTCGAGTTTTCCAGCATGTAAGTTATAATTTCGCTCTGTGGTTGTTAGAGTTCTAGATGCATATGCAATAAACTCTCATTTTGCTGTCTTGTCGCTGGTAGAAAACAGCACCTAATCCTGCATTGCTTGCATCTGTATGTAACGTGAAAGGCAAATCATAATCCGGGTAGGCCAAAATTGGTGGCTTAGCAAGGCAGTCAAGTAAGTGGAGTAGTGCTTTTTGATGGTGCCCTTGCCATCGCACTGGCTGCTTTGATGACACTTGATTTTGTTTTGCCTGCTGGCCTTTCTGTTTCCTCCCATCCTGTAGATTCTTAAAACAATCTTCCTTCGACTTTTGTGTTAGTTCAAACAATGGCTTAGCAATTTGGGCAAAATTCTTGATGTATTTTCGATAGCAGTTCAATAACCCTAGAACACGTCTAACATCACCTACTGTTTTTGGCACGAAATCTTTCAGCGCATTGATCACTTGAATGTTGGAATCATCTGTTCTATACCCTTGTTCTGATACAATATGACCCAGATAATTCACCTCATTCTTAAACATGTCACACTTTTGGGTTTTAATTTGATGCCATGATCACGTAATCTTTCAAAAACTTGCTTAAGATGGTTCAAATGTGAGTTGAAATCAGGGCTAAACACTATAAGATCATTAAGGTATGGTACACATATAGTGTCACGGAGTCCCTCAACGCACTGTTCCATATATCGTTGAAAGCATCCTGGCGAATTGGTCAGGCCGAACGGTATCCGCACCCACTCGTAGAGCCCCCAGGGGGTAATGAAAGCTGTAAGGCGTCTACTCTCTTCTTTCACAAATCCCTGATGGTAGGCCTTTCCTTAGTCTAACACAGAGAACCACTTATTACCCCCAAGGTTTTCCAGGGTGTCCTTAACCCTTGGCAATGGGTGTCGGTCTTGAATAGTCCGTTGATTTAATTGACGGTAGTCAACGCATAGGCGTAGGGTGCCATCTTTTTTGCGAACACACACAACAGGGCTTGAGTAGTTGGAATTTGAGCGTGTTATAAAACCTTTGTTGAGGAGGTCCTCAATGTGTTGTTTCACTTCAGGATATAGAGGTTTGGGTATAGATGTATATGTCTTTTGGACTGGGATTTTATCATTAAGATCAATTGTCATTTGTAGCTCTTTCGCACATCCTAAATCGTCTTCTCCCGAAGAAAATGTTTCTTGCTCCTGAATTAGAAGGTTTTCAGCATTTTTTCTTTGGTCTACAGTAAGGTTACTTAGGTCAAATTGATTCAAAAATGAAGAGTGTTCTGCAGAATTTACATCAATAGCACTTGTTTTGACACCTTCATTTTGCTTGTGACTTCCTGTAGGAATACTTTTGGCTTCTTCAGTGTCACTTTCTAATATTACTGCCAAAGGTGTTATGGAGGTAGTCAATTCTAACCGTCCCAAGAGAGTTCTTCCTTGCAGGGAAATAGGATGATTGGTTGTGTTCTCTATTTCCAATTTAATTCTATTTGATGCACCCCTGGAGATTTGTAATAACATCTGTGACAGCTCTAAACCTGGGGGCAAAGTATCACTTTCTTCTGGTTCCAAAATAACAGGTGTTTTCGCCTCCGCGGTATATGAATTAGTGCGACAATTAATCACAGATTTTTGTTTAGCTGGTATTGTCACTGTTCTTTTGGGTGACTTCACTGTACTAAGAAATTCATCTTGAATGGCCAAACATTCAATCAAGTTTTCAATATCTTCAGGCTCATTGTCAGGAAAAATTGAAGACATTATCTCCAAAAGATTACTTGAAATCAGATCATTGTCTACTGCTTTGTTTTGTTTGACAAAATCAATCTTAGACTCTCTCCTCACAATTTCCTCAATCACATTGTACCCCAAAATTGGTCTGGTAAGCATGGATTTTGTCACCAGAAATGGTACCAAAAGTCCTGGGTTGTTATTGTTGCAAACTTTAAACTCAATTTCAACATATCCAGAGTAGGGAATTGAAGAATTATTAGCTGCACGCAAGTCCAGTTCAATTTCTTCACCAAGAAGTTCTTTCAGATTTTTAACTTCAAGTTGAGAAAAATTATCAATCAGATATTGTTGAGACAAGATTGAAATTTGTGAACCAGTGTCCCATAAAACATGTGCTGTGTTTTCATTCAGTAAACATTCAACCAAACATTTTTCACCAACAAGTTTGATAATTTTGGAATATTTGTGTGGAGTAATGTGGCGAACAAAAGCTGTTTTGACTGTTTTTGTATCTTCAACACTCACAGCAAGAGATTTGATTGCTCCACATAAAACTTTATGATCTTGCCAATGTCTTATTTGACATCTCTTACCACAATAATAGACTGTTTCACAACTGCTACATTTAAAAGAAGATTCTGGCTCCAAAACTTTGGTACAAAAGTTACAGTGTTGTTTTGGGGATTGATTTTCAGCTAAACTGCTTCCCCCCTGGCCTAGCTGTTGGCGGCTTCCCTGGCGCTTTGCTTTCTTACAGCCTCTGGCAAAATGCTCTTCTGAACCACAAATAAAGCAATGAGTGCATTGTTTTTCTTTGCCCTGGGAAATACAGGTTTGGCAGGCTGATTTTCTTGTATAATTTGGTTGGTTTGATGACTGATTGGCTTGAGGTTTAGGCTTACGATTTTCTTTCAAAAGATTTACATCAGCTTGGAGAGCTTCAATAGCTGCCAAAATTTTATCATTTTTTCCTTTTGAGTCTGTACATGACTGTTTTGTAGAATTTTCTACCCCAAGGTTGACATTTACTGGCTTAGAAATTTTCTTTTTGGCTCCCAATTTTGACATTCTTTCATTTTCAGAGGACATTGCCAAATTTACTTCTCTAATGAGTTGCTCATCAGGCAAATTTTGTTGCTGTAAAATAGCTCTTAACCTTGTTCTAATTGCTTCATCAATTAGTCCAGTTTCAATAGTATTAATCAATACACTTTGAACCAAATTTTGATCATATTGAATGGTGGAACCTGGTTCTTGACTGGAAGACAAAACTTGCTGCCTTAATTTCAGGGCTCTCATCACAAAATTGAGGGGGGTTTCATTGCTTTCTTGAGCACAGTTAGCTAGTTCTTTGTATGCTTCACTAGCAGATTTCTCACAGTAATGGCTCCTTAGAATAATTCTTAGCTGAGACAAAGAGAGTGACTGGATGCTCTCCAAATAGGATCTTAAGTGCAGAGTTGGGGCAACTGAATTTATAACCCCATCAACAATATCTGCTTCAGAATATCCTTTTTGAAGTGCACTCTCAATCTGTTTGTTCAGGCTAGAGTATGGCAATCTATTCTTTTCATTTGTGATGGTACCTGAAATCTTAAAATCTTTAATTCTGATTATGTTTTGAGGGCCTACTGTAATTCCAGCCCCTGTTTGTGTCACTGGCTTACCTCCAGAGCTTGATTTGCTGAGGCTCAAAAACTTTTTTTCAGCTTCTTTCATTTTTTTCTCCTGCACTTCAAGCATATCTTGAAATGCCTTTTGCATGTTTTCGAATTCTTCTTTAGCTGCTTTCAATAAACCAGTATCTTCTTCACTGTCATCCTCACTTTCCAATAAAGGCATATCTTCCATAATAATCTTTTGTAGGCCTAGCAACAAGGCTTCACCATTTTCTCCAGCTGCTTGGCTTTCTATCTCTGTCTGAATTCTTTGGATGGTCTTTCTCTTCGCTTCACCCAACACTACTGCATTCTCTATTTTCAAATACGTCATTACTGTAACTCTTCGCTTCACACTACTGCATTCTCTATTTTCAAATACGTCATTACTGTAACAAGCTTCTCTCCTGACAATTCATACAATTTACCCTCCAGCGACAACTGTAATTCCTCCATTTTTGCCACTGCCTGTAAAATTGTATTCTTCTCAGCTTTTAAACTTTAACAACAAACACGTCTCGAATGCACAAAGGGCGAAGTAGTCTGTCAAAACTGCATCACAAAGTAAACATCATCACTTCAGTCAGCTGCCAGCAACAGAGGAACTACCCTCTGCTACCAAAATGTTAAAAGGCGGTAGTTCCGGCCGAAGCCTTGCTAGGTCAACACGATTTAAAACACGATTTATAGTTTCAGTTTGATCTCCAATAAAAACTTTATACGCAGTGGAATATTAAAGCTTGTTTCTTAGGCCGAAATCATAAGAATATCTCAAGAACGAGCACGCGGCCTCGTGCGCAGATCTAGGGACCTGGGGGCGAATGTCTCGTTTTGATACTGGCCTCGAATTGCTTCGAGTTGCGAGCGGGAAACTTAAAAACTTAAAACTATTTAAAATAAATCTAAATAAATAATATTTGCAAAGTCTTAATCGTATCATCACAGTCAGAGGAAGAGGTGCTTGTACCAGAGGAGAGTTGGAGCAAACCTTGCACCCCACGATCCGTCACAAAGACTTCAAGACTGGGAAAGTATCAACAGCCACCTAAAAGGCACTCTCGTTCAATCCTATTCTTTCAAGCCGCAAGAAATCAAAGATATGAGCTACCCCTAAGGATGTAAAGTCAAGAGCCACCCCAAACAAGAATTTGAAGAAAGATAGCAGTCCCTCGCCCTATCAGTTATTCAGAAAGACAGTTTGGCCTGAACTAATTATGAATTCTGCAGCATCGTTTAAAGAATGCAAAAACAAGGTTAAGGAAATATGGAGAGAAATGGATAGCAATGAAAGATCTATCTATGATAGAACTGTCAAGAATGATTGCATTTGTGGCAACAATAAGCAGTCAACAAATTGGGTCGGATGCGATATCTGCGACCGCTGGAACCACACCAAATGTGTTGGTATTGGAAACGCAATTTCACAAGAGATGCCATTTTTTCACTGCAATGGCTGCATCAACAGAGTTTTCCGTCCATTCGTGAATTACATTGCCTATCTATACACAGTGCGAGACGATAACATGACCCAAACAGACGTAGCTGACGCATTTGAGCAATTTTTTACAAGAAAGAGGCCAGTTTGCAGAAAGAGATTGGAGAGCAATGCAGCCCTTTCCTGCCTTACTTTCATTTGCCATTCGGGGTGAGGGAAACAGTGAAAGGTATCCACAACACTTTCAACAATTGTTGGCTTAATGCAAGCTTGCAGGTCACGTGTGGTACATCCATGTACAGTTTGTTGCCTCAAAGCATAGACCACGATGTTAGCCCTCTAACATACCTTGTCACCAAGGTTGCAGCATCATTGCAGAACAACGAAAGTGAGGCACCTCTCAACGCTGATGGACAGGTGGAAGAGATTTCCAGACAGCTGTTGATACAGCCAGCACGACAACAGCATGAAGATGTTGGAGAAGGTTTCGGAAAGATTCTCGATAAATTGGCGGAGGAAAGCGCGGCAAATGGAACAACTTCCAAGATGCATTTCAAAATGGGAGATTTTCAACATTGTGGGAAATTTAATAAAATGAGTGGCATCGTCGAAAAAGTGCCTATGTGTCGGATAGATGTATTGGATTCCAATTATAAAGATGACGAAGCCGAGACGTACAACATCAAAGATTTGCTCTGGAATTCAATGGCATGTGGCTACGAATATTCACCCGATGTAATTTGCAAATACTGCAGTAACAAGGCCTCACAAGTGAGATTCCTCAATCACAAGTGCTTCATTGATGCACCTATTTTGGTTCCCATCTCCTTTCAAAGGGTTCAGGCTGATAGTGAAAGGCCAATAAAATCAAGGATTGAGATGCCAATTAATTTGGACTTATCTGAGTTTATAGCTGGTTGCAACAATACAATGTTCAGCGCAACATACATTATAAGTGCAATTAATCAGCTAAAAAATGGAAAAGCATCAGGGCCTGATAAGGTATCGATTACCATCGTAAAAGATGTAAAAGACCTCATTGCAAAAACCCTTGAAAATAATTTTTAATGATTCAGTGATGAATGGTGTTTTCCCCGATATCTGGAAATTAGCAAGAGTAACTCCAATCTTTAAATCGGGCGCTGAAAATGATGCAAACAATTATAGGCCGATTTCTGTCATTTCGATTTTCTCTAGGATGTTAGAACGACTAGTGCATGATCAGCTATTTGATTTCCTTAAAGCGAACAAAAAGCTTACCTGTAATCAATCAGCTTTTCAAAAGTTATGCTCCACCATAACAGCCTTAATCAGCAGCACTGATTATTGGTATGAAAACATGGATTCTAGGAAAATTAATTTGACCTTATTTTTGGACCTCAAGAAAGCCTTCGATACAGTTGACCATTCTGTCCTTATGAAAAAGCTTCGTGCGTATGGTATTAGAGGATCCACGGGTGATTGGTTTGAATCGTATTTAAATGAGAGAAAACAATATTATGCTGCTAATGGACACCGATCAAACATAAGAAATATTACTTGTGGCATACCCCAGGGCTCTTGCCTCGGTCCTCTCCTTTTCATTATTTATCTCAACGACTTTGAAAAGTGCCTAGAATTTTCACAAGCCAGTCTCTATGCCGATGACACACAAATCACGATCGCGTCAGATGATATAGAAATTCTAGTACTTGATACGCAGCAAGAACTGGTCAACCTCTCTGAGTGGATGAGGATAAACAAATTAAGTCCTAACCCGACTAAAACAGAATATATGACAATAGGTCACCCCCGTAGAATAAAGCCACTTCAAATCTCGGGAGCTCTGTTGTTAAACGACACGGAAATTAAACGGGTACCAAAGTCCAAATCTCTCGGAGTTATCATAGACGAAAGTCTCACATGGGACGAACAGTTTAAAGCTGTCAAGTCCAAAGTTTGCGGTGGTTTGTCTGCCTTAAAAAAGTTAAAAAATATCATACCCCAATCACAATTGTGTAGTGTATTCTATGCAATCGTGGAAAGTCATCTTCGCTATGCAAATGTTATTTGGGGAGTCTCTCAAAAACTAAATTAGATACCCTCCAACGTCTGCATAACAGGGCTCATTCAATAATAGAAAATGCACGCATAAAGGACGAATGGTCATCTAATTGGCTAAGTGTTGAAACTCTTATTCGATTTGATCGTTCTGTGATGGCATATAAGATTCTAAACAAGTTGAGTCCGGAATGCCTTTGGGATAAGTACCAATATAGATCCGCATTCTCAAATTATGAAACAAGGAATTGTAAGGATCTCCAGATCCCCAGGCTGAAAACTGAACATGCCAAAAAAGGATTTTACTACTCTGCCTTAAAGACTTGGAACGATATTCCAACTAATATTAGAGAAATCCAAACACTCGAGTGCTTCAAAAAAGAACTAAAAGCGCATTTGACGAGCTGAACATGCCAAGAAACAAATAACCCCAAACACGACCCTCTGGAAGAACAGCACATTTTTTTTTAGATCTTATTTCATTATTTATAGTAGAAAGAACTGTATTAGGTTTTTAGCTGAAGGGGTTTCATGTATAAATAATAATAATGTATGTAATGTAGGTTTGTATTCATTCCTGGATTCTATGGAGGGGTAGAAAGGTATCATCTGGTCACTACATCGCATATGTGCGCAATGGTCAAAATACTGTGCTTGAGATAAATGACACCCAAATCAAGGAAAGGTGTTTGGAACAGGCCCTCAAAGAAAGATCCATGCAAGCAGGCGTAAGGATGGCTGTATATGTTCGTGAGGAGTGCACTGGAGAGAATCACCTGAATGAAGAAAAGTTAGGTATCACCATCGATTCGAAGTTGGATTTGGAGTCAATTCTCAAATATGAATTCGATGGCAAGACTGGCCTCGTTACGAAGGGAGAGCTGAGCTCAACAATGAGAGGAGAGTTGATAAAGGGCCAAGTCATTGATGCTTTCATTCAACGAGTGTGTAAGACCGCATCAGAGAATATCATCTGCCTCAATTCCTACTTGTTTACGAATCTACTCGCTGGAAAAAGGAACAACAATGTTAAGAAGGTGCTGAAGTCTGAAGAGAGATGATCTGACAAAAAGTGATTTGATAGTTATGCCAATCCATTTAGAGGGTGCAGTGGGCCATCATGCTATCATGGCAATTTACCCTAGGCTCTCCTTGGTGGTATACGCAGACTCACTGCTATCCATTTACAAAGACCAAGCTGCAAGAATTTTCAACGTATGCGTCTCCCTGATGAGATCATTCTACCCAACACGTACCCTGAAGAAATTCACCGAGGAATGGACGTTAGTAGCAACGGAAGAGTTCGAGCAACAGCGTGATGCGACCAGCTGTGGTGTTTACTGCTGCTTAAATGCTTATAGATTCGTCACCGAAGAACAACTGGTAGAAGTGCATTCAAAAAATGATCTTGCAAAGTTGCGATACTGGATCTGCATGACCGCAAGAATGAGTGATTTGCAGCTCATCAAGACCACATCTAAACAGCCACGGAAGTTTGAGGAAATTGCCAATCCCTTTGTCAAATTACAAATAAACAATACTTTGCCAAGGGGCTACCTGGTTTTGAATTGCGGAAAACCAGGTCTTCGGGCGTTGATGAAAAAGAGTTTATTGGAGCAGATAAAAGAAGTAGGAGCAACCACTCATCGTTACGAATTTAGTGAATCGGAAGAAGACAACGGTAAATTCGAAAGCCGGCTAGATAGTCCTCACGAAGTTGATGTAGATATTCTCCAAGCATGCATGCAAGATCTTGAAGCTATAGAGTCATTTGGTGACTTAAAAGAGGCAGAAAAGATGGGTTCTGAAAGGATGAAGGCGTTAATCCTTTTAAAAAAGATAAGTTTCAACGATCTGTCAACCCAAGACATGACAAAAATCACAGCCACAATGGACAATTTGAAAATCACTAATGTCATGGTAAACATGGTGTGGCAGATGAAAAAGAAGTGGATTGATGATCCTGATGTGATGAAGAAGACTTGTCGTCTTGCACACAGCATTGATAGGATACTGCTGCCTGAGTTCCTTTCAAGATATTTATCTCGAACATTAACCCTATTTTAACCGGGGGGGGGGGCGTTTTTCGCCCCCCCTGTCGGATTTTTTTTAATAGCTCCCAAACGATGCTACCTACAATGCTGAAAAGTCTTGACTTTTCCTAAAATTTAGTTGGCAATCAGAAAATAAAAATTTCAAGACCTATTGTTCGACCACGTGACCACCACATGCCCATATTTGGAGAGTGGTCACAAAGAAATTCTTTAAAACGGCTCTAATTTCTTTCTTTGTTACTAAATCTCAACAATATATATACCATTCGATTCATCTCAATGAGTGCTTTCATTTGATATATAATTTATTCATATTTGCTGACATCAGCACTTTATTATTTCTATGACGTCATCAATCTTTATGACGTCATATTCCTAATTAATGAGTAATTTTTGCATGCAAAACGGATGGAATTACCTCGATTATCGATGAAGGTACTTTATTTCATCAATAATATGCGAAATTAATGGTTTTAAATCATATTTATTGAGCAAACAATTTTGCATTGAATCAAATTTTCATTATTTAATTAGTTAATTTATTAGAAACCACAAATATCCGTATGAAACCATATGAAACTACAAATTAATGGTGTCAAGCAGGTATTTGGATGGTTTTTTGCCAATTTTATCAAGCTATTTGCTAATAATTGGCCCTTTTTTGCAAATAGCTCGATTTTCACAAAATTTGCATTGTTTTTGGTTGCCTAGCAACCAATCACGTAACTACTGATTGATTGACGCTATTTTTAGATTCTCCTTTGTTCAATTATGACACAGTGCAAGTTTCATTGTCATAGCTGTTATACTTGCGGAGAAAAACAGGGGGGGCGAAAAACGCCCCCCCCCGGTAGAAAATCACTTTTTTTTTACCCGGTTAAAATAGGGTTAAACATAAAGCGGGGTCAGCTGATGCAAGAACTGACTTTGGGATCAGATAAACAATCAATCTACCACTCACATTTGCTAAACTTGGTAAGTTACGATTATTTTGCTGTCATTACGATATTGAGTGCGCGCAAAAGCATTCCCTCTGCAATCCACATTTTCTGAGCCCCTACAAAAGCTCGAGTGCGGTGCGAGTCAAGAAATTAAATTGGCCAGTGATTGTCTAAACTTCTGTATTGAACCATTCCAACTGGCGTATCTTCTGGGCACATGATTGCTTAACGAAGAGCACCGAAAATGTGGATTTTGTGATGAAATGCATTGAATATTTCTGTAAGTTCTGACTGCAGAATTATAGGAACATTTGTCACATGTTGTATCAACAATTATTTGACATCGTATATATAGGACAGTTTTCCTGGTAATTCTCTTAAATTTGATCAACAAGAATAGGTTTGAACGGTAAGCCATTCTTCCCGAAATCTGCTTATTGATTCAAAAAATAGACTTCACTCAACATTTAATCTTTCTCTTTTATGAGCCAACTTTCTGTACAAAATACATTCATGATCAACACTTGTTGCCATTAATTCAAAGTAAGTTTACCTTCTTTTTGAATCAAATTTATAAATTCCTTGGAGGGCAATTCCAAATTGCGGAATTTAACTTGTGAATCAACAACGCAGAAGGGAAAAAAAGATGTTCGTTCAAACTCTTTCAAATTCCAAGCGTACTACACAACTCAATACTTTGATGACATGATTCGGCCTACCTCTTACTTTTGATATCTACAAAATGAAGTAGCTTGTGTCCTCTTTGTTGCCTTTGAATTTCTTTCACTATGAAAAATAACTATGAGCAAGATTCAGTTTGATTGTAAGAAGATGGTAGCGACATTCATAAGAACATCTTGAAATCATAAGAGCCATGACAAGAACACATTTACTTTGATGAATATTGTTGAATATGTTTTAATTGCATTTTTAGTTGTAAAGGGCAATATCGTGGATGAAGCTACCGGAGCAGTGGTGAGGTCAATAACTCAGCACCTGGACAATGATGTAAGAAAGGTTAGGTCTTCATAATTTTATACTGTGATAAATATGCATCTAACCATTTTGTATAATGTTTCTAGTAGTTGACAGGAAAGTAAAATGACAACTAAAGTCGGAGAAATACCTCATGTACAACCCTAACTGATGTAATCAACTGACATTGGTTCCCAGACTCTAAACATTACCAAAGATCGAATGCATTAATTTTCTGCACCAACGCTTGTTATGATTACATCATTGCGTAAGGACAGAACACAACATGTCGTTGAGGACTCTATGTTTTTCTTATGTAGGATGACCACTGGTTTACACCGGAAGAGCTGGCAAAATATTCAGGCACTGAACATGTGGGAAGGCTAAAACCAACAGAGTACATCATGCTGCCAACACACAACCGACCATGCTGGAATGTTATTTTCATTGTTGGTAAGATGAAATGATTTCTAAAATTAAGCCTCAATACGTCCTACGCATGAATAAATTCAACGATGCGTCAATAATGGCATTCTATTCAATTCGCTCGAACTCCTTGTTTCAATGTATTCTTTGTGATTTTGGAGGTGAACATTATCTGTCATTTAACTTATACAAATCTCCTCATTGCTCAATACGAGATTGAATACCGTGTGCATAACAGTGTATCAGATTATTTTCGCTCTTCATCTTATCACAAAGTGACTGCTTTGGCCATTGCCTGTCTATGATTGCACCTCAGTTCGTTGCTTCTTTGCATTCCTGATAAAATTTGACAGCAAAGATCTCGACTACGGCTTATTGCGATGCTTGTAATTTCATAAAGAACATCATTTGCGCTATTCTGCAGCACAAATAGTTTCCTAATTAGAAGGCATTACTGTTTCATAAAATGCCAACATGGTCAGTTCAAAATAGACAGCCTCAAATCATTTCCGAAAGAGAAAGCCTTTTAGATCTTTTAAGGCATCGACATTTAGAAACCCGTGCAAGATAGCAGTTCCATTTGCTAAAAACAATTTAGTGAAAGCTAGTTTTCTGTAGTTTGCAATAAAATGACAGGTTCTAGGACCAAATACAATTTTGGGCTGCGCAATGTTTGGGAGTACTTTAAGCAGTAGATGCCTACTGTGGCAGCGCCACGGAGAGAATAGGAGGACGAATCCCCAAATTCTCTCCGAGGCCAAAATTCTAATTTGTCCAAATACGAAGGGAAATTTTCAAGGGTGAGGTAAGATGGTTCGATCCGCAATGAAATAAGGGTGTTTCCCAGCAATAAATTGGGGGTATTTCTCAAGGGCAATATGAGTGTTCACAGGGAGCCCCATATTCGTTTGTCCTCCCTAGTTGTTGGCTGCTGGCGTCACCACCACCAGGTTCGCATTGAGACCAAATTCTCATCTTTGAAAAAACCTTCGGTTTCAAATAGCTTGCTTACAGCGAAGTAAATTATATTTTCTCTGCTTCTAGAGCCAATGTATGACTTTCACAATCCAGAGAAATCCAAAGAATTGCTCAAGCTTGCCATAAAAGCCTCCCTGAAGCAAGCAGCAGCTGCAAATTTACGATCAATCTCATTCGAAGCAGGAACGTTGGAAACAGGGAGATGGGAAGTTGTTTCAGCCCTTGCAATCAAACTTCAAGCCATCGTGGAGTATTTTAGCGATCCAGATCTTTCAAATTGCTCAATTGACATCATTCGCATTTTGGCACAAGATGAAAGAATGGCGGCTTTTACCAAGAACACTTTAGAGAAAGCACTAGAAAAGGCTAACTAACAAGTTGTAGTCCATGCATATAGCCAATCCATAATTTGTTTGTTACATCATTGTCGACTATAAAGTATCTGCATAAAATAATTGTTGTGTGAATTGTATATAGAAGTTTGTCTTTGATTGCAATAATAGCTGTATTAAGCCCCCCCCCCCACTCTCTGCTAAGCCCCCTCCCCACATAGATAAAATTACAGAGGTTACCAATGGGCTAAATAAGTTTGCATGTTAATTTTGATATGGTTTCAGATAAAACTGTGTCGAATTCATGTTGCAAACTCGTAAATTGTATGTTTAAACCAAAAAAATGTGGTGCAAAAAGAACTAAAGTGTCCAAAATTAAATAAGCAGAGCTTTTACGGTAAGCGTTAATCTCGACTTTGACCAGGCCCGTCCGGCCTATTCCTCGTTTTCCAGCCCAACCCCTGCACGATAAAAATTGGCAAAAACCATCATTAAATAGAGCATAGTCAAATCTATGATCTTCTTTTGTCATTTTTCTAATATGTGTTTGCGTTAAAACTTTATTAGATGATTTCTACAGAGAGAGTTGTCTTTGATTGTGCGTGATTCTCGACTTTTGCCGACTTTGACCAGGCCCGTCCGGCCTATTCCTCGTTTTCCAGCCCAACCCCCGCACGATAAAAATCGGCAAAAATCACCATTAAATAGAGCATAGTCAAATCTATGATCTTTTTTTCATTTTTCTAATATGTGTTTGCGTTAAAACTTTATTAGATGATTTCTACAGAGAGGGTTGTCTTTGATTGTGCGTGATTCTCGACTTTTGCCGACTTTGACCAGGCCCGTCCGGCCTATTCCTCGTTTTCCAGCCCAACCCCCGCACGATAAAAATTGGCAAAAATCACCATTAAATAGAGCATAGTCAAATCTATGATCTTTTTTTCATTTTTCTAATATGTGTTTGCGTTAAATTTTATTAGATGATTTCTACAGAAAGGGTTGTCTTTGATCATGCGTGAGTCTTGACTTTGGCCGATTTTGACCAGGCCCGTCCGGCCTATTCCTCGTTTTGCAGCCCAGCCCCCGCACGATAAAAATTGGCAAAAATCACCATTAAATAGAGCATAGTCAAATCTATGATCTTCTCCTTTCATTTTTCTAATATGTGTTTGCGTTAAAACTTTATTGGATGATTTCTACAGAAAGGGTTGTCTTTGATCATGCGTGAGTCTTGATTTTGGCCGACTTTGACCAGGCCCGTCCGGCCTATTCCTCGTTTTGCAGCCCAGCCCCCGCACGATAAAAATTGGCAAAAATCACCATTAAATAGAGCATAGTCAAATCTATGATCTTTTTTTCATTTTTCTAATATGTGTTTGCGTTAAAACTTTATTAGATGATTTGTTAGATAATTGCGAATCTTGTTCTGAATCTGAATCTTGTTCTGGAGCTGAATCTGAATGTTGTTCTGTGGACATTATAGTCTTAAGTCAAGTGTTAGTTGTCTTGTCAGGACACTGCCTTGTCTACTTCAGGTTAGTAATGTTTTCTTTTACATATGGCTCGTGTATTTCAATTTCTAATATTATCTAACTGCAAGCATGTTACTTGGCAATGCTGGTCTGTTGTACTTTATCACCCCAACAGTTGTTTTGGTTTGAATGCATTTGATTTGCCAAATAAAACAATTCAATAATCTTAAGATATTTTAATGAACAATTTTTCTGGTGTTTTGTGAACATGACCAAAAATGGTCCACGTTGCCTGGTAATAAATGAATCCAACATTTCATTTCTCGTTATTGCCTTTGGTGCATCAAGCAATGTTTTGTCTGGACTAACTTTTTCGAAAATGGCACCCTTAGCTGGACCAATTTCTGTAGAAATGATACCCTTGGCTAGACTAGATGTCCAAAAAGTATACCCTTGCTTGTGGCGCACATCCCCAGGTACCTTTACTATGGAAGAACCCCCCCCCCCCCCTCCCAGTTGTTGGATCACATACAACAAGGAAAAGGATGACATGATTTTTGCTTGTGATTTAACAAATACTTGTTACTTAACCACATTGATGTCAATGTTTTTAATCCATAGGGGTTTGTTTAAAGCAAGACATCTGCTTCATAATTACGAGACCTGGCATCAGTATGCATTTAGATGGCATTTATCTTGGAGACAGATTATCTGATGCAGCAAATCACTTGGAACAAATATACAGTAAAAACCCGCATATAAGAACCACCCACTTATAAGAACCTAAGACCTAAAATGTTCTAATTTCACCCCATTACAGAAGAACCTATTCATCCTGAAATTCATGGAAGATTCTTATCTTTAAAAAAAGGTAAATGTAAACTACTGGTTGGTAATATGTGATAAAATGTTTATCATTTGTAAAAATTCCGTGTGTGTATATTGTTCTTTAGAAAATTGTGTCATGATAATGAGTAGGTGAAAACCTTGTTTTCTTATATTTGGCCTAAATTC
Source organism: Aurelia coerulea (assembly GCA_039566865.1). NCBI lineage: Eukaryota > Metazoa > Cnidaria > Scyphozoa > Semaeostomeae > Ulmaridae > Aurelia > Aurelia coerulea. The sequence continues at coordinate 9,928,848 of CM076960.1, read as the reverse complement.
CCAAAGATCTGTAATTAATTCTTTGATAAGAACCTATTTAAGAACCTTGCATCCTGTTTTCAAGAATAGTATCATATGCATAAGAACCTAAACAGGATGATTTCAAAATGGATGGTTCTTATATGCGGGTTTTTACAGTAAAGAATATTCCCCTTGAAAATTCCTTGTACTTCAGATACCACTTAAAGGTCATATCCAGCCATTTGTGATTTTTTGGGTAACGATAGTTTCCAAGACGGAGAATTTCGTTATGGACATGATTTTTCAATTTGATCAGCTAAAAGTACCGAAATTTACGGTCAAATCTGGTATTTCACGCCCATTTCGCAAAATTGTTGCGCAGCCAAAACAGCCTGGGAACGAGTGTTTTTGTTACGCATATCGAGTCAGCTTTCAGCCAGTCGAAGTGGAGGCAACGTGGCAGCTTGGTGCAAATCACCCGCAAAATTGTTCGTTGTGATTCTGATCAGGGATTTATTGTAAAGGAATATGCCAAGAAGGTGTGTTGTTTTTGGTTGCAGTGAGGCAACAAACTCGGAAAAAGGAATTTCTGTTTATGTAATTCCTTATTTTGGAGATGATCGGTCTGTCGGCGTAAGTCGCAGAAAGAAATGGACAGACTTCGTGGCAAGAACGAGGAAGAACTGGAAAGATTCGCAATCTTCCGCAGTATGCTCAAAATATTTCACGACAGAAGACTTTGAACGATGTCTGACCTCTACTCAGTTGCTAGGTTTTAGGGGCAAGTTTATGAGAACATTGAGACGGGATGAACATGGAATATGTGCCTTCCCAACTGTTTATCCCCAAAAGCGGAAGTATGACTTAGGCCCATCGTCATCTTCATCGCCAGCAAAGGCGACAAAGCCAACCAGAGATTGTGCCCATTGACAGGTAGGCCTTAAATCATTAAAAATTTGAAAGTTGCTACTCTTTCGTCTTTATATCTTGAACCACTTCATTCTCGTAATTACTACTTTTTAACGGCAATTGGATAGGCTGCATGAAAGAGGATTGAATTGTACCATGCTACTCTCATTTATTTTTATAAGAAACCGCGTATAAGAAACGATAGGCTCAATTTTTCGAAAGTTAGGAGACGACCCTACCTGAATTGAAAAAGCTAAGAAACAACTTTTGTAACTTACAATTTAAATTTTCCTGTCGCACTAAAAAATGTTTTGACAGTGTAGAGTTATAGCAACTGTTTGGACAATATTTTTATGTGCAAATTATGTTATTTACTTGTTTTGAGATCTTACTAAGTAATTTGGGGACCCTTCACTTCCGACATTAGAAATATAGAAACACACAAGAAACTTTTGGTAGCACAATGGCTCAAAAATTTAAAGAACTGCCTACCAGCACCGGACCTTCATTTCTTATAAGAAAATGAGTGTATTCATATTCTTTTACCATAGATCATACGTGATGCTCTCCGGGAAGAAATAGCTGTGCCCGTGCCCTCAACATCAGCAGATATTTGCACGACAAAGCACGCTCTTGAACAAAGTGGCTGTGGGGAGACAGAAATAGAAACTACCCTGGCTGAAATTGAACCAGTAAGTATGCAGGGTTTGGCTATATGATAGGACAGGGTGATTGATATATGTACATCTGTGCATGAAATGTGCATGGGTGTGTACAAAGCCAGGGCATGGACCTTCCCCCCTAAATTTAGAGAATTGAAGAAACAATAAGCTGTACTTGGGCAAAAGATCCACCCTCAGTGTGGCAAAATCTTCATGATTATAGACTTCTGCAGGCCATTTTATTTTCCTAATGTAATTTGTGGCTTGAGTTAAATTTATATTTGCTGCAGAGCCATTAACCCAATGGATCGATGCAGCAGTCTCCTAAGATTAATGAATTAAAAAGAGATGGACCTGTAATTGCTTAAAAACTCCAAAACGCTATGGGACACCAGGTGACACCATGCTCTCAATATGTGGTGCGCTTTTTTTCGTATGTTGCTTTCTGTGGTGCAGAGGTAGAAATCTCCTGACTTAGTTTAAATGAAAGTGACAATTATTCTTCATTATTCTGTTTGATTTTCAAAACATGTGATTTGTGTTTGCGAAGGTGAAGTTGCATCAGCCAATTCATTTTCTGTCAAGCAGGACAAGTCTTCTAGAAACAACAGCAGCTCATGGCATACTCAGTTTGCCATGCAAACTAATGTAAACAATTTAAACAAAAGATTGAGCATAGCAATGGACTGAGATGAAGACACATCAGCATCAAACATCTTTTCATTGTGATTTTAAAAAATGATTTTCTTGTTGCAGATCAATGATTCTTCAACTCAGACAGAAGCCTGTGTTGGTTGCATACACCTTTCTAAAGAGAATAGGAGGCTCAATAACTATTGGGTGACTGCAAAAATAAAACTTGATGCTGAGAGGAGAAAAACAGCTAGGTTGCATGCAGTCTTAGCTAGCATCTCATCGCAGCACATACCTGAAGATGAGTTGGATGAATTTGAGCAGGAAATAGAAAAGGAAGCAGAGGAGGAAATAGATGTTTACGAAATTATGAATGAAAGTGGGGATGTTATAGAGGAGGATGATTATGTTGTGGAGGATGATGGTTATATTGAAGGGGGTGAAAATGAAGAGGGTCTCAATGAAACAATTGCCAGCTAGTGAGTATTTGAGTTTCTTGAATAATTTCGACACAATATCTCCAAAGAATGATACGATATACAGTATATATTCTCTCCTTCATAGAATTGTATACCTCCCCCCAAAGTCATTATTCATGGTCAAATCCCTTTCACAGATTTTTGATTGAATATAAAATCCAAAGCACTTATTTTTGACCAGAAATATTTGGATGCTGAATCTGAGGTCAGAGATCTCATATGAAGCAATTTGAAGTAAATTTTAAAAAGTTCAAAAATGAGCCACTTAATTGAAAGGCACTGGCAGAAACTTGGGGGCGAGGCGAGGAGGTGGAATCACTCCCCCAATGCTGGTCACAACAAAAAGAACTTTTGTTCAAAAACAACTATAGAAATGCTGCCACTGTTGAAACGTGTAATTTTCACTATTCCTCGTATCTTGAAATACAATACAGTTGCGTCTAGGCATAAAATGGTAAGCTTGGGGAAAATTTGAATATATTTTTTCAAAATCATGATTCACAGATCTTTTCAAGCTGAACCTGTTTAAATACTACATTTATATAATGATTAATCATTTCACTTTTAGTTCTGAAGATGGACCAAAGGATGTTCGTGGAGAGAAAAAGTTCATTTTATTTCTTTCCCAACTTCTTATGCTGTTTTATGTGTGCCCGGCTTGCAAACAAGATGGTTTGCTTGCAGAAGCAAGGGTTATTGGGACTATGGTTGAGATTGCCTCTTCTTGTGCCAACCCAAACTGTAAGGACAAGGAGAGGCTGTGGAGGAGTCAACCCGACATGCCTGGTACTAGAATCCCAGCTGGAAACTTCCTCCTATCGTTTGCAATTCTGGTAGCTGGTGCATCGGCAACAAAGATCAGAACTGTTTTCAGTCATATGGGACTTTCATGTATATCACTTTCTACATACTTTTCACATCAAAAGGTAAATACACTAAAAAAAACACTTGCAAAGTTCATAGAAAAAACTCTGTCAAAAGTATACTTCAAAATATAAAATTGGACTAAATAACAACCATATCTGACAAAATTTCCCCTTTTGACATATTTTGGTAACCGGCTCCAGAAAAATTGCCTTCTTTTGATACCCCACTCTAAGAAAAACTTGGTGAAAATGAAAACAGGACATCTCAATCTGAAAAATAGTACTGCCCCCTGGGGGTATATGCCTCTTCAAGTCTTTAGGAGCTACTCCTTTGTATTTTTTTTCCGAGCATTACCTTTATTCAAACATGTCTGTATCTTCTTAAAAAACCATGAAAATGCTGCGTTTCTTTTTTCAGTTCAAATTTGATCATGTTTGAGAAATCTCCACTTCCTTATGGGCAGACAACGTTTTGCATGTTCTGTACCTTGCATTGTGTGGAATTACATATAGAAACACTGTATTACACATATTGTTAAGAACTATATCACTAGGTATGATACTGCTGCACCAATATCTGATTTTGAATTGAATTTTGTTCATTTTGCTGCACTAGTTCTACTCTTGCTGCTTTTTCAGGAAAAACTCTTCCCTGCTGTTTACATTCATTGGAAAAAATACCAGAGCAAACTCTTGATGGAACTGAACAGTCTTGGAGAGAAACTTGTCATCACAGGTGATGCACGCCATGATAGCATGGGGCATAGTGCAAAGTATGGGATATATAGTATCTTTTGTTGCAACAAACCATCTATTGCCCATTTTGAGCTTGTACAGGTATATCACATATGGATTCACATTTGTATGCACTTTTCGTTCTATAAAACATCTCTGTACTTATACAAATGATTTTCATCTATTCTATGGTGTTTGCTTGACCAAAGCAAAAGTTTTTGAATTTCCAATTTGTGTATAAGCACAATAATTTATTGTTGAGCTGTTTTAAAGTTTTACATGGTGTTGTGTGCAAAGTTTGATGATGAATATATCCGTTGTATCGATGATGAGTATGTAATTTATGTATGCGTGTTAAAATCACAATATGTTTTTGCATGAATAAAACAATTGAATTCTACATTCTGCATGCTGTGATCTTTGTAAGAACATAGTTATAATGAGAATTTTTACTTGTCAATGAATGAAAAAAGGGAAATGTTCTCTAAATGCATTTTCTTTGCTTTTTTGTGAACCTTCATTCATTCATCTGTTTTCCTTATTTTAGCGAAATGAAGTTGAAAATAGTCCTGCAATGGAATATGAGGGTTTTAAAAGAAGCATGGCTGTTATGATGGATCAAGATTGTGGAGTTTCTACTTTTGTTTCCGACAGGCATTCAACAATAATCAAGCACATGAAAGAGCATCTGTCATCTGTGACACACTACTTTGACCTGTGGCATTTGAAGAAAAGTGAATATCTTTTGTGTGGAGACTTTCTCTTTTCCTCGTTCCAGCTAAGAAAGTCAGCATAGTAAAATGCAATAAAGATTATGTTGTTGGAAAGAGAACAGCAGAAAATTTGCAAACTTGGGTCATCAAGCAATCTGATATCAGGAATAGTTTGGACATAAGCTTTTTGAAATGATAAATCAAGAGTTTAAGGTCCAGGAAAAATAGAAAGTATTGTCTAATATCGGGATCTGTTGCAGGGCGCTGGAGAGGCTCAATGTTAAAAATTTTCACATTTGAATGCAATTCTTGGATAAATCCGTTTTAAAGTAATGCTGTCCACTTTGCTATGTGCCGCCCATTCCTGTGTTCCATTCCGCCAACATTATGCTGGCAATGGACTACTCTAATGGTAACATCTTCTATTCTCAAGATGATTAGTTTTTAAATCTCTTTCAATACGTATCTTTTCATTAATTTTCCAGAGGTTCGAAAAGTACTATCTAAGCTGTCAAAACTCAAAGGCTTTGATATCATCACAGATTGGATTCAGCCATGTGCAAACCACCTCCATTGGAGCGCAACTACAACATTTAGTGGTGATGGGAATCTCATCCTTGCCAAATTAAAATCTTTTCTTGGACACATTGTCAACAAGCACAAAGATCTAAGCGACCCACTATTCAATGAGTGTGCACATAGGGAGGATATTGCACAGCGCACATGGCTAAAAGAAGGTGGGTTCTTTTTGCCTTGAGATTTTTTCACAACAAACTTAATTTTGCACTTTCGTTATACACTCTAGACATACTGGGATAGCCACGCACTGGGTATGGTATGAGAAGAGACAGTAAATGCAACAAGAGAACGCGGGAATGGCTATATTCTGAGTCTGAAATATGAGTAAACACTCGCTTATCACCTACTATTTTGCAAGTCAGCCTATTAATGCAATGGTCTGATTCTTGTAAAACAATTGAAAATTTCTGCCTGTAGGCTCTTTATCTACCCTTTCTTATATGTGGGTGTTTACTGCACTGCACTGCTGCATGCTAACTTGATTGACAACAAATACAGTACACCAGTCAAATAAGTACTGGCATTGCCAGCTAAAGGAGATGCCAAAGTTTTGTTTGACTCGTAAATTTGAAACACTCCATCATGCAAGATAACACATACTGTAATTTGAGAAACAGTTATTAGAGTTTTTGAATTTTTGACATATGTACTGCAATTGTTGCACAACTGTCCATAAACACTCTCAATCTGCAAGGGGTGTTTTTTTCTCACTAGCATTATAAAATTATAAAATGTGTACAATCAAGGTGCCAAAGTTATATCAGAAGCTAAGCAGAATGTTGTATTTTTTTGTGCATTCAGATCTGTTTGAGAAAGTATTGAATTTTTTTAACAGACTCTGATGAATTTGAAAAACTGGCTGCTGCCCTTAGCAACAAATGATTGGAGAATGGTATCCAGCAGGCCTCACCTATTGCACAAACAAGCTGCTTGGAAGGTTTTCATTCAGTAGTGAACCATTTCTGTCCCAAGATGCTTGGTTTCTCCTATGTTGGAATGTTGTGCAGGTAAAGTTTTGAAATGGTAAAAACCAGGACAAGTGAGAAAGGAATAGCGGGACCCAGGCCCTTCTGACCTGTGTCTTTATCAGAGTGTTCTTTTTTTTGACTTGCAAAAAGGGTTTTTTGTATCCAAATGTCCATTTTGTGTAAGTGCCACTCTGATGAAGACACAAGTCAGAAAGACCTCAGTGTGTTAAATATCTTTTGCATCCAAATTTCAGTTTTGTGCAAGTACCACTCTGATGAAAACACAATTCAAAAAGTCCCCAATGTGCTATCTTGTCTTTTTGCATCCAAATTTCCTGTGTGTAGTTTATTCCTACAACTTTCTACGATAGATATATATTTATACTGTATATATGATAGTATTGAAAAAATTTGTCCGAATAGCTGTGTCCTGAAACTTTTTAAAGGTGATCAGCGGAATTTTCAGTATCTAGAAGCTTTCAGAACAGAGGGTTCTTCTACTTTACAGGCATGCATTAGCTGCTCTGCATTTCAACTACAACTTGACAAGAGAAGTAAAAGTATTGGATGATGGCTCTTCACAAGTATCTGTCCACTACCCAAAATTTAAAAATGGTCAAGCTACGATCAAGGATGTGAGAGTTGCCCAAAACTGTGGTAAGTTCTGTCTATCTCAAATTACATTAACAGTTCAGTATATCAACATCGAAAACTTGCGCAAATAAACTTTCAGACAAAACATTTTATGAAATTTTGATTGTCCAAGAGTTTTCGATTTGATGTAGAGTTTTTAGGTGGATGTCACTCCTGGCAAAAAGATTCAATACTGTAATGAAGAGAAATGAAATATATAGTATACATTATAAAAAAATACTAATAATTGCATTTTAATATCATAGATTATGTGGGAGAGCTGTTCACTACAACAGTTAACAGCATCAGAGAACAGTCCTTAGAAGCAGCATCTATTGCATTAAAAGAAATGACGCCCCCACCCTTGTGTGCTGCATTGGAGAAAGAGAGCAGAGAAGATGCCCTGAAGAAAAGAGAGGACAGGAAAAGAATGGGAACTCAAAATGTTCCTGGAACATCTCCAGGTATGTTGCATTGTGTTATGTTCAAGTGTTGACTGTTGATTTACAGTGAGAGTGTGTCATCATACAGTATGCTGTTTTTTGCTGCAAAATTATATTGTATCACCTGCATTTACCCCGTTATGAAAAATAAGGTTTTACTGTGCAGGTAAATCTTTGAATTTCTTAGAATTTACCCCACAATTTTCCTTCATTTACCTAAATTTGATGTATCAGACAGTATGGGCCACATGATATAAGGATTGCTTTCACAAAATAGTGCAAGCAAGGATTTACCAACCAAAGTGCCTTCAATCTCTTTTCACCCAGATGGAACACTCATTGTTGTTGTAGTATTCTAAGCTGTTGCTTTGTTTAAAGTTTCAGATTCTGTTGCTGTCACTTCAGTGGAAGCCCAACCAAAGAGGATGCCTCACTGCACAGTATGCAAAAAGCCAATGAAGGGCCATAAATTTGTTACCGACTGCCCAAAGAATCAAGAGTAGCAGCACAAAGACAAATTTTGTAGATTTATACAGCAATATGTAATATCTAATTTTATGTGTGGTACTTGACAAAACTTATGGATGCATCAAAGGGGCTCTGTCACCAAATTGTAAACAAATTTGTAAACAGCATTGTTTCAGGCACATGTCCATACTGCTTTCTGCAGCTTGTTTTGTGGCCTTATCCAAGCCACCAAAAAGTAACTGTCAACGGTCCACTTATATCAGAGCAATCCTGTCAACGGTCCACTTATATCAGAGCAATCTTAATGGGTCAGTCATACAGTACACTTACCTCAAATAAGTATTGCACCACCTAACACAAAATGGCGCCCAAAAGTGTCTTTCAGCCCAATCAACAAAATTTGCATAACAAAAGCATCAACATTGAAGGGTTTCTCTACCGGGTGTTTGGTGGGAAAAGAATTGTTAATTCGTTTGCTTTTCATTCATAAATAGAATGAAACGTTATTTTGTTGGTTTCTTTGATAAATTAGCAAAAACCTCCGAACAACACTGCACAAGATTTTGGCAGTATAGCTGGAGGAGTAAGCCAAAACAAAATGAGAAACGGATAGATACCTGGGGGCAAAGATAACAACATTTTAGCGTTTTCAAATTGGGATTCTGCAAACTTTATCCTCGTGATAAAATTTGTCCACTTTAAATGTGATAAAAGAAGAAATTTCAAATAAATAACAAGGCCGTCATTCAATGGAGCAGAACTTGAATCTCTCTAAGAAGGAGTCACGTTAAAAAAAACATGCTCCAGTCACTTGTTAAATTTCAAAATTACCTTCAAACTAAATTAAACCGTAGCGATTTCGTTAAGGTAACTCTGCTTTCCGCTCTAGTGCACAGCGAGACGCCGTTTCGCAAAACCACTCTCCTCAGAAAACAGTTAATTTCTCCAATATTATTCGGTCTATCCAAAAGCGGTAAAAACGATGTTGTTCTGTATAATCTGTGCAATCGAAAGATGTATAAATCGCAATGTTTCCGTCAACCCTGGTTTCGCAAATCCTAGTTCAGATCTTTTTGCTAATTTCAGAAAAGTGGATTTACCTCCAAAACTACTCGAAAAAGTTTCGATTTTTTTTCGTTCCATCTTTAGCTAGGTAGTTGATCTACAACTTTGCCAAGTCTGATTGAAAAAGCTATGCTAGATTTCTGGCAATCGAATTTTACATTTCTGTTTACTTTTCGACATCGAAAGAGAAAAGCGTTGGTCAACAGTTTAGACCATGCAGAACGATTTGAACGCCCGTAGAATGTTTTTGCAAAAAAATTAGTTCTTGACCTAAGAACTATGTTCATTGTGGACTCTAAAAGAAATTGATAATCTGTGAATGCTTACGAAAGTCTCGAAAGACACCCAAAGCATGGTTTCGAGAAATTGCTGGTAAAAATCAGTAATTTTTAATCAATAGATGCAAATGATACTTTTGCAAGCGCACTAAGGATGTCTTTTGAGACCTGCGTATGGTATTCCCAAAAGATGACGTTCATTTGTTTGCCAATGGAAAAACTTCTGAAAGTTATTTCAAGCCTGAGCTTTTGCAAGCGTGCTTCATAGCATGGTAATCTGTTGACCAAGGTTTCTCCATTTCGCAGTCGAAAAGTATACAGAAATACGAAATTCGATTGCAGGAAATCTAGCCTAGCTTTTTCAATCAGACTTGGCAAAGCTGTAGATCAACAACCTAGCTAAAGATAGGACGAAAAAAAATTGAACATTTTTCGAGTAGTTTTGGGGATAAATCCACTTTTCTGAAATTAGCAAAAAGATTTGAACTAGGATTTGCGAAACCAGGGTTGACGGAAACATTGCGATTTATACATCTTTCGATTGCCCAGATTATACAGAACAACATACTTTTTAGTTCTTTTCGATAGGCCGAATAATATTGGAGAAATTAACTGTTTTCTGAGGAGAGTGGTTTTGCGAAACGGCATTTCGCTGTGCACTAGAGCGGAAAGCAGAGTTACCTTAAGCACATCAAAATCCATGTCTTTAAGTGTCAACCACCTGCCTAAAGTATTCCAGGAAGCAAAATTAATGTTAATGTGATAAAAGTGATATCAAGGATATTCTTACCTTGGAATGGTTTCTTTCCGTTTCCCCTTTGTGTTTATCCTTCTTGCCTTCCTCACGGAAAACTTTTGTCATGGCGATAAAGTTCGTAGAATCCTAATTTGAAAACGCTAAAATGTTGTTATCTTTGCCCCCAGATATCTATCCGTTTCTCTTTTTGTTTTGGCCTACTCCTCCAGCTATACTGCCAAAATCTTGTGCAGTGTTGTCCGGAGGTTTTTGCTAATTTATCAAAGAAACCAACAAAAGAACGTTTCATTTTACTTATGAATGAAAAGCAAACGAATTAACAATTCTTTTCCCACCAAAACACCCGGTAGAGAAACCCTTCAATGCTGATACTTTTGTTATGCAAATTTTGTTGGTTGGGCTGAAAGACACTTTTGGGCGCCATTTTGGGTAAGGTGGTGCAATACTTATTTGAGGTAAGTGCATATCGATTTCATCCTCGCTTAACTCATTTCAAAGTTAATGGGTGGGGGGGGGGGGGTCAACAGCTATGACACTAAGAAAAACATTTTTTCACATTGATTATTATTTCACAGATTACAAAGTGAGGGTAATGTCTTGAGAAGAAAATACCTTACCGGAGAGCCTTTTCCAGCGTCAAGCTCTAGTTTTTGAATGGCCTAAGTCCAAAGGTTTCTCAAAGAAAGTTGTTGTTGTTGTTGTTGTTGACCGACGCTAAGGGTGGGGGTTTGAAAGTTTGCGTCATTTGACGCTAAGCGGGGACGAAATCGATATATGACTGACCCCCAAGATATATGAATATTTGGTTTGTTGTTCTGTCAGGTACAAAGATTAATCTTTAAAATACCGTTTTCATAACAAGCTAAAAAGGCTGTGCGATGTTGCCTTTCATAAAATGGCAAAATCACCTTTTTAGCACATATTTGGAGACAGAGCCCTTTAACTTTAAAACTTACTGCTACTTGCTTGAAATGTTGTTATAATAGAAAGTTACTCTGATATTTACCCACATATAAGGTGTCCTTACCAATTATATTTTAGGAAAAACCTTTATCTCATGTCCCCAAAACAAAACAAACTTAAAGGGGCTCAGTCGCCAAACAATAAACAAATCCGTAATCTCGCACGTGTCACAAATTATCCATTGTTCATCCATTGTTTTCTACAGTTTGTTTGGTGGCTTCACAAAAGCCACCAAAAGTGACTATTAAAATCCACTTATATCCGAGCAATCATAGAAGATATGAATATTTGGTTTGTTTTGTTCCTTAGCGAAGTACAATGAAGTCCAAACAGTAACTTTCATTTTGAAAAGAATATGAAAATCCTATGTAATACCATCTTTCAAAAAACTGCAAAATCATCGTTTTTTTTTAATTGTGGCGATGGAGCCCTTTAATTAAAGGTTGCAAAAGCTAGACCAACATCAAGACCAAGATGCTACAAACGATTTGTTCAGCAATGCCTTTTTAGAATACCTAAGTTGTCAGGGGGCCTAAAACGCAACAACAGTTAAAATGGATCCAATTTTCCTTACCAAATTTTCTACCTAATTTATAAACAAGAATAACCACATTGTTCTAGAAGAATTATGCCTCATTTTTTGTGTTCACAGAGCAGCATGCGTAGTTTTAAAACATAATTCAAGAAAGAAATGTCCCTTATATGGTGGTAAATACTGTATAATTAGTAGTTAAGCAATATTCACTCATCTGCATAACCTATTACTGCTTCATGGCGCACAACGAATTTGTTTCGAATGGCATGATAAGCACATGCAGGAAGTGGCACACGCCTTGCTCCAATCTTTCCATGCACGAGCCTTGTGAAAGCACGGAAAGCAACTGCTCGTAAAAACTTATTTTCTGACCCTAGGCTTTTATAGCGTTTATTTTGTCTTGTTTTAAATTGGTCTGCCAACATCTCTAATGTCCATGGTGTGAGACAGATCGGGATGAAGCCAGGATGCAGCGTGATACATCGTGGTGCCTGCCAGAGTTCCTCCACAACTCGAAATTCATTGACTAACTCGCACATTTGAATCTCTTGGCAGCACTGACACTCTTTTGCGTTGACAAGCAACTCTGTGTGACAATGCCCACATGTACACCTAAAATAAGAAATGAAGACATGTTCAGTTGTGTTGGAAATTTTTCTTTCACAAATACAACCAAGAAATTAAACTTCTATTTTGTATGTTTTATGGATCATTGTACATCTTTGAAAATCTGGATAAAATTTCCTATACTTACATTTTGTTTAGCTTATCTATCAACTGTAATTTATGGCCATGCGTCATATGGCTACAGCAGCACCTATTACTGTATGAAAGATGTAATAACTGATGTTTGTGATATGGAATTTTACGTCTGCTTTTCAAAACCACTTGTAAATATTTCTGTTATTTCTGCATTTCCTATCAAGTTCACACCTGATATTTATATTTTTAACTCTACACCAAAGATCTTCAGGCAAAAATGAGTGCATGGAAGGGAAAACCTGTTCAAGGGAATCCAATTAGAAATGAGTAGACACATTTGCCTTTTCAAAACAGATCTTTGCTGGTTTCTAGTGATGTGAAAGGGCAAAGGCCTTGGCTTGGCCTACTGAGAAAATTTATCTTTCGCTTTTGCTACAGCCTCGAAATGATCAGTCACTGTAATTTTGATGTTCCTGTTCAGTGACTTTTCTACTGATATTCAAACACGATGGAAGATGCATTAGCTTGCTAAGCCATGGGAGTAACATCCTTCTAGAGAGGTCAGGCCATTTTAAAAAGTTTTGTTTGGCCTGGTTTGGCCTTCCTGGCTGCTTTGTTTGGCCTAGAGTAGTTTCGGGTATTATGGAACACTTAACGGAAAAAGATTACTTGTCAGCATAATTCATGACACATTTGGCCACACTTGGTATGAGCAATTAGGCCTAAGCATACTCTAATGTTTCATCAGTATGCTCCGATTCTGAAACGTTAGTTGCTAATAAACAAGGCAAAAACTGAACCCGGGTTGAGTTGGGCATTATGGAACACTGTCGGGTATTTTGGAACTAAGCTATTTCTATTGTTTGTATACTGGTTGATGTTTGAGATATCTCAAGAAAATGGCAGCCAGAAATCATTCTTGTCTGATGTCCTTCATTATCAGCGATACAGAGAGTACACAAAATGCTACAGCAGCCTAATATCGATCAAAATATGACAGAAGAGGTATGAAGACTTGCATCAAGTGAAATTAACCAGTTTCTTTCTCATCCCCAGGCCCCTAAGCTTCATTTACTGAATAATGTTCCAAAATACCCGACGTCCCATAATACCCGAAACCACTCTAGGCCTAAGTAAGTTGTCCTCAGCCTTCGTTTCTAAGGTAGGTAAAAAAAGTTGGTCGGCGGCCTCAAAAGAAGTTAAAGTTTCGACTATAAATGAGGACAGTGACGCAAATTTATACCTACCACTCATTTAAAACTTTTGTGCCGTTCAAACATCTTTCCAGCCTTTCGTTTCTGACTCGTTCTGCCCGTTGCTCCTCGTTATAATTGGCCAACCATTCTTCATCAGCCAATGGCTCGCCCATGTACGGTTCCCCATAATCTTCTATTGCAGCGGCAGCACCTACATCCCTCGCTTCTTCGGGATCTTCAATGTCGAGAGAAAAATGTGAGATATCACTCCTGTAACCATTTTCGGACGAATTTCGCTTTCCGACATAACTGCGTGTGATGATTTGATTTGAAGATTTCGAAGCTTGCCTTTCCCTGATCGATCAACACATGTGCGCCGTTCTGTTGTATTTGAGAATCATTTGGTGTGACTCGACGTGCGTCACAATTTTTGCTAGTTCCAGGCTCTTTTCACTACGCGTCTTTTTCGTTGAGTGCTCATTTTGAAAGCCCCCAATTCCCAATTCAATGGTCCCAGAATTTAAAATGAACAACACCATGAAATTCACCATACTTTAAAGTACCTTTCATTAAAAAATGACAAATGGCTGGATATGACCTTTAACCTATTGCTAATGATAATGTATAATAATGATGTAATGTCTAATCTTGTCAAGTCTTTGATTCCTTTATCTTTGGTCTCTCTGAACTCCTCTGAAATTTAAATTTTGTGTTCACTGTCCATGCTTAATGTTGTCAGAGTCATAAACTGTCTGTAATCTTTCAAATTCGCATGAATAAAACTTGGTATCAATGAGTTGTTTTCTAGAGTCATCTTTGATGATTACTGATCACAGCAGCAACAACAACCAAAATATTAATTCCGTGGTCCGCATTTTACGCATGTGGTGCATATGAAAGTCTCTGTATTAGCGACAAATCAGTTCTAAGGAGCATACAGAGATTGTGTAGCCAGTCTAACTGTCAACTTAGTCAACTAATTGTTTTGCCACGCGCGCGCTTTGCATATATCAAAAGTTCCAGGTGCATTGTGGGATACGCTTTACATCCTCCTTGAGTCTAGTGTAAACGCTTGAAAACGGCACGATTTCGTTCCGGATTCAAAGGGAGGCAAAATATTTCTCGGAACGAGGCAAATTCAACAGAACTCCCAAACGCTCGAGCATCGTTTGTAAAGAAGACACTTCGCGCCAAAACAACAGAGCTTGCTTTCTGGCATCATCATCAGTTGACAAATTCCTCTAATTCTTTGCTGATAAACTCTAATTGCCTGAATATCAGCAAGAATCAAAGATGGTAATATTTGGGAAAAATACTTTAGCACGCTCCTCTCCCCAAACTCAGACAACCACAATCCTGCCTTCAACAACAACACCACATCTATTCCAAATTCAACACTAAACATTGATTTTACTATGGAAGAAATCAATGACGCCATAAGGAAGTTAAAACCAAATAAATCTCCTGGAATAGACAGAATTAGTAATGAAATGATCAAAAGTGCCTCATGACAAGTAACAGAATAATTGAAGATATATTCAACCTATTCCTACAAAGAAAGACAGTCCCTAAAACATGGTGTATGGGTTTAATCACCCCCATTTATAAAAAAGGAAGTAAAATGGACCCAAATAATTATAGAGACATTTGCGTAGGAAATGCCTTGCTGAAATTATTTTGTACAATTCTTAATCAACGCTTAATCAAATATGTAACTGATAGATAAAAAGATTGTTAACAAATGTCAAATAGGCTTCAAAAAGAACTGTCGTACGACTGATCATATACTCACTCTAAAAGCCTTATTTAACAAGCTCGTTAAAGATAAATCCAAGCAAAAATTTCACATAGCATTCATTAATTTTGCAAAAGCATTCGACTCTTATCTGGCACAAAGGATTATTCCATAAAATGCAAAACAAAACTATCAATGGTAATTTCCTAGGAATATTACAAAATATCTGCGAAAATACTGAATGTGCCGTTAAAATTGCATCTCAGCGCACAAACTTCTTCCAATGCTTAAAAGGAGTACAACAAGGATGCCCTTTGAGGCCAACTTTACTTAACATTTTTATGGATGATCTTAATGATCTTAACAATGATCTTAACAATGCAAACACTGCTGCACTGCTCCATTACAATTTGAAAACGACACGTGTCTTCTATATGCAGACGACATCATCATTCTTTCCTCAACACGTACAGGACTCCAAAATTGTCTTGATACATTGCATCAATATTGCAATAAATGGAAACTTCCGATAAACAATTCTAAATCTAAATATATGACATTTTACAAAAATTGCTCAAAATATAAGCATAAATTCTCCATTGATAATACAGAGCTCCAAAACGTTACGGAATTCACTTACCTTGGCATCATGCTAGATGCAGCATGCTCCTTTAACCCTATCTGGACCGGGCTTTTTTGAGCATCCTCAGAGGCCGGGGGGGGGGGCTAAATTAGCCCCTTAGCTCCCCTCAGAACTCCGAATTGACAAGGCCTAGAAAGATGAAACTTGGTCATATGATATAACTTAATTTGAAATGCCCGAATATCTAATTTATTTTACTCTAATTGTTGAATTTTCGATGACGTCATCGATTTTCTTTGTTTTAGGCCAAAAACAGTACTCTTGCAGATTTAACTGTAAAAACACCCGAAAGAGTACTAGTATGTTTTTATGATTTAATTACAGATAAAATATCAAAATTTCTGAAAAACAATTTTTTGAGAAAATTATGAAATTTATAAACTTTTGTTTATAACCTAAATTCATTAGATATATGACGTCATGAATGACGTAATACAAAAGAAATCAAAAAATAGGTTATTTCCCTATTGTCTTATTGATTTATGGTTGCACTGAAAAATTTCATCAATTTATCTCACTTGTGTCAAGAATTATCTTAGTTTGAAGTTATAAAGGGTTTGACCGTAAAACAAACAAGATAGTAAAACTATTCTCTGAAAAATTGTTATAATTCCAAAAATATGTGACAAATCTTGTAGAAATTTTGGTGAAAGATGCGAAAAGGATAGTTAGGAAAAGTCGCGAAAAAAAATTAGCCTAGAAATTCTCATAAAAATTATACCCAGACAAAACTGGTAAGGGGAGCTATTTTAGCCCCCCCCCCCCCCCTAGTTCAGATAGGATTAAACAAACACTACAACTTCTAAGCAGCAAAGCTAACAGAGCAATCTCAGTAGTCATTCATTATAAACTAAAAGATCTACTACCAATAGTTGCTGCGCTTAAACTGTTTGATAGCACTATAGCACATATCCTTCTCTATGGATCTAAAGTGTGGGGAGCTTTCGAAATTTCAACCCCAGATCAATGGGATAATACCTCTATTGAAAAAAATCCACACCCAATTTCTAAAGAGATTACTTGGCGTCAACAGATCGACAACAAACATCCTGGTACGGGGTGAGCTTGGACGATACCTACCCTGGGCTCCAGAGCCTTATTAAAAAGTTAGAGCCTTAATAAAAAGTTGAAGGACTTAATAAGGCTCTGGTACCCAGGGTAGGACGATACCCTTTTCTGACCCAAATTGAATCAAGAATATTTAGTTTCATCGAACATATCGAAAACGACTACCCTGATACATCACTTGCTAGTCAACGAAAAGAAAATATTGACAAGAAAATCAATGTCATCGCATATTGACGAGTTATCAACATTACTGAGAAACGATCATTTGATTAATTCTCCTTTGATCTCTGTCTAAACATTCTATAAAGAAGAACATAACTTCACACTTCACACTACTCAAAGCATTGGAAATCAAAAATGGACGAATGCTCCAAAGCAACTTTATATAAAACACATGAACAAAATATCTCACTTGGAAAATACCTGATAAAAATACAAAAAAGAAACTTTCGAAGAACAATAACAAATGTACGACTCAGTGACCATTGTCTAGCAATAGAAAAAGGAAGACATACAAAACCAAAAACTGAAAAACATAATGAATACATATGCCCACTATGTGATGAAAACAAAATTGAAGATGAGATACGTTTCATTATGCAATGTAAATCTATTACAGCGGAAAGAAAAAGCTTTAATAGCAAAATCATCGACGTTTATCCAAAGTATAGAAATATTCCAACAGATGAACAAAAATACATATTTCTTCAGACAAATGAAGATCATCATTTTCTCGAACTTCTTGGTGAATATATCATATATGTTTTACAATCTATAACAAGAGACTGCAAATCCATACCGAATCTCAAAATCGATAATTCATTGAAATACCTCCAAACAACTTACAAATTCTGATTACAATGCATAATTTAGCTACTTATTTACATACTATCATTTATCTTCACTATTATTGTCATCTTTATCATTGCTAGGAGAATTCAAATTAGTTGTAGAATTGTAGAAGTTTAGACCATGTATCTATTAGATATTGTGTCTCATGATAATAATAATATATAGCTTCTCTCCGGCTGGAAACTTACTGGAGTTAGGTTTGTGCAAAATTAGCCCACACCAAAAGATAAATATGATTGTGAAAAAATCACGGCATCTTTAGCGGCACTCAAAAGAATATCTTCAGACAATTATAGTGAAAGTTGACATTGTGGAGGATTCTACGCTGCGCAGGACGTTACGTTGCGCAGGAGATCCGGGAACTTTGGGAAGAACAGGAGGAGATTCAACATGGAAGGACGAAAGGCATCGTAATATTGTATTTAGTTGTGTTTTGTTTGTCAAAAATCATTGGAAAACGTAACAAGGATCTTTTATAGTGGAAATCTACTATGAACGCGGCACAGGAGAGGTTTTTACTATAAGTGGCGACCACGAAGGGACTAACGGACACTTAGAAGACACTTAGAAGATTGAAAACGATAGAAAACTTTAGGCCATCGATTATTGGAACAAAATTTACGAAAATGGGATCAACGGAAATGAAGAAAATGGTGGATAAGGAAGTAGTGAAGATCAATATGTATGGGGAGCAGGTAAAGGAGGCGCTTGAACGACAAGAAATGTCAAAATTGAACCGTTTATGTGATGTCACTGTACCAAACAAACTGAAATTGTTGGATGAGTTGATTGAGAAAACAAGTGAGGTAATGATCGATGAAGAAGAGACGATTGGATCTGTGCAAACATGGACTAAAGGCGCGCGAATTGCATTTCAGGGGGCTTTTAAGTTGTATGAAAAGGGTAAGATAATGATTGATGAATATAATATAAAGATGAATGAGTTAGCTAGAGAGAAAGTGCTACACCAGGAAAGGAAAAATAGAGAGGATGAGAGGAGAGAAATGTGGGAGTATGAAGAACAGTTGAGACAAGAAAAACTGGAAAAAGACAGAGCAGCTTGGAAAGAACATCAGAAAATTATGATTGAAACAAAGGAAAGGGAAAGTGAAATGGAAAGAAGGGCAAGAGAGACTGCAGTTAACCTCCCAAAATTGAGTATTGCACCTTTTAAGGGCACACCAAAGGATTGGATAAGATTTTCCAATCAATTCATGGCACAAGTAGATAATCAACCAGTAAACAAGATTGTGAAGTTAGGCTACCTACTTCAAAGTGTAAGGGGAGGCTGTCAAGAACTGATAGGTAACATTCCAAACAATGAGGAAGGATATGACAGGGCCCTGCAGTTGCTAAAGGAAGAATATGGGCAAGAGAAAACTGTACTTGCTGCCCATACCAGAGAAATTATAGATTTGGAGGCTATTAAAGGAACAAGGTATGCCAAAGTGAAGCAGTTCTATGAAACTCTACGCATAAGTGATGAAGCGCTTAGAGCCATGAATGGGCACACAAAAGTGGAGGGCCTGGTATTATCTACACTTGCAAAGCTACCAGGGATAAAGGCAGACCTTACAAGAAATGATGAAAATTGGGAAACTTGGTTATTTGATGACTTGCTGACTGAAATTAGAAAATGGCTCAAGCGCAATGAAAGTGATGATGAGATAGAGAAAATTAGGGAAGAAAGAAGATCGCATAGAGCAACATTTATGACAACTGAGAAAAGAGGGCCAAGGTGCTTTTACTGCCCAAACAAACACTGGCCTGACCAATGTGACACAGTAGCAGATAAGAAAGAAAGAAAGGAAATTTTGAAAAGAAAGGGTGCTTGTTTCAAGTGTGGGGAGAAGCACTTAATGAGAGATTGCACAAGAAAAGGCTGTTTTATATGCCAGGGAAACCATCATTCAAGCTTACATGAAGAAAGAGCCCAGAAAACAGAGCAAAGTGTCAGTGTTTACACTCCTTCTGGTGATTGCATCATGCCATTAATCCCAGTGGAGGTGAAAGGAGAGCAGATTTGGGGAATACTAGATACTGGGGCTACAAAGAATTACATTAGCAAGAAAGCTGTAGAAATGCTAAGGCTTAAGCCAATTAGATGGGAAACAACCAGTTTAAGAACAGCTGCAGGGCAAACTAAAGCTGCAAAGAGAGCAGTACATGAAATAAGCACATATACAATGAAGGGAGAGAAGTTCACACACTTGAAGTTGTATGTCTAGATCAAGCAAATTTCTCTAAAGTAGACAGAACACCATGTAGAGAATTGAAATTGAAATACAGCCATCTGAGAGGCCTGTTTATCCCAGAGAGTAGAGATGGGGATTATGAAATTCATATTCTGATAGGAGACCCTACATTCACAGATATAAGAACAGGGAACTGCAGGAAAGGGTTGCAGGGGCAGCCCATAGCTGATGAAACATTATTCGGGTGGGCAGTGCATGGAGAAAGAGTGAAAAGTGACCAGAGTTATTTTACACAAACAACCAATGAGGATTATGAACAACTGTACAGATTGGATGTGCTAGGAGTAGAGGACAGAAAGGAGTTTGACCAAGAAGAAGTAAGGCAAGAATTCATGGAAAATGTAAAACATCAGACTGATGGTAGATACAAAGTTAAAGTTCCTTGGATTGAGGAAAGAGTACCTCAGAGTTCAAATGAAGCGCAAAGCAGGGCAAGATTGAGAAATTTGTTAGCAAGGATGACAGGAGATGTTAGAGAAAAGTATGATGCCATTGTAAAGGAACAGTTAGATCTTGGGATAATAGAGGAAAATAACCAGGAGATACAGAAAGAGATTAAAGCAAACAAGGAGCAAGTACTAGTTACTACAACAGAGGAAACTATGCTAGATTCATTATTGGGAAAAGTCACCTTAAAGAGGGCCAAGAGAGCCATAGCATGGTGTTTAAGATTTGTTCATAACACCAGAACACAAGTACTTAAAGCTGACAAAATTTCAGGGCCACTGACAACAGAAGAAATTGAAAAGGCAAACAATTATCTGGTGATGAAAGCTCAAGAAACTGTCGATTTGAACAGCAGGGAGGCGCAGAAATTAGGCCTAACAAGATGTAATGATGAAACCGTCAGATGTGTTGGCAGGATTCAAGATGAAGAACCAGTGTTTATACCAAGAGGATCCCTTTATGCAACCAAGTTATGTGAAGAAAAACACAAAGATGTAGGACACAAGGGGGTAAACATCACAATGGCTAAGGTTAGGGAGAAATTTTGGATACCCAGACTTAGAACTATTCTGAAGAGAGTGAAACGAAATTGTGAAAAGTGGAAGATTATGGCAGGAAAGCCATACCCAGAACCAGAAAGAGGCTTGTTGCCAGAGAAAAGAGTTAGAGCACTGAGAGAAAGACACGACGTCACAAAGAAAAAACAGTATTATCCAGAGTTGGGAGAAGTTGTATTAGTTGTTTCAAACAGCAAGAACAAACATGAATGGCATCATGGACTTGTCTGTGAACACTTAAGAGGAAAGGATGGAGTAGTGCGAGGAGTACGGATGATAGTTAGAAATAAGATATGGGAACGCCCTATACAACTTATCTGTCCCCTTGAAATACGCTCGACCATGACACCAGAAGAGTTAAACAAGCGAATCGTTGTGGCTAACAAGGCGTATCCTGAGGAGGAAGTGACAAGACCAACGAGGCATGCGAAGGCGGATGCACTAAAGAACATTGCAACCATTGCAGAAAACGAAGACATTTTTTAAGTAGCTGGACGTTAATAGCAGTAAAATTAAAACATTGTATTAATTTTAGGGGAGTATAGTGAAAGTTGACATTGTGGAGGATTCTACGCTGCGCAGGACGTTACGTTGCGCAGGAGATCCGGGAACTTTGGGAAGAACAGGAGGAGATTCAACATGGAAGGACGAAAGGCATCGTAATATTGTATTTAGTTGTGTTTTGTTTGTCAAAAATCATTGGAAAACGTAACAAGGATCTTTTATAGTGGAAATCTACTATGAACGCGGCACAGGAGAGGTTTTTACTATACAATTGTCTCCATAGTCCAACAATATGTTGTGCTGTATTCGTGTCTTTGACAAGAATCATTTCACCTGAGTAGGCGCGGGAAATTTGAAAAATCGACTGTGTGATTTCAAAGAGCATACGTTACCCCTTTGAAATCGGTAGTGGTTCTTTGGGAACGGACAAGTCCGATAACAAATATCTTATCGGTCCATCGAGCCCATAGTGGTTTGAAAGCCCAAATAAACCAAATAAAGTTATTGACGTCATGAACTGTCTGTCACCTTTGTTCCGTTTTCGACCACAATGCAATGCGTACATTAAAATCAAAATCAGGGATGGAAATGTGAGAAGGGTATTTCCTTTGTGTAGCGCATTGATCTATTAGTATTGGAATGTGTTGACGCAAGTATGTATAAAGGACATTGAACAGGAATAATTAGGTGTTGTCAACGAGTAAATAACACATTTCCTAAGTAAACAGCCTTTGTACGTAATTCAAAGCGTCGAACTGGAAATTGCCAAGACAGTTTTGTATGGGGCGCATACTATGGGGCGCCATTCCCGTCAAAATTGCCTTTCGATTTCCATGGTCTTTCCATTAATTTATGTGGTCTATGAATTAATTTATATGGTCTATGAATTAATTTATATGGTCTATGAATTAATTTACATGGTCCATGAATTAATTTATATGGTCATTAAATTAATTTATATGGTCATTAGATTAATTTATATGGTCATTAAAATTTTACGGTCTTTGAATTAATTTTTGTGATTTTTGTGGTCTTTTATTTTGCATGGCTATTTTCTCAGTTTTGATCGTCGTTTGCCTTGGTTAATTTTTTATGGTCATCTGTAGTTTTTTTTTTTTTTGCGAAGTTGTCAACATCCAAGGAAGGGAAGGGTGCATGATAAAAAGCGTACGTTCCGTAAACTGTCAACTTCCCACATTCAAAAATAAACTGATGGGGGAGGGGTATGAAAGACTGGAAAATTTTCATGCGTACTTTAAAGATGTCCCCTTAATCTCTCGTAGCTCTCGACCCCTATCTTCTACATACAAAACTAGAGACTCTTTTTATGGGGCGCCATTCCCGTCAAAATTGCCTTTAGATTTCCTTGGTCTATGAATTAATTTATATGGTCTATGAAATCATTTATATGGTCATTTAATTAATTTATATGGTCATTAGATTAATTTATATGGTCATTAGATTAATTTATATGGTCATTAGATTAATTTATATAGTCATTCGATTTCGTCAGTTTATATGGTCATTTGATTAATTTGTATGGTAATTTCATGTTTGCTCGATATTGACTCGGCATACCTCTTCCTGGCATGTTCTATCTACCGGACCTTCTGGACCATTGGACCATTGGACCATTGGACCATTGGACCATTGGACCATTGGACCATTGGACCATGCCGTAGACCCCTGGCCGCAATTTTTGCATCGCACTGTTTCTCATGCTGTGAATCATTTTCCCAGGGACGTCTTTGACGCTTCCTTTGTATTATTAATTGCACCTTTCCTGATAGGATGAATGAATTTCGCCATTCTGATTGTTGTCTGCTGGATTCAACATTCTCAGTCGCGCATGATCTACTGGTCAGAAATCTTTTGCTTTCAGAAAGACCTTTACAGCCTTATGATAGCAGATGGTTTGCGGCATGTAGAATTGCACAGGAAGCACACTGAAAATGCTTTGTCTCATTTTGCAACCATGTTCTATTGTTGTAAACCTTAACCCATGGCAGCCCATCCAATTTCAGTGTCCCTGCAATGGTGACGAGGGGCATTTTCCTCTTTCAAGAAGCGTACGAGACGATACCTTTTCAGAACAAAGGGGAATTTTAAGAATTGTTGATGGATTTCCTTCAAAAGGAAAGGATTTTGGTCAAAGGTGTACGAGATGTTTTGTGAATGAAATGCCCCTCACATTGTGAATTGTTTTGTCTCACCCTCAAAATATTGTACTGTATTATTTTAAATCACTGTACTGTAGCTACTCAAAGTGTTTTTGAGATCCTTCGCCTGTGTGTCACAGCGCCTTCTCTCAGTGGTGACAGGACAGCAAGAGGGTGCAGAGTACCTGAATGAGGATGACTTCAAACATCCACGTATTACTCTAGGAGGGTACCCAATAAACCCCCTGATTCCCGAATTCCCGCTACGTTTTAGCCCAATTCCTGATTCCCGACCATCGTTTTTAATAAATTCCCGCTTTTTGTCTGAAAGTGTATTGAAGCCAAAATTAATCATTTTCACGACTTATGGCGAAGACCAGAGGCCTGCGCTCTATTTATGGCTCTAATGATCAGGGGCGGAAATGCAAATTTTTTTGCGTTGTGTGTGTGTTCAAAGGACCGAGTTTCTTCCACGCCGACCGATTTTTGCGAAATAAACGTTGTTGCAAATGAATGAAAAAATAAAGTTTTCCTTTCTGCCATGATTTACTGAAAATACCTCGCATCTTAGTCATCTGCCCTGACTGATCCAGTCAAAGCATCACAGAATAGCCACGTTTTTAGGCATGCAAGCTTGCTCATATGAAATCAAATACCACACCCTTTACTTTGGCGAAGAATGCATCTCCCAATAGCATGCTTGCCATTAGCAGTGAGAAAACCTTGATAGTTTTGTGACAGTTGTCCTATAAATAGGAGCACGAAGAAAATTTTCGAAGAAACATCCTCTACTTTGGCTTAGAATGCATCTCCCAAAATCATGCTTGCCATTAACAGCGAGGAAAGCAAGAACCTGAAAAAGTTGGACATCAGGAGGAGTGATATAAGGATTAAACAGCATTCGACAGTGACATATCTGGCCGGGATACATACATACATACATACATACATACATTATTTATTTAACAATGCAGGTCATCTAAATGGCAGCTTTCGCTGATGTGGACCTGCTAATTAAGTAAAGGTTAAAAGTTTTAAATAGCTTAGATTAATAAATATTTCTAATTTACATGAATGGTTTCTTAAGTTTAAAAGTAGATAAAATTTGAGTCAGTATACGATATGGTGGATGCTTGTCCAAAGGAGATGCTATCTAATATTTTGCTATTTTCTGATAGTTTTCTTTTAAATGTTTCATAATTTTCCTGAATCGTTATTGATGGGGGCAGTCTGTTCCAAATTAACGCTGCCCTATGCTTGAAACAATTTCTGCCAACATTTGTTTTTGATCGGGTGAGATCCACTTTGCAACTGTTCCTAGATGATCTCTGAGATTTTGTTTTTGTCACTAAATCTTTCAGGGCATTAGGACACTTGTTGTTGTATATTTTGTGAGTCAGGCATGCTACACGTCTTTTATAGATATAGTCAACAGTTTTCCAATTTGCTTTTTCAAGAACGTTATCTGCAGGTGTTGATTTTGGTAGCTTGTGTATTATCTTTGCTGCTCTCTTATGCACTGTCTCAATTGGTTCCAAGGATGGTCCTGTTCCCCAAATAGCCATTCCGTAGGTGCAACTTGGTAGGATACCCTGGAAATAGATCTTTTCAAGGACTTCAGGTTGTAGTGAACGGAACCTTTTAAGTTGCTTAACTTTCTTGTTCATTTTTGATGCTGCGTTGGCCACCTGAGATTTCCACGTTAGTTTGCAGTCAATGGACACCCCTAAACATTTTGATTCAGTGACCACTTTTATGATGTTATCCCCTAGCTTCACTGGGGATAGAGGCCCAATGAATTTTTTATTTGATATAATCATTATTTCAGATTTTGCTGGGTGGATTGTTAGACTATTGCTTTTGCACCATTCTGATATTTCTCTGATACCAGTTTGCAATAGTGACATCACTTCATCTACCGTTTTCCCAACACAGTAATATTCTGTATCATCTGCGAACATCTCTAGTGTTCCTTTGCTGGGTACATTCGGAAGGTCATTAACTTGCACAGCAAATAGTCTTGGCCCGAGTAAGGAGCCTTGGGGCACCCCATATTTCACTTCCATGTGGTCAGAAGACTGTCCATTTACTACCACATATTGCTTCCTTTCTCTGAGGTAGTCATCAAGTATATCATATAGTTTACCTTTTATCCCATATGCTAGCAATTTTCGTTTCAACGTTATATGGCACACAGAGTCAAAAGCTTTTTTGAAATCAATGAAAAGGACTCCTACAACATTTCCCTTGTCCACTTCATTTGATGTGTCCTGGATGTGTCCTGGATGAAACTCTCTCTGGGCAGGGTAGTCGATGGCAACTAAGATGCTTGGGAAAATAAATGGCAAACTAAAATCTCTGTACAGGAAACAAAACTTCCTGGATGAATCCCTTCGTAGGTTGCTTTTAAATGCTCTTATTCAACCTCATTTTGATTATGCATCCACCTCTTGGTATCCAGGGTTGAATAAGAGGCTGTCCAAAAAAATTCAGACGGCACAAAAACAAATGCATCCGTTTTTACCTGAATTTGAAAAACACAGCACATATTGGGGTTATAGAATTCAAGTCTATAGACTGGCTCCCTACACAAAGAACAGGATGGATCAATGTGTCTGTGTCAACATAATGAAATTTTTCAGAGAAACTGCCCCAGCATACAATGCTGAGATATTCCGTCCAGCCAACCAGGGCCAAACAACACGAAAGTCCAAGTTGAAACTGGATATTCCATTTCGAAAAAACAATGCTGGACAAAAATGCCTATCTTATCTAGAGCCCAAAACATCAAATCAACAAACAATAGTAATGCATTCAAGCATAAGATCAAAGAACATTTTTTTCCAAAATGTATAGAAAGAGGAGGATGACATGTATGTCTTCTATTCAGGACCATTTTGAAAACACACATGCAGCTCTGTATTTTCTTTTTTCTATGTATTTCCGTTATACAGCACCTCAAAGGGGACCATTATGGAAATAAGGTCAGCTTGACCTTTTAATGCTATCCCTGCCACTGTAACTAGGGGTGTTTATCTTTACGTTTTTAACGCTTTATATTGTACGGTATCAATTTTTTGATAGAAAACTTGTCAATATTTATTGTGGCAAATCATTACATACATACATACATACATACATACATACATACATACATACATACATACATACACACATACATACATACATACATACATACATACATACATACATACATACATACATACATACATACATACATACATACATACATACAGAAACCTCGATATTTTTGTGACAGTTATCCTGTAAATCGGAGCACGAAGAAAATTTTGAAGAAACATCCTTTTACTTTGGCTCAGAAGGCATCCCTTACCCGACTTATACCCAGCCATTTTCTCTACGGTTTTAAAGGAATCTTGAGGATTTCTTAGAGGCCCTTTACATGAGACCAGACATGAAATTCATGCCGGCACGAGTTTTCATATCGGGTGCTGGTCTGAGCTTCTGTTGTGTTTACATGATGTCGGGGCTACATGAACTTTAATTTCGGGGTGACATGGAAATGTCATGTCGCTTTTTAATGCCGGCATGGAAATGGGATGAAAATCTCATGTAAACAACATTTTCTCATATCGGGCGATATGAATACCCAATCGCTTTCGCAGCGTGTTTGGAAATTTTCATATCGGCTTGAGACCGAGGTATGAAATTATTGGGGGGGGGTGTCACACCCGGCACACCCCTTCATTTGCGCCCCTGTGAATG
This sequence comes from Aurelia coerulea, assembly GCA_039566865.1. NCBI lineage: Eukaryota > Metazoa > Cnidaria > Scyphozoa > Semaeostomeae > Ulmaridae > Aurelia > Aurelia coerulea. The sequence goes on along the minus strand of CM076960.1, from coordinate 9,901,336 downwards.
ATACTGTATTTGTTTTAACTTCCTATTTGGGTTTCTTACTGCAGAGATCAGTGTAAACGTAGGGCTTGTTGTGTCCTTATAAGTCTCTCCTCATTGCACCAGGTGGGTGCAGTGCAATGTTAATGAAGATATGATATCACGCCCATTCATGATTTTGCTGAAAAAGGGGTACATTTGAAACCATGTCTTATCACCTAGAATCTCAAAAATGGGGTTTTCTATTGTTTTCTTCAAACTTTTCCTCCTGCTGAAAGTTGGTGCGACTCTGACTCCGTCCCCTCTCATAGTAAATTGCCACACAGTTGATGATATCGTATTTCATGGCCTGGGCTTACTTCATTTTCCATGCGTCTTCTCACTAGACTTATGATCTGGAGTCCTTTGTTTCCACGTGGGCCTATTTTAGTTGCTAAAAGAGAAAATTTGTTTGAAATATTTAACTGCCTTCGTCAGAGCTGAGATTTTTTCCCAAGAAAGAAGAAGCACTGAATGTCAATTCAACGAGATTTTGAAATGTTTTGCATTTTAGTCTCGTTTTACCAGCTATCCATTTTGAGACTTTGCTTATTTTCGACCCACATTACCCCCACCCTACCCTATTTATGGAGTATTCGACTTAAAGGGTATCAGAAATGTAACCATGCTTCGCGTATAATTCAGCGATCTAAATGCACGCAAATTTCATCATAATTTTGAGTGTCTTAGGCCTATATGTAATTGTGGTGCAGCTAACGAGGACAAAGAGCATTATCTCCTGCACTGCGGACTGCCCCCGCTTTAATCAACTACGAGTGGATCTCTTTGGCACTGTCACAGAAGTGCCGGGTATTGATATCGCAAACCTGGATTCAAAAAGCTTGTGCAACTTGCTTCTTTACGGCAGTTCTAATATGAATATGATTGACAACAGGATAATTACAGTAGTGTCCCGCATATAAGAAACAATCTTTTCCATTTCAAGTTTGACATATTTCTTATAAAATGAGGTAAAGTTCAAATCAGGGTAAAGTTCCTTATAAGAAAATTCATGCACTATCGAGACACAAAATTTGGGATTGTGTTAAAAAAACATATTTTTTTGATTGACATTTGTAAATTTTCACTTCCAGTAAATTATTCTAGGAAGGTGTTTTTTGCTTAGTCTTGTTAAATAAGAAACAATATTTTTTCAGATTGAAAAAACAAACAGGTTCAATTGACCGTGGGTGCTGGAGTGCTGCCTGGGCGAGGGGATGTGGTTTCTTCGTCCTTTCCCTTGGGGGGCACGTTAGTATCCGTGGATCAATATAAAATCAATTTGAAATGACGCGATGATCTAGCAGCTCTCCTTCCTATCTTCCACACAATTCAGCACCAATACAAACCACCCAAAGTTTCCCATAGTGCTTGACTTCCCCGTCATTGTACCCTCCAGTTGCTATGTGATGGTACAAAGATGATGGAAGTTCTACAATATAAAAGGGTTAGACCCATTGCATGGTTTGGTGTGGAACTGCCAGTCTCCTCCTTTTCTTTTGACTATTTGCGTGTGTTGTTTTCTTGTTTTGTTTTGTTTTGTCCCTCGTATTGCTGTATTTTTTCTTTTTCTTATTTATATGCTGAAGTTGCATTTGCAAATTGTAAGTACCGTTCTTGGTGTAGGCCAGATGACCTTGTGTCATGAATAGAAAAAAGCAAAGACATGGGCGTTTTCACCATGTTCTCACAGTGCTGTAAGGCATGTTGTTGTTGTCGTTGTTGTTGTTGTTATTGTTTGGTTTTCCATTCAAAATATTCCATCTTACCAAACAAACTTACCCGATTGAATCCCGTATATAAAGCTGCTGAAACATCAATGATAAATGATAATAGGCGGCTAGCTGGCCGGGGTCTGCGCCATGTTCCAATGGTCCGGCGCTCCCTGGACCCAATGGTCCAATGATCCAAAGGGTCCGGTCGATAGAACATGCCGCCTGTCCCTCGTGTGTTTTGAACCAGGAAGCAAGCCTACCTATGATTTAACTTCACGTTGTGCACATTTCTTCGATAATGTCTCGTGGCAGTAACCGAGAGCCAGCAGTTCGTGCCCTTGCTGCCTTGAGGGAACTTTGTGATACAGACCTGGAACGAATGTCAAGGAGTTCCCAACCAGCTACTACCGATACTTCGGTTTCCCAAGCAATCGCGACGCTATTTCCAACGTTCAGCCATAGTCGTGCTGGTACTTCTGTGTGTGTGTGTAATCTTATTTTAATTCGATAATTTTTACATATAGCTAACAATATATACATCATTTAAATATATACAAGTTAACTAATCAAAATCGAATATACAGAACTAATAAACAAAATTAATATTTTCTAAATAATACAATTAAGTTGGTAGGCAAGCACAAGCACTACATTTGCAGTTGGGACCGTCCCATTGTTTTATTAAAACCTTAAAACTTTTCAGATTTTCTGCCGATTTTAGTTCATTTGGTAGGCCATTCCAAATTTGTGGCCCAATGGACTTGAGACTCTTGGACCCGAAAGTTGTTTGATTAGGCCTAAAATGTGCTAAATTATTTGGATTTCTTGAAGAATAAATTGAAGAACGTAATTCAAAAATGGTCTGCATAAATGGTGGATTCAAATGATTCAAAGTTTTAAATATTTCAATGCAAAGGAGTCTTTGGCGGGCAACATGCATCGTGCATTTACTCGATCTCGAAAGCAAATCATTATACGAACTCGTATGATCATTATAAAGAAATCTTAGAGCACGTTCTTGTAATTTTTCTATTTTCTGCAATGATTTGGAAGATGATAAATACCAAACCAAAGGACAATAGTCAAAATTAGAATATACGAAACTCTGAACAAGGATCTTCTTCTCCTGAAAGCCAATGAATGTCTTTAATCTTTTGAGAACATTTAATTGCGTTGCAGCCTTTTTGCAAAGATTCGAAATATGTGGGTCGAAATCAAGTCTATAATCCAAAGTGACTCCTAAAAGTTTCACAGTCTCCTCAGATTTGATTATTTTACCGTTAATGTTAATTTGTTCTCCACTAGTATTTGTTTGATTTTTTCTGAGCAGTAAAGCATGGAATTTTTCAGGATTAGCAATCATTTCATTTTGTTCTAGCCAAGCTAGAGCAACTCCAGATTCTTTTTCCAAAATATTGATAAGATCGGGCATACTTTTAGAGAAATAAGCAAGAGTATTGTCGTCAGCATAGTTATAGAGAGTTGCCTGTTGCCTGTTCTGCCAACCGTCCTACAAGGCCATCCAGAAAAATGCCCAACCTCCTTCATTCAATAAGAAACACAAGTTCGCCAGAGCTGGCAGACCAGCAGAAGAAGTGATTTACAAGGATTTGATCATTTGTCCATATGGGACTGAGGATGTGCCAACACACAAGAAACGGCTAAATTTAGAGAAAAGGGGGAAAGTGATCCACGAATTTCCCTTTCGGAAAACTTGGAGCAGTATGGAAATGCGAATGGAGATTGAAAAGCATTTGCCAATAGCACAGAGATGCTTTGAATTTGTGAAGGTAATAATTTTCCCAGTCTCTATATTTCTTCATTGTTTCCACTTTTATATCTTCCTTCATTTTTAGCCAAGGCACCCCTCATAAAAACGATTACTGATTGTGATGGGGGCTATTGTATTAAATAAACGTTAAAGTATTTCAATTTCAAGGCGAAAGAATGGATTTCGTCTCAGTCATCGGCGTAGGGGAAGATAAAATTGGGGGGGGGGGCTGCCCGACAAAAAATCCATTGTTTGAGAAAATTTTGCCCGACTTGAGGCGGATTTCTGCCCGATTATGGCTGATTTTTGCAAATTTTTCTGACGTTGGGGGGGGGCTGCAGCCCCCCTAGCCCCCTATCTCCTACGCCTATGGTCTCAGTTGTGGTTAAAAGCAGAAAAAATTTGTTCTGAATGAATGGAGACATTCAACACCCATTACTAGAATTTTTAGCATAACAGTTAACCCCCAATCCCAGAAAATTTCAAATGAAACCCCAATCACAGAAAATTTCCAGTAAAAGTATACCCCATTCCCAGAATTTTTAGGCCAAAAACTACCCAAAACTGGCGCACATCCCTGTCTGACCCGATAGTGAAGTACCCCCCCCCCGGGTGAAGAGGTCCCTTAACATGGAAAATCATGAAGGTAGCCCTCTTGAATGGAGTATCACTGAGCTGAGCCGTAAAGAAATCTGTACAGTATAAGATCAGGTTCTGAGAGCAAGGTTTGGGATTTTTGCAATTTATCACAATTCACTTTAATGATATCTCTCTAATATTCTGACCTCTTGCAGGCGCCGGCGTATTGCATTGATTCTACGCATGCGCATACAGTGCTCGGATCGACCTTCCCTCCTCGTTTTCGCGTTAGCGTTGGAGACTTCCCAGTAACTCATTCCGTGGCCTACAATCAGTGCGCATGCGTAGGATTAATGCATTACGCCGGCGCCCGCAAGAGGTCAGAATATTACGCCGAACGCAATAAATAAGAAAGAGCAAGTTTGAATAAATATGTTTCTTGGCGATTGCAGTGTTTAGGCTAACACAGCAGTCTCCTACCACTCATGGTTGGAAAACATAGAATCCTATAAAACTTGGGGTATCAAACTTGGGCCAGGTGAAATTGACTTTTATTCTTGGGTCCAGAGTCCATCAGCATTGAAGTGTTTTTGGATTGGGATATTTTCTTTAGAAAAACACCCCTTTTTCTGAGATTCTAGGTCCTAGGATTCTGTTTCAAATATACCTCTATAATTCTAATACAGTAGAAACCCGCATAAAAGAACCTTGGTTTTTTCTGGGCAGCCTGAATTGGTTCTTAATTAAATGGCTGCTATTCTAAATTCCAGCCTGTAAGGTTCTTAAAAAGGTTCTTATATACGAGCAGGCCTTGCACACATTAACACAGTTTTATAGCCCAAGAATTCTTGAGAACAAATCTTTTGTACCAATGAAGAAGTCTGATCTTGATGTGAAGAATTCTAAAAATTCTTGTCATTTTAATAATTTACATTAAAGCTATTATATAAGAACCTTTCCCAGTTTCAGCCTATTAGGGATTCTTATTTAGGGGGTTTTAAAGATTGAATTTCAGCCTCTAGGTTCTTATAAAAACAGGTTCTTTTATGCGGGTTTCTACTGTAATAGAAAATTTCTTTCTGCTTCAATTAAGGATTTCTGGCTGAAGGCTCTTTTTCGAGGAAGTCTTTTAGATATCTGCAGGATTTTATTCTACTGAAACGGTCTTGAAATTATCAGATTTTCAGCACCCAGAGTGTCTTACAAAGTGTTACGAGCTCCATAACAATCTCCATGTTTGGACTGAAAATAAAGTAGAAAGATGCTAAGGCTCGACTAGCATGAATAATTGCTCGCATAACTGGTACTGATCTCAATGAAATTAGTGCTGAGAAAATTGGCTTTGAAGTCAGTTTTCATTCTATATCTGTATATATATAACTAAGAACATGGTACTGTAGCATATACAGTACTAAATAATAGGTACAAGAAGGAAAACGGCGGACGCAAAAATCAGACAGATTTTCAGTACACTGAGGGTTTTCAAACTTGCGTTGTCAGAGTGTGACTAACTGTTAGTCACACTCTGACGATAACATGATAGCGTAAGTTTGAAAAGTCTCAGTGTGCTGTAAGATCTGTGTGTGTTTGCGTCGTTTTTCTTCTGGTACCTATCATATAACTAATGATTAGCAAAATGCAATACATACACTTTTGTATGACATCTATTCATGATAAAATCATGAAATATGACACATTACGATTCAAATTGACCAGTCTACATTTCAAGATCAATGTACTAAATCACTAAGACTACTGTATTTTTGCAATTCGCATATTGCATCAGAAAGTTGTTTGGGTATCATGCATCACTTTTTGGTGGGCAGTTTCTATAAGCAATGGAATAAAATTTTCATTGAGAACAATCAACACTAATGATATGTATAACTTTAAAGTTATTCAATTTCTTAGTAGAGCTATTTGATTTGTTCTAAACGAAGTACGTTCTTTGCAGGCATGTTTTGGAGCACTGATAATTCCAAATATGGCAGCAGGAGTGGAAATCGATGGAGAAGTTCTACTGAAGCTTGCAGGACAAGGAGCAGTTTATATTCGGGAACTGTTCCCAGAAGATGACGATGACTTTGAAGATGAACGTGATGATGACGAGCTTCTTAATATTTCAATTTCTAAGGGCTCTATTAAGACGAGCACACCAAAAACACCAGGATACCCAGAAAGTTCAACCATTTCAAAGGCACCATCAAGCACAGATGATTTCATACGTCAAGCACAATTACCAACATCAGTGAACCATTCAGTTCCAGCAAGTCATTCCGGGGCAGCCAGCCAGTCATCATCAGGACTAACTACATCATCAACAAGAACTGATACTGTAAGTAGAGGGTTGGTATCACAAGAAGAGGTACAAACGATTTATACTGGATCGACAAGCAGTGATGCTTTGGCCAACGAATTAAGGCCGCTGGCTGATGATTCAGAAATTCAATTCAATTATTTTACTGCTGACACCGTGAATCAGGACATCACCTCCCTGTATGACCTCCCTGGTGAAGTTGACCTCGTTGCAGATACCATTGCGTGTGAGCCGAAGATAGTAAGAATACGACGAAGTCATTTGAAAGCTGATATGATTGATGTGTTTTCTGATCCTTCAGTCATTCAAAGTCCACTTACTTTCACTGCTATTAACAACTATGGAATAGCCGAACAAGGAGTTGGATCTGGTGTTACTAAAGAAATATATTCTCTTTTCTGGAAAGATGCATATGAATCGCTGATGGTTGGGGAGTCGGAGAGAGTGCCATTCATTCGCCATGATATGAACTTGAGCAAATGGGAAGCAATCGGAAGAATTCTTCTCAAAGGATACATTGATGCAGGCTACTGGCCTCTAAAAATGAGCTACATATTTATAGCAGTATTCCTGTTCGGAGAGAATATCCTCACTGAGGACACAATGTTATCTTCCTTCAAAAAGTACTTGTCACAGTCTGAAGCAAAACTGGTAGAAGGCCTCATAAATGAAGGAGTAGATGTGCAGGAAGAGGAAGTACAAGATTTTCTGTCAGTTTTTGAATGCAAGCGACTTGCAACAACGGGAAACATAAAGAGCATCTTGATTGAAATCGGACACAAAGAACTTGTCCAAAAACCGCAGTATATTGCCAAGTGCTGGCAAGTGACCAAAAGCAAGCTGAAGTCTGTCATTGGCACTTTGGAATCTTTGTATGAAATCTACGAGAAAATAAAGCCATCAACAAATAGGGTAACAGCACTCCTCAAGACGGATACAAGCTCCCAAGCACATTTGGAAATCTTTGGCTACCTGAAACGGTATATAAAGGGACTGGATGATGCCACCCTGGCGAAGTTTCTACGCTACTGCACAGGTGCAGATGTCATCATATGCGACGAAATCGTTGTTACGTTCACTGAATACAGCGGTATGGGAAGACGCCCTATTGCTCACACGTGTGGGTGTGTTTTGGAAATTCCAGCAACCTTCGCAAATTTCGTCGAATTCAGGGAGGAGTTTGGCAACATTCTGAATTGTGACAACTGGGAGATTGACATCACCTAACAAACATGTTACATGCAGGCTCAGTTATGTTATGCTTTTGCTATTCATGGACGTTACTAGATACGATGGGTCATCATATACATCACAAAATTGAAAAAAATTGAGTTCTGTTCAGTTATATATGAACTACAGTAAACACCCTCGTATAAGAACATACAGTTTGCAAGTCAGCCTGGATGCTCATAAAATGAATTATACAATGGGTCTTTATAAAAGGTATGTGTAATTTGTAAATTTCAGCCAATATGTTCTTCAAGTTCTTGTACGTGGTTGTTTACGGTATGCATGTTTGGTTTTCCAACAAATTTAATACTGGTTGCTTGTTGTTTCTTACTACGTAGAATAACGAGAACGGACAATGTTACCATAGGATGTGCTACTTTTGATTGACAGCCAAGTACAAAGTTATTAGCGATTGCAGACAAAGGAAATTATATGCCCGATGGGTGAAATTATAAACAAAGGCAGAGAAAGCCGCAAAAACTGCTATGAAACCCAGGGAGCTAACTTGCTCGTTATATGCATTCGAGAAATGGTCTTTACGAGTAAACATTACTACACATCGGATACATCTAAAGTTAAAGTAAAAGTAACATCTGCCTCAGCCATTTTATTGCTTTGGTTCAGAAGCTTGGCAGTGAGTGTTTCAGTTACAAACAAACTATACAAGACTTGAATCTCCTCCAAATGTGCTTCTGTACCAAACAAATAACATGCACGAGGCAGATGTTTACATATCTCCTTCTTCTTCTTTCGATATAGGTTCATATTTGCTCTTAAGACCCGTTTCTGGAATGCAGAAAGAGCAACCTAGCTACATGGCTTTCATTCAGAGCAACATTCGCAGCTTGCTTTGTTGGTTTGTGACTCAACCAACCGGCACAGAATCGCTAATCGCTTTGTACTTGGGTGTCAATCAAAAACTGGCACATCCTATTTTAACATTATCTGTCCTTGTTACGTAAAATTTATCTTTTTGCTGAGTATTCTTTGAAGACTTGATATTTGCACTTGTTGTTTTGATATATTTCATTTTTTGTTAGTAGTTTTACAAGCTAAGACGCTCTTTTAAGAAGAATTATATTTACCCAGGAGAGACATTATTTTGGAAACGGTCATCAATCGATTCAAATATTGTGGAGCAAAAGATATTTGCGATAATATATCAGTCTGCGTGACAACCTGCCTTGACAACCAGCCCTAGAAAAATTGCCTTTTTTATACCCTGTGCTAGAGAAAATTGATGAAAACGATACCCTTAAAAACGGCACATCCCCGTCGAACAAATATACTATGTACCCCCCTCCCCCCGGGACCCTAACCCTAGCCATCGCTTGACATACTCGTGACAGTTGCTTTGCAGAGTATATATTCCAATACTTTACGAGCAGTAGAGTGACTGAGAGGGGGGGGGCTGACGGATCTGTAGTGTAAAAGACAAAAGGAGGGAATATGACGAATGAACTTGCTAATCATTGGGGATATCTGAGAAAGAAATGGTACCTGGCCAAAAGTCCAGGTTCCATAAAACTTGTCATTTTCTCGCATTCAAAAGAATACAAAGGTGGGGGAGGGAGGTGCATAGAAGTCTGGAAAATTTTCATGTGTACCATTGAGCTCTACTTAAATTCCTCTGAAGAGACTTATTTTGTTTTAAAGAACGCCGGTCAACCAGCATCCTTTGCGCGAGTCGCATTTTGCCTTTCGACTGTGGCAGCCATTTTCGTATAACATCGTACATAGCAGTGCTCAGCAAAGCGCGACCGCAAAGGATGCTGGTTGACAGGCGTTCTTGAAGCTACTCGTTTCTTTATGATAAACTATGTATGAAATTTGTAGTAGAGTTTCTAAAGCTAGGGCACAATTCGTTTGATAATAGTTTCTACATGAGTTCCTTAAACTTTCATCGAATGGAAGTTCAAATTTGTCAATGTTCATCGAGGGCAGCATTTTGAACAAAGACCAAGACTACAATGCCCTACAATGCATGCCCTTGTGTGAAGTTGTGGCTTCCTTCTCGTACCCAGACTTCTGGCCGTGCTTCTGTAACTGGTATTTGGAGTTTAGAGCACATCGAGTGCAGAAATAAAAGTGATCATTCGACACTAAGAGTTAACGGTAATAGTCAAAATTCGCATAATGGCATTCAACTCGAATTCACTGCATCATTTTATTTACCACTTATTAGTTTATAGTTATAATCGTTAATGTTTAGTTCCTGATTTATATATGAAGAGAAAACGCCACACTGGTGGTATTCTTATTCGTCTTATCGGCTCGAACCAACCAACACATTACTCCATGTAAAACAACTGGTTTACAAAATTTTAAGCACCAGATACAATTGCAAGAGCTGTAAGGTATGCTTCTATTCCAGAAGTGCCATCGCCATCATCGAACACTCGACATCTGGCTCGCAGAGCCTGAATTTGATCATCAGTCAAATCTGAATTAATTTCTGGTACATGAACTTGATAATCTTCATCTATCGGAAATGGTCCATCTGGATCGATTCCATAGAAATTCTGGTTTTGCTCCTGCGGCAGACCCAAATACCCAGCATCGACATTTTGTATTATCCCAGCTGTATACATTTGCAGTGGTGAAAGATAATTTGTCGTTGACATCGGATGTTGGTTCCATTGCTGCACAAACTCTTGCAATGATTTTTGAATCCGAGGTATATAAATGAAATGTAGGCAGTACAAATGATTATCACTTAATGGATCAAGAATTCCTTCCTCTTCCATACTATCAAATAGCTGAACGAAATAACATAGAACTCCTGCGTAGACATCTCTATGAATACGTTCTACTCAACAGTTATGAACAGAACTGCCTGTTATCATGCTTCCACGATTGAGACCCCTATTTTCGAGCATGAATTTGGCAACCCCGACATTTTCCAGGCCATGGTCACTCCTGACTCTTGAGGGAATACCATATTCCTGTGCTCCCTGGGTAAACAGTTCTAGTACAGTTTCAGCACGATTGTTGTTTGCGCAATGCACATAAACAAGCAAGCGGGAGTAACCGTCAATGCAACAGTGAATAACTAGACGATAGCGTATAAGTTTATGGTTGCCGTCAATGTGCCAAAGACAATTTGGAGCTGGGACAGAATATCTCCTCCTGTATATTGGGGCTCTCCAACGAAGTGCTGTCCCAACAGGATCCAACATTCTAAGAATTTGACGCTCTCTCTCGCGCTGTACCCAAATTCCGCGATGTCTCAAAGCACCTAAAAGTCTTTGCTGCCCAATATTTGGCGTCAGGCGTCTAATTTCTTGCACAGTTTCGACTAGCTCATCATCTGGAAGGGATAAAACGTGTGTCGTAATATCAGTCATTACAACGATTTTACAAAACACGAAAATACCATTTAAATTTTCTGTTGTGTATACAGTAGCCCCCTCCCCATCAAATTGCTCTCTGGAGCTTCTGATACTGAATACTTTAAGGGAAGAAATTTTCAATGGAAGATACTGTCGAATTGTTCGTGTTTTAGGCCGAAATTAATAACAACCCTGTCAAATTGCGCTAGTAAAAGTTTATGTATGGAAGATTTGTGCTAGTTCTTGAAGAGTCGACGAACATTTGAGACATAAATGTGTGCAATTTTTTTAAAGATGAGACACGTTCTTCAAATGAAAATTTTGTTCACAATGAGCGAGCCCAAAAAACAGTTCTTTGCATTTTCAAAATTTGAGTCAGATGCTCAAAGAGAAGAGACTGAGTTGGAGTAACGTTGTCATATTGTAAACTTGATTCTTATTCTGGGTTACCTGAAATATTTGGTGCTCCCAGAGGAAAGTTCCCAATTCCAAACATCTCTCTTCTTCTTCGTAAAGTGCTCTCACTGATTCCTAAAAGCGCAGCTATTCCTATCCATGAAAAATGCATGTCACGTAAAAATTCTATTTGCTCCCTCGAAACTGCAATAGATGGTCGTCCAGCACCTTCTTGGGGATTGTGCGGGCATCTAAAATGCACTTCATTTCTCACAGCCAGGGTATCATCTTTCTCCTGAATCAAAAGCTGATGCACATTCCTTACTTCAGACAATACCGTATTCAACAAGTTAACAATACGGAAGTCCTCATCGCCATGTGCTCGTCCTTCCATGCTTTCTTTGAGTAAGATTAAGGTTGGGATCGCGTCCTCGATTCTAGTTATCATTATTTCCACATTACCTTCAACATCGTTCGATATTTCTTGGAGCACATACCGTACCCCTTCAAAAAACAAACGTAGGCCGTTTTCATTTCTCTCCAGCCTTGCAGCATTTCCCCGGTTCGCCATCAGTAAATTCCCACGATTGTCTTGTTTTTTCAGCTATTTCCGCACCACCGTAGGTTCAAAGAACCATAAAAATTGACCACCTTAGTTTCACATAAAGTATCGAATTGGCCACAAGAAATAAGGAATGACCATATGAATTATACAAAATGAATGACCATATAAATTAATTAAATGACCATATGAATTAATTCATAGACCATATAAATTAATTAAATGACCATACAAATTAATCAAATGACCATATAAACTGACGAAATCGAATGACCATATAAATTAATCTAATGACCATATAAATTAATCTAATGACCATATAAATTAATCTAATGACCATATAAATTAATCTAATGACCATATAAATTAATTAAATGACCATATAAATTAATTAAATGACCATATAAATTAATTCATAGACCATATAAATTAATTAAATGACCATATAAATTAATTCATAGACCATATAAATTAATTCATAGACCATATAAATTAATGGAAAGACCAAGGAAATCTAAAGGCAATTTTGACGGGAATGGCGCCCCATAGTTTTGGTCGCGGTTTAGTATTCGGAGAAATTCTCATTTTACTGATCCAGAAGTATCAGCTAAACATTTTTGATGGGACCCGAATATATCAAATAAAAATCTAGCAACTGATCACATAAGCACGTAGTTCTCTCGAACAATCACCCAACTGAGAATTCTCCTTTCTTGAAACCTCTCTTGGAGACCCCACTTATAAAAACCTGTATTTTGTAAATAACCCACAAGTATCTAAAAGAAATATTTTTCAAATCAGGTACCCAAAAGTACCAGATCACAACTTCTTACCCAAAATTATCGGATGAACCAAACCATCTCGTTAAGTTCAAGTGACCCCCCCCCTGGGAAGTAAGTATAGAGTTGAGACGTTTTTGGTGACAGAATTAACATATCGCAGAATACTGCCAAGTCTCATTCAAAAAAACTGAATGAGTGAAGAAAATGTATGTTAGTTGCTCTTTGCAAAGTTTAAATTTATGTTGCTATAATTCTCAATGGACTAAGCATCTAGGGCCTCTAGTACCAAACTAAGTTCTTTCAAGCGATACCTTGTAGTGTAGGGATACACCCCCGTGACTGGACAGTTGTAGATTAGATTATGTTTACTTATATTCCGCTGTGCTGTATGTTTCGTTATTCTGTAATAGATCTTCTCTCTGAGTAGGCCACAAGAAGTATTCTCTCTCGAGTCTCGACTACGGCTACATTTCTATTACAGAATCAAAATGGAAAGCAAAATTAAAGTGTTTAACGGAGAAGGAAATGTGAAAGAATTTATCGTTAAGGTCGAGCTACACTCATCTCTAAAAGGGTATACCGAAGAGAAATGTGCACAGGATTTGGCAAGCAGATTAGATGGGCCTGCTTTTGATGTCTATATGAGACTGTCTACAGAGGATAAGAAAAAAGTGGACAAAATAAAAGAAGAGCTCCTGAAAGAATTTGAAAAAGGCCAGTTGAATCGAGAGGAAGCAATGTTTGAACTTTCAAACCGCTCTAGAAAACATGGCGAATCTGCGCATACCTACGCATACAAGTTGCTCGAATTGGTGAAGCTAGCATACCCAACCTTCAACGACGAAACTCGTGCGACGTTAGCAAAAGATTATTTCGTCCGTGGTTTGCATCCACAAATGCAAACAGCCCTCAAATCTATGGAGAAGTTTTCAACAAGTGACATCAAAGCCCCGGGGGGGTACTTCACATATTTTGGGTACGGGGACGTGCCATCGGGAAGGGTATCGATTTTCACGATTTTGGTATAAGGAACGGTATCGATTTTCACGATTTTGGTATAAGGAACGGTATCGATTTTCGCAATTTTGGTTTAAAGAACGATTTTGGTATACTTTTTTGGAAAATTGGTATAAGGTCGGGTATACTTTTTCGCAAAATTGGTATAAAGTCGGGTATACTTTTTCGCAAAATTGGTATAAGGAACGGGTATGTTTTTGAAGCTTCGATGGCACGTCCCCGACCAAAACCTGGTCAAGTACCCCCCCCCCCCCCGGGATCAAAGCCCTGGCTTCTGAAACAACACGACTTCAATTGGCGGGAGTTAAGTCCAATATCGAAATTCGTACTTTAGTTAATGAGATTAGTGACAACGCGAACAACAGTTCAAAAGAAATTCCAGCCAACATTGTTGACGCAATTGCTGATAAAGTCCTTGTCAAAATAAATTCTATCAACGTTGGTTCAGGGGGTCACGAGAATCTTGAAAATGATGTAAGTTTCACAACAAAGCCATCCTTTGTTGGCCAAAGAACATTTGCCGGCAGAAATTTCAGAGGTCGTGGTCAAGGTCACCAGCCTCGAAGAAGAGGAAATTTTCGCGGCGGCTACAGAGCCCCTACCAACCAGCTGAAATGCAGATCATGCCAAAGCACCGACCACTTAGTTGCAAGTTGTCCAACAAGATTTTGCCAAGCATGTGGCCAACGAGGTCATGACAGCTGGAATGATGTGTGTCCAAAATGCCAATGACTAATCGCCTCCACAGGAGCAAGCCCCTCCGAGGATCCCTGTACCGTTGTTGTTGCTGCAAAACTCCAAAAGCTGGATACTCACGTAATAATGGACACTGGTTCGGGATGCTCAATAATTGATTTAGGAACATTACAAAGAATAGGCCTCGATAATTGTATTGATAAACGCTCCCCAAAATCATTGATAAACGCTTCCGGGGACACCATGAACATATTGGGGTCTGTCAAGATTGATGTAACGATTGCTGGAAGCCAGCCTCGTAATCATGTTTTCCAAGTACTGGATTCATTGACGTATTCAAACGTATTACTTGGCAGAGATTTTATGCGCCTCTTTGGTTCTGTCCAGTTTGATTTTGCCAGAAACAGAATCCAGTTAGGAAAACTCTCAGTGTCCGGATTATCATCGAACACAGCAAGAGTGCGATTAAGCGAAAGTGTTACCATTCCTCCCCGCTCAGAATCGGTTGTTTTAGTAAAATCCTCCACGAAAAATTCTCTGTTACCAGGTGATTTTGAACCCAAAATTGGACCAAAGATACGGGGCCTGTACGCTACAAGGTCCCGCGTGATACCGAACATGGATGGAATATTCAAAATAACATTCCTCAATGTTACTTCATCAGACATTTCATTGAAATCGCGAACCTCGATGGGTTTTATCCAACCAGCCGATGAAATAGTTATGAGCGTTGCACCTGATGAAAGCCTCAATTCAACCCTTGCGGACATCACAATCAGTGACAGACTATCATGTGACGAAAAGTCAGAAGTAACCAGATTGATCGAACAATATAAGGATGTTTTCGCTGCCAATCCTAAAAAGCCCAAGCAAACAATGCTGCTAGAACATCGAATAATCACCGACGACGCCCTCCCTGTGAGTCATAAACCCCGTAGGATACCCGTTGCATGGGAGAAGGATATGGATAAACAGGTCGCTGAAATGCTATCAAATGACATTATTCGCCCTTCATCATCCCCTTGGAATGCCCCAGTGATACTTGTGAAGAAGAAGGACAACAGTACGCGTTTCGTTTGCGATTTCCGAGGAGTTAATGATGTAACAAAAAGAGACACGTATCCCTTGCCCCATATTAAAGACGTAATTGACAAGATGGCCGGAGCAAAATACTGGACGACGTTAGATGCTGCCTCAGCATACTGGTCGATCCCTCTCGCAGAGACTGACAAGGAAAAGACAGCATTTTCTGTGCCCCACGGCAAATACGAATTTAACGTTACGCCATATGGCCTATCGAACGCTGGTTCTTCCTACCAAAGGATGATAGACATGTGTTTATCTGGTCTCTCAACTGAAAGAGTTTTAGCGTACATGGATGACATTGTAATTTTTAACTCAACATTCCAGGAACATATTCAAGATCTTACGGCAGTCTTTGAGCGATTGCGACTTGCGAATGTGACTCTCAAAGCCTCAAAGTGCGTATTTGCATCGGAATCAGTCGATTTTTTGGGATATGAGCTTTCATGTCAAGGTATTAAGCCACAGCAACGTTTGACCACCGCTATTGATCAATTTCTTCCACCGGCATCAAGAAAAGAATTAAAGCGTTTTTTAGGGTTGTCAGGCTTTTATCGGAGCTTTATTCAGGACTACGCAGTGATCAGTGAGCCCCTTAACAAACTTACCTGTGACAATGTGCAATTCTTGTGGACCAGTCAATGTGAATCTGCTTTCAAGGAGCTGAAACAACGATTAACATCACAACCAGTTCTGGCATTTCCAAAGCTCAATAAACCATTTACAGTCGAAGTTGATGCAAGTGATTACGCTGCAGGTGGTGTGTTATCGCAAAGCGGAGAAAATGGCCTTTTGCACCCTGTTGCTTATTTCTCGACAGCTTTTAAAGGTTCTCAACGTCAATGGGCACCAATAACAAAAGAAGCATTTGCTCTCGTCTTAGCTGTGAGACACTGGCATGTATATTTAGCGGGTACCGAATTTATCCTGAACACGGACCATAATCCACTCGTACATCTTCGTAAACAAAAAGACCCAAGAGGAAAATTCGGGAGGTGGATCTCCGAACTTGAAGAGTATGACTATACGGTCAGATATATCCGTGGAAAGGACAATGTCAAAGCCGATTTCCTCTCTCGAGATCGATGCGCAAATCCTGATCAACCGATTTCATCATTTGAGGACAAGGTTTATGCTACGGTTGTAGAGAACGCTACGTTTTTGGATCAATTAAAGCAAGAGCAAGGTACAGACCCCGTGATCAGCAGAGCAAAACGACTTATAGCAGCGGGAGAAGTAATTTTACAAGGTCGATTTAAACGAGTTCAAAACCAGCTCCGAGTAGAAGATGACATCTTAACCAAGTCTGGTCGACCAATCGTCCCCGCATCATTACGAAAGTTTGTATTGACTGAAATACATAACGTAGCACATTTTGGGACAGACAAAACGTATTCCCTCCTGAAAGAGCGTTTCTTTTGGCCGAACATGTATGGACACGTCAAGCGTTTTGTTACCTCTTGCATTCACTGCCAACAGACAAAATGCGACACGTCACCACCTAAGGCGCCCTTACTTCCGATGGTGATCCCAGATGCTCCGATGCAGTTCATTGCACTTGACGTATCGTATATGCCACGGAACAATAAAGGATTCGAGTACTTTCTGATTATCGGCGATCTATTCTCCAAATACATTGAAGCAGTGCCGATGAAGGACCAGACCGCACCAACAATAGTAAATGCTTTGATGAACCATTGGATCTACATCCATGGCACCCCACACTTTATTCTTAGCGATCAAGGCTCAAATGTCGATGGAGATACAGTCAAAGAAATCTGTAATACGCTAGGTATCGAAAAGCGACGGTCGTCCGCTTACCATTCTCAAGGCAATGGATTCGCAGAGCGCAATATTCGCAATGTCAAGGATATGTTACGAACAGTACTATTACAAAGGAAATTGAATCAGTCAAAATGGGCCTCATTGCTACCAGAGTTGGTGTTCGCATTGAACACGAGTGAGAGTAAAGCAACCAAATGCATCCCGTTTAAGGTTGTTTTTGGCAGAGACGCTCGTTTACCAATTGATGTCTTGTTTGATCATGATCGACTCGATTGCCCCAAAGACACAAACACCGCTGCAGAATATGCCGACGATCGTAATTTTGCTTTAAAGGATGTGTATGATACGGTTATCACTAACTTGCAACTCAGCAAAGAAAAGATGCAAGCCCATTACAACAAAAACATCCGTTTCATCGACCACAAAACCGGAGATAAGGTATGGCTGAAAGTAAAGTATTATAAAACTGGCGAGAATAGAAAACTCGCACCTCGTCGTCGGGGACCATGGACAGTCAGCAAGAAATTGCCGAATGGCGTTAACTTCGAAATTGTGAATGACCAAACAAAGGAAACGAAAATAGTCCACCACGATCGGTTGTCACCTGTAAAGGAAGGAGCAGTAGAGGACGTTGAAGCTCCAGATATCACAATTAAGCGAAAGACGATCGTTAAAGAACGCACGCCCGATAACTCCTATGCACCCGAGTCAACAGACAGCGAAAGTAGCGATAGTGACGATAGCGATGACTATAGCCCTGATACGGACGACGATAACCAAAACAGAGAACACGAAGTCCAGCATAGACAATATCCCTTGAGAAACAGGAGAGCGCGCCAAATTCCAAATAACATTCCGTGGTCTGCGATTCATATATAGGAGGGGGGAAATGTAGGGATACACCCCCGTGACTGGACAGTTGTAGATTAGATTATGTTTACTTATATTCCGCTGTGCTGTATGTTTCGTTATTCTGTAATAGATCTTCTCTCTGAGTAGGCCACAAGAAGTATTCTCTCTCGAGTCTCGACTACGGCTACAGTAGTTCCATTATTTTGCATATCAATAACAGGTTTTATGGCAAAAAGCAGCTTTTGTTTACATGTTTGTTGTCATTGTACTGTGAAGACTCGAAAATGTTTTGAAGTGTTTTCGCTGAAATGGTAACATACTCGATGCTGTAAAATACACTAGTGTGTCAATCAAGAATTTGTTCTATGACCTGTACTGAATGGATGAACGTGTTGATGTCTTGGTTTCCATCGTCAGCAAGAGGATCCACTTGCTCCATAACTGCTGCTACCTGATTTTCGCTGAGGTTGATGCTGCTTTCTGGTACCATTACATCGTTATCAGATTCAATTTCTGGCATTGGACCTTCCTCATCTATTCCAATATCCTCGAATGACTGGTTGTTGTTTTGCATGTTTGTTGCTCCACTCGATATCATTCCCAAATGAAAGAGCTGCCTAGGAGACCTGTATTGCTCCGAAGATAGAGGATGAAAATTCGAGTCGTTGGTTAACTCCGCTAAGGCTAGGTTTACACGAGGCAAAAACACATAATGTAGACAGTATAGATGAATTTCATTCAGGGGATCAAGTAATCTTTCATTTTCCATGAAGTAAAATATGTTTTGATAATGACTGACAACTGTCCTCTTCACCTCACCCCACAAACGCTCAATCCTCTGGTTATGAACTGATAAACCAGTGATCATGCTGCCTCTGTTTATTCCCCTTTCGGGGTGGTTTAGCATATAGCGAGCAACATCCACATTCTCTACACCAAAATCTGCTCTGACTCTGGACGGTAAACCATGGTTATAAATTGCCTCCTGAAAAAGATTAAGAACGGTGCGGGCTTTGTTGTTTGCTGAGGCCTTTAGGTATACAATTAGCCGACTGAAGCCATCTATCCCTCCATGAATTACTATTCGCCATCGAATCAATTTATGATGCCCATCTACCGGGTGTCTCAAAAAAAAAGTACCCCCTTTTGACTCAACAAGGCAACAAAACGATAATATTTCGGGACTTTTTGAATTCATGCATTCTAAGCCAAAGTAAAGGACCTTTCTTCAAAAATTTTCCTCGTGCTCTGATTCATAGGATAACTGTTACAAAACGATCCAGGTTTCCTTATCGCTAAAGGCAAGCATTATATTAGGAGATGCATTCTAAGCGAAAAGTAAAGGACCTTTCTTCAAAAATTTTCCTCGTGCTCTGATTCATAGGATAACTGTCACAAAATGATCAAGGTTTCCTTGTCGCTAAAGGCAAGCATGATATTAGGAGATGCATTCTAAGCCAAAAGTAAAGGACCTTTCTTCAAAAATTTTCCTCGTGCTCTGATGCATAGGATAACTGTCACAAAATGATCAAGGTTTCCTTGTCGCTAAAGGAGATGCATTCTAAGCCAAAGTAAAGGACCTTTCTTTCATAGGATAACTGTTACAAAACGATCCAGGTTTCCTTATCGCTAAAGGCAAGCATTATATTAGGAGATGCATTCTAAGCCAAAAGTAAAGGACCTTTCTTCAAAAATTTTCCTCGTGCTCTGATTCATAGGATAACTGTTACAAAACGATCAAGGTTTCCTTATCGCTAAAGGCAAGCATGATATTGGGAGGTGCATTCTAAGCCAAAGTAACGAATCTGTCTTCAAAAATTTTTCTCGTGCTCTGATTCATAGGATCACCGTCACACAGTGGCGTCGTGGCCGGGGGGGGGGGGCCAGGGGGGGCCATGGCCCCCCCTGTGAAAATGTTGTCGGAAAATTCGTCAGTTTTCCATTCTTGTCGGAAAAATCGAAAAAAATTGAATTAATCCATTTTCCTTACATAGCTACTTTATGGCAATTGAAATGTATACACGAAATATCACTTTTTCGATCGCAAAAACATAGTTTTTGATGAAAAAGTAGGTTTTTCGACAAAAAACTAGGTCCTTCGTTCGTTTTTCTGCAAAAAATTCCTTTTTCAATCGAAAGAAAAGTGTGTTTTCTATTGGAAAAATAGACACATTAGGCGCAAAAAGTTTCGGACGAATAAATTTCAGACAAATGCTTTCGGTCAAAACATTCTTGGACTTTTTCCCCGAAAATTCGGTCGTTTTACCTACATTTTGGTGACTAAAAACGCAAATTTACAATTTATTTTGCACGTTTCATACTTAAAAAATGTCATGCATTTATGGTTTGTGCATTAAGCTTTCAATGAGTTGCTCGTCAGAATTTGCACAAGTGAATATTGTTGAGGAAGATGGAAATGATTACTAAGATGGGATTACTTTCAGTTTCTGTAAACGGATGCTTATATAGAAATGAAGATTTATATCAAGCTATCACGTTGTTATCTAAAATTTGAAAACGATCTATTTTTCAGTGCATTTAAGGTCCTTTTTCGAAATTTCCCATGAAAAAAAATAGTAGATTCTTCAAAATAGGGGCGTTTTGCAACGATCTAAAGGGCGTGGTCACTGAAAATTTTCCGGGGGGCAAGCCCCAGGACCCCCAGTTCTCCACCCTCCTTGCGCATATAGCTTCAGTCTCACCTCCAACACCAATCACGTCTCAACAACAGCCTCACCTCCAACAAGAATCGCCTCTTACACAGGACTGCTGTGTCCCTTTAAAAAATTCTTCGCTATTATGGAAATTTATATGACAAAAGTTCTGAGACATTTTGCCACTTTTTTTTGTACGTTACATTCCTGCTTAATTTTTGTCGGAAAAATGTCTCTTGGTCGGAAAATTCTGACCCTTGGCCCCCCTAAAATCATGCTCCCACGACGCCACTGCCGTCACAAAATGATCAAGGTTTCCTTGTCGCTAAAGGCAAGCATGCTATTGGGAAATGCATCCTAAGCCAAAGTAAAGGGCGTAGCCACAAAAATTTTCCTTGGGGATTCGCCCTCAGACCCTCTCATTGTACTGCCCACCCCCACTTAATTTAAGGTGGTTTACAACCAAAATTTCATAAAATATTGGAAAAAATTTTCTAACATATATTGATACCTTTATCTATATAGATTCGTGTGGAATAAGCAGTTTTCTTCTTATGACAGCATAAATGCTTAAAAATACATATTTAAGTGCCTTGATGCAATTTTTGTCCCATAGCAACGACTTAGCAACCACTTTTCCCCAACATTTATGGTTCCCAAAGTCGCCCAAAGTACCGCCGATGCCTTCCTGTCACTGCGTGCTTTGCTGCGAGGGTGCTTTTCGAGGATTTCCTTGTATCCCTGTGCTTATATGGTTTGATTTTGCAATCATGGCTCAATCACGACCCAGTGGCGGAATTTATGGGGGGGTTGGGGGGGCAATTGCCCCCCCAATTCGATAAGACTCGGAAATTTTCTTAAAAGTCGGAAATTTCGTAGGTGGAATTGAAACTGTAGTGAAGAAACGAGTCACCGTCAAGAAGTGGACGAGTTTTTATATAGAAAGAGCAAACGAAATGCACAAGCTCAAAAAGCATATTCTAAAGTTTTTATTCACTTTCATTTATTTCATAAACGAGAAGAAAGTTCTTGGGTATGGGTTAGTTAGAGAGTAACAATATTTCCGCGAGATGTTGAAGCTTTGGGAGAGGCATTCTAAGCCAATGTAAAGGTTGGAGTTCTCCAAAATTTTCCTGGACGCGACATTAACACAAATTATCAGCGAATTGTCAAAGTTTCCATGTTGGGAGCGGGGGCAGGCAAAACCTGAATTGCGAGAAGCGTTCTAAGACAAAGGAGAGGTTCCTCACGCAGAACTGTTTTGAGAACTGGTAATTCATACTATCAAATATTCTAATTTGGCACTGGCAAACATTGGATCCAAGAGCTCTCCTAAGCCCAATTAAACTATCTGATTACCCAAAAAATTTCCTTGGGATGCTACTCTGAAAAAATACTACAACATTGTCAAAATCCCAATTCAGTACTGGCAAACATAGGGTCATGAAAGGCATTCTAAGCAAAAATAGGGAGAGTCCTCAAAAATTTTCCCGGGGGCTTCGCCCCCAGCGTCCTCGTAGCTATTAGGCCTAACGACAGTACGTTCATAATACATTCTTGCCTTTTTCTATCAGCTGCTGAATATAAATAGTTTTGAAATCTGATATACAATGACCTTAGCACATTTAAGGAACTATTTATGTCAGGTCTAAGTCTTCTAGCGAAATGCCTGAGAACAAAAGCATTTCCTACGACTCGGAAAATTTACGGCTTGCCCCCCCCACTCAAAAAGCTGAATTTCCGCCACTGTTACTGGCTGGATTAAGCCAGCAAACAGAATGAAGTTGGAGATACTGCAGCATCTCACCTCATTCAACACCTAATTACAAGGAACGTAAGTGCAAAGAAGCTGAACTGTAAAAGACTTTGGGGAAGAAAAGCACAATAAAAACATAATCCTGATCTTTTCTTTGTTGATATGCCATATCAGCATGATGGAAAATGCCCAAGTTCTTTTGATTTGAAACTTCCAACACAAAGTGAATGGCAGAAAGAAGCGCGCGGAATTTAATTGCAACTTGAGGGTAGCCACAGAGAGTATTTATTTGTGAAATAATCAATTTCAGAGACAGACAGCAGTTTAACTCTGCTGTGCTAGAGATAAACAATTGTGCAAGTGACACAGGAAAAGTTCTTTGGGAGTAGAATGTTTCACCAGGGATATTCACATTTAGGGATTCAATCCGCAAGTCTGAACGGAAATCCACGGAGGTTTACATATTTGAGAGGAGAAGTATGGTGGCCGAGAACCGCCATAGCATTTTTTCAATGTTTTTTTCAAATAGCAAAAATTTAACAGAAAAATATCGATTGAAACGAAATAGAATTGAAACAAATTTAATTTAAATTGATTCAAACAAATTTAATTGAAAAAAAAAGGAATTTCAAATTAATTAAATAAAAAACGAATTGAAATAAAATGAAATGCATTGAAAATTAAATGAAAATGATTTGGAAGCAGCCTAGAGCCGCCATAGCACACAAAGCTTTGCGCGTTATCAAACCAAAAGGAGGCTATAGCAACATGCTACTTTCCCGTTTTCCCGCCAACTTTTGATTTCTGGTATTCTGGTAAGGTAGCACTATGAAGATGGCTAGGATTCGGAATGACAAGTGGAGAATTGATTCAGATTTAAAAAGCTATTTGATGGAAAAAGTGGAGGTTGGATTACAACATGAAGAAGTTTTAGATTATGTTGAAAGAGACTTTAAACAATATGCTTGGAGTTTGAGAACATTGCAGCGACGTCTCTGCTATTTTGGTATAAAGCATGTGGATAAAGATGTATCCATCGATCAAGTACAAGGAGCTGTTCGCCAAGAATTAGAGGGTCCTGGAAAGCTTCTTGGGTACAGGGCAATGTGCCAAAAAGTCAGACAAGTCCATAAGCTAAATGTTCCAAGAGATCTCGTGTATGATGTCATGTTTGACTTGGATCCAATGGGACTGAAAGATAGGGCAGTTGGAAGGAAAAAGAAGGCAAAGGGTCATTTTTGCAGTCCTGGAGTTAATTGGGTTCACTCTCTGGACGGTCACGACAAACTTATGGGGTACCAAAATAGCACATTTCCCATCGCTGTCTATGGCTGCATGGATACAGCTAGCAGAAAGATGTTGTGGCTCAGGGTTTTCAATTCAAATAGTGACCCAGCGATTATTGGAAGGTGGTACCTTGAGTACATCTATACAAACAAGATTATTGCATCAAAACTGAGATTGGATAAAGGCACTGAGACAGGGATCATGGCAACAATGCATGCCTTTTTGCGAAAAGACAACCAAGATATGAAGAACATACTGTGTCAGGACATTTGTGATAAGACCATTATTTATGGTCCTTCAACATCTAATCAGGTAAATGTCTTTAAAAAGTTGTAATTATCAATATGAATACTGCAATGCCTCCAAAAAGGTTGTATCTGCAGCCCTTTGGTCTACCAGGAAGGAAAAGATTCAAATCAGCAAAGAAAATTCAATTTCAATGTCTAATGACATTTTCTATCAATGAATAGCGGTGCTGCCTAGGCTCTGGTGCCAATTAGATGTCCCACATTTATTAAATTTCAGATTTCCCACCCTCCGCCAAGTTTAGGATTCCCCACTTATTAGTTTACTTGAAAATCTGAACAAAGATTTCATTCTATAGTATATGATGGCTATTGAAAATTGGTTAAAAGCTGCCAGAAATAATTTCCTTTTCTTGAAATATTTACCACCCACCAATTGAGACCCCCTCTTTCTTGCTCTAAAGTTTATAAGCATATTTTTGTAATTTGTTAATGATATTTGTACCTTTGCATGGCAAGGATTTAAAAAAGGTTACAGTGAAAGCAGTAGAAGAGTACCACCTTTTGTTTTCAATATTCAACATAGAGTTGTATCTTAATTGAATTTTGTTTTCTTCACACTAAAAGATTGGTGATCATTTGTTGTGGTTTTCAAGGAAGGAACTCCTGTTGGAAACCATAGATGTATGGAACCAAAGGAATATGCCCATAATCCTGAAGCAAATAACATAAGCAATATATTCAAGAAGTCATGCTATTCTGAAAATCTCTTTTCAGATAATTTTTTCTTTCAAGTAGCTGATTCTTTGCTTTCAGATAGAGCGTTGGTGGAAAGAATTGCATGAACGCCTTGAGAAATATTTCAAAGTTCCCTTGAAGTACTTGTTGGAGAGTTGCACCTACAACCCACACAACGATACTGACAGGTAAATTTTCATGATAATATAATAAATAAATGATTTAAGTACCAAAAGTAGCTGAGATGTTAAAAACACGACGTTTCGAGCATATACTCGTTACCAGGTAAATTTTCAGCCTTGGATGTTAATTTATAACTACTTCTCTATGGACTAAATTTGGAGTGACTAAAAAAGTGGAAATGGTAGCCCAATGAATATTGAAAACAGACACGTGTTATATATACATATACAGTATAATTCTATAGCATAAGTCCTACTGCTTGACATAAATGATGACTTAAATTTCTTCAGATCAGCTGAAGCTATAATGGAAGAAGTATTGGCAAATTTTTTGGTTAGTAGCGACGGTACAGGGCATGTTGCATGGTTTGCCTGAGCTGGAACCCGTACTCAGTGCCTAGATTTCCAAACACTCTTGAAAATTCTTGCAGAACCGCACCTTCAAAAATCAATTGACCAAATCCAAACTATACATATTGAAAGATTTGCAAAATGTGGACATCCGTTCATTTCTAGAATGCTGCTGGCCTATCTTATGATCCCATTGGTGCAGAATGAGATAAACATTTTTAAGGATGTAGTCTGGAATTCACACAGAATACGAGTCCAAAAAGGTACATATTTGCCAGATGGTATCCCTGACCATATATATGATTTTCCTGAAGCATATGGTCTACAAAACTTTGGTGAGTATTTGAGGATATTGGTATGTTGAGAATCTAAGATTAAAATGAAACAAACGAGTTTCAAGCTGTTTATACTGTAGATGTTTTTATTTGATCTACAGGGTGTCCCAACAAATTGTTTGACGTTTGATTAAATATTAAAAAATAATGAAATAATGAACGGGCTCCATGGTAAGATAACCATATTGCTGAGATTTTAGATTAATTTTAGACACCAGAAGCTAATAGATCGGCTAATTCTTCACGGAGTTACGAGACTTCAAAGTTCAAGTTTGTACGAAAGCCGAAACCAGAG
This sequence comes from Aurelia coerulea, assembly GCA_039566865.1. Lineage (NCBI taxonomy): Eukaryota > Metazoa > Cnidaria > Scyphozoa > Semaeostomeae > Ulmaridae > Aurelia > Aurelia coerulea. The sequence goes on along the minus strand of CM076960.1, from coordinate 9,875,361 downwards.
GCCCCTAAATTGCATATTTTGTAAAAGTAGAATCTTGTTTATTCAAAGCAAATCAACTGGAATTCAAAAGACACTTTAGATAAACTAACTTCTCTAACATTGAATCAAGGTTATGGATGCTTGGAGGATTCCTATTGAGCACAATTTGGAGTCGTCCTGTCTCTCATCGACTAAGTTTTCATTTCATGTTTTTGGATACTTGCCTTCTTAAGTAAATTTGGGCAATGGTTACAAGAATTAAATAACTTTTGAAGTCCTATTTGGTTTGCTCTGATATCAACGAGAGGTAAAACATTGGACAGTCTTCTTTTACTTTAATCTTGGGACACCTTTTTGAAAAACAAGTCAGTTAGGGGCGTCTGGTTTCAGCTTTTGCACAAACTTGAATTTCAGAAGCTTGTAACTCCGTGAATTCTTAGCGGATTCGCAAGATTCTGGCGTCTAAAATTAATTGAAAATCTTAGGAACAGGGCTAACTAGCCAGGAGCCTGTATATTTTATCATTATTTTTTAACATTTAATCAAACGTCAAACAATTTTTCTGGAACACCCTGTACACTTTGCAAGTGTGCTTGTTGTTGTGCAGTGTTGTATTCTTAAGATAAATATTCTTATAAAGCACTTTTTACATAAGAAACCAGCACTGTTTGAATGTAAAGCCTGTTACACTTGATGCATTGGTATAGCAGTGAAATAGTGACTTTGTTTTCAAGATCAGTGTTTTTGGCTTACATTTCCAGATTTTCTGCCAGACCCCAAGGCTTGGAATATTCTTATAGCATGCTTCATTTGGTGTAAGATTCCAGCATGATATTGCAATATGGGTTAGGGTATAATAGTGTAAAATGGGCAAGTTAAAATTTGAATAAATTGGTAAAAATCTTGTTGCAGACGTTCTCTAGGTATACCTGTTGGAACTGCTCTCCTTGCAGTATTGAATGTTGCTCTTTTGGCAATCAATTTTTGACATTACCAACTTTACCCTAGCATACCTAATTTACCCCCTGCAGATCCTACTCTTATAGCAAAAACTTGAAAGTTTCATCTGTGTTCTATATGACAATTTCAGTTGTATATGCAACAGGTTGGAAAGTTACAGAAGAACAAATGGAAGAAGCTGCTTCAATGTCAGGTGTACTTGAGACTAGCTGTGATTATTTGCCTCCTGATTTTCGAAGGAGATGTGAGGAAATAATAAAAGATCCACTGCAAGTGAAAGCAAGTGACTGTGCAGACGCATTCGCATATTTAAAGCATAGATTTAATTCACAGTGATTGATGATGTCTTTATATAAAATAAAACAGAACAAAACCTATCAGCAAAAATGACAAACGAGTGTTTCTGTGTTCTTACTTTGACTCATTGGGTACGCTGCAAATTTTGCTTAATCTGGCCATTCTACAATATTCATTACAGACATGGTTTGCCTTGAATTCATTAATGGCAAAGGAAGTTAAATTACCAGCACAGAACAAGATGTTTGCATCACCATCCAAAACATCAGCTGAGGCAATCTCAGGATCAAATAATGTGTATCCACTGCCTTGGATATCAGTGATCATGAGCTTTTGATCAGACTTCTCATACGAGAAATGAGCCAGATTTTCTGCCTTCTGACCAACTTCATTCATTGGTCCAACACAGAGCTTTCCAGTATTATTCATGTACTTTGTGAACTTTCCCTCAATAAATTCCTCCAATGTTATGCACTCGCCACTCTCCAATTTCCCATAGTATATCTGATTATACTTCAAAAATCTCCCATAATTGTTATCACCACTGTCCTGAACTTTTTTTTGCAACTGCTCGCAAAAGTTTTTGGCCAGTAAATGCATTTGAACCACCTTTTTGTTGTGTTCTTCCAAAGTCATACCTAATGTGGCAATGGACTTCTTTGCATCCTCAAGGTACTTCTTAATCACCCATTGCTTTGGAAATCCGGGAGTTAGGCATGTTGCTTTGTAAGCATTTCTAAATCCTCCAGTACCAAAGGGTTGTTCCTCAATGTTGACTTGAACATCAATGGATGCAGCCAACCATGACATCTGCTGTAAATTGAACTGGAACAATTGTATGGCAGTTCCTGAGGTGCTAGTCACTATTTTGCCAAGCTTCAACATCTCAGTGACAGTCAAGCTCTTTGGGTTTGGGACGATTGACATGGACTGGTACTTCCTTTTCTTCTTCAATACCCCCTCTGGAATATCAAGTAGTGATGTACTTGTGCTGGGAACTGACTGAAGATAAGCATTACTTGCAGTATTCAACCTGTCAGTATTCACCTTGTACTTTTTGAAAAGCCTTGGAGGTAGTGGCATTGACGACAATGAATCTACCTTCTTACCATCTCCTTCTGCAATGGAGGGCTTCACGAATCTGACATGAATAACTTTCATGTCTGGAATGTGTTCCATTGTTTTGCAGGATGGGCCCTGTTCTCCAGCTAGGATATCACATTCTAATTTACAGTTGCCAAGGAACGGTTGGAAATGCTTTAGACAGCTTGCCTTGATGTTTTCCAGCGTAATGTCTGGGAATTTATAGGGCACAAATTCCCGTGCCCCTACTCTGGTGTACTTTTGAGCCTTACCCGCTACTTCTGCACTGAGGCGCTGCACAACCATTTCTCCCGTTTGTAGGATGTTTGATCCAGCAACATTCGAGCCATTTTTTCCAGTTCTCTTTGCTTTGATCTTCTTTTTAAATTCGTTCCAAGACATAGTCAACTCTCTCGTGTGATAAACTGTTGAGTGGAGGGCTGTTAATCTCAATCTTCTATTTCGGCGGGAAAACGGGAAAGTAGCATGTTGCTATAGCCTCCTTTTGGTTTGATAAGGCTTATTGTAATTTGCGTAAGCATGCGTAAGTTACGCATACATGCGTAAGTTACGCATTTTACAACAAAATGCGTAAGATGATGCGTAAGATTGAAGTTGTGCGTAAGATAGTGCGTAAGATGATGTGTAAGATTGAAGTTGTGCGTAAGATAATGCGTAAGATGATGCGTAAGATTTAAGTATGCGTAAGATAATGCGTAAGATCGTGCGTAAGATTTAAATTTGCGTAAGATCGTGCGTAAGATGCTGCGTAAGATCGACCAACTCATTTGCATAAGAAATATATCCCCAGAATCGCATAATGCGACAGAAACAGTCTTTCCAAGTAGATTCTGCTGATCCTAATCATACATATCTGTTGAGATTAGTTGCCGCTCTTCGCCTTCGCTCTTTTCCTGTTATACACGTAATATTTGTTTCTAATAAACTGCTTATATGAAACTCAAGACTCTCAGATCGCAAAAAATAAGAAACTGTAGCATGTTTTTGTTTATTCTCACCTGTTTCCTGTCCTGCATCATAATAGTACTCGGGAAGTCTTGAATAATGTCTAAACATCGGAAAGGCCCGGGAAGGCTTCAAAAAACCTTGTTCAGGAGGGCAAGTTTCTAAGTTTTAAGAAAATACGTGTAAGCTATGAGATATGAATTGTATTCACACAGAAAGTGTATTACAAATAATACTAAAAATTGTAATTTCTGCTTTGATTCGGCCACCTTTGTCATTCATCATGATTCAAAGTTGAGCCCAGGGAAGGGGTACTTAAAAGCTGTATAAGTTTTGCAAAAACTTGCCACAAATATGGGTCGGGTTTATTTCTGTGGAGGTAAATCCTTATACGAAACCAAATCAACTAAAAACCCACTCGTTGTATACCCCCAAGTCAACGTTGCTGATTTCTCTAATTTGGAAAATATCAAGCAGCAAGCGTCCGGAGTGAATCCAAACAACATTGACTTCGGGGGGGGGGGGGGTGGTTCGGTAAATGTTTCAGTTTAAATGGTAGGCAGTCTGGTTTTTTGTCGAAAAAGCCTAAAAAATGAGTTTGTGACAAGAGGTTTTGGCGAGAATTGTAGTAATCTTTGCTTCAAACTCTCTATTCGTGTCTATAATATCGTCTCAAACATTTGCTGGGTATAAAAAGAGAAAGTTACAAGAAAGTTAGAAAGAAAGAATCTTTCGCAAATTACAAGAAGCCCACCATCTTACGCATACTTCAATCTTACGCACGATCTTACGCACTATCTTACGCACACTTAAATCTTACGCATCATCTTACGCATTATCTTACGCACACTTAAATCTTACGCATCATCTTACGCATTATCTTACGCACAACTTGTTGTAAAATGCGTAACTTACGCATGTATGCGTAACTTACGCACGCTTACGCAAATTACAATAAGCCGTTTGATAACACGCAAAGCATTGTGTGCTATGGCGGCTCTAGGCTGCTTCCAAATCATTTTCATTTAATTTTCAATGCATTTCATTTTATTTCAATTCGTTTTTTATTTAATTAATTTGAAATTCCTTTTTTTTCAATTAAATTTGTTTGAATCAATTCAAATTAAATTTGTTTCAATTCTATTTCGTTTCAATCGATATTTTTCTGTTAAATTTTTGCTATTTGAAAAAAACATTGAAAAAAATGCTATGGCGGTTCTCGGCCACCATAGAGAAGACAAGAAGGAACAAGCAAACATATGTTAAAAGATTGTTCATGGATACAGAGAAGGAAAAATAAGGTCCTGGTGGATCTAAATCTGGTTGATATTGATTGACAAGCAATGATCAAACTGTTTTAAACAATGACAAATCTTTAAGCTCAATTTTCTCAGAATGGCAATTTACATATCATGGTCATATTTGAAACATCATGACACAAAATCTATTTGTTGAAATGGTTTGAAAATTGGTAAATACACACCTTATATGTAGTTCTAGCAAGGGTAAATTTTGTAACAATAGCAGTTTTGGTTTGTTTACATTTTGCTCCACAGCCAATCAACGAGCTCCATTTTTGACCACGTGATCAACAATTTCCCGCGTCGCGATCATCGCGAGTCGAAGCTGTGGGGAAAACCATAGGAAAACTACCCTCTCGAATTTTGCTCGCCGCGAAAATATACTTTTGAGGAACCTTTAGAAATTTTTAATCTGGGTTGTCAAATATATTTCCTAACCAGGGCTGCTTGCCCATTGGTCTACTCCATCTGGTTTTTGAGAAATAATTTTTTAAACGTCGTCATTCCACGGACCTCTCGCTTCCTTTGAGGGGGCTTAGGCCCAGCGCAAGGAAGTTAATATTTGCCTCCAGGAATGGCACTCCCAGTTGCTAAAAATCAGTTCCAGACTGGAAATCAAGGTTCCAATACATTCAAGTTTGATTTACCCAACAGAACTGTTGCAGCAACTTATCCTTGTTAGCCGCCAAATTAGCCCTCCCCCCCTCCCCATGCCCATGTCAACACAATTTCCATAACAAGAACAATCGGCATGTAAGGGTTTCTCTTTTGGGCACTTTGGTGGGCAATAAATGTCAATTCGTCCACTGATCATAAAGTAAACTGCAGAATCATTTGTTGGTTTCTTCTAAAAATAAAACTCCAGGACAATACTAAACAAGATTTTGGCAGGCAAACTGGAAGAGCAGACCATGAAATCGTCACACAACGCAGTAAAAGGATAACGAAATCTTGTGTTATTTAAATGTGGATTCTCCAAACTTAATGGCTACGATAAAGTTTCCTTCGATGAATGTTGGAAGAACACAGGAGGTATGTTTTTAATACGTAGACTAATAATTCAACCTAGGATTGAAAGTTTATCAACATTATTACATTTCCAGTACTCCAGAGAACAGTTTCTTGCGAGCTCCATAAACAATATTTGTACCCTCGCTCATAAACATTTTAAAACAAAGCTTTGAAGTTTTAAGGTGTGTTGACATTAACTCGAGTAGATTTCCGAATAATATAATACAGAAAACAAGCAGAACAAGTGAAGAAAATAAAGTAAACTATGCTAAGACTTTCCTTTACCAAAATGAATAGTTTCTTCTTAAAGATTTTTCCCAGTTCTGGAGTTTCTTGATATAATTTAGCGATCTTCTGAGAGATGAGTTGAGTTTCTTATAAGCAGCTTCGTGCGTCTGTGTGTAAACGCAAAAAGGAAAAGTAACCAAAGAAACCATTCCAAGGTAAGAATACTTTGAATCGCAATTTGATCATCCACCAATCATCCACACAAATCTTTCGAGCTAGAATGCTTCCGACCAGTTGTTTAAATTCAAATTCATAAATTCGGAGACACTTGAAAAAATCTCTATCAATTTATTCTCCAATTCTCCTTGAAGGTGAAACAAAATCTAGTTTAGTGTTTTCCAAGAGTACTTATTTATGTGATGTCCACTTCTGCGACTTATCGACTTACCTTAAAAGAGTGACTTCTTTCATATTTTTGCTCCCTTCTTTTATGACACTCTTTGGGGAAAACTTATGTTATGGCAAAGTTTGCAAAATCAAGCTTTCAAACCTTCTGCTGATAAATTGTATCAATTCTTCGTCATCTCATGTTCTGTTTCTCGACAAGGCCTTCATGTATGCATCTTCTAACGTCCTGAAAAGGGAGCAGGGAGTCTTCTGCTATCCCTCGAAGAAAAGGTGGTAGCATAGACACAAGAGAGAACTTAGTCTGGAAGCTAACAATGCACCGTTGTCCGAGTCCTTTGTTTCCCGTTGAGAACTTGAACAGGCCGATCACGTGACCGTGAGAGTGCATCGAATTCACAACAAGACACGAAACCTAATGGCGACTAAGGAAGCATTTATTAGCGGTGATGATTTAGACGCGATTTTCGGTCTTATTGACGACGATATCTTTGAAAAAGATGCAGAATTTACCAACTTGATAAGCTCTAACGTATTAGAGGTAAGTTTAGTTTGTATTTTGCATTCATTTTTGTACTTTAAGCGCAAAGATAATAATGTAGACATGACTTTCTATAATTAACTAGGCCCAACATTTTATAAATCGGAATGGTGGGATAGAAAGCAAAGACAAGGAAAATTGAAATTTAAAAACAGGCTAATAACTGAAAAACTTTGAGATTTGGCTCTTTTAATTTACCTGCTTTCTATCAGCCAGTGAACGAATTTTAACAAGAACAGGGTAGGCAACAGATGGTGGGTTTTCAAAGGCCTACAAATTACAATGAATCATGTACGTATTCTTTTTTTAAAGAAACTGCCTATTAGAAACTCTCAAATCGCCAAAAAATTAAGTAACTCCAGTACTGGGAAGATATAAGCTAAGAAACTACAGTATTTATTTTGATAAAGGAAATCCTCGACACGTTTTTACTTTACTTTCACTTGTTTCCTGTATCATTATACTCGTAAGGTACTTGAGTATGTCTAAACATTGGAAAGGCTTAAACAATCTTGTTTTTAAATACTCACAAGGGTAGGGGTAGTGAACATGAAGATTGTTATGGAACCCCTAAGAAACTTGTAAGGAACTCTGAGTACTCAAAATCTGATAATTTTAAAAAATTTCCAGTACTGGCCCAAATTCTTAGTTTCTTATAAAAAATACATGTAACATATGAATGAATGCCTGAATTAATGCCCCATGTTGACTCTGTTTCTTTCATTTTGTATTTTGCCAGGTATTCGAGGAGCCAGCTATTATTTATAAATGTGCTCAGTGTGAAAAGGTTTGCAAATCAACTAGAGGCCTTAAAAGGCATCTTACTATGGCACACAGCAAAGGAGTCTCACACCCAAATGCACCAGCAGAGGTCAAAGTGGAATCCATACTGCACCCCCTCAAACTGAAGAAGCTTGTACAACATAGTATAGACAAATTTGAAAAAGAACAACTTTATCCCGATGCTATTTTAACTGAAATAAAGGCATACAAAGACATTCTTAACATTACAGATATTTTGATAACCTATTCTTACATCAGGGAGGTTATATCACAATTTAAAGGAGATGCTGAACAATTCTATCGGCTCTTTTATAACTGTGTGACCAAAGAAGATAATTTTTTTAAGGACCTCAGCAGAAACTGCTGTTTGCTACTTGGATTTGAGCTTGCTAATCATGTCCTTGCCCACTTAAACAAGTCAAGCTATGAAGGAGACATCATCAAGCAAAAAGCTGAAAAGATTAACTTTTCTGAAAAAGATCATGCTTGCATTGGGTATTTAGGGGGATATGTTTTTGGAACATTTTACAGGAGGATTAGAAATTCCAAGAAATGGCAAACCACTAAAAGCCAACAATGCCTTGCTCTGCTTTTGGCTGGGAAATGCTCACTTAAATCTGGCGAGACTGAAAAAAGTGCAGACAAGCTTGTGAATGCTAAAAATAGGGGAGGCTTGTGGACAGTTACAGCAGAAGTACTGAAAATATTTAGCATAGCTGAAATTAACTTTTGTGAGAGCTCATCTGCAGTTGTTTTTCAAATAGATTGTCCAAAAATTGTCAACCAATTACTCCAAGAAAGTGAAGTAGTATCCAATTTCACATGCATTTGTAATAACGCTGAGCAAGTAGTGGAAAAAGAAGTTGCTATGGATATGCTTGAGAGCTTACTTACATTATATGTACGAGTGAGGGCCCATTCATATGCAAAGAACATCAAAGAAAAACACATGGTAGCAACAAAGAAGCAAAAGACTCGATCTCTAAGGACGGAAATTAAAAAGAAATCTTCTAACCAAGAACAAGTGCAGGGATAAAATGTCTTCCATCTTTAATACAGTAGGGTATGCAGGGGTAAAATGAGTAGGCTGGGGATAAAATTAGTCATATTGATTTCTGGAAAACCACATACAGTGAACTGTTAAATCAACATCCACAACATCAAGGAGGGCAGTTTGACCAGTTGCAACTAGGGAACATCTGTGAATCAATATATATTAGCAAATTTATCCACATTATCCATTTTACCTCAATATTACTCATTTCACCCCTGTAGACCTGAAAATATGTTGTTCTGAATGTTCAACTTGCTACCTTGTTTATTTCTGCATGTTTTTCAAGCATATTTGTTAGTGATCTTCTGCATCATCTGGTCTGCAGTTTGCAGAAGCAATGGGAAGAAAAACTTTTTGATTTCTGATTGCATTGTCATTGTACCCAAAATCTCGCATTGTTGGGTTGTCTTTTCGCTGTCCAATTGCACGTTGCCTCCCAAAGTAATTTTCCAAGGGGTCTTGGCAAAAGCGCTCTGTAAGGATGTATTGAATACCATGTGACAGCAGGTATTTGGTGAGCTCAGTTACAGATTTCACTGTTATCTGCAAGCCTTCATAGGTCTGATATGAGATGAACATATTGGCTTTGTCACCTTTTGAATACTTTCCTGGTTTTCTTTCAATTGATGATAACCAATCTTTGAAATATTGCAGGAAAGTATTGTTGAGCCAGCCAAATCGTTCATCGCCTGTAGAGGTGTAAGGCATAAGTGTAGGTTTCTGTTTCATTATATGTTCTTTAGTGTTTCTAACATTTAGGCAGTCAAAGAATTTGTCCATCATTTCGCAAAACTTTGCTGTTGCTTGAGCGTCAGTGGGTCCAAATTTCTGCAGTGTGCAGCTGACAGTTGAACTGAGAACTTGTGCTGCCAGCTTCACATTCATTACAGAGTAGGAATTCAGCCTTATGTGATTGTATGTCAATCTTGGCAAAAGGTGGAGTCCGCATTCTAAATCCTCATAAAATAAATCAGCAATGTGACTCCACAACAAATGACTCCCATCATTCCACAACAACCTAGATGTATTTCCTGAACCAGATTTTGCGAGACAATTTCGTGCTGTCTTCATGAGGTGTGGAGGATCAGCAAAAAAGTATATAAATCTGTCACTGCTATAGCAGTTAACAGTTTTATACTCAACATCCTCAATGGAACCAGGCACAGAATGCATTTTAAAAAATTTCCTATTGGTTGAAGCACCATCACAAGTAACAGCCATGACTTTCAGCTTGCATTGCAGCTCACATATGCTGACTGCTTTCCAGAACAATGGGTACATTTGGAATGATGTAGCCCCACTTGTTGCAAAATTGGCAAGGCTAAATTTGAGTGGGTTTACAATGCTTCTAATCAAAAAGACAAGGACATGGGATGCAACTTTATCCACTTTCTGTAATGCTGCATAGTTAAGGTCAATGTCCCCTAAATTGACAAATCCAATGAGCTCCCCTGTGTGCTTGTCCCAGACAAGATTTTCCTGGATTTTCATTTCATCCATCAGAATGACAATGTACTTTTCTGCTTCAGAAAAATCCTTTACTTTCTCGCACAATTCTGTTATGATCCCCTTATTGAACCCCTGCTTTGGGCGAATGTAATTCTTGTAACTACGAAGTGTTCTCCGACTGGGGAGGATCAGGATGCCAGTTTGCTTTTTCTCATCATAACGTAGCTCATCATAGGCAGAAGCAGACTTTGCTGCCAATCCCAGGCAAAACTTTATTACCATAGGATGGTAGCGAATACCAGTTTTAGATGAACTTAAATAATTCTTCTGTTCTTCCCAAAATAAACGCATAAATGGTGGTATTTTCTCCTCATCAATGCCACTCATAATATCTGTCAAATCTTTGCTCAGATCTTGACTGACTGGGACTGCAGAGGTTTCAAGTTCTTGTCTTATTTCCTCAATTTGAGCTTTAAGTGCTCTGTTTTCAGCTCTGTACCCTTGAAGTGTTAATATGACCCTCTCTGTCGAGGTTTGGCTTATAGGGGCATTCAATTTTGCAGGAACTGCCAAGTTGTCCCTTTTCCTCTTGGCACCCTTTGCTACCTTTCTCTCACAACTGATGCAGTCATTGCATTGATTAGTAGCTGCAAGAATTTGGCAAGAAAGAGCTCTGTGGAATTCTGTCTGGTGGAGGGGGCTAATACCAGTGTCAGTAGCTTCACATTTTTTTGGTATGCAGTGGTTGATAAAAGAACCAAAGTCTGTTAATTCAATTTCCAAAATACCACAACAAATTGTGTATCCATTTACTATGGAAATTAAACTGGACAATGTGACATTTTTGCATGATTTTTTGCAGATTTGATATATTTCATGCTGTACTGGCAGTTTCCAACCAAATACTCTAATGAAAAAGTCAAGATGGCTGTCAACGTAAATCTCATAGTTTGGAATGATATGTGAATGATCAAATTTGAAAATATTCACACCAATGTCTTCTTTTTCCTCTGTTTGCCATCCTTCAAGCTTTAATGCATTCATCCTTGATATGAATTCTGAAATATTCTTGTAGCAATCAGTTGGTTTTTCTTGAACTTTCACCAATTGACTTCTCTTTTCAATCAAAGATAGGGAAGATGTTCTTGGTTCTATGGTGCAGCTGAAATTGTAAACAAGGAGCTATAAACATTTTGAAAGTATCAAAGAAGAGTACAGAATGAACCAGCAGAATATAAACCACTTTTTAAGAAACCAAGGGCTGATTTTCTTTGAATAGTACTCCCATGTCAAAAAAATTCCACCAGTTTTATTTGGACAATAAACCTTTGTTTAAAAAAATGATTTATATTATTGCAAGTTATTAACTGTTTTTGAAATATAACAATCATCACTTTATCCATAAAGAACTGTTACAACTGATTATTATCAATAATCTGTCTAGTATGTGACCAGATCTTGGGGAAGTCCAATGATCACATGATATGGGGATGCACAAGATGCTTTCTCAATCTTAATTCATGGCATGAAACTGAATTTAGAATTAAACTTACGTTGTTCTAGAAACACTCTTCTGTGGCAAGTTTAGAGATGGTACGGATCCAGGTTTCATGGTTGTTCTTCCTTCATCTAGAAATAAATAGGATTTTCAGTTTGCAACAACGTACTGTATGCATGCAACCTACATTTTTCTCCAAGTACGTGAAGCCAAAACGCAGAATTTTGTTTACTTTTTCAAGGAATTATTAGTACATTGAAGTCTGAATTAAGGGTCTTCATGAAAAAATTTACTGCATATCCAGCCTTATGTCATAAGGCTAGGATATGATATTTAGGTAATAATATTTGGGATGTCTTTTCTCGTGTGGATGTCTGTTTTGCTTTGTGTCTCTCTCCATTTAGTATCAAAATTGGACTCAACATAATCTTTCATTCATAGAAATATTCTATCATACTTGTGTACCAGCTCTTATACTAAAACCTGAAAACCTAGAAAAATTAGGCCCATCAGCATCATATGGATAGAAGTTGTTTAAATGAATGCAAGTAAAAGATAATCAAAATGAAAGTAATCAAACAAATAAAAATAAAGAATGATATACTCACGATAGTTCAACTGGCTTGGATGAAAATGCTTCTCACATATGCGAATTGTGCGCTTTTCGATTTGGGCCCTTAGGCCTGCATCTATCACCCGATCCTTGGTCACGATATTAATCAATTCATCTCTCCATTTCTTATTATATTCGTCGTCACCAGAAGGAACCTTCATAATACCAATTTTCGTATTCTTTCGATTACAATTACAGCCAAATATGGAGCAATTTGCGCCAGGCATCTTGAAACAGCGAACACTTCTACAACACTTCCCGGTACTCTCACATACAAACTCCTGAAAACGATGCACTCTCAGGTGGACTGGGCCCGAAAATTTTGAGTACAATAAGTTAGAACAATGGCTCATTGTTAGCTTCCAGACTAAGTTCTCTCTTGTGTCTATGGTGGTAGTAAACAATCTTCAAACATCCTGAAAAAAAACCTATTTCCGTATCACTTTCGTCCTTTATGGATGTGCATCTGCACCTTGGTGTACCCTCGTCCCCTATGTACCTAGCGTACCTAAGGATTTGTATCCTCTGTGGATGTGCAACTATATCTTGGTGTACCCTCGTCACCTATGTACCTAGTGTACCTAGGGACTTTTGTCATCTGTGGATGTGCAGCTGTATCTTGGTGTACCCTCGTCCCCTATGTACCTAGTGTACCTAGGGACTTTTATCCTTTGTGGATGTGCAGCTGTATCTTGGTGTACCCACGTCCCCTTTGTACCCAGTGTACCTAGGGACATTTGTCATCTGTGGATGTGCAGCTGTATCTTGGTGTACCCTCGTCCCCTATGTACCTAGTGTACCTAGGGACTTTTATCCTTTGTGGATGTGCAGCTGTATCTTGGTGTACCCTCGTCCCCTATGTACCTAGTGTACCTAGGGACTTTTATCCTTTGTGGATGTGCAGCTGTATCTTGGTGTACCCTCGTCCCCTATGTACCTAGTGTACCTAGGGACTTTTATCCTTTGTGGATGTGCAGCTGTATCTTGGTGTACCCTCGTCCCCTATGTACCTAGTGTACCTAGGGACTTTTATCCTTTGTGGATGTGCAGCTGTATCTTGGTGTACCCTCGTCCCCTATGTACCTAGTGTACCTAGGGACTTTTGTCCTTTGTGGATGTGCAGCTGTATCTTGGTGTACCCTCGTCCCCTATGTACCTAGTGTACCTAGGGACTTTTGTCATCTGTGGATGTGCAGCTGTATCTTGGTGTACCCTCGTCCCCTATGTACCTAGTGTACCTAGGGACATTTGTCATCTGTGGATGTGCAGCTGTATCTTGGTGTACCCTCGTCCCCTATGTACCTAGTGTACCTAGGGACTTTTGTCATATGTGGATGTGCAGCTGTATCTTGGTGTACCCTCGTCCCTTATGTACCTAGTGTACCTAGGGACTTTTATCCTTTGTGGATGTGCAGCTGTATCTTGGTGTACCCTTGTCCCCTATGTACCTAGTGTACCTAGGGACTTTTATCCTTTGTGGATGTGCAGCTGTATCTTGGTGTACCCACGTCCCCTTTGTACCCAGTGTACCTAGGGACTTTTATCCTTTGTGGATGTGCAGCTGTATCTTGGTGTACCCACGTCCCCTTTGTACCCAGTGTACCTAGGGACTTTCATCCTTTGTGGATGTGCAGCTGTATCTTGGTGTACCCACGTCCCCTTTGTACCCAGTGTACCTAGGGACCTTTGTGGATGTGCAGCTGTATCTTGGTGTACCCTCGTCCCCTATGTACCTAGTGTACCTAGGGACTTTTATCCTTTGTGGATGTGCAGCTGTATCTTGGTGTACCCACGTCCCCTTTTGTACCCAGTGTACCTAGGGACTTTTATCCTTTGTGGATGTGCAGCTGTATCTTGGTGTACCCACGTCCCCTTTGTACCCAGTGTACCTAGGGACTTTTATCCTTTGTGGATGTGCAGCTGTATCTTGGTGTACCCACGTCCCCTTTGTACCCAGTGTACCTAGGGACTTTTATCCTTTGTGGATGTGCTGCTTTATCTTGGTGTACCTTCGTCCCCTATGTACCTAGTGTACCTAGGGACTTTTATCCTTTGTAGATGTGCAGCTTACCTAGGGACTTTTATCCTTTTTGTGAATCTTGTCTTTTATGGATGTGCATGCGTTTCTTCTCCCAAATTTGTTAGTTTAGTAAGCGCATTCATCAAAGTTTTGCAATTTGAACTGCTTTCTGCAGCTACCGATATTTTTACGCTCAGCTGCAAGGCTGTAGGAAGTATCTTAAATCCTGAGGGGGCACAATACTTCAAGAACGATTTTTCATTAAGCTAAAGGGGCAATTATTACTGAAACAGAAATGATATTTCTTTCGTCATAATTGCAAAATGTTTAGGGCACGCTCCCCTAGTGCTTCTCCAGTTCCTAGGTCGCTGTTCAGTCCTTTTTACTCTCACCCATCCCCCTTCTTGGCACTTCCCTCAATTTCTAGACTCTACCACCACCTATATAAATAAATGTACCATTTTCAAAATTGCGTATTGCAATTTTAAAAATTGCGCTTACCTCTAAGTTTTTTGCCTCCTTTATATCTCTCCTGATACTTTGGCTTGTCTTCTCCGCTCAAATCCTCTCCGTTTTCAACTGTGCTCTCCGTCCATATATTCTAAGGGCTCTCTTGCACTCCGTTTATGGTTACTTCATGCCATTCTTTTCATCTTCTGTTCTCTCTTTCCTCCTTTTTTTCTACCTTTCTCTATTTCTTTTTTCATTTTCAAGGCTCTAATTTTCCAATACAATTTCAATGCAGCCACCCTTCCACCTTCCCTATGAGTTCCGTACTCTGTGGCTACCCAGACTCCTTTGCTTTGAACAAATGTTCTGGGGTAAAGCAGCCCATCTTGACATTGAATACACTTTATAAAAGAAGTTAGGCGGTAGGCAGATGTTATATTAGGAGAGTATCAAATAGTATAATAAGTGAAGCGATGGCGGTCCCAGCGAAATGAACAGACAGTTGTTGACATCCTTTTGTTGGTTTAAATAGTGCAAAGGTGTCATTTATCAGTTCCAGAACTTTCTAGGTTCTCTCCTTTTATGGCTCATTGCAATTTTCTTTTTCACTTTGAGAACCTTGCTACAATGGTTGGGAGAAATTCCATTTCCCCCGTGGGTTGGTAAAGAGCATGTTGCCAGTTATGAGTTGCGAGTTGGTGCTTTCTGCGAGTTGCGAGTTAATAGTGAAAAGTGCGAGTTGGTACATTTAAGATGCGAGCTGCGAGTTCAGTAAAAAAAATTCAGATTTTCCAAAAAACATTCAAATCCGACCTTTGTTCATGCTCCCAAACAATTGACTTATTTGGTGTCCAAAAACCACCGCCATTAAGTTTTAAGACCATTCGATATGACATCGGCTGTCCTCCCTTCAGTGAAACTGTTTTAAAGTCTTTGGCAAAATTTTATGCGTTACTTACATGCTAGACATTCAATTTAAGTGATAGTTTACAATTTTTGCTCCTTTCTGGAGTGGATTCAGAGTTTTGAAACAGGGGTGTGACATTCACAACGCCAACTTCTACACTGCCAAGCACAACGAATACAACTTCTTTAGCGTGTTATACATTCATAAAGGCTTTTCGTACATTTGTTTAGTATCTATAATGTTAGCTTTCAATACAAAGAAATACCCACTTTGATAGATTTTATTTGAAACATACTTTTCTGTCAGTTTTCGCAACAAGTGTCCGATTACCACCGTCGTCCGATTACCACCGCCGACACCCAATAGGGAATTGCTACCAGTTCCTTGAAAAGCAAAGCGTTTTTGCTAAATAGCATCAGATTTTACAGGAGTGTGATGCCACTCGAATTTGCCTTGTGAACATGCTTTTCCAAATCGTAAAACACCCTCAGCAGAGCTCAATTTACTTCAATTTCTTTTCTGAGCTCAGCAATTAACATGGACTTGCACAAGTCGTCTTGAAAGGGAAAGACAACGAATTAATGATTCTCCTTTAATTTTCTTTCAAGACAACTAAGGCAAGACCCCAGTTTACTGCATTACAGTAATATTCGTGAACGACTGGAATGAAAGCTGCAAATTGTAATAGGCCTGTGGCTTCTTATAATTGATTTCTTATAAAGAAAATTACAACGGTCTAAAAACGCTAAACATATAAAACAGTTTCAAATTCAATTCCAACTTCAAACAACCGTTTTATTTGGCGAAAATGCATTCATTCAAAAGAAAACAAGCAACTCTTAATTTTAGCTTCAACTCGCATTCTTAAGTTTGCAACTCGCACTTTTGAGTTTCCAACTGGCAGCTTTCGTTCAACTCGCAACTTGCAACTCATAAATTAAGTGCAACTCGCAACTTGTAACTCGCATAATAAGTGCAACTCGCAACTCACAAAACAAGTGTTATTTGCAACTCTCTCAACTACAACTCGAAACTTGCATTTTTCCCTTCAGCTTCTCAAAGGATTTGAACAGAAGCCATCTTTGGCAACGATGGGGTGGCTTCCTCCTCCCTTTGCCCTCTCGATACGCTCTATTGGAGATTTAGCAGGTGTCTCAAAAAGTACAAAGGAGCAAAACGAGAACATTTTAGGACTTTCTCAATTTTGACTTTGTTAATCCGGAGATATTAGCTTGGAAAGTCAAATTCAAGATTACACTGAAACCCGAGGTTTTGAGAAAGGGCCAAACTATGATTTGATGTCATGGGCACATTTTTTACTTTTTAAAAGAGTCATAAACGCATGGTTAGGACCCTAACTAAACAAATAGCAGGCCCGTAGGAAGCGGGGGGGGGGCAGGGGGGGCTCAAGCCCCCAATAATTTGGAACACAATGGTGCTACGTCATACGAATTAAATGTATTGTTCTCTATTGTTTTAAGAACAATTGCCCCCCCCCCCCAATCCGAAGCTTCTTCCTACGGCCCTGACAAATAGATTGAAAGTGTGGCAAGAAAAATAAAATTGTACCACATCTCCAAAGTAACTCCTCGTTCTTTTCTTTGATACAAGTAATCGTTTGCAAGGAAATGTAAGATAATGGCCGATTTCTCAACAGAAAGTAATTTCAAGGACATCTCAAAATATGGCTCTTTTCAAAAGTAGAAACTAAAAATTACAGTCAAAGCTTCCTTTGCAAAAATGCTGTGATATCAAATAATAGCTGGGCCTCTTTTTAAAACTTCTGGTTTCAGGTGCATTCTAAATGTTGATTTTGCGAACTCATATTTCCGATGTTTGGTAGAAGGTTTAAGTGTAGCTGTGTACTCGGAAAGTTCCAATGCCTTATCCTTTAATAGCTCCTTTATTCAGTCAAACGGGGAGTCCCTTTTTAGTAGCCGGTATGTAAAAATCCTAGTTTGTTCAATTCACTATACCCTGCAGCTCACCTTACCCCATTCGTACCCTACAACACTGACGAGACAACCATACAGCTGAGATTTCGATGGTAAGTAAATCATGGACTAAATGTCTGTGTTATATTTATATTAGCTGCAGTTTTTTACCTGCATTTTCCTTATTTCTGTTTCCAAAAGATATGCGATTTTCATGAAAAGACTTTCCAATCTATGATAACCTTTACCGATTATAGATACACTTATTGGTTTGAAGGTTGAGAAACGCACCAAACATTTCAACTTTCTTTCCTTGGGTTCCATTGGCAATCAAAACAATCATGATTGTATTGTATTAGATTTTATCATTGCTTCATTTGAAAGAAATTAGATCCCGCTGACTGAATTTGAAAGAAATCTTGATTGTTTTGATTGTCAAAGGAACGCAAGATTTATTCACCTGGTACAAGGCACCAACCTCCCAAGATATGATAAGAATAGGGGAGGGGAGACCGGGAACAATTGTAACACCGGGCAATTGTAACACTGGCTCCCACACCTTGCACAAAATTGCGAAAATTTCGATTTTTGCACAGAACATGCTCATTCTAATGCTCTACATCCGACTTGAGACAAAAGAATATTGATACAGGAAAACTGCGAAATTTTCGGGGGGGGGGGACATATTATTGAGCACAAAAGTAGAAACTTGTAAATTTGTCTCTGAAAGATTTTGCTCTTGAGTAATTTCATTTTCACATCGCAGACACGACGTCTATTTAGGATCAAAACTGCGATAAAACTTTTAAGCTCCACAGCTTATGAGACGTGAATATGGAAAATAACGATAGCTGACCAGGTTAGGGGCAATTGTAACACGCTGTTACAATTGCCCCGTTGTAAACTGGCCGATGGCTTGGTAGCGAGTCAGTTTCTAATCTGGCCGAACAATGTGCATCCATGCAGTATTAAAGAGTTAAATGTTGAATTTTGCAAACAAAAACTGTTTTTTCTCAGTCGATTCAAACATTTTCAGCTCATCCATCAAAACTTACAAAGAAATAAAGACCATGTCTTATTTTTCTTTTTTCCTTTTTGAAGCAATGGATGATTTGCTACCTGGTGCTATATTTGATGCACAGAAAGAAACAGAGTCGTGCAATAATTATCTGTAATTATTTTAAAGACTTGTAGCAATTGCTCCAACCATGTATTGCAATTGCCCCATGTTGTAGGGGCAATTGTTACATTTGACCACGGGTCTTAAAACTATCATAGAATCACAAGAATTTGTCCCACATGATGGAAAAGGAGGTATATTTCATTCCAAATGATGCAACTACCATATCATCTACCTCTAAGAGCGCAATTAATCATTATTTAGGATAAAACATCCACAAAGAATAAAAGTCCCTAGGTACGTAGGGGACGAGGGTACACCAAGATACAGGTGCACATCCACAAAGGATAAAAGTCCCTAGGTACACTAGGTACATAGGGGACGAGGGTACACCAAGATACAGCTGCACATCCACAAAGGATAAAAGTCCCTAGGTACACTAGGTACATAGGGGACGAGGGTACACCAAGATACAGCTGCACATCCACAAAGGATAAAAGTCCCTAGGTACACTAGGTACATAGGGGACGAGGGTACACCAAGATACAGCTGCACATCCACAAAGGATAAAGTCCCTAGGTACACTAGGTACATAGGGGACGAGGGTACACCAAGATACAGCTGCACATCCACAAAGGATAAAAGTCCCTAGGTACACTAGGTACATAGGGGACGAGGGTACACCAAGATACAGCTGCATTCACAGATGACCAGGTACACTAGGTACAGGGACGAGGGTACAAAGATACAGCCACATCCACAAAGGATAAAAGTCCCTAGGTACACTAGGTACATAGGGGACGAGGGTACACCAAGATACAGCTGCACATCCACAAAGGATAAAAGTCCCTAGGTACACTAGGTACATAGGGGACGAGGGTACACCAAGATACAGCTGTACATCCACAGATGACAAAAGTCCCTAGGTACACTCGGTACATAGGGGACGAGGGTACACCAAGATACAGCTGCACATCCACAAAGGATAAAAGTCCCTAGGTACACTCGGTACACAAGGGACGAGGGTACACCAAGATACAGCTGCACATCCACAAAGGATAAAAGTCCCTAAGTACACTAGGAACATAGGGGACGAGGGTACACCAAGATACAGCTGCACATCCACAAAGGATAAAAGTCCCTAGGTACACTAGGTACATAGGGGACGAGGGTACACCAAGATACAGCTGCACATCCGCAAAGGATAAAAGTCCCTAGGTACACTACACAAGGGACGAGGGTACACCAAGATACAGGGCACATCCACAAAGGACCCTAGGTACACTAGGTACATAGTACACCAAGATACAGCTGCACATCCACAAAGGATAAAAGTCCCTAGGTACACTAGGTACATAGGGGACGAGGGTACACCAAGATACAGCTGCACATCCACAAAGGATAAAAGTCCCTAGGTACACTAGGTACATAGGGGACGAGGGTACACCAAGATACAGCTGCACATCCACAAAGGATAAAAGTCCCTAGGTACACTAGGTACATAGGGGACGAGGGTACACCAAGATACAGCTGTACATTCACAGATGACAAAAGTCCCTAGGTACACTCGGTACACAAGGGACGAGGGTACACCAAGATACAGCTGCACATCCACAAAGGATAAAAGTCCCTAGGTACACTAGGTACATAGGGGACGAGGGTACACCAAGATACAGCTGCACATCCACAAAGGATAAAAGTCCCTAGGTACACTAGGTACATAGGGGACGAGGGTACACCAAGATACAGCTGCACATCCACAAATGACAAAAGTCCCTAGGTACACTAGGTACATAGGGGACGAGGGTACACCAAGATACAGCTGCACATCCACAAAGGATAAAAGTCCCTAGGTACACTCGGTACATAGGGGACGAGGGTACACCAAGATACAGCTGCACATCCACAAAGGATAAAAGTCCCTAGGTACACTAGGTACATAGGGGACGAGGGTACACCAAGATACAGCTGCACATCCACAAAGGATAAAAGTCCCTAGGTACACTAGGTACATAGGGGACGAGGGTACACCAAGATACAGCTGCACATCCACAAAGGATAAAAGTCCCTAGGTACACTCGGTACACAAGGGACGAGGGTACACCAAGATACAGCTGCACATCCACAAAGGATAAAAGTCCCTAGGTACACAAGGTATATAGGGGACGAGGGTACACCAAGATACAGCTGCACATCCACAAAGGATAGAAGTCCCTACGTACACTAGGTACAAAGGGATGAGGGTACGCAGAGGTAGACATATAGTTTCGGAGTTGTACATAGGCGCAGACTGTTTTCGGTAACAAACGTGGATGGTTGCACAGAGTCTGTAGTGTGAGAAAAGGGAGTTTCGGGACGTTAGAAGATGCATATATGAAGCACATTCCTGTTTCTCCCGTTATGCTGGCAAACGGTGCCAAAATCGTATTCAATTTTGTCCTAAATGACCTAAACTTTTCATTATTTCATCGAAGCAACCAAACAGTGTTTCATTCCAGTTTTGAATAATAAGAAGACGAACAAAAACTCCTCCCAAAACACCCAGAAGAGAAACCCTTACATGCCAAGTTTCCTTGTTATGCAAATTTTGTTGACAGGGCCAATACTTGATATGCATATTGACGTCATAATCACGTTCGAATAAAATTGCGTGGCAAAATGAGTCCATAATGGCGGCCGCGAGCTTCGAGGCTTCGGGCATCCCTGCTCCTGTCCCTGAAATCACATTCTGAGAGTCAAAATTTTTGCAACAAATCAGCTCAGGAGAAAGCTGAGGCTTTAAAGTGTCTAATTTCATTTCTACTTCTTGCTTTTCGTTCCCAATAGAGACGCGACTGACCAAAGAAAATCAATCATGCGGCCTAAGGGTTATTCCGGACCCTTGAAATTCCCGCCAAACCGGATTAATCTGCGAAGCGCGCGCAGGCCTCGGGATGAAACAAACATTGGCCTAACATATTTCAAATCAGTTTCTTCAACATTCAGTAAGAAAAACCTTCCAGGGCTGCTGGTTGTGTAAATACATTGCCTCAAAGTGGAGTGCTCAATTTCCATGGAATTCGAAGGAAGCATGCACGAGGTTTTCGTTCGTTTACCACGGCAGAGATTGGAAGCTCCACTTTCTCAAATCATAAATGAATCATTTCAATCTGGAATATTCCCTGACAAGATGAAGTTGGCTAAAGTAATCCCACTTTTTAAGAAAGGCTGTCCACTAACAGCATCAAATTATAGACCCATTTCTCTTCTCTCTGTCTTCAGCAAAATTACAGAAAAGGTCATGTATGAACGTCTCTATAAATTCCTAGAAAAGCATGAAATCTTATATTCATTACAATTTGGTTTTCGGGCTAGCCATTCCATTAGCCATGCACTGGTTAGTCTAACAGAAGCAATCAAAAGTTCATTAGACAATAGAAAATTTGGTTGTGGAATATTTATAGATTTGCAAAAGGCTTTCGACACAGTGAATCATGATATTCTTTCAATGAAACTAGAACATTATGGAATTAGAGGAACTGCTCAAGATTGGTTTAAATCGTATCTTTCAGACAGGAAACAGTATGTTTCAATAAATGGATCTAATTCCAGCTATCTCAATGTTACCTGTGGGGTTCCACAGGGTTCTGTTCTTGGTCCTCTCCTCTTCTTAATTTACATTAATGATTTACCTCTTGCATCTTCAAAACTAGCCTTTTACTTATTTGCTGATGATACTAACATCTATTATGAAGCTGAAAGTCTTGCTCAATTGCAGAGTAATTGAAAAAAGTGAAAATGTGGCTTGATGTCAACAAGCTGTCACTCAATATTGATAAAACCAATTTTATAATTTTTAAGTCTCCTCAACATTCTTCTCCTGAAACTGTCAGCATCAAAATTGGAAACCTTCCTGTAAAGCAGACTTGTTATGTCAAATTTCTTGGTGTTCTTTTGGACGAAAACCTGTCATGGAAATATCACCTAACTGAGCTGTCTAAAAAACTTGCTAGGACTTGTGGTATGTTTTTCAAAGTGAGACATTTCCTACCCATCAATGTTTTGATCTGTCTTTATAGTTCTTTATTTTCACCTTTCCTGCAATATGGAATTTTGGTTTGGGGTCTCACCTACGAGACATATATCAATCCAGTATTCTTGTTGCAGAAAAGAGTTGTTAAAGCAATTTCATTTGCAAATTTTACTTCACCTTCTACACCTATTTTTTCTGACTTAAAGATTTTAAAATTGCATGATCTCTTCCAACTGAAACTGCTTAGTTTTGTATATGATTGTGTGAATAGGATCTCTCCTTCTTGTTTTCATTCTTTCTTTGACTTAGTTGAATCCGTTCATCGATATGGTACACGGCAAGTCACCAAAAATGATATTTTCCTAACCCAAAAAAATACCCTGCAATATGGTATCAGGTCAGTGCGCTCTTGCGGAGCTAAATGCTGGAATGACATTCCTGTGGATATAAAGAAATCACCCTCTGCTAATATTTTTCGACGAAAACTCAAAGCCTTCCTCTTTCAAAACCACTACCAAAGTTGATTGTAAACTTATAGAAAGTCACCATCTGCCCATAGTTTCTTTTATGCCTAAAATAATCAAATTTGTATGAGAAATTTTTGAAACAGGGGGTGCTCTCTCCTCGATTAGTTTAACTACTGAGAGAGCTCCTCCTTTAAGTAATTCCCCCCATGCAATTTATCTTGTTCTTTGTTCGGTATTCGTATGTTGTATTAATTTTAGGTGCATTATTGTTATTATTGTAGTTTAGTTAATTGTTTGTATTAATTGGTTTTGTTATGATAAATTGTATGTGGAGAATTTAAAATATGAAACTGAACTGAACTGAACTGAACTGATACTCGTTGAAGTTGAAATCAGTTCTTTCTCAAGGTAGGCCATGTTGTCTATATATTTTGTTTCAATCGTTTCTTTGTCGTTCTCCGTTGCTGGTTCTCATTCAATATTCTGCAAAAATGAGTTGTTTCCACCGTAAATATTTCACACAGAGAAGTGACTCGAAAATAGAATGTGCTTGGGGATCTATTTTTACATTATTCACTCTTTGTAGGAGAAAATCATGGCAAGCTCCCCACATTTTTGGACACATGACCGTTCAACTGAAAAAGCACATCCAGAAGACTCCATTTCAGATGTTTACAATGGAAAGTGGTCACAGGAATGCTGCATTGTAACTGACTTCCATTTTCTTGCATTCAATGAAAGAAGTGTCAGTGAAGTTTTAAAGCTGAAAATAGCTGGTTGGCAATTTATTGTCATGTGTGCTGCAGCAATCGCAAACAATTTCAACAAGCTGCTTGGCATTTTTAGAAGATTCTCATTGCTGTAGAGAATGGTTGGCTGCCAGAAGAGCATTTATTCCAGAATCTCTACAAAGTTACAAATTACTCCCAAAGTTTGTGATACAGAAAGTGACATGCTCAGAAAATAAACATTCTCAAAGTTAGATTTGTTGAGATTTAAGATACCTTTGTTGAAGCCATGAATGTTGTTAGTTTCTTTTGCCACACATGACTCATTTTTCATTCCCTACTGCTTCTCTAAAATTCTTCTCAGCAATCCAAATTTGTCAAATGAAACAGAAAGATCATTCCACCATGAAACTTTTTTCCAGTGATTTATGTAGCAAGAAGCATCTATTTTGTGGTCATTCATTGAAATTCATCCACAAAGTGTGGGATAAATTTTGGCTGTGAGTTTCATGTATTGTATGAAATTGTCATTGTTCAGCATGAATCCAGTAATTTAAGGAAATTGTCTCTGATAAAGTTTCCAGAGTAGCTAAGCAGTTGATTTGTAATATTTTCATGAAACTGTTGAATGATAACTTTCTGATGTGCATTTATAAGTGAAAATCCCTCAGTTCATTAACATTTGCATGAACGAATTAAAAAAATATTATCAGAAGGGGATGCTGTGTGAAAACTATTAAGGGCATTTCTAAAACACAACCATACCTCAAATCCCTCTCACATTTCTATCAATAATTTAATAAAAGCTTGTTTCATGGGTTTCTTTCCAATTTTGGAAATAAAAACTGCTCTTGCAGGAAATAAGTTTCATCCAGCATTAAATATTGTGTTGCTCTGAAGATACAAAAGTATATTGGAACTTGGGAAGTGTGACACTCTGTGGAAACAAAGAAAACAGAAATACAGGAAAAAAACCCGCGTATAAGAACCTAGTGGATTAAGAACCTACAGGCTGAAATTTTTGAATTAAACCCCAATTTTATAAGAACCCATTCAGCCTGGAATTTGAATAGGTTCTTATTTTTAGAGAGAATGGGGTCTTATTCACAACAGAAGTTTGTGGAAGAATGAAAAAATGCTTATATTACCTGATGAGAAGCTTTTGAAAGATTTTATCTGGATTATATAAACATTTCGGATTCTTCCACAAATTTCTGTTGGGGAATATCTCATAAATTCAACTGATGTGATCTGACAGTAAATAATAGGCCTGAAGTTTGAATATGAAGAAAAGAAATTCCTGAAGGCCATGAATAAAGTAAGAACCAATTTAAGAACCCGAAGAGCCTCATTTTCCACTAAATACCCAAAACATAAGAACCTAGTTTAGTTAGGCTGACTTGCAAAATTGTAGGTTCTTATACGCGGGCTTTTACTGTAGCTTTGCACTGCTCATAGCAGCTAGGGTGTTACCAAATTTCAATTCAGGTTGTTTCCAACATAAATCAGTGATAAACACTTAGCATTGTTCAGTTCTCAAAATTTCAAAAACAAGTATTGTTCACAATTGATATCACAATCCATAATTGATAATCAACCAAGCAAACCAAGAATTTATTTATATGTTGATATTTCCAATATTTATTTGTGCTAATCCTTCCAAATAATCTCTTTCCTCTGCTTTATTTTGTCCAAAAAACAATCTTACTCAAACCAGGGGTTTTACTTGCAACTTTGCAAAACTTTTGTTCTGTCTTTTTTAAGATCTTGAATTTTTGTCTAAAGCCAGCATCACCAGATATTTTTCGTCTGAACATTTCTGAGTTACAAACTTTGGGAGTAATTTGTAACTTTGTAGAGCTTCTGGAATAAATGTTCTTCTGGCAGCCAATCATTCTCTACAGCAATGAGAATCTTCTAAAATTGCCAAGCAGCTTGTTGAAATTGTTTGCGATTGCTGCAGCACACATGACAATAAATTGCCAACCAGCTATTTTCAGCTTTAAAACTTCACTGACACTTCTTTCATTGAATGCAAGAAAATGGAAGTCAGTTACAATGCAGCATTCCTGTGATCACTTTCCATTGTAAACATCTGAAGTGGAGTCTTCTTGATGTGCTTTTTCAGTTGAACGGCCATGTGTCCAAAAATGTGGGGAGCTTGCCATCATTTTCTCCTACAAAGAGTGAATAATGTAAAAATAGATCCCCAAGCACATTCTATTTTCGAGTCACTTCTCTGTGTGAAATATTTACGGTGGAAACAACTCATTTTTGCAGAATATTGAATGAGAACCAGCAACGGAGAACGACAAAGAAACGATTGAAACAAAATAGGCCTACCTTGAGAAAGAACTGATTTCAACTTCAACGAGTATCAAGGAGAGCTTCCAATCTCTGCCGTGGTAAACGAACGAAAACCTCGTGCATGCTTCCTTCGAATTCCATGGAAATTGAGCGTACATACTAAAGTAAGGAATGACCCACAATGACCTGCAACGATCCACAATGACCCACAACGACCCACAATGACCTACACAACGACCCACAACGACCTGCAACAACCCACAACGATCCACAATGACCCAAAACGACCCACAATGACCTACACAATGACCCACAACGACCTGCAACAACCCACAACGATCCACAATGACCCACAACAACCCACAACCACCCACAATGACCTACCATGATCAAATAAAAAAGGTTGATTTCTTTCTACTCTCGAGTACCGAATAAACGGGAAGGGGTGAGAATAATCAGGGGCTTAAAATGATTCAATCTAATAAAAGTTGGGGCTTTAAACGACCGGGGGGGGGGGGGAGGAATTGGAAAAGATTGGAAATAGCATTTTCTTAGTAAACACGTATCTTTTTTCATATGTATTCACAAATTATGTTCACTATCATTGCAATTTTTCAATAGTTAATTAAAGGGGGGTTGGAATAAAGCGAGGGGTTTGGGAAATTTTTCAAAAATTTACAAGCAGAGGGGACGATTATTCGGTACTTGAGAGTACATTTGAAAACACAAAATCTTTTGAAAGAGGCCATCAAATGCATGTAACAAGCAATCTAGTTTCTAAAGAAAACCAAAGAAGGCCACATGACATGACTATGACATAACTATCATGAATAGTTTCTTAACATATACTTTTCCAGTACTAGTGTTTCTTAACTTATAGCGATCTGAGAGTTGAGTTTATTATGGGCAGTTTAAAAAAAAATACCCGTATACCCCGCCCCCACACCCTCCAATTCTCTTGTCATTCCTTCATTATTAATAGAATACATTTTCGATTTTTGACAATTCTAATGCAGTTGTTTATTATAAACCAATTTCTTATAAGAAACACATGTGTAACATCTACTCTGTACGCAATTTTGGCCTAATAATCATCTGTAAGTTTTGCTTACATCACAATGTAGGACCTTGACATTTTTTGAGGGAAGAGGGGCTAAATGAAAATGTCAAAACGTAATGAAAATAAGCACTTTGTTCTTCAGCATGAAATGAAGACCACAAGTACAGGCTGAGAAATGAAGAAAAGTCTAAAAATCGAAAAGAGGCAACAAATAATGGAACTGAGGCTAGTAATCATTATCTTTCATGGTAAAATCCTTTTGTTGCTGATTGCTGTTGGCGGTTGTGGGTCGTTGTGTAGGTCATTGTAGGTCAGTGGGTTGTTGTGGATCATTGTGGATCGTTGTGGATCATTGTGGATCGTTGTGGGTTGTTACAGGTCATTGTGGGTCATTCCTTACTTTAGTAAATACCGGAAATTGAGCACTCCACTTTGAGGCAATGTATTTACACAACCAGCAGCCCTGGAAGTGTTTTTCTTACTGAATGTCGAAGAAACTGATTTGAAATATGTTAGGCCAATGTTTGTTTCATCCCGAGGCCTGCGCGCGCTTCGCAGATTAATCCGGTTTGGCGGGAATTTCAAGGGTCCGGAATAACCCTTAGGCCGCATGATTGATTTTCTTTGGTCAGTCGCGTCTTTATTGGGAACGAAAAGCAAGAAGTAGAAATGAAATTAGACACTTTAAAGCCTCAGCTTTCTCCTGAGCTGATTTGTTGCAAAAAATGTTGACTCTGAGAATGTGATTTCAGGGACAGGAGCAGGGATGCCCGAAGCCTCGAAGCTCGCGGCCGCCATTATGGACTCATTTTGCCACTCAATTTTATTCGAACGTGATTATGACGTCAATATGCATATCATGTATTGGTGGTCAAGTAGGATAAGTTGCTGCAACACTTCAATTGGTGTAAATCAAAATTAAAGGTATTGGAACATTGATTTCCAGTCTGGAATTGATTTTCGGCTGTTGTGAGTGGCGTTTTGTCGTTCCTGGAGGTAAATATGAACTTCCTTGCGCTGGGCCTAAGCCCCCTCGAAGGAAGCGAGAGGTCCGTGGAATGACGACGTTTAAAAAAATTATTTCTCAAAAACCAGGTGGAGTAGACCAATGGGCAAGCAGCCCTAATTAGGAAATTTATTTGACAACCCAGATTAAAAATTTCTAAAGGTTCCTCAAAAGTATATTTTCGCGGCGAGCAAAATTCGAGAGGGTAGTTTTCCTATGGTTTTTCCCACAGCTTCGACTCGCGACGATCGCGACGCGGGAAATTGTTGATCACGTGGTCAAAAATGGAGCTCGTTGATTGGCTGTGGTGCAAAATGTAAACAAATGTAGTTCTAGTGCATACCATGCGTTTATTTGGAAATTTTGAGCCTTTCTTGAAAAATTCCTCATTTCAATTGTAAGGCGGATTTTAAATTTCACAGTGATATGGAAAAATATTGTATATCCTTGCCAAAAATGATTATTTCTACTTAAGCTCATGGTATACACTAGAGATTGGCATTGGTATTGTTATGGAAAAAACAGAATTTCTTTATCTCATTTCCCCATTGAGATATGATGTCACAAAAAGCAGGCATTCGCCGCTTAATTTATGCTAATTTATGCAAAACAAAGGAATGCATAAATTAAAATTTTTTGCTAAAGGGTCTTACTTTTTCATTATCTTTCCAATGCACCTATCTAAAATTACCTAATGTGTGTATATCAGAAAATAGAAATTTTGGTTGTAAACCACCTTAACCTGGCCACGCATTTTCAAAGAAAGTGACTTTAGCTTTGCTATTGGTAAGAAGTCAAGGAATTGCGACGAATTTTGCTCATATGACCGCACCCGCACCATTTAGACCACACCCACTTGGGGCCCCCTTAACTTATCCATGGCCGGTACAAAAATCAGAGCCAGTCCGCCACTGGGGTTAGGGTTAGGGTTAGAAGAAATCTGCTTCGAAATCCTCCTCCCAGACGATGTTTCCCTCTTACTGCTTTCATAAAAGTAATACGTCATCGTAGACCTTTGTACGCGAGTCAACCATAGGTTCACCTTTGATTTTTTTCAGGGTGGCTCAACAATTTTGTGAGAGATTGCACTGCACGAACATATCAAAAAGTAGCCTGCGTGCAGACTCAACTCCTTCGAGGAGTTGAGTCTGAACGCAGGCTAATCAAAAAGTCAATTCAAGTCAAAAAGTGGGTTTCTTAAAAATATCCAATTCAATGAAAATTATAGACGAAGGTCTAGTGTTGAAGTCATGAATATTTTGAGGCTGCAAAATACTTTGAAGACGCAGAAGAATCGCGACGCAACACAAAGGCGTTGATATTCTGAATAGAATCGTTCGCAATGCCGATTTTGAACTGATTTGAAATCATAACAGCCGATATTTCATTATGGAAAGGATTGATGACGATGAAGCGCATGAATTGGCTGCCAAGTTGGTACACACCATCAAATCGAATGTGGGCCTAGGCCTAGGCCTAGGCCTAAGGTACAGAGATTCGCGCAAACAGGTGGTGCAGCAAAATTATGATGTAACAGACGAAAAGAGACACAGATGCAAAGAAGAATGTTCTGCTGGTGAGCCTACATGTTTAGAGTTTGCTGAGCTAAATTCCAAAGATAGTGGAGAAATCGCAGAACCCTGCTGGACCAGTAGATCCATGAATCACAATCGTCAACAACTTCATAATAATTGTTGCGATAGGCCTAGCTCCAAGATGCTTTTGAAAGGCCCAGATGAACAACAAAGCGAGGCAAGACAATTTTTAGGAGGCCAAGCTTTTATTCAGGATAACGTGCAAGTAGCTGCAACGCCAGATTGTGATTATGCAAGTAGTTTGATAAGCAACAAAGAAAAATGTGTGGCCAAAAGTATTGCTTATACTGGTGTTGGGAGTGTTCCTGATCTCGCAAACCGACAAACCAATGCCAATGGTCACACAGATGGAAGAGACAAATGGAAGGGGGCTTGCAGACTGGAATGTCCAACAAGCGATGAAATTTTTGAAATATGGGGCTTTGATGAAGAGCAAAGAAAGCAAGCAAAATGGTATTTGTCAGACAATGCTGAGGAAGGGTCTATCATGCACGAAAAAGAAAATATTCCTCTTCTAGGCCAAAACTACCAACCAGATAGAGCTTTTGACAAGGGCACTCTAGGAATAGGTAGAACCGGAAATGTTGATAGTGAACTCAACTCAACAACAGCATCATTTGGGGATATGACAAATGTTAAAAAAAACTACACTGTTAGTGCTTCTGATGACCAACTTCCTTTTGAGGAGGAACATCAGAAGCAGAAAGGTAAGGAAACACAAAATATATTGGTTGGTTCCGAGGAAAAACTTTGTAAAGTCTGCCCAGATTGCAGTGGAGTTAATCTGCAAAATGCAAATTGGTGTGAGGAATGTGGAAAGGCTCTTGTCACAGTGCAAATAACAAGAAAATCAAATGCTCAACAAAGTAACTTATTACCTAATGCGCTGCCTGTGGATATAGAAAAACAGATTGCAATTAGCAACACAATATTTTCCTCCAAACTCAACCCAAATAGTGCTGAGTTTGTATCTGCATTTGCAAAAAAAATAGAAGGAACACCTCTATTGGACAATGATTTGCCTTTTAGATATGACACAGTGACTGGTAATGAGAAAGTTTCTGGAAGCGGTTGGGAAGATATTGCAAGAAACAGATACATGCCTGATCCAGTTGCATCATTTGAATTGCATCATCTTGAAAGTAGCAAAGTTGGCAAGAGAAATACATGGAAGGTTGAACAGCAGCATTCAGCAAACTTGATTGATAGCAAGAAATTGTCCAGGAAGAGGGACACAAATGTAAGAAAATGGAAAGGGGATAACCAAAAAGAAAGAAGCTATTCATCTGATAAAATACCAAGCACTTTTAATCAATATTCTTATCTGGGCTCATTTGAGCCAGCACCTAAAGGATATGTTTCTTCAGTTAACCCAAAGGGTGAACAAACAATCTACTATCAGTCACCCTCTTCAAATCCAGAATCATTAAGGTACAATCAAGCATCACACTCTTTTGGTATGGAAAGTCAGAGGGAGAGAAGTGCAAGCTGTTGCAATGTAACACAGAATTCCCCTTGTGGAAATTTCCTACAAATGTCTTATTCTGCAGTTGGTAATGTGGACACTCACAGAGGAATTCACCAGCCATTTGATGATAATTTTCAAAGATTGAATCCATCAGCTGTTTATCAAAGATTTGATTTTCAAAATCCTGCTTTTGAGAATTCATCAATGGGACTGTTTGATTCCTTTGATGAAGCACAATTTTCAAGAGACCTTGTTCAGTCACAACTAAATAATCAAATTGAACTTCTTTATGGAAATTGGGAGGCTCCTCCAGCACATTGTGTAGGTTCAACAGATAATGGTACGTGTTATCGACCATTAGTTGCATACCCCCAGCATGTCTCTCAAAAACGAGATTTGCAGTCATGGAGAATGTACAGGAAAAAGAAAGTTGTTGACAATTTTATTGATTCACCAAGAATGCCAAGAAGTGTCACAAGGAAAGGCAAGCACCATGCCAAAAGCAAGAAGACAGAAAGACAAAATGGTTATTCTGAAGTAAAGGCTAAAGCACATCATATTACACATGTAAGTTTCTTTTTTGTCCTGTAGGTGAGTCTGCACCCTCTAAGTGTCAACTTGATGTTTGAAATTTTCCATTTAATTCTATATGCTTCTGATTCTCTCTGAAATTAGCATTAACCCAAACGTTATATCCTCAAGTTGCTCAGAAACAGTAAATTAGTTTGCGACATACTGGCACTTTCACTATTAAGGTTAATGGCACTATTTTCATAAGAAAGCGGCGCCAGCTAGTTAAACAAACTTTGCAGTTTTGGTAAGTAAACAGGGAATTAGATGGAACCATTCAAGGCATATAGTTTAAAAAAGATTTCACTGATGGCTGGTTAATTTTTCTTTTGCTTAATGCTTATGGCTTAAAGGACAAGTCCGGAGTTGGTATGATTGATGATGAAATACAAGATAATACTGCTATGAATGATATATGATACTTTTTCCACTATTTTTCACCTTCTCCTTGTGAAATTACTTTTCAAATATTATAAGCAATTTGAGCGAAGTGACGTCATACCGTGCAAACGAAAACGAGGCTGTGCGATTAACTTTTTGCCTCTTAATCGCTGCTAGCCTCTTTATCCATTACTCATGCATTGAAAATGGCATGAGAACACGATAAAGAGGCTTGCAAGGATAAAGAGGCGAAAAAACAATCACACAGCCTCGTTTTCGTTTGCGCGATATGACATCACTTCTCTCAAATGGCTGATTTGAATCTAAGTAATTTCACAAGAAGTAGGCGAAAAATAGTGGAAAAAGTATCATACATCACTCATAGCAGTATTATCTCGTATTTTATCATCAATCATACCAACCCCGGACTTGTCCTTTAAGGTTATGGTAAACATTTTCAGGGTGAAAATGTTCAGATTCTTCATATTCAAGAAGCCCAAATTTTAAGACGCACAAAGATACCGTTTTTGACAGTAAACAGAAATGTTGAAAAAGCAGAAATCTGGATCAAAGACAGGAAACTATCAATTTTCTCTGAAAGTTTTCCCATGTGGTTGAAATGCTAACCCTGGTCTATTTGACCTGTTAAGCCTGCCGTGTGGAGGACAATGATGAACCCACATTGTGTTTTTCGCTCCCTTTGTTTAAGATTACTGTACCGCTGGGGTACCGCTTCAATGACCTGACCACTCTTGGTGTTTTCTCTCGTGAAAGTCACAAACACTGCATAACATGTATAGACTCTGCATGATTTGATTCATCATTAAATGGAGAGTATTTATGAGCAAAAAGAGAATACAAATATCCAAGAACTGTGCGCTCTACACCCAAAAACTTGAAAATTGACCTTCCCCCCTTCTAACCCTATCTGTACCTCCATATAAGTTTTGTATCAGCTTCACTCTGATTTTGCATTCTTAACGTATTAATCTAGCAAATTTGATCTCAGATTTCCTTTGGTGTCTTACCTTTGGACTAATTGATAATACAGTTTTGCCCTTCGCATCCCTGGCCTCGTTTTATTGTTCATTCCAATATCAAATTTGCTTCTTTGTTAAACTTTGTTTCCCTGCCAATACACCAATTTCTAAATTTTGAACCATGCAATTTTTCTCAAAATTGAAACACACTTAGGTCCCCCTATATGCTTGCCTTATTCTGTCTGGCTGCCAAATTTTAGCCAATTATTATGTTAAGCTGTTGGGTACAGGAAAGTATGAATGCTCAGTTGTCCTATTAACCATGTCTTATACCAAAAACAACTAACAGTTTTGTGGTTTTTTTCTCACGTTTTTTGTTATGCCAGCACCTCTAAGAGAACCATTATGGAATTAAGGTCATCTTGACCTTTTGATGCCATTCCTGCCACTGTAATTAGGGCTGTTTATTGTACGTTTTGAACCTTGTACATTGTATTGTATCTATTTTTATATTATAAACTTGTAAATATTCGCAATTGATGTTCCCAATGATCCACACATACATACTGGGTGTCCCAAAATAATGTATACAG
Source organism: Aurelia coerulea (assembly GCA_039566865.1). Taxonomy (NCBI): domain Eukaryota; kingdom Metazoa; phylum Cnidaria; class Scyphozoa; order Semaeostomeae; family Ulmaridae; genus Aurelia; species Aurelia coerulea. Next base: position 9,841,595 of record CM076960.1, on the reverse strand, counting down.
ATTTGGTTGAATCCAGCGATGCGAAGTTGCCTTTAATCAATGGCTAATCACTGTCAAAATTTTCCTTGATAGTTAACTTGAACATAGATACCTCATATGTTGGTATTGGTGCATTGCGAGCAGAAATATCAATCTTGTAAGCTCAAATTTGCGTCCACTTGCCTTTTGGCCCAAGCAAATCCCTGAAGAACATCGAAAATAAGAACTGAAATTATGATAAATTAAGAAACTTGCCATTAGGTGACTGGGGGTGACTGGGGGGTGACTTCTGGAAAACAGAATAACACAAGGTCTAATATTGCTCAAATTTTATAAAGGCTATCGTTGATTTATATGCTGTGCCTTAACCCTATCAAGCCTGGGGGGGGGGCTGAATCAGCCCCCCCCCCTAGCGGCTTTTCTTCTGTGGATTTTTAAGTAGTGCACTTACAATGCTGAAACTTTCTGACTTTTAGTTTTTATCCTTCTTATAATCAAAAATGAACTTTTTAGAAAAATTAAATTCATTCCAGGGGGTAAACACGATCAATTTTTGAGAGATGTCTGTGCAAAATTTCAATAAATGCTAATAAAATCTACAGCAAATGCAGGAAAACAATGAAATTGGAGGAATATATGCTACTTTTGATCCTCTATCCAACTGCATAATTTGTTTTTAATTTAAACGTATGATTATGCGTATTTTGGCTGTACACATGCGCACATTCTTTGAATTCCTGTGTGATGACGTCATCACTTTTTACAAATTTTTCTTTGCAAGGCAAAAGCTATTTGACCATAGAATACACTAAAATTAGACCCATGTCCTTATTGCCTTTCGTTTTCTCACAATCAACGATTTAAAATTTTTAGTACTGAACCCTATTGACTTTTTGAGCGTATATGAAATGCGTCAAACGTACGCTCAAATTCGACATTAACTTATCCATTTACATCTCATTCCGAGATATCCGAGATTTCCGAGATGTCCGCGTTTTCGAGTATGCATAGGGTATACTCGAAAACGCGGACATCTCGGAAATCTCGGATATCTCGGAATGAGATGTAAATGGATAAGTTAAAGTCGAATTTGAGCGTAAGTTTGATGCATTTCATCGCTTTACGAGCAAAGCACAATGTTACGACCGTACTTGTCCTACTTTCCAGACAAATTACTGTGAACAGAAGGACAGAAGGGTAGAACAGAAAGATACCATTGGTGTGCATCAACTGTATGTTTTTGTTGATTGTGTATTAAAGCAATGCATGCAACAGGTCAGGCAAAACACTATCCAAACAACAAATGCCAAGCAATCATTGTCACGGCATTCAATGACGCCATAACAGTACATTTTAACATTTCCGTGTTTTCGAGTATGGCTTATGTCTACTCAAAAACACAGAACTCTCGGAAATCACGGAAACCTCGGAACAGGTTCGTTCCGAGAGATCCGAGAGTTCCGAGAGTTCCGTGTTTTCGACCTGGCCCAATGTGGCCAACATGTTGCTCCTGTTACTCCTTTATGTACCGGGTGTTTATGTGCTTATAGCGAAAGAAGAAGGGTAAATCTAAAGTTCTGTCGCTTAGATTATATTTATTTGATTCAGGAGCGGAGCAGAAGGCATTGTAATTATCGCGTCTTTAGGGCTTAAAATGAAACGATTACAAAACAGCTCCTAAATCAAATAATCATAATCTAAGCGACAGAACTTTAGATTTACCCTTCCTCTTTCGCTATAAGCACATAACTTCCTTTAAAAACCATCTTTCGCTTGCACAAGGCGAGAGTTTGCCCTACCAGTTTAGGGGAAACTTTTGCGGCTTTGTTTGTTTTGAATTACTGGTTGAGAGAATTTCCTTTGTCTGCAGCCGCTAATCGCTTTGAATTGAGGTGTCAATCAAACGCAACTGTTGCTATTGTATTACAAAATCTGCTCTTGTTACCGGGTGTCCCAAAATGATGTATTATCGTTTGATTGCTAATATCTCCATAACCAATGAACAGATTTTCAAAAACTTTATTTTATCCGATTGCCGAAAGGCTAGATTGTATTTGAGGATGTTGGCTGTGGTTTAGGCCAATTTCTTCATGTCCAAAAGAAGATCGGTAAACCTGCTCAAATTTAAGCCTTAGATGGCATGAAAAAGAAACAGCGTTCTTTCCCAGTCAACATTTTAGATGTGATGCAAAAGGCTTAACTTATATGTCGCTCAGAGAATATATGTCGTTCAGAGAATGCGAATTCAGTCAATACTGAGTTCAGAGAATACGGATACGAGTTCAGCCTTTTGTATGACATCTAAAATATTGACTGGAAAATAGGCCGTTTCTTTCTCATGCCATCTAAGGCTTGAATTCGAGCAAGTTTATCGATCTTCTTTTCGACATGAAAACGTCGTCGTAAAACCGCAACCAACATCTTAGAATACAATTTAGCCTTTAGACAATCAAATAAAACGAAGTTTTTGAAAATCGGTTCATTGGTTATGGTCATGTAAGCAATCAAACAATAATACATCATTTTGGGACACCCGGTATTTAGCACAGAGTTCAGAATGATGTAATTAGTATCAAAACTACAAGATCTATTTAACAGGAAATCAAAGCCACTTGAAACCTTTAACCTTGAGTCATCAACTTTTCTCCCGATGAAAGTATTTTTTTCCTAAGTGAGAAAACATTGCTTTAAATTGCTGACAATTCACTAAAAAATAAAGGAAAATTCCTTGAAATTGTCAGAAATTGTAGGAATATCTAAAAATCCAAAAACTGATGGGGCACTGCAAACTTAAATGTGTTAGTTGTTTTTGAAGCCCTAATTGCCTGACCTGGATTACATTGTGGTTTAAGTTTATTGGATATATATGCAAACTTGAATGAGCATTAGAAAGAAACACAGAAATATGCTATTTCCAGGTCTGAAAAAACTATTTTGTACCCAAGGAGCCAATATAATTGCTCTAAATTTTACACAACATACGGTGATCCGGAACAAAAGAAAGTTTGGAAAAAATACTAAAATATGAAGTTTCAAAATCTGAATTTATCTCATGCCCATATCATGAAGCACACTCTGAAGGTTTATCAAACACAACAACTTTTTAAATTGGACAACTAATAGCCAAGAAAACGATTTTTGAATTTTGGGGTAATTTTTTTTTTGATATGTTTACATAAGCACTTCAGAAATAAAACTGCCTGGACTGAATTTTCAAAGCAATATTTTTCTGCTTAGAAAGATCCGAAAATTTTCGTTTTGATCTTATTGCAATCCTCTAGTTATGTATTTTCATGTAATCTCAACGTTGATTGGAAATATGTATATTTTCGTTCATTTTTGTGTAATTCATAATTGCAGAAATTTTGCAAAATTGAGGCAAAATGTATTTACCAAAAAAATTACAAAATTAATGCCTTTATTTGTGCAAGTCTCTACAACAGGGTTTGTTCCAATTCGTACTCAAAAAAGAATTATGGCCATACTTATTTTTGTGGTACAACAGAGATTTTTGAGACTTTGTCAACGTTTTCTGCAATAAAAATATATCAACACCTGCTAAAGCCTTCAAACTGACTCAACTCCATCTCTTTGACATACAGTCATGAAATGTGTTTCATTTTTTAACATAATATCACTGTTTTCGAGCATTTTTTTTGTCACACCACCAAAACACGTTTTTTATCGTAACTACCACGAGTGAGGGACTTGAAGACTTTACTAGTGTAAAAATTGTTATCAGAATGATGAAAGTAAATGATTTTCATCACTTCTTCAAGCCCAAAATTTGTGGTAGTTATGATGGAAAACACGTTTTTCTTTGTTTTTGCTGATTGGACGATTAAAGAATTCTTGAAAACAGTGATTTCCTGTATATCAATGAAACACAAAGCTTTCTGAAGATTGGATGTCATGACTCCATGTCAAAGAGATGGAGTTAGATTTGTTTGAAGGCTTTAGCAGGCGTCGATATATTTTATTGGAGAAAACATTGAAAACATCTAAAAAATCTCCGTTGTACCACAAAAATTAGAATGGCCATAATCCTTTTTGAGTACGATTATAACAAACCGTTCGGTAGAAACTTGCACAAACAGTAGTTTTAATTTTGTAATTTTTGGTAAGTACATTTTGCCCCAATTTTACATTCAGCTGTTGAATTTTTAAAACGATTTTTAAAGATATGAATTTTACAAATTTCCACCATTATGAATTACATAAAAATGAACCAAAATGTAAATAGTACCAACCCAGAGGGGGGGGGGGGGGGGTACTCAGTTATATTTAGGATAGGGGTGCTCAGGCTGAGGTACAACGCATCAACCCAAAAAAATAATTTCTACCGTGTATATAGACCCAAAAAAATAATTTTTCCTATCTTTTTCCCATTCTTTTTCCTTTTTTCATATTTGAGACCCAAAAAAGTAAGCCAGAATTTCAGGAACCCAAAAAAATAACTGTACAAATGATTGACCCAAAAAAATAATCCTTGCCCAAATTTTAGACCCAAAAAAGTAACCTGACCACCCCTATCCTGAATAAACCAGAGTACCCCCCTGGGAGTTCCAATCAACGTCCAGATTTCACGAAAGTACATGACTAGAGGATTGAAATAAGATCAAAACGAAAATTGTCGGACTTTTCTGAGCAGAGGAATCAGAGAAATTTTGGTTTGAAACTTCAGTCCAGGTAGTGTTATTCCGAAAGTACTGATGCAAACAAATCAACGAATTAGGCCTCACTTCAAAATCATTTTCTTGTCTATCCGTTGTCCCATTTTGAATTGTGTTGTGTCTCATAAACCTTCAGAGTGTGCTTCATGATATGGGCATGAAATAAATTGTAAGTTTGAAACTTCATGTTTTGGTATTTCTCCTCTGGTATGTTTTTTTTATAGCCGAATTTAACTGAGAAAGGGCAAACGAAATATTTGCAATTACACTACAGCGTATATTTTCTTAGTAATTATGAATTTAAACAATCTGAGACGCGCTTAGGTAGCTTAGGATCTACACTTCTTTCTGATGTTAGTTAGATTTGGTTAGCATGCTCGTAAGGGTACCAGCATGCCCTTTTAGCAGTAAATCTACCTGGAAATTTCCTTTCATGATATTTGCCCATTATTTTAGTATGGTTAGAACACAGGAAGCCCAGTCAAAAAGATTATTAGCCTACGGGATGTCTCAAAAAAAGTACCCCCTTTTCACTGGAAATAGGAACCAAACAATAAGATATCATTACTCCCCGAGTTCACAGCTAAATTTATCAATCTTCAACTTAGATGCACATTCCTTGCATTTAGAAATCTTCCACCAAACACCGTAGTTACAGGCTCGCAAAGTCAAAAATTTACAGTGCACCCAAAACAAAAGTTTTGAAAAAGGGCCTAACCATGATTTGTATCGTGGAAATTTTCTAAGGTACGTGTAGGCTTTAAGTTACGGTTTTTTGCTTTTGAAAAGAGTAAAAGATGCACGAAAATGGCACTGATTAAACAAATATAGTAAAATGTGGTAAGATGATAAAGTCGTGCCACATCTCCAAAATAAGCGTGCACGTGCTCCTTTTCCTCTTCTTTAATACAAGAAAAGCTTGGGATCGAATGCAATGCAAGGACCGATTCATTAAAAGAAAATCACTTCAAGAACAATGGAAGTAATTCAAGGTATAAATCCTTTCAAAAATGAAAAGTAAAGGTCAAAGTTGAAAATTCGTTAGCAAAATACCTGTTTGGTGTCAAATTTTGGCTAGGCCATTTCTCAAAACCTCTGGTTTCAGGTGCACTCCAAATTTTGACCTTGTGAACTGATATCTCCGGTGTTTGGTGGTCGATTTCAAAATGCAAGGTATGTGCATTTAAGTTGAAGACCAACAAATCAACAAATGTAGCCATGGTTTCGAAAAGTCCTGAAATGTTATCGTTTTGTTGCTTTGTTCAGTCAAATGGGGGTACTTTTTTGAGACACCCGGTAGAAATTAGCAAAAAGAAGTTACCTAGACAAAACTGGTAGGGGGCTATGTTAGCCCCCTAATCCAGATAGGGCTACTGGTTCATGATTTAGCAATTTGATGACGTCACAACTTTAAAACTAGCAGCAATTCTATATATGCTGCAATTCTCAAAGCAGTAATGATTTCAAACATTCTCTCCGTGGGATGATGGCAAATTAAATGAAGTTCCCGTTGATCAATTCAGTTAAAGAACGGGGCAATAGCATTTGACACGAATGATTTTTAATTTTTGCAAATGTTCGAGCCCTATGCTATTTTGAGTAAGATTTTGTATACCAGATGAGCCAGAAAAAATTCCCACCTGTGAACATTTGTAGCACTGGTACTACTTGCTGAATTGGAATGAATAAAATTTTGCTTGTTTGCTGAGGGGTTAAAGTATTTTTGTAATGTTTTTCATATTTTTATGAGCACTGGAAACATAGGTAGATTAGACTTGATAGAAATTGTTGCAAAAAGTCTGAAAAAAACCTAAAACACTTGATCCAATCATGAAGAAACTTTGTGTACAGAACAAAGAAAGTTTACTTGTTCACAGGTGACTTGTTTTTTGTTTGTTTGTTGACTTATTTTATAACGATTACATACATCTAGCTGGTCATATGCAATTTCATATGTGCAAAGCAAACTAATCCAAATTGATAAATAACTAAATAATTTCATAGATAAATGTATACACGAATAGAAATCTTTACAGAATAGATATTTTTAAAAGTAACTGTAGAGAGAAATACTGGCATGCATTGCGAGTTTAGGCCATCCCACATGTTTATTATATGTTTAAAACTACTTGCATTTTTGGTAGATTTTACTTCATTCGGCAATCATTCCAGATTTGAGGTCCCAATCCACCTAATACTTGCGCCCCAACAGTAATAATAATATTCTTTTAGCGCTTATAGACCATGGAATAGACTTGGACCAAGTCTACCTAATACTTTACTCTCTACAATGCTACCCACTGGTCAGTTTAGCTGAGAAATATAAAAGGAAAGATCTCGCACAATTTCATAGAGATTTTAAACGACGTGTCAAAGAGGCTTAAACGAAAATTTTGGGCCTCGGTCGAGGATTTGAAAAAGAATTAGACGAATCGGATGTGTGACTCATACTTTACTCTCTACAATGCTACCCACTGGTCAGTTTAGCTGAGAATATAAAATCTCCTTTAGACAATAAAGATTTGGTAGTGGAATATTTATTGATCTCCAAAAAACTTTTGATACTTTAAACCATGATATTCTTTTAATTAAAGGCATTGAGTCATGGTAAATAGACCGCGTATACCCAAATTGCAAAAATTGCTGAGTCATGATGATAGCTTAGACTGATTGCAAGTTCGTAGTTATTGCTATTGATAGGCTGATGGACGCTATAACTACGACTCATGGACTTTCACATTGAAAATTGGGACGAAACTGTTTTCCTCGATTTCATGTCCGATATGGAAACCATAGCAACGCTGTATGAAAAGGCGAGTAATGGCGGTGGGCCTAAATTGTCAGCTCAATCGTCAGATAATAAAACGCCTCAAAATTCAAGTTTTGAGTGACGTTAGCAATGAACAAAAGCCACAAGTATTCGCATGAATGTTTCTTTAATCTAACAATTAACAAACCTTTCAGTTTCAACAAGAATTTCCTCATTTTGAAGGCAATCTTCATCTAGCAATAGTGCACGCCAACACGCTGCAGCTCCTGAATTTCTCCAACTACCGAAAAGAGGCCATTAACCTCGTTTCCAAGGGCACAGAAAAATCTGTGCGCCCATCGTTTATTTTCGTCCCACTTTTTGATGTGAAAGTCCATAAGTCCCAGTTTGAGCAAAGTATATATTGTTGTGTTGTTGTCATTGATGTTGCTGTTGTTGTTGCGATAACTGGGACTATTTCGTGAGTCTAATGATAGCTTACGCCAATCTAATTGGCTGTTATGCAAACTGCACACGTGAGCAAGACTGAATTATGTTTTTTATGCGCGCGCAGATATCCCTCGAAACCGAGGCAATGGGAAAATCAGAATTATTACAAACGCTCCTTTCCTCAATTCTAGAACTGACCACAGCTGAAACCATAACAGCAACAACAACGAGCATAGGTGAAGGTCACATGGAAAGAGCTTAAACAGAAAAATCTGTGCGCCCATTGTTTATTTTCGTCCCACTTTTTGATGTGAAAGTCCATAAGTCCCAGTTTGAGCAAAAGTATATATTGTTGTTGTTGTTGTCATTGATGTTGCTGTTGTTGTTGCGATAACTGGGACTATTTCGTGAGTCTAATGATAGCTTACGCCAATCTAATTGGCTGTTATGCAAACTGCACACGTGAGCAAGACTGAATTATGTTTTTATGCGCGCGCAGATATCCCTCGAAACCGAGGCAATGGGGAAATCAGAATTATTACAAATGCTCCATTCCTCAATTCTAGAACTGACCACAGCTGAAACCATAACAGCAACAACAACGAGCATAGGTGAAGGTCACATGGAAAGAGCTTAAACTGAAATACCTGAAATGCGGAGAACATCCCAAAACAAAAACAAGACAGTTATACACACAAGTAACCCGCGGAGTTTTACAAAGTTTATTAATCGCAAGCCAGTGTTGTAAAGAAATCAAACTATTTGATTCTGGGCAATAAAAATCTCTTGCAAAGCCTGGAGTTTCTGCTCTCTCAACTAACCCTTCGATGGACTAAAACTTCCCGCCCGACGTGCGTCACTGCGAGTAACATCGATGAGCGAGTAATATTTTCTGAACGCAGTCATGCTTACCTTGAAGTAAAAATTGTTCTGTAAAATGTAAAAAATTAGCTTTGCTCAACGACCAATTTGCCATAAAGGGAATACAAACATGAAATCAATGTCACAAGAAATTTGCGATATACTTCAAAACGACGAGAATTTTGGCCTAATCTATCATAAACTGATCCCCTGGTACATCGAACCAAACATCAAGTAATCAATACTAACATAGGCTAAGGACGGGGGGTATAATTTTGACTTCACCTTGAGCTGTTGTCGTTGCTCTCCATTGTTTGCGGCTGCTAGATTGTAAACAAACAAAGATGGCTGGCTGGGAAATCAGCATAAAACCAACACGTAGATATCTAATTTTTACAATGTGATCCCCTATTTTCCCGGCGGTACCGATACGATTTTCTGACAGCCAAATAAAATTTCGATCAATACAAAAAGTTTCCTGAAAAGGCTGCGGCCAGATTTTTTGCAAATTACATAGAAATTCGATCAATTTTTCCTCACTATTTTTGAACCAAAATCTAGTAACCTTGAAATTTCTTGGCTTGTTAGGCTCAGAAAAGTCAAATAGGCTTGCAATTCAATGAAATAAACAACAAAGTATCTACCTCTTCAAAAATAATTCTACTGCTTGTTTATTTCAAGGATTTTGAACACTAGGAGGGTTTACTTTGGCAGACCAAAATACTTAGGCCGATAACCATGTGAAGATCACCGGTACTTCGATAAAAAATTGAAGTATGATCCCCTATTTTCCCGAATAGCTCACCTGGCTCAAAATGTTGCTCAGATCTTGAAGAAGGATTTCAGAGATGATGGTGAAAAGGCTGCGGCCAGTTTTGGAGTATTTTACAAAACATTAAATCCTTGAATTCTTCGTCTTTTGTGACAATCACCACGATATATATTCCACGTGTTTGGAGCCCTTTAAAATGTTTGATTAACTTCAGCTCTCGTCCAAGTAATCTTTAACTTCCAACCTGTGCATTTAGCCAAGTACCGAAGACAATAGGCCAATTCCCAGGGGTCAGGAATCTTCGAAAGTCTATTGTTTGTTTTTCCTGGCAACTTTCCAGATTCACAGATTCCAACTAAATGCGGGGGGCAAGGTCCTGTCGGTCAGCGGCAAAAACATAATTCAGTCTTGCTGCACACGTGATATTGTAACGTCGCAATGGGCTAAGGTTAGCCGACGTAGCCTCGTATTTGTGAAGTTGATGTATGATCACATGTAAACAGACTGATCACATGAAAGCAGACAAACCCCCAGCGGAGAATCGCTATTTACCATGACTCAATGCCTTTAAGCTGGAACATTATGGAATGAGAGGAACTGCTTGGAATTAGTTTGCGTCATATTTAAGTGAGCGCAAGCGATTTGTTTCAGTTAACGGTCATTCATCTTCAACATATGACATATCATGTGGTGTTCCTCGGAGATCAGTTCTGGGTCCTCTACTATTCCTTATTTATGTGCATGACTCACCAAACCCTTCTAAGGTATTATCTTTCTTCTTATTTGCTGATGATTCCAATGTTTATTTTGAATCTGATGATCTCACAAGATTGACCAAAAAAATCAACGAGGAACTAAATAAAATCAATTCCTGGCTGGATTGTAACAAACTTGCACTAAATATTGACAAAACGATTTTTGTATTTTTCCATTCACCTAGAAAGAAGTTGCCAAACTTGATAAACCTCAGATTTGGCAAGAAAAGCATCAAAAAGACTAAATATGTTAAGTTATTGGGTCCTTGTTGATGAGCATCTCTCATGGACATACCACATCAGTGAATTTCGTAAAAAACTTTCCAGAACAAGTAGACTTTTCTTCAAACTTAGACATTATATTCCATTGCCTACCCTTGTCTGTTTGTACAATTCACTTTTTTTATCTTTTCAATTATGGTATTACCGTCTGGGGTCTTACTTTTGACACTTACCTCGTCCATTATTTCTTTTCCGGAAGAAAATTCTCAGATGCACAAGATTCCAACCATTTACTGCCCCATCTGCACCTTTATTTCATTCATTAAAGATATCTAAACTTGAAGATATGATTGACTTGAATATTTAACATTTGTCTTTAAAGCCATCAATAAACTGTCACCAATCTACTTTCATAAATATTTCACTCCAAACTCTTCTACCCATTGGTTTGGAACTCTTCAGGCCACCAGAGATGACCTATTCATTTCTCTAAAAAGGACCACCCTCAATTGACTCAAAAAAGTTCAATGTTTTGGTTCTAAATTGTGGAATACTGTTCCACTTTTCATACGTGCTGCTGGTTCTATTTCAATTTTTCGCTCTAAACTAAAAGCTCATTTCATTGACTCATTATGTCTAATTTGAAAAATTGTCGAGGTTCATCTGGTTTATGTTTGATTTATAAAGTTTTTCGTTTCTTTGCTTTTTGTGGGGGGGGGGGCTCTCTCTCTAAATTTGTTTACCCATTTAGAGGGCTCCTCCTTAATCAGTCTATCCTACATACAATCATGTAATGTTTTAGCCTATAGTTCTGCAACCCTGGATGTAGTTTTAGTATTGTAATCGTATTTAATTGTATTGTTATTGTTTAGAATTGTTTGTAGGATGGATTGATAATGAACTGAAACTGAAACCGATAAGGTTTTATACGCGGTTTTATACATCGCATCTATAAATGGCTGCTACATGCAAGCGCTTCACAGCAGATAATCGGAAGCTTTGACTGGATGAATTGAACTGGATGAGTGATATTTGTATGGTGTTTGCAATGATGTAAAAACGTATATTTTTGCAGAAGTGACCAATCAATTCACAATGTATGCACTTGCATCTATACAATATGGTAGATTTTTCTGTAATTTTTTTTCATTTTCCAATGTTAGGGTAATGAGAAAGAAAACCCTGCAGATGCCTACCAGCATGAAGGACCAGGGGTACAGCTTCACCCTCCAGTACCACCTCTGGCCCTAGAGGGTAAGCTAAATTTTGCTTTCTTCCTCATTTTATCTGAAGTAGGGGAGACCGGGGACGATTGTAACACTTTTTGGAAAATCAGCCGTAACGTCTAAATAATGGTCAATAGCGTTCTTGGGGATAGATAATATTATACTTGCATCTGTTGGAATGAGATAGAACTAAGTTTCATTCTTGTATAACCAATTTCGTGTCATCGTGAAAGTTTTAAAACCAGCGGTCAAGTGTTACAATTGCCCCGTAACACGGGGGCGATTGTAACACATGGTCGGGGCAATTGTAACACATCTTTAAAATCAGTACATAGAATCATTCACCGGCTATTTTTGTTTCTCAATGCAGAACATATGAATGCTAGGTATCCACTCTTCTCTTCATCTGTACTGAGACCAGAGATTTTGAAGCTAATATAGGGAAAGAAGTGTTTATTGGCCCAAAGCCTTTCTTGATCCTTTGAAAATACCCTTGTGTGGCGATCGGAGCTTCCATATTTCTTAACTTATTGCAATATCTTGACAGGGTTACGTGATATAAATTCATCTCTTTGGAATATTAAAAGCATTGTAAAAATCTGTAAAATGTATCTGTATTTAATCATTCGGAATTTTATTTATTTTTTACTTTTTTCTTACAAATTTTACTTTTTTAGATAGTAGGCTTGAATTAGCTCTTAGTTATAGCTATTGTATCTATATGTATATATGTCTTGTATGTATATATATATATGTAGGCCTACTTTAAATAAATGGATAATAATAATAATAATAATGGCAATGCATCGTACGGATTTTGCCTGATTTAAAACGCATCATGCTGCCTCTGGCAGTAAATGCAGATTTTCTCCTCGGTTTGTTATCCGTTTTCTGCTACGAACCATGTTCAAGGCAATTGAAAATACAAAAGATCTTTGATGTGAAACATTCCAATTCATCATCCCTCCCCTGAGGTTTAGAAAATGTGCACTATACGTTGGAAAGCTTGCTTTATTTCAGATCTCCAGACTTGTTGTTTCTTTGTTATAAAGCTCGATGAATCAATTGAACAAATGAATCAATTGTGAGAAAAAGTGTTTTATATCAAAGGAATTATTTTTTAAAAGTTTCAAAAATTCAACTCTATAATACTGCATGGATGCATGCTGTTCGCCTCGAATAGAAATTGAATCAAGACCAAGCCATCGGTCAGACACCGGGGCAATTGTAACAGCCCGTTACAATTGCCCCTGACCTGGTCAGCTTTCATTATACCCCATTTTCACATCTCATAAGCTGTGGAGCTTGAAAGTTTTAACGCAGCTTTGATCCTAAATAGATGTCATAGCTGTCTTGTGAAAATGAATTTTTTTACTCAAGAACAAAATCTCTCAGTCAAAAATTTACAGTGGAAGTACGTTTTTACTTTTGTGCTCAAAAACATGTTTTTTCCCCGATAATTGCACAAACTTGGATGAATATTCCTGTATCTCAAGTCATACGTAGAGGGTTAGAATGAGCATGTTCTGTGCAAAAATCAGATTTATTGCACTTTTCTGCTAGGCGTGAGAGCCAGTGTTACAATTGCCCCGTGTTACAATTGTCCCCGGTCTCCCCTACACGCCTTGCCCATATTATTAGCATGTCACGGAATTCCTCGCATTCTGATGCGAGGGAATTTTTCGGAGGTATAAAAGGCTAAGTATTCTTAAACAAGGATTCTTAAGAAATCAAAGGTTTTATGTCAGCAAGAATTCTTTTGAGTTTTTGTGCAATAACAGAATGCACAGTGATCCAGAATACGAAAATTAGGGAATAAACTGCAAAAAATGAATTTTTGAAAATGCAAAAAATGCACAACAGTCTTTACAGAGGACATCCTGAGGATTAACATAAAACAAACCGTTTTAAAATCGGACCACTGAGTGCGGAGAAATGTATTTTTGAAGTTGGCCTAAATTTCATATGGTTGTTTACACTGACATTTCCGGTACAAGTGTCAAAATAACATAAATTTCAAAATGTCGAAAGGTCATCTTGCCTTTGTCCGATTTTAGACTTTTTTCTTTTAAATGAAAGGTAATTCTTTCGTCTTTAATGCCATCTAGTTGCTGGATTCATACGGTAAAGGGTTATCCAAGAACTATGCAAAGTTATGTCCCTTGTACTCTACCCAAGAATCCTTTTTCAAAACTGGGAACTTCGATTTAAAAGTTGAAAACAAAAAAAGCAAGCGTTTGCAAGCCTTAACGACTAATTTTGCATTAAACTCCAACGTCTTGTGAATGCTTCTCTGAAATATTTCGTTCTGAGTCGTTCAAATTAATTGTCAAAAATTATTTCAAAATCGTTGGTAAAGGATTATGATGATTATGATGATACTTTAGTCAGTCAATTTATCAATTCCTTTATGCTAAAAACAAAGAGCAAAATCCCAATAATTTTCCTTGGAGTTTTCTCAAAGCATAAATAAAGTTTACAGACATTATGGAAAGAATAATTCATCGGATTGGATGCGAAAGTATTTTTTGTCAGAAAAGCAGTTTGAGGATATTTTCAAGAGCATCAAAAACAAAAGCTTTGTTCCTAAATATGAGACGAACTCTGCAGTTCTGCTAAAAAGAGTCACACCCCATAAGTCTCTCCATTCTTTCTTGTTAATCTTATTTGTGATAAAATGTATTTTTGTGACATTCTTTACATGCACATGTACTTATTGGTTCATTCTCTTTGGCTGCCACTGTTGTTTCTGCCCCCCCCCCTTTATATCACAATTCTCAGTACATTTTGCCATGGCTTTGTAGAAGTTGGAGCTAATATAACAAGCAGTTTTGCGATAATGGTAGTAATATCATTAATGATTTATTTTTCACAGAATAAGGAACACTATGAGACAGTATTTGGTTAATTTATTGTTTAGCGAATATAAATTTGTCGCTTGACACTCACGATAAAAAGATACCCTTTCAAATTAAAATCCCATCAGTAATTTTTCCTAGTAAGTCTGATAACTTAAAATGAAACTTTACTTATACTTTGAGAAAATGCCATGAAAATTATTGAAAATTTGCTCTTTGTTTTGGCAAATAGGAATCAAGAAGATGCCTGACTAAAATATTCATCATAATCATCATAACTTTCGCCAACCATTTTGAAAGAACTATTGACAATTAATTTGAACGACTCAGAACGAAAGATTTCAGGTAGACACTCAGAAGACGTTGGAGATTAATGCAAAATTAGTGGCTAAGGCTTGCACACGCTTGCATTTTTGTTTTCAACTTTTAAGTCGAAGTTCCCAGTTTTGAAAAAGGATTCTTGGGTAGAGTACAAGGGACATAACTTTGCATAGTTCTTGGATAACCCTTTACCGTATGAATCCAGCAACTAGATGGCATTAAAGACGAAAGAATTACCTTTCATTTAAAAGAAAAAAGTCTAAAATCGGACGAAGGCAAGATGACCTTTCGACGTTTTGAAATTTACGTTATTTTGACACTTGTACCGGAAATGTCAGTGTAAACAACCATATGAAATTTAGGCCAACTTCAAAAATACATTTCTCCGCACTCAGTGATCCAATTTTAAAACGGTTTGTTTTATGTTAATCCTCAGGATGTCCTCCATAAAGTCTGTGGTGTATTTTTTTAATTTTCGAAAATCTATTTTTTGCAATTTATTACATGCTCTGGATCACTGTGGAATGTTGTTGTGCAATCGGTCTTGTAATTTTTCAGTGCAGCATGGGCTGAAAGCGACTGCAATTGGCCCGTTGCTGAAGCCAAACAGACCAATGATACATCTCCTCATCTCAAGTACTTTCGGCTTTTCTCCACGCAGGGAATCATATTTTACGTCTTGGCAAGGGTGTTAGGACACGAACGTGTTGATTATATATTTGTTTACCTTGTTTTGATCCTTATCTTGATTTCTTGTCTTCTTTGCTTCTCTGTTTCGTCTTCAACTGGTGTGTGCAACTGAACGGTTTATTAGGCCTAAATTCCTCGTGTTATTTGAATATATCCTCCTTTTATTCCTGTGTCTTAGCGCGCCTTCGCAGAAGAAAGGTTTCAAACCGCAGTGCCATACTAAATACTTATGGGAGAGCCATCACCGCAAACTCTCATAAAGCCTTTTCGTCAAATGCGCAACACTTTTTGATGACGTCTGCCCGGGCAGACGTCATCAGTCATGTGATAGTTTTTGGCTTTCGAGCTTGGATTTCAGGAGGTTTCAACTGGAGGGTTTCAGTGTGCGGGAAATTTTGAATTGTATCCAACGCATGATAGGAGCCACAGGTGTGCTATGAGGTTTCGGCAGTGATGATCAGGTAACGATAAATATGGAGAATTTGACCAAATATGAGTTTGATAGCATGCAAGCTGCGAGAACAATATCATTCACGACCAAATAGCCAAACTATGAAGTGGTATGGCCTAGCTGGTTTGATACTTTGAGTTCAAGGAAACGAGAGCATTTGTCTTGTCTCCCGTCGAAGTGTGAAAATCGAGACCAGGCTCAGGCAGAAAATGCATGTTGCGCTTTTTTATGAAATCACGGCAAAGACCAAAATAAGATGACCAGAGTTTGAGCAGCATTACATGTATTTTTATAAGAAACTGCGCTTTTGCCCCTGTGCTGAAAGTTTCCTAAATTATCAGATTTTGAAACCTGGGAGACAAAGTTTCTTCCAACCTTCCTTGTCTGTTTCTTTGTGCCCTTCCAGAATATTTCCTAGCGCACATTTATCGAACTGCCTTTCTCCATAAGAAAATCTGACAAGAAAGTCAACTCTGGGGTCCTTGATATAAAATAGAAAATTCAAGAAGGAACTGTAAGAATCAGTTCAAGGAATCTGAAAGACACATCCGCTCTGTATTGTAATTTGTTACTCAGCACTTGAGAGTATTGCATAAACAGAGGCGTGGTTTCAAGTCAAAGTAGCCACTTTGTTTTTACTTGTTGCACAGCTGTGGTTTTGCAAGATGCAGCCCCCTGAAATGTTATGAGCGGAAGTGGTCTTGCTATTGTCTTTTCTCCTCCGCTCAAGCAACATTGCGAAGCCAAAAAGTGTTGCGCATTCGACGATGGAGAACAATGGACATTTACGGTGATGGCTCTCCCATAAGTCTTTGGTTATGGCTTTGCGGTTTGAAACCTTTCTTCTGCGAGGGCGCACTAAGACACAGGAATACAAGGAAGATATATTCAAATAACACGAGGCATTTGGGCCTAATAAACCGTTCAGTTGCACACATTAGTTGAAGACGAAACAGAGAAGCAAAGAAGACAAGAAATCAAGACAAGGATCAAAACAAGGTAAATAAATATGTAATCAACACGTTCGTGTCCTAACACCCTTGGTCTTGGGAGTTGCAGTTAGAGGCTTTATGTACATTATCACTCTTGCCTTGTAATGGTCCATACACCTGGTTTTTCAATAGACTGACTAAATTGGGCACAGCTTTTTTTGCATTGATTTGAATCATCGTCAGGAGAAATTTAATAATATATACAAGTTAACTAATCTAAATCGAATTTACATAACTAATAATAAAAAACAAATTTTTTTCCTTACCTATATAACTAAACTCTAAACTGGTTGGCATTTGCAGGCACTACATTTGCAATTCGGACCATCCCATTGTTTTATTAAAACCTTAAAACTTTTCAAATTTTCTGCTGATTTTATTTCGTTTGGTAAGCCATTCCAAATCTGTGGCCCGATAGACTTCAGACTTTTAGACCCAAATGTTGTTTGATTAGGCCTGACATGGGCTAAATTATTTGGATTTCTTAACGAATAATTTGAAGAGCGTAATTCAAAAATTCTCTTCATAAATGGTAGATTCAAATGATTCAGAGTTTTGAATATTTCAATGCAAAGGAGTCTTTGGCGAGCAACCTGCATTGTGCATTTACTCGATTTCGAAAGCAAATCATTATATGAACTTGTATGATCATTTAGAGAAACCTTAGGGCACGTTCTTGTAACTTTTCAATTTTCTGTAATGACTTGGAAGGTGAGAAATACCACACCAAGGGGCAATAATCGAAATTTGGATATACGAAACTCTGAACTCTCCTTAAAGCCAATAAACGTCTTTAATCTTTAAGAACATTCAATTGTGTTGCAGCTTTTTTGCAAAGATTGGAAATATGCGGGTCGAAATCCAGTTTATAATCCAAAGTGACTCCCAAAAGTTTGACAGTCTCCTCAGATTTGATTACATTACCGTTAATGTTAATTTGCTCTCCACTAGTATTTGCTTGATTTTTTCTGAGCAATAAAGCATGGAATTTTTCAGGGTTGGCAATCATGTCATTTTGCTCTAGCCAGGATAAAGCAATTCCTGTTTCTTTTTCCAAAATATTCACAAGATCGGGCATGCTTTTCGAAAAATAAGTAAGCGTATTGTTGTCAGCATAATTGTAGAGAGTTGCCTGTTTTATGAAAAGAAATAAATCATTTATATAAAAATTAAACAGGATTGGGCCCAGGACAGATCCTTGGGGTACACAGTCCTGGTAATATTAGGCGTGCGATCGCACGCGCACTCCTCCACACACGCCTGAAATTTCCAAGGCGTGCGTTTTATCGTACTCCCAAACATACTTTTCCTAGCTGGACTTTCACAGTTTCTATGTGGTTCTTGGCGAATAATGATATGTTTTTACGTTGGTTTGTTTTCCTTCGGAAAGTTTCTAATATTTTGTCGCTTTTTTTAATCGCCACGTCATCCCTATTGGTCCATACTACCAAAATTACCAAGCGGCAGAGGGGAGAGGTCAAGGAGTTGGGCAATCCACTTTTACTATTGTCCTATTTGATGAAGTGTGAAGATGAATTAAAAATGAATATAGATTCCACAAAGTCATTAGCAGATTAAAGAAAGGGATTAGAGCACAGAACTCGTAAGCACTTGAAAGAAAACAACCAAAACTACATACTCGTTGGCCTACACTTGCAAAGCCTTAGAAACTTTTGTGGCAAAAATGTGAGCATCATGAGTTTCGTTCATTGGTCTAAAATTTAGAAACTTGATCATGAAGATAGAGTGGGAAAGATATGTGTTCCCCCTTGCTTTTAGCAATTCTTTCACACGGTTTCTTGCTGGGATCATTTTGCTAAGATATGAAGTTTTCAGGTTTCCTTTGAGTGGCCGATGCGGGTGAGTGGCGGGTGAGTGGCCGATGCGGGTGAGTGGCCGAGTGGCTTAAACAGTTTCCGTCAGATGACTGAAGTTAAGCTCGGTCGAGTGAGGTCAAACTCCGGATGGGTGACCTCTGAGGCCTGACCTCGCAACTCACCTCGCGCCGTCCTTCGGAAGGGACGTTAAACTAGGGGTCCCATGCCTGGATGCGGCATGCATAGTGGGCCAGCATAGCCGTCAAATCTTTTCTCTTGTCCAAAACTCCCGTGGGGTTCTGACTCACACGCTGATCAGATCGCATTTTCTCCTATGATTGACCAATCAGATGCCGTCGTTGTGCTTACTTCCGCGTTTCGCAGCAAAACTTAGGCCATTTTCGGCCGTTTTGACCACTCTCCGCAAAAAATCATTGCACGATCGGATAAATCGAATTTCGTCAAAATTTCAATTGGAAAAGATTCTCCATGCTTTGGACCATAAGTGTTTTCGGTATGGCTTTGCGATCACTAAAAATAGCAGAATTGTGGCATTTTTAAGCTCAATGCAGTCATTCATCGGTTACAGACTCTATGATTAGCAAAAAGAAGAGTGGAAAAATGAAAACCCGAAGAAGAACTAGTGCATACACACACCTCAGATGGATTTAATAACAAACATCCACTTTTTCTGCCGCGATCTACAGCGAGTTTCACCAGCAAATAACTCAGTCCACAAAAATAGGCGCGAGACCTTAAATTATCAGCTACATGCCATCGTCGAGTGAGAACAACATCCGATTCCAATGAACAGAAATATGAATAAATCAACGGTGAATAACGAATACATGAACATGCTGAAGATTACGGGAGTAGCTGTACGTCCACTCTGGCCCAGAAAGAACAATTTCGTGATGTCTTTTTCGATAAACCATCTATGGATAAACCGTGCCACCATTCCTTTATCTAACTGCGGCTATCGTTGCCAGATGGAAACAGGCAATAACATTACCAAAACGATGTACGAATTGATCGGTCATATCCCATCCTTTATTGCAAGAAAAATGTCTATCGTCTTATGGTCTAGCAGGCTAGCAGCTTCATGAAACAGAACTGAAATGCTAGGTTTAGTGTTCTTACGAAACGAATAACAAGAAGAAATGTACATCTTATTTTCATAACGAGTAAAAAGATCGATCTTTTCGACATTTAAAATACTATTTATAGAAACTCTTCATGTCAATTTCACATTTTGGGCGGATATCATAAAAAATATTTTATCTTTTAGAAGTCCTTCGTTTTAGAAAATCATCCCTTCACAGTCAAGCAACACAGTAGCATCAAAGCAAAGTTGGGCAGTTTGCAAACTCATTGCCCATTCATGGAAGAACAACCCTATTTTTTGTAAGATTCTACAACTTCCATCCAATAAAGAAAGCTCCTAAAAATTCTCATTTTCCGAGTACGAAATGTTTCGTAAGAGTTTCTTAAAAGTTCCCCTCAAATTTTTATCGGTGGTGTAGGATCTCTAGGATCTAATGTGCCTTCGATAAAATTGTGTGGCAAATTATGAAATCATGCACCAGTGTAGATCACATACGAAGTCTCATGTAAGAAATTACTAAATGAAAAGTGAAATCAATTTGTTCCAGGATCAAAAATTTTATATTCTAGGTGACCTGAGAGTTCAGTTTCTTGACATTTTTCCTATGATAGCGGACCTCTATCAATGCAATAGCATACACTTTTTCTGCAGGAAACTGCTTGAAGGAAACCGTTGCTGCCTCTTCCATAAATTAAGAAACTCTATTAGAAGCGATGAAAGGTCATTTCAAATTTAAGGAACTTTTTCAAAATAAGTTATGAGTTGCAAAAAATGTTTTCAACCAGAAATTGCATTACCAACTCAACTATTACTAAAAAGTAATAATTTTTGTTATTATTTGGTTTTTTAACATTGGTTCAAAATGTGGTTCTGAATGAACGTCGACAAACTGTCAGTTGCAATTTTGAAAATTTGGGAACCTTACAAGAAACTTTTCTATTAGAATCAAGCCTAAAATAAATATAACATTTTGGGAACTGAAACAAATTAAATTCACTTTTCGCTTGGTAACTTCTTACAGGAGATTTTGTATGTGATCTACACTGTGGCATGATTTCAAAATTTGCCACACAATTTTTATCTAAGGCACAGGAGATCCCAGAGATCCTACACCACCGATAGAAATTTGAGGGAACTTTAAAGAAACTCTTACAAAACATTTTGTATTCAGAAAATGAGAATTTTGAGGAGCTTTCTTTATTGGATGGAAGTTGAAGAATCTTACAAAAAATAGGGTTGTTCTTCCATGAATGGGCAATGAGTTTGCAAACTGCCCAACTTTGCTTTGATGCTACTGTGTTGCTTGACTGTGAAGGGATGATTTTCTAAAACGAAGGACTTCTAAAAGATAAAATATTTTTTATGATATCCGCCCAAAATGTGAAATTGACATGAGGAGTTTCTATAAATAGTATTTCAAATGTCGAAAAGATCAATCTATTTTACTCGTTATGAAAATAAGATGTACATTTCTTCTTGTTTTTCGTATTCGTAAGAACATTAAACCTAGCACTTCAGTTCTGTTTCATGAAGCTGCTAGACCATAAGACGATAGACATTTTTCTTGCAATAAAAGATGGGATGTGACCGATCAATTCGTACATCGTTTTGGTAATGTTATTGCCGGTTTCCATCTGGCAACGATAGCCGCAGTTGGATAAAGGAATGGTGGCACGGTTTATCCATAGATGGTTTATCGAAAAAGACATCACAAAATTGTTCTTTCTTGGCCAGAGTGGACGTACAGCTACTCCCGTAATCTTCAGCATGGCAAGTTCATGTATTCGTTATTCACCGTTGATTTATTCATATTTCTGTTCATTGGAATCGGATGTTGTTCTCACTCGACGATGGCATGTAGCTGATAATTCAAGTTCTCGCGCCCATTTTTGTTGACTTGGCTGTGTTATTTGCTGGTGAAACTCGCTGTAGATCGCGGCACGAAAAAGTGGATGTTTGTTATTAAATCCATCTGAGGTGTGTGTATGCACTAGTTCTTCTTCAGGTTTTCAGTTTTCTACTCTTCTTTTTGCTAACCATAGAGTCTGCAACCGATGAATGACTGCATTGAGCTTAAAAATGCCACAATTCTGCTATTTTTAATGATCGCAAAGCCATACCGAAAACGCTTATGGTCCAAAGCATGGAGAATCTTCTCCAATTGAAATTTTGACGAAATTCGATTTATCCGATCGTGCAATGATTTTTTGCGGAGAGTGGTCAAAACCCCAGGGGGGGGACTTGGTGGTTCAAGGTGACGTACCCGTTGCAAAATGTTGTAAAACCCTAAACCCTTAGCGGTAGTAGATTTTAGCCTAAGCGGTAGTACCTTGTAGCCTAAGCGGTAGTAACTTTTTCCGTAAGCAGCAATAACAATAGGTCAATTGTTCCAGAAACAATAGTGCTATTGTATAGCTTTTTGAAGGTTTGAGAAAGAGGATGCTCCTATCTATATTATGATGATTAGGCCCTGAGTGATTAGGTATTATTGGCTGCATTATTATAACAGAGAAAGTGGAGATTTGTCTTTCCTCCTCTCCAAATTATTGACTCTGCTTGTTATTAAGTAGATGCCAAAAGTTAAGAGCATGATTTCTGTGATTATTAGTAGCAAAACCAAAAGTAGGCAAGTTTAATACTGTAGAAGTAAAGGTGGGATTTGGAGAACTTTCTCCAACTCTGTGGGCATATGGCAGTGTGGTCAATCGTAGATCATTGATAAAAATTAATTGCAATAACCTGAGGTGCTGCTGAAGATAGTGAATAACTGGATAACTGGTTGATTTCTGTTGTTACAGAGTCTTACTAACAAAAATTCAATTCATCAAACTTTGTTAAAACTCCGCGAGCTAATCATATCGATTTTCACAACCCTAAGCGATAGTAAATTTGAAAATTTTCTACCCTAAAGGGTAGTAAATTGCAAAATTCAGGACCCTAAATTTTGCAACGGGTACGTCACCTTGAACTACCAAGTCCCCCCCCTGGGGTCAAAACGGCCGAAAATGGCCTAAGTTTTGCTGCGAAACGCGGAAGTAAGCACAACGACGGCATCTGATTGGTCAATCATAGGAGAAAATGCGATCTGATCAGCGTGTGAGTCAGAACCCCACGGGAGTTTTGGACAAGAGAAAAGATTTGACGGCTATGCTTAGTGGGCCTAAATTAGCTTTAAATAGCTAGAAACCCTATCAGCCCACTTAAAATAATTTACTACTACTACTACTACTACTACTACTACTACTACTACTACTTTGGATTTCTAGCGCCTTGAATCCTGCGCTAAACTCAAAACGTTTACCACGTAGTCATCAAATGCTCGTTTAACTAACGGAGGGGGATTTCACTCTTTGGAAACAGCATGCAATATTTTTCGGAAAAAAGTATTTTTGATGGGTTTTTCTTGAAAACAAACGGGCTTGCCGAAAGTGTACGAGATTTTTGGGAGCGAAATACCCCTCGAGACAAACAGTTTCAAGTTGTAAATTGATCAAGAGTTCTGGTCTCTCTGACAACCGTTGCCGCTGTGGTACATCATAATAGCGATGTTATCTTGGGGGCTGGGGCTCTATGCTTTTCTGGATGGTGATCAACAAGTCATCAACAATTCTGCAACAGCTCTTTCAAGAACAAGATTCCATGCTCAAGACGGAATGCCCGACGGAATGTCATGGAAGACCACGAAGAAAACCATATGCAGTTTTAAAATCGAAATAACGAGCCCCCGATATAACTTTTGAGGTTCCCTTTGGATTTAATTGCTCCAAGATTGAACTATATCGAGCTTTAGGCAAGAGAGTGCATAGACCGCAGGAATACATTACGCTTTGTATTCTCGATTTATTTCTAATTTAATTTAAATAATAATGTAATTGTTTTTGTTGAATTGGAGACGCCTAAAATATTTAAGGCGTGCGAATGGTAGCACGCCACCAAATTTCATATTACCAGGACTGGGTACCCTCTTGAAAAGAACTGTACGTATTATTTATCCGTACGCTTTGTTTCCGTCGTTTGAAATAAGAGTAGGTGAGGACAAACGTGTCTTCTTCGAATCCATATGCATGTAATTTTGCAATAAGCAAATCATGTGGAATGCAGTCAAAGGCTTTTGAAAGATCCATTAGGATAGCACCTACAAGATAGTCGTTGTCGAGGTTAGACCTCCAATCTTCTGTCAGACGTTTTAAGACATGTTGGGTGCCGTATGCTCGTCTATAGGCCGCAATGAAAACAGAAAGCGTGTTGTCTAGATGTTGAATCAATTGTTGTTTTAGGACTTCTTCGTATATCTTTGAAAAGGTATTAAGAACACTAACTGGGCGGAAATTCCTTTCTACTGTACGATTTGGCTCCCCCTTATCTAAAGAACAGACCGCCGCCTTTTTTGCATCATCTGAGAAACTAGAGTTGCGAATGCTATAGTTTATTGCCATGGTTAGTGCGACTGTGACTTCGTTAGAAGCAAGAGATACAAGCTTCGGGGGTATTTGATCCTCACCAGTAGATTTTCTTCCATCTAGGGATTTTACTAATTTCATAACCTCTTCATTGCTTATTTCATGAAAAGTGAAGGTGTTAACAATTGTTCTGGGGTTTGAATGATAGCTAGGACGCTGGGGTGGTTCTTATATTTGTCGTGAATTAATCGAACAATTTGGCGGTCATCAGTGATTCCTGTATCTTTTGCAAGGCTACAAGGCTTCTTGCCGCTAGATTTCTCTACTAGATTTACATAGTGATCATTGAAAATCTCTGTCAATTCCCGGTCATCTGTTATAACGGTATCATTTTTCACAAGAGAAATATCGCTACTCATAAGTCCCTCTTTATTTGAAAGAAAGGGTTTAACAAGATCCCAAAATTCTTTATTAGACATTGTACCATTACTTGTCGCCTTTTTAAAATGGTTTTTCATAGCTTTCTTCCTTAGAGAAACACATTCGTTACGCTGCTTTTTGAATTTACTTCTATTTTCTGTGGTAGGGTTTTTATTAAGTCTTTTTTTGAGCCTTGATCTAGTATATATTGCCTTTTGTAATTGCTGATTCATGAAAGGGGCAGTATTTCCTCTCTGAACCTTAGTCTTCAAAGGAGCATGTTTATCTATAATTTTTCGGAAAGGTAATGAGAGATTTCTATAGGACAAATTCGCATCGTTCACATCCGCTTTAACCCTATTCTACATGGGTAAATCAAGCACCACTTTCTCATGGGGTGGGGCTAAAAAGGCCCCCCAGATTTTCTAAGCAACCGTAGTGCCTATGGCAACGCAACTTGGTACACATGATTACCAAGCAATTACGATTCTAAAAATAGCATCATATGCTAATTGGTCACATGATCCGTTGCTAGGCAACGCAAAAACAATGGAAATTTGCTGATTTTGGCTCTCCTTCTAAAAACGTAATATTTTCAACCAAATATAGTCAATAAATAACTTTAAAGTTATAAATATGATACATATTGAGTGTTCTTAATGAAAGCTGTCAAAAATTCTATTTTTGGAATTCTATTGTTATCACAGCTGTCAATCAAAGTCATTGTTGATACCTAAACAAATTAGTTGATGCTTTATTGGCATTTTAAATACGTTTTTAGTAATAAAAACCATATGAAATCGATCTTGAATTGTTAATTAGTCAATTTTGATAATAATACACTAATTATTTCATATGTTTATCATAAATATGACGTCATATATAAGTATGACGTCATATATCTTAAATTTTGCTGATGTCAGCAAAACACGAAAAGTTATATATCAAATGAAAGTAGACTTCAAGACAAACTGATTGGTACCAATTGCATTTAAAGTTCGTATTTTTTACATCTTGCAAAAAATTTTCAGAGTCAAACTTCTTGTAGCTGCGGTATTTAACAATCTTTGGTTCAGGCGAGGTATTTGTATTTTTATCAAAGTTAAGACAAGACCACGAAAGTCACTCAAACCAGTTTCAAAAACAGAGGTATTTTGAAAACATCTGGGTTTATTCGTTAGCATAACGTCAATTGTACTATATTCTCGCTGGCAGGTCCCTTTCATTGCCAGATGGACCTAAGATATGGCGAGTGCGAAGGAGACTTCGCTGTCTGGCAATGAAATGGGTATGCGAGCTGCCACTGAGGGAGGTGGGTGGGCCGATTCGCGATATACTTTCTGGACTGTTTACTTGAAAAGAGGTGACACGAGGCTGACCTTTGTCTTATATATGCTAGACAAGTCCCTGGGGAAATCATGGCATGCTTCCATTATTTTATTCCTTAGGGACTTAAGTTCATATGTAATTGCAATGGACCTTGCCAATGAGAATAGTAACGCTATCCAAGTCGTAGGTGCTCTGAGTACAATTTCCAAGAAGTTATCTAACTATCTGAATGAACTGAAGTATTTAACAAAAATTGCTTGCCTGCAGATATCTGCTTTTCTTGGAGCTTCTACCTGGAGCAAATTTGAAAATGATAATGATGATAATAATATGTAATAACAATGATTAATAAAATCATAAAAAATAATAATAATAAAGAACATTAATGATTTAAATGATAATAATAACAATGATAAAACTCTGGATAGACAACTAGATCAGATTGAAACAAACATTTACCATCAACAAAATGCAAACCAATGTATTACTAACACTAAACACTGCTAGAATACCAAGAAAAATTTCTGAAAAAATCCAAGGAGACTTGTTGTCACTGGATGTTCAAGACATTAAATCCATCATGGAAGAGCGTTGTATTTTCATAACAATAATAATGAGGTTAATCAATAATGTTCAAAATAAATAATAATGATAATAATAGTGACAGTGCTAAAGAAAGCAACAGTATATTATATGGGAAGGATATCAATGATAGTTAATAAATATGATAATCATGATGAACCATAAAAAAGCAATAATGATATGAAATAAACAAAGTTTCCATAATACTTTGTCAAATGTTAAAGATAAACAAGTAAAGCATAAGAGATTCCTTTCTCTCAACTGGATATACTGGATAACTACCAAAATCTGGAAATCAAAATGACACCCCTTCACAAAATCCTTGGCATCAATGCATAACTCATGCGTCATAAACAAAATCATGGCTAGCTGACCAGAGGCAATAGGGGGAGGGGGGATGGGTTCCTGGTCATAGGTTTCAATTCAAGAATAAGAATATCATCATCCCATGATTCAAAAACTGTTTTATATGCAAGAAACTAACTGAAATTCTTTAGAAGAATAATGGAGAGAAAAAATATGGTGAGAGAAAAATCATAAAGGTTGAACAAAATGCCAATATAGAGGGCTTGCAAAGAGTATCAGTCAAATGAAAGGTTAAAATAGCTCACTGCAAGTACTTTAACGTTTACAAACAGGTTTACATAGGCAGTATATAAAGATATTATGGAGCTTATATGCCATGGCTGTCCATTTCAACTTCTATTTGATCTAAAATCCACATGTCATCTTCGATGGTGGGTTCATTTTCAGTTATCAATGTGCCAAATTATCAACACTAATAACATTGTTACCGCTAAGCATTCTGGGATGAAAGCAAAATATGGATTATCTACTACTGATCTTCAGACATCTCGGACCGCGTTTAGGTTCCTGGGTAGTCCAGCAAAACGGAGCTCTCCTTCAAAATGATCCCATATAGAGTTACTAGAAGCTATACTGTATAGCATTGGTCATAGTTCAGTTTCTACTGATACAATCATACCACAGGTCCTGCAATTGTTCTTACCAATGAGTTATCAAATAAGAGCTATCAAGACATTACTATGGAGAAGGAAAAGAGAAAAGGTAAACAAGTCATTAGAAAAACAGAAAGGTGTTGGACAGCAACATGTAGACTACCCGGAACCCAGCATGACACCGAGTGTAAAGGTCTTTAGCTAGACCCCCGGATAGGAAGAATGAAAAAGATCTTTTGAGAGTACTAACAAGGCCTAACAACTGAAAAAGGAATTCATCAAGATAGACAGAAAAAGAGCACAGACTATCCAATGTATGAGAAGAGTCTCAGAAGATAATTGTTTGTTAGGTCTAATTTTTTAAAATAGGTCATAATTATCATAGGAAAGGATAAGCATAGCAACCAAACGTGTAGGTAATCCCGGGGGTAAAATGCTGTTGAACAAGCTGTTTTAGGTAAAATGTACAAATTCAAAACCTGCAGCAATGCAGCTCCAACAGGCCATTCTAGGTAATATGTAAAAATTCAAAACCTGTAGCAATTCAGCTAGAACAGGATGTTTTAGATAAAATGTAAAAAATTCAAAACCCGCAGCAATTCAGCTCGAACAGGTCATTCTAGGTAAAATGTACAAATTCAGAACCTGCAGCAATTCAGCTCGGATAGGTCATTCTAGGTAAAATGTAAATAAGTTCAAAACCTGCAGCAATTCAGCTCGGACAGGTCATTCTAGGTAAAATGTACAAATTCAGAACCTGCAGCAATTCAGCTCTAACATGTCATTCTTGGTCAAAGGTAAAAATTCAAAACCCGCAGCATTTCAGCTCGAACGGGATGTTTTAGATAAATTGTAAAAAATTCCAAACCCGCAGCAATTCAGCTCGAACAGGATGTTTTAGATAAAATGTAAAAGTTCAAAACCCGCAGCCATTCAGCTCGAACGGGATGTTTTAGATATAACGTAAAAAGTTAAAAACCCGCAGCAATTCAGCTCGAACGGGATGTTTAGATAAAATGTAAAAGTTGAAAACCCGCAGCAATTCAGCTCGAACGGGATGTTTTAGATAAAATGTAAAAAGTTCAAAACCCGCAGCAATTCAGCTCGAACGGGATGTTTTAGATAAAATGTAAAAATTCAAAACCCGCAGCAATTCAGCTCGAACGGGATGTTTTAGATAAAATGTAAAAATTCAAAACCTGCAGCAATTCAGCTCGAATGGGATGTTTTAGATAAAATGTAAAAAATTCAAAACCCACAGCAATTCAGCTCGAATGGGCTGTTTAGGTAAAATGTAAAAATTCAAAACCTGCAGGAAACTAGCTCCAACAAGCAGTCTTGGGGTAAAATGTAAAATACCAAACCTGCAAAATACTAAGGCCTGCAGCAAAATATTGACCTGCAGCAAACTAGGTTAAACAGATCAAACTTTCAAACCAAAATACCATGAGGGGACCCCCGGCCAAACCCCGGGCAAGGGCCCGCCGCAAGGACACCCAAAACGGCACTGTTGGCTAGATTAATTTACGAAAACGGTACCCTCAGCCAGACGAATCCGACCACTCCCTGTACCAACTTTACGAAAACTGCACCCCTGGCTGGACCAACCTTGAGAATTTTCTGGACCAATATCGTCAAATTTGTACCAAATATGATATCATGACCTTTCGCTTAGACCAAAATTGTCAAAAATGATACCCTTTGTTATACCGCTGCTAGGCCAAAATTGCAAAAAAGTATACCCTCGTCTGGAATAAAAGTCCGAAAAAAATATACTCTTCGTCGCAGCACATCCCAGGTACCTTTACTATGGAAGAACCCCCCCCCCCCCAATGCTAAATACCTCCTTACACAGCATGCGGGCAAATAATACGAACGGTTTTGTGAGCCTAGGCCTAGGCCTGTGCCAAAATTTGAGAATTATCTACGCACTAAAAAGCGAGAACAATTGAATTACATTGAAGAGCAAGCTAGGAACATTTTAAAAAGCAGCAAGCAACGCAAATAGGCCTAAATTCTTGAGCCAAGAGAATACGACATGGGAAAGATAAAGCAAACTGAAATAAATCTCACGGTTTCATGGTCATCTGCAGACAAACTGACAAGCATAATCTTTCAGAACAGCTTCATTGCATCTGGTTTCACTGCCACGTTGTCTTAAACTTCTGGGCGCCATCCTTGTCAGTGGCAGCGAGCTGGGCGTTTGTCCAACGATTCGCGATATACAAGTTCTGGACTGTTTACTTGAAAAGAGGTGACACGGGGCTGACCTTGGTCTTATATATGCTAGACAAGTCCCTGGGGAAACCATGGCATGCTTCTATTATTTTATTCCTTAGGGACTTAAGTTCATCTGTAATTTCAATGGACCTTGCCAATGAGAATAGACGAACTATGATCTTTTGTGGAACATGTTTTATCCTTCACTAAATTTGACAATCCAAAAACATCACAGAAGGAAATTAACTTTGTATATCCGGGATGCTGAATATCATGAGTGTCGATGTTATATCAACCATAATCAATACGTTGTCGTATTTGTCCAAAGCAGAGTTCAAGGAAAGAGATAGCTCTCTGAAAAATAGCTCTAGGTTGGCAGCATCTGGAGGTCGATAGATGCTAAAAATAATTTTACGAACAATTTATAAATTAAAGGATACTATACTGGATTCAGTTTCACTCCAGATGTCAGGTCAGTGTTGCGATGAATTTGTAGATGCAACGAGTGCAACTCATTTGGTGTAAATTTAGGTAAGTAAAATGCCTCCATCTGATGTGAAACAGAATTTACAAGGAAAAGAAACACTAACGGTACGGGACTTGGTGATTGCTTAGTGCATGGCTAAATTCTCAATAGATCTTAATCAAACCGACCAATTTCGTGGATGAAGCGTAAAGTTAATTCGAGTACATTTCTGTTCAACTCATTAGAAAGGTCTTCATCACCATACAATAAAAGCTGCGTCAAAGAATGATTTGAAAGATTGGTGATTTGTACATATGGTCGTAATAATTCAACAATTCCAGCGAGAAGATTTTGTCGTTGAACATCAAAAGAAGGGCAGAGCAACAAAAAGTGCTCCGTGTCTAAATTACCCCTTTCCTAACAAATTGCATAATCCCCCCACCAAATTCATTCCTATCTCGTCGAATTGGTTTTTGATAGTTGTTAATTAGAAAAGTCTCTGTTTTGAAATCTGAGTTTAGTTTTGTTTCCTCTATGACCAAAATTTCAGGCAAGCACCTTTCCATGATCAATCTCAGATCAATTATTTTGTTTCGAAGACTATTTATGTTTAAAACTCCCATGGAAGGGTTGTTTGAATTTTTTGTTCGCAGCTCGAAAATTTCCCTAATGTCAAAAAGTCTCATTTTCGATAATTGCCAAAGACGAAGAGCTAACAGATCGATTGCTTGCATCTGTTTCCATTCGTTTGCTGGAAACAAAGTCTGGGGCAGGAGGCATTGAATCCCCAATGATTGTAACAGTTGGCTTGTTGTATGTTCTTTGTTCAGGCAACTCACTCCTTAGTTTTGTTTGATTTCCAATTACTGATCCGAAACCATTGTTTTGGCTCTTGGGAACATTGGATTATTGTTTTCCACTTTGTCTCATTTGTCCACTGGTTGTATTTTGGGGCGCATTTTTTAATGTTTTCCTCGTTGCTTCTGCGTAAGTATGCTCTCCAGGGACAACGTTTCTCTTTCGTTCTTCCAAAATACTGTCTCCTGTGCATTCAAAAACACTAAATCGATTTCTTGTTTCTAAAGGTCTACTGGTTGTTGTTGTGAAATTGGATTTTCGAGCAGTTTCCTGTGAGCGCTTTGGTGTACAATCTCGGGATGTTTGTTTACAAGAGGAATGGGTCCTATAATTAAAAAAGCGTGCGAAAAAATACTTTGCTGATGCCATGAGCTTCAAGTCGAGACGTGGTTTACTTTTTTCTGGCATGTGAATCCAGCGATATGGGAAGATGAAAGAGGCCTACCTGTGATGGAATCGCAAGCAGTCGCCATTTTTCACTTCGTGTTTCCTTGCAGCAATTATATTTTCTCTTGTTTCTCTGATACTGTTCACTAGAACCGCAGTCAAAACATTTCAAACTTTACTCCAACTCTCTAAGCGAATATTTACAAAAAAGTTTCGATCATAATATCTTCTGCTTCCCAGCCGGGGGTGAAGTTCTAACTGCAGTCAGAAAGGCTACTCTTCTTGCTATATATCAATGATATCTACGTTTCCTCACAAAAACTGGATTTTCACCTCTTTGCTGATGACACTAGTCTTCTTTTTTCAAGCAAAAATTTACAAACCTTGGAGCAAACAGTAAACTCAGAATTGAAAAATATTTCTGATTGGCTATTGGCTAACAAACTTTCCTTAAATGTATCAAAATCCAATTTTCTGATTATAAATCCACATCAAAAAAAGATTGATAAACCAATTGTTCTTAAGATTGATAATGAAAAACTTGAACAAAAAGATTACACTAAATACCTTGGCGTAATCATAGATAAACAATTAAATTGGAAACAGCATATCAAGCAACTAAACATAAAGATCTCAAAGAGCATTGGCTTACTTTACAAGACAAGACACTTAGTACCCCAAAACACCCTATGCACGCTCTATAATTCATTTATTCAGTCTCACGTACTTTATGGCATACTAAACTGGGGTAGTGCTTATAAAACTAATCTGGAACCATTGAAATGTAGTCTTCGTAAAGCAGTTAGGGTAATTGATTTTGCTAAATACCAAGCTCATAGTGAACCACTGTTCAAAAAATATAATCTGCTTAATTTTGATAACATGTATAAACTTGAAGTGGCTAAATTCATGTTTGATATTTATCATGAAAACAGTAGTGACATTTTCAATGACTTGTTTATCAAAACAAATTTACGTCATCATCACATGACAAGGCAATCCTCAAATGACAACTTCTCTCTCCCCCTGGTATCCACAAATTACAAACAAAGGTCAATTATTTATGAAGGAGTCAAAATTTGGAATTCTCTGCCATTGCGCATAAAAAAGTTACAAAATAAGCCATCCTTCACAAAAAAGCTGAAAAACTACTTTTTAGAGTCGAATTGACTAATTTATTTTTCGAACTTTATTATAAACTTATATCATCATCATGCACCGCACTACCGTATTTTTCATGTTGAACACTACTAACAATACTAACCTACTAATATTTTCTTATTCTTATTCGTATTGTTACAGTTTCTAAACCTTCTTTTCGTTTACAAAAGAAAAAATGTACGCTTTCTACACACGCCAAATCCGGCATATGGCCTAGATAGCTCCTTGTGAGTTCTTTCCATATGTCCGGCAGCAAATTTTATTGAACTGTATATCCATTGTATGTAATTTTTTATATGTATCTTAATTAGCGGTTCTTTTATCTAACACAATGTACTAAGTTTATTGCTGTGAATGAAAGTTTCAAGTTTCAGGCTACAGATCGCCCCCTTCCGATCACGAGGTTTGACTTCGAGTTCTGGGATTCTCTCAAAATGAAGAGACTGGTTGGAAGGTGAAATAAACAAAGAAACCTCACCAGGGGGTTTCGTTGACTTTGGATGCGCGTGGGATAGGGTTTGAGTTAATGCCAGGGGGCATTGAAGTATGGGAAGGGGGCTATGCTAGAGTGTTGCCAGTTATCTTGTAATAGACTCTAAATTTCAATTGTAAATTGCTTATGGTGTCATTAAACGAAATGTTACTTATCAAACGATAAAATCATCATCATCATCATCATCATTTAAAATATTTATACAGGTTAAAAAAGTTTCAGAATAACAACTGGTTTTCAAACTGACCTGTTAAAAAAACCTAATCTGCAAAAGGAAAACTAGTTACAATAATTTTATATATTTACAAAAGCCAATCATTTACAGTTTAATACAGTTAATAAACGGTGAATAAATTAAAATACGAAGGAAAGCACGTAATCCGACTTATTAGATCAGATTTTTGAAAGCACCAAGAGAGGAAGCTGATTTACTAGCTTTATCCAGGCTGTTCCAAAGGGTGGTTCCTCTGTAGCAGAAAGATTTCTGACCTGTTTTTGTTTTAAGTAATGGTATTTTCAGATTCAGATCTGTCGATCGCAGATTTCGTTCATTACTGCCGGAGCATCTTGTGAACAACGAGGACAAATAGTCTGGAGCCAACGAATTTAAGGACTTATACATAAGCGAAGCTGATTCTTTGAAAATAAGCTGCTTGACTGTTGCCCATCCAAGACCGTTGATCAGAGGCATTGCGGATGTATCATATTTGCTATTCGTTACAATTCTGGCTGCCCTATTTTGTACCTTTTGCAGCCTGCTAATGTTAGTGTCACTGCAGCAGCCCCACACAGAGCAACAATAACTTAAATGTGGCTCAACAAGGCCTCTGTACATATCATTAAGTATGGCAGGCTTCAGAAACCTTTTGGAATACCAAGAGCTTGAATAGCTTTTAACATAAGATAAATATCTTTTGTTATGTGTAATGGCATCCATTTCAATTGGAAACTGCTTTTTTTAGCCCTCTGCGGTGGTGCCGTCCGAAATTCATTCGTGAGCTTGCGTGATCGGAACAGGGCGATGGAATGAAGATGTCGCGATTTTATCGCTGTGTTTTCCGGCAACGATTTTACAAAAGACGGTCGCTAAATGTACAATAACTGGTTTCTATATTTTAAACTATGAAATAAGGAATAATTCATTAGCATTAACTTTTCCGATAAAATTTACTTAGGAATACCATGTAACTCAAGGTTACTTTTCAGTGATCGTAACAGGGCGACGGGGCTCTACACAAGGCACAATTTGTGTGGAGCGTAAGATCACTACTTTGTCAGTCAGGTAAGCACAGTTGTTTTTTTTTTAGTATTTGGTTTATTTTGGGTAGAGAATGGTATGTAGTTGATGATTGATATTTAGATCTACGTTCAACGGAAAGGGAAATTTTTACGTTTGGTCAAATTTTAGTCAATTTAGGATCTGTTTGATCAGGTTAGGAGTTCCTAACCTTTATACATATTTGATGGATATATGTTTCATTGAATGGATTGAATGAATCATTTCATTCATAAGTCTAGATCCTCAACATAGTTTGAAATGTTCATGTGTCAGTTTAATTCGTTTGTAGTGATACTCCACATGTAGCATCTGTTTAAGAAATCCCAGCTGAAAATCACAGCAGGGTCAACTCATTTGACCAGTTAAGCTGATCTATCTTCTCCCAAGGCTGAAATTTCCTTCTGTCCAAAGTTGTTACGGTGGCATGAACTTAAATGAAGTCAATACTCTATTGCTTGTTTGATGCAGACCTTGTTTGCATGATAATAGTGTGAAATGAAAATGGCATATGATCATATTTTTCATCATTAAAGGGGCCCTGTAGCCATGTACGAAGAACGCTGCTACAAGTTTTGAATAGCTTAGGGAAGAAGCATCCAAACACCCATTGCGAACAGGAAAGAGCACTTGCTTATCTCATCGAGTATGGCCGCATACAGCTCAAATAGTTCAGACTATTCTAAGTGAGGGCAAGGAGCTTCTTCGAATGCAAAACCGATGATTTTCATTTTAATTGCTCGTTCTCAAGGGTTACTGTAATCTGCGTAAGCATACATAGGTTACGCATTTTAAAACAAAATGCGTAAGAAGATTCGTAAGATGGCTTTTATTGTCACACATTTATGTTCAGTCGTGTATTGTGTTGTTTGTTCCCGTGTTTTGTTTGTGGAAAATGTCGTTGGTATTAATTTATCCGAAGTATGGTTTCTTGATTACAAGTCGCTTTTAGGCCATTTATTATACTCGTGACAATTGGGGGCTCAGCCGGGAATGGCAACAAAACAACAGTCAGCGAAAAGATGAGGTTTCCTGTATTTTCAAGCTGTTGGGAGCTGAATTTGTGATGTTTTAAAATCGCTTTTTGGAAGATTGGTTATCGGGAATCAATAGAATTTCATAGCGCGGTGGCAAACATCAAGGGAGATTTCGTTCGTTATGCTGAAAGTTTTGAATAAAGCGAAATAACAGCGAAAAGAAGCCAGTAATTATGGATAGATTAATACAGTGTGGTCGCGAGCTTGGGCTCGAAGGAAAGGATTTACAGCAGTTTATCGAAGAGCAGCAGATTATCGAGAGAGATGAGCGGGCAGAAAATCGAAGAGTAGAGTTAGCGAAATTGGAGTTGAAGGTTGCTATAGAGAAAGAGAAAAAGGAGACTTTAGAGCAAGAGCGGTTAAAAATTCAGGCCGTTTTGGAGCTGAAAAGTGAGGGGGTAGATATGTCAATGAATTTCCAAGGCACAGAGGGTAGACAAAGAGCTAAGGGCCCTAAGTTGCCTGCTTTTGCTGATGGGAAAGACGACTTGGACAGTTATTTGAAGAGATTTGAGAGGTTTGTGATAAGTAATGGATGGGAGAGATATGAGTGGGCGACAGCCTTAAGCGCCCTATTAACAGGGAAAGCACTGGATGTTTATTCAAGGTTGCCAGATGATACTGCGTTAGATTATGAGAAGGTTAAAGAGGCATTATTGATTAGATATCAATTAACAGAAGAGGGGTTC
This sequence comes from Aurelia coerulea, assembly GCA_039566865.1. Lineage (NCBI taxonomy): Eukaryota > Metazoa > Cnidaria > Scyphozoa > Semaeostomeae > Ulmaridae > Aurelia > Aurelia coerulea. The sequence goes on along the minus strand of CM076960.1, from coordinate 9,805,397 downwards.
AAGAAAAGATACAGAGAATCAGACCCAGAAGAGGGGGAGACTCCTGATCAATTTTATGCCAGGATTGATGGGTACTTAGACCGTTGGGTTGAGCTTTCGGGAACGGAAAAGTCTTACCAAGGATTGAAGGAGTTGACAAATAAAGAGCAATTTCTAAGCAGATGCCAGCAAGACCTAGCAATCTATTTGAAAGAAGTGGCTCCACGTGACCACGATGAAATGACAAAGCATGCACAGCAATATCTTAGTGCACATGGGAAGCAGCTTGCTCGCAAAAGGAATAGAGTTGGACATAACCTAGAATCTTCAAGCAGCCAAGGTCAAGCTAACGTTAAAGCAAAGGATTATGGGGAATTCAAGTGTTTTATTTGCCATAAAACGGGTCACAAAGCTTTCGAGTGTAATTTTGAGAAGAAACCAGAGCGGAAATGTTTTAACTGTGGTGGCCTAAATCACGAAGCAAAGGACTGTCCTTCTCCAGGGCAGGGTAGAAAGAAACCACCGACAAAGGCTGCAGGATCATTGTCAATCAAACAAGAGCTAGTTGATAAAGAGAACAATGATGAGAACATTGTTCGGGTAGCAACAGAGGCAGCAGCAACACAGGCAGATGTTGAATCGTGCATAATAGGGAATGAGCTTACTATAGGTTGTGGCAAGAGAATTCCTATTATCAAATCTGCATGTATCAAGCCAGCAATGGGGAGTGAAGATAGCATGCCAGTGGTAACAGGGAGAGTAAGGGACAGATCAGTGAGTGTATTGAGAGACACAGGCTGCAGTGGCGTTGTTATTAAGAGAGACTTGGTCACAGAAGAGGAACTAACAGGCAGATTTGGTTACATGCTTTTGATTGATAAAACAATTAGAAAAGTACCTATTGCAAGCGTTTTCATTGACACACCATATTTTACTGGGGAAGCAGAGGCTCAATGTTTACCAGATGCAATGTATGACGTGATTATTGGGAATATACCAAATGCTAGGGGCCCTGAAGATCCTGACCCATCGTGGGAGACAGCATGTGCCGTTACAAGAACTCAAGCAAAGAAAGGGCAAGGTATACCACCACTTAAGGTACCCGATGTGACAAAATGTGCAACGGTTACCAGAGAACAGCTAATTCAATTTCAACATGATGACAATTCATTAGAGAAGATTCGAAAATTCACAGAGCCAAAGATAAAAGAGGATCAATCTGTGCACTTTGAAGAGAAAGGAGGAATTTTTGTATCGTGTTTTTAGCCACCCAAGGGTAAATGGAGGCAATGGAATACGGCAAGTAGTTGTACCAGGAAATCTGAGAAATCAAGTCATCGAGTTGGCGCACAGTTCATTAATGGGAGGTCATATGGGAATAAGAAAGACAAGTGACAGAATTTTGAGTAACTTTTATTGGCCAGGCCTTAATGATGACGTTACACGATTCTGCAGGACATGTGATATATGTCAGAAGACTGAGAGCAAAGGCAGGGCAGCAAAAGTGCCACTACAAAAGATGCCCTTGATAGACACGCCGTTTAAGAGGGTTGCAGTTGATTTAATTGGGCCTATCTTCCCTTCTTCAGAGAAAGGTTTTCGTTATATCTTGTCTATGGTTGATTATGCTACGAGATATCCTGATGCTGTACCATTAAAGAACATTGATACAGAAACTGTTGCACTACAATCCTTGCCAAAACAACTTGAAAAAAACATGTAATTTCTCTGCTTTCTTGTGTGACGAAGCATCCAGAAGACATTGCAGGAAACTTACTGTTTTTCTTTTTCCCACCCCCCTGCCCCCCTGAACAATGTTGGTCTGAAGCACTGATCACCAAATATGAAGGAAATGGCTTTGGCTGCGTTTTTGTGCCCGTGAGAAATGCGTATTTGCACAAGAAACCAACATTGTAGGGGGGAAGGGGGGAGAGCTGCGCAAAAATATGTGATTTTTTTCAAGAGTTTTGGCAAGGATTGTCGGAGAGGGCAATTTTTCAAAAAGTGCATCAATGTGAGCCAAAATTGGCATAAGTATACAGTTTTGTGTACTTATCAACATGCAGGTTTAAAAAATTATCTCAAAACGTTAATGATGAAATTATGACGTCATCGATATGAGAAATGAAGGAATTTCAGGGCTCTTGCGGAAATGCGCAGTTATCACTGCAGGAAACTTGCCATATGACCGGAAATACTTGCAAGGCATGGGAAAAAGAGTTTTACATGTGTTATCTTGCAAAGTGGCATAGTATACCTTACAAATAGGTCTCATGGCGGGCGTGTACAACTGCCATGAAATAGTAGGTACCGTGCAATTCATAGGGAATAGGTGAATGATGTAGGTAAAAGTAGAGCATATGACTGGAGAGTACTTTGCAGAGTTTGTAAAAATGACCTTGGAAAGGCTCCGAAGAGAGGCAAAGTGATAGACAGAAACGCTAGGGGCATGAACTATTTTGTAATGGACATCGATGCCTGTGAGAAAGGTGCTGCTGAAAGAAATTAGTGCAAACGTCGTAGAAATTCCCCACGATCCCCTGAACTCAATCCAAATCAAAAATGTTGTCTAAAATGTTCGCCATGAGTTACGGAAAGAGGCCCTGGAGCAGAAGCTTGTCCAAGAAAATGTTGCAGCATTTGAGAAACGGCAGGTTGCGACCCTTCACAACTTCAGTCGTCAATTAAATGACAAAACAATTGCGAACATGGACAAGCGATTGAAGGCATAGTTTAAAACAAAGGCTATAGAACAAAATATTGAATTTTCAATGAACATTTTGCAAGAGGAGATATTTACATATCGTTAATTTCTCTTCATGTAAAGTCATCTTTTGTTTCTGAACAATCGTTCGTGATAAATGATGCGTTTGATGGCGTAACTTCTCACTGTGCACGTGATGAGCCTTCTTGTGTGAGGTTTCACGATTGACACATCGATTGACAGTCGTACGTTTCAGCCCCTTCGCCCCCCGGAGACTGCATTTTATAAAAATCTTTCTTACAGAGAGGTGTTCATTAATGTAACCTATTTGGTGGGTTCATTGGTGAGCCCCTCTTAATGATGAGTAGTGCAGAAAAGCGGCCTGTAACGATTGACACAGCACTGCTAAAAAGATATTTGATGCTGAAGCTTTTTCAAGAAAATAGGTTGACACCTTTTATGAGCCCTGTAACTCTGGCGTACGCCCAATTCTAAACTATTTGAGGATGTTAGTACACTGTTTACGTCTTTGAACAGCTTAGAAGTTGAAAGGAAGCTAACTTGCACAATTTAAGATCGAAGTAAAGGAAGATTCCTTCTACTGTCAATCGTTGTGTCACTCGTGTTGTGTTACTCGTTGCCTCAATTTTACGGCGCGTTTTGATGCGCCTGTGCAGTTGAAGTCACATGACCGTCCAGCAAGAAATGGGAGAAGCCAATGGGGCAAATCACACCCAAATTTTGTACACCTTCGAACAAATCTCAAAACATCTTCGAAAATCCCAAAAAAATCTCAAAAACTTCCAAATATTCCAAATTTTCTGAAAATCTCCAAAGATTCTTGGAGATCTTAGAAAAATCCCAAAAAATCCTACTAACTCTTTAAGAATCGTAAAAATCCCAAATAATCCCAAAAATCTTTCAAGAGAAATCAACGAAAGTTGTATGGTAAAACATTATAAAGTGGCAAACGCTTGCAAAGAGACGTGAAGTGTCCATGATATATGATATGAGATGACATCGAAGGAAAAACATCATTTAGCAACCTCGTTCCCACTAACTATACTGTTCTTGGACAAGTAGGTTGGAACACCGTGTCAGATTCATTCTCCTGTTCGTCATCCCCTCGTTCACATTCAACTCCAGCTTCATTTGTTTCCACCCATGTCGACTTTCGAAGACCATTGGACGCCATTTTCCCAATAACTTGCTTCAAACTGTCTTCTCGTTCACTTGTTTAAGAATTTTGCTACTCATTTTACTCCCGAGTATTTCCACATTAATGCACATTATTGACAATTAATGAAATTCTTACAATTGCATGGACATAATCTAATTCTATACCTTGACCTCATCTCTTCAATTTTGATCTCGTCAATCTACAAAGCGTCTAACAATGCATTACTGATGAAGCTTTCCGATTTATGTATTAATACAGTAATAATCCAGCAATTTCATTGCGCATATAATTGGTCATTAGGGGGCAGATAACAACTAAAAACATAATTCTATTTCTTCTGCTTGTCTAGAATTCTGAAATTCAAGTTTGTAACAAATGGGAAAGCCGAACGTTCTCCAAAAATTTGATTATGACGTAGATTTCACCCCTGCTATACTGGAATAGCTAGGATGGGTAAAATATGACGTCACAAATTCAAAACCCTCACAAATAAGTGTTTTTTCTCCTCAGATTCGTGATCTACGCTATCGATTTACCCTGGAGCTCAAAATTCAGGCCGAACACCTCACTTTTAAAAATTAACCCCTTCAGACAATCCTTGCCAAAACAACTTGAAAAAAACATGTAATTTCTCTGCTTTCTTGTGTGACGAAGCATCCAGAAGACATTGCAGGAAACTTACTGTTTTTCTTTTTCCCACCCCCCTGCCCCCCTGAACAATGTTGGTCTGAAGCACTGATCACCAAATATGAAGGAAATGGCTTTGGCTGCGTTTTTGTGCCCGTGAGAAATGCGTATTTGCACAAGAAACCAACATTGTAGGGGGGAAGGGGGGAGAGCTGCGCAAAAATATGTGATTTTTTTCAAGAGTTTTGGCAAGGATTGTAGATATATCAATGCAGTATTATTTGCATACAGAGAAGTACCTCAAGAATCTACTGGGTTCTCGCCATTTGAGTTGTTATTTGGGAGAACAGTGAGAGGACCAATACAGATACTGAAAGAGTTGTGGACCAAAGAAGTACAGGAAGAAGAAGTCAAGACCAGTTATCAGTATGTTGTAGAGTTGAGAGAGAGGTTAGATCAAACCCTAAAGATTGCACAAGAATCACTAGAGAAATCACAAGGACGTTACAAAAAGTACTTTGACAAGAAAACCAAAGAGAGAAGCTTCCAACCTGGTGATCAAGCTTTAGTCCTGCTACCAACTAACAACAACAATCTTCTTATGCAGTGGAAAGGCCCGTATAACGTGGAGAAGAGAGTAAACAAGAATGACTATGTGATCAAGATTGGTACTAAGTCAAAGGTGTACCATGCTAATTTGTTAAGAAAGTATCTGAACAAAGAAGAAAGAGATGTTTCAAAGAATGTAAGGAGTAGTGAATTACTGAAAGCAGCTGCAGGAGATGTAGGAAAAGAATTAGAAGAGGACATGTTCCATGAGGAGAATTTACTAGAGGTAGGTAGTTTAAGTTCGAAAGAGAGTTACAAAGATGTCAAGGTGTCACCAAAGCTTGTCACAGCACAGTCAGATGATTTAGAGTCTTTAATTCAGGAATTCAAGCCATTATTCACTGACAAACCAGGATCAACCAGGTTGATAGAGCATACCATCGATTTGACAAGCGACGTACCAGTTAGATCAAAGCCTTATTCAGTGCCATACGGAGTCAGAGAGTCACTTAGGAGTGATATTCAAGAGATGCAGGACCTTGGTATCATTAGAGACTCAAATTCACCATATGCATCACCTGTGGTTATCGTCAAGAAGAAGGATGGTTCAAATCGAATTTGTGTTGACTATCGAAAACTCAACAAGTTAACAGTGTTTGATCCAGAGCCTATGGTAACATCAGAAGATCTTTTCAGAAGATTCAGTGAGGATAAATACTTCTCAAAGATCGACTTGAGTAAAGGATATTGGCAGATTCCAGTAGCAGAGAATGACATCCACAAGACTGCCTTTGTAACTCCGGATGGATCATATGAATTCTTAAAGATGCCTTTTGGGATGGTGAATTCAGCTGCAACACTAGTGAGAGCAATGAGGAAATTACTTGCAGGTTTAGATAACGTAGATAGCTACATAGATGACATCCTGATTCATACAAGAACGTGGGAAGAGCATATGCAAGCATTGAGAGAGTTGTTCAGTCGTATGTTGAAATGGGGTATCACTGCAAGACCTTCAAAATGTGTCTTTGGAGGAGAAGCAGTTGACTTCATTGGACATCAGATTGGGAGGGGTGAACTTGGTTTACATGATGAGAATGTCAAGAAGGTTAGAGATGCACCAAGACCAAGAACAAAGAAAGAGGTAAAGTCCTTCCTTGGACTCACTGGATATTACAGGAACTTTATTCCTAACTATGCAGCAATTGCATCACCATTGTCTGATTTAACAAAGAAGGGATTGCCAAATGAAGTAGAGTGGAATGATGCACATGAGAAAGCCTATGGGACGTTAAAGAAGATGACTGTAACTAAACCAGTTCTTCGCTTACCAGAGATTACAAAGCCATTTGTATTGAGAACAGACGCATCAAACACAGGAATCGGTGCAGTGTTACTACAAGATCATGATGGTAAACTATTTCCAGTCAGTTATGCAAGCAAGAAATTGTTAGAGAGAGAAAAGGCTTACTCAACAATAGAAAAGGAGTGTTTCGCCATAGTATGGGCAATAAAGAAATTCATGCTGTACCTTTATGGAACAGAGTTCATTATACAGACAGACCACAAGCCATTAGTTTACCTGAATAAAACCAAATTTGTGAATGATAGAGTTATGAGATGGGCAATGTTCATTCAGAACTACAAATTCAAAATTGAATCAATTAAAGGATCAGAGAACATTGGAGCAGACTTTCTGAGCAGAGTGATGTAAGAGATAGAGAGAGAGAGAGAGAGAGAGTGATAGAACACTCAGAAAGATTGACATACTGAACATAAAGGTTAAAGTTGAAAGACATCAAAGATGTCTCTTGAAGAACGGAGGTGTCACACATTTATGTTCAGTCGTGTATTGTGTTGTTTGTTCCCGTGTTTTGTTTGTTGTATTGTCTTCTAGTATCTTATATTGTAGTGAACTGACTATTGAGTAGAGGCCCCAAGAGGACTGGACACACATCGTTAATTATTGAAGGTGTGACTTGGAACGCAACGTAATTGAATGAGGTTGTTTATCGTTTTGGGGAAGGTTTTTGGGTGGAGTTAGCGCGTTGGAAAATGTCGTTGGTATTAATTTATCCGAAGTATGGTTTCTTGATTACAAGTCGCTTTTAGGCCATTTATTATACTCGTGACATTTATGCATCATAAAGATAGGCACTAAATCCTTACTGGCTAACAAAATTGACACGTAACACGCTCTAAACCAATCAAATGGAGCCAAAAACCAACCTGGAAATTTGAAATCTCAGATTTAGGCCCTTTTTGGACGGTTTACCACCCTTCGCCAAAATATCATTCGACAGAAGGGAAATGAAGATTTTCAAAAACTTTCTTCACAAACCTATTCCCAATGCCCTAATGCATAGTCTATCAAGGGCGCTACGAATTATTTCAAAATTTGAAGAAATGCCAAAACTTTGAATTCGACCTCATTGTCACTGTAGTTTGTCACCAGCTAAACAGCTAATTGATGACTGAAACGCATACTCATGGAGACTAAATATTTTGATTCGAAGGTCTCCTTCTGTGTATTGAAGTATCTTCAAAACTTCTTCAAAAGATGCCAAATTTAGAGCACTATCTGGATCTTTTTTCAGTTTGAAACTGACATAAATACCTCCGGAGATATTCAATATTCAATGCTGAGGGTAGAATGAACAACGGGAAAAGTTGTACTGTACGGGCCTAAAAAACCAAACCGTCGTTATAACTAAGATGCAAAGTAAAAGGTACTTACATTTCTATCTTGCAAAAAAGGACAACTAATCAAAATCGTGAAGCAGCACAAATGATAAACGCACTTAACTGGTTTTGATAGCAAAATTCCACTTTTTGAACCGCATTCTACTACTAGTTTCTCCAACAAATCCTTCACATTTCTTCTTCCAACAACATTGTCAACAAGGCCCCCAACAAAAGGAGCGCGAAAACGTCAATGTTCAGCCACATATATGCCAGCCATCGACAAATAACATACGATTCCAATGAACTTTGAACAAATAACAAATATATTTACTTTCCACTTTCCAGAATGGCAAGAACTGTAACATCGAACGTGGTCAGAACGGACGATTTGGTGATGTCCTCCTCGATAACACTTGCCCTCATGCCTTTATCCTATTCTGCTGTCATTTTTGCGAGTTTATGAGTGGGAATCGACAGTTACATCAGCCAAAAACCTCGTATAAATTCATGAATTGCGGTCCATGCTTTCAGCAGCGCAAAAGAAATGGCTGTTGTTTCTCCTCTTACAGTACAGTACATTGCAGCAGGTACATGAAATAAGTATGAAATGCTGATGTACGTAAGAAAGAATATAATAGCATCAAACGGAAGAAATGTACATTTTGTTTTTAATGTGAAAACATAGATTGACCATTTCAACAAAATAACATTTGAAAAATTCTATTTTTAAGGCTCTTTCATATCAATTTCACATTCTGTGGAGATGGTGTAGAAAAATGTCTATCTTTGGGCTACTTGCATCAGAGCAGAGGCCATGCATTAGAAAATCACCCTTTTTATGGTCAAGCAACACAGCAGCAGCGACCAAAGCTGGACATTTATATCGCACTTGTAGACTCATGGAAGCATACACGTATTTTTCGTAAGATGGCAAAGCTTTAAGTCAGTACATGTATCTGTTTATAAGAAACAGCTTACAAGAAACAGTAGGTTCAATTTTTCGAAAGTTAAGAAGCAACCCTACCTGAATTTAAAAAGCTAAGGAACTTTTTTAATACTGGCTTAAAGTTTTGCTGTCAAACAGAAATCTTGACATTTGTATAGTACTTTGCAGACTCATGGAGGCAGTCACGTATTTTCTGTAAGCCAGTATTGAAAGTTTCTCAAAATTCTCACTATCTGAGTATTCACCGAGTACAAAAACTTCCGTAGGTGTTTGGGAGGTCTCTGTGATCTCCTGTGTCATTGTAAGAATTTTAAGCAAATCTGATGCATTCATGCCATGATCTAGATCAGGCAAGGAACAGCATTTAATTTTTGATGATCTCAGAGTTCAATTTCTTGAAGCGAGTTTCATGCCATTCAAGTGGCCCAGAATAACTAAAATCTTTAATGCTCGAGAATATTTTCATTTTTCATTTGGTTCTTTTTGGTCAGGATTACTTGTATGATCCAGATGGTGGCATGAATGCATAAACATAGCTTTAAGATTTTTATAAAGTGTTACAAAGACACAGGAGATCCCAGCGTGGTAGGCAGTTTCTTAAATATTTGGGCAATTTTTCTACCAAAAGATATTTGCGTGTTTCTTATATTTTTAGTGCCAGATGTGTAGAGTTAATTTAGCCTTGCCAAGAGGGCTCCCAAATTACTTAGTAAGATCTCAAAACAAGTAAATAACAAAATAATGTCCAAATAGTTGCGATAACTTTATAACTGTACAGTGCCAAAACATATGTTTAATGCGCTGGGAAAATTAAAACTGCAAATTACAAAAGTTCCTTAGCTTTTTCAGTTCAGGTAGGGTTGTTTCTTAACTTTCGAAAAATTGAACCTACTGTTTCTTGTAAGCTGTTTCTTATAAAAAGATACATGTACTGACTTAAAGCTTTGCCATCTTACGAAAAATACGTGCATGCTTCCATGAGTCTACAAGTGCGATATAAATGTCCAGCTTTGGTCGCTGCTGTTGTGTTGCTTGACCATAAAAAGTGTGATTTTCTAATGCATGACCTCTGCTCTGATGCAAGTAGCCCAAATATAGATATTGTTCTACAACATCCCCACAGAATGTGAAATTGATATGAAAGAGCTTTAAAATAGTATTTCAAATGTTATTCTGTCGAAATGGTCAAAATATTTTTTCACATTAAAAACAAAATGTACATTTCTTCCGTTTGTTTCTATTATATTCTTTCTTATGAACATCAGCATTTCATATTTATTTAATGTACCTACTACAATGTACTGTACTGTAAGAAGAGAAACGACAGCCATTTCTTTTGCGCTGCTGAAAGCAAGGACCGCCATTCATGAATTTATACGAGGTTTTTAGCTGATGTAACTGTCGATTCCCACTCATAAACTCGCAAAAATGACAGCAGAGTAGGATAAAGGCATGAGGACAAGTGTTATCGAGGAGGACATCACCAAGTCGTTCGTTCTGACCATGTTCGATGTTACAGTTCTTGCCATTCTGGAAAGTGGAAAGTAAATATATTTGTTATTTGTTCAAAAATCATTGGAATCGTATGTTATTTGACGATGGCTGGCATATATGTGGCTGAACATTGACGTTTTCGCGCTCCTTTTGTTTGGGGGCCTTGTTGACAATGTTGTTGGAAGAAGAAATGTGAACGATTTGTTGGAGAAACTGGCAGTAGATTGCGGTTCAAAAAGTGGAATTTTGCTATCAAAACCAGTCAAGTGCGTTTATCATTTGTGCTGCTTCACGATTTTGATTAGTTGTCCTTTTTTGCAAGATAGAAATGTAAGTACCTTTTAATTCGCATCTTATTTATAACGACGGTTTGGTTTTTTAGGCCCGTACAGTACAACTTTTCCCGTTGTTCATTCTACCCTCAGCATTGAATATTGAATATCTCCGGAGGTATTTTGTCAGTCTCAAAGTGAAAAAAGATCCAGATTGTGCTCTAAATTTGGCGAAGAAGTTTTGAAGATACTTCAACACACAGAAGGAGACCTTCGAATCAAAATATTTAGTCTCCATGAGTATGCGTTTCAGTCATCAATTAGCTGTTTAGCTGGTGACAAACTACAGTGACAATGAGGTCGAATTCAAAGTTTTGGCATTTCTTCAAATTTTGAAATAATTCGTAGCGCCCTTGATAGGCTATGCATTAGGGCATTGGGAATAGGTTTGTGAAGAAAGTTTTTGAAAATCTTCATTTCCCTTCTGTCGAATGATATTTTGGCGAAGGGTGGTAAATCGTCCAAAAAGGGCCTAAATCTGAGATTTCAAATTTCCAGGTTGGTTTTTGGCTCCATTTGATTGGTTTGGAGCGTGTCACGTGTCAATTTTGTTAGCCAGTAAGGATTTAGTGCCTATCTTTGCATAATATGGCTTTTATGCGTAAGAAGATGCGTGATATAGCTTCTATACGTAAGATGATGCGTAAGATGATGCGTAAGATAGCTCTTATGCGTAAGATGGTGCGAAAGATGAAGATATCATCATGCAATGGAGAATATTGCAGATCAGAATCGCAAAGGCCATTCAAATGTCATTCACATAGCCACAAAGTATTCGCTGACTGTCAAATTGAAAATTCTTTTCAGAATCGGAACTATCATATTCCCAAGAAACCACAACGAATGCTAATTTAGGCCCTTTTCCCGTTTTTTTTTCAGAGGACAGGCCCTTTTCATATTGATTTCGCTCAGTTCTACTAATTTTTTTAATTTTACATGAAAAATTTACGCCTTTTCGTAACAAGAGCTTTTTATTATTTTTCTTTGTTGGAGAGTGAATGAATTAAAAGTGTAATTTCGAAAACTCGTTTCAAAGACTTTTTAGTGAAACAAAACCCTTTGGAGTACGTTTATTCATCAAACCATTTGCGAGAGAAAGATCCATTTGCACTGAATGTTGAAATCATACTCTGTTTTTTGTTATGTTTTTAATGTTTCTTCGTCTTCTATCTTCTGAAGACTTAGGGAAAACTGCAAAGGAAATCAGTTCATCAAACAAAGCTAATTAAAGCTTATAGTGCTAGAAATAGACGTTAAAAATTTTTGAAAAGTGTGTATTTTGAATCTATAACATGTTTCCTACTATTTGAAAAAAATTTGGAGAAAATCGGTTGAGCTGTTAATTAGATAGAATTTTTCTTGTCAGGAAGGTATAAATTTTCCAATTGTCCTTTGTTTTTGGTTACCTGGCAATGAATCACGTCAAAAATTAATTGCTATTGTTATATTTGAAAAGCCAATTGTCTAAAGAGCAATAGTTTTTTTTATCAATCTCTAAGAAAAAAACTACGATACAAGAATCTGAGCCAATCATAGCGGGAAAAGACATATGGTCATCTAGTCCCCACTATGAATGACTCTTACAATAAATATAAACAATAATCTAATCTAACTAACAAAAGAACCCAATACCACACTACACTACTCCACACCAAAAGACACTAAACTATACAACGAGAAGACACTCTAGGTACAACGAGAAACCATGTAGAGCAGAGCGGCTTCTAGACTGAGGACATTCGTCTAAGTTTTGCTACATTGAATTAAATTGATATTTACTGTCCTGTTTTAGTCGTTCAAATTATAGTCATTCCAAAAAAGAAGGCAGCCCTATTCTACATAGCCCCAAGTTACACTTCTCACTACAATACAGTACAACAATCTCTCACATTACACTACAGACGAAATGGGATTGCTGCTAATGTTGGTATTTAGTCCAACCGCATAGACCTTTCAATGAATGACATGGTTGCTTCTAGGATTATTCTATTGTCGATTATAGTGAACTGAGGGCTGCCGTAGAGAAGCAACTCAAAAAATGCTTTGGAGTCCATATTTGTAAGATCGAGACCGGGGACTTCAGAAAGCTGACCAAGGAGATCACGACGCATCACACGAAACCGATGGCAGTGCAGGAGGAAATGTGCGTTATCTTCGTTGCCCATACCACACAAGCACAGTGGGCTGACGCAGTCAAAGTTATGACGGAATCTGTGTGCATTGAGTGAGCTAAACTCCACACGAAGTTTCGTCAAACGCTTGATACCTACGAGGTCGTGAATACCATACATAGTTCTTTTCAAAGGTCGTATTGTCGATAGTAGCTTGCTCTTAAACACTGCAAGAGAGCTGGCATTTTTTATATCATCAGTCAGTAGATTCTATTCAAACAGTGTGTTACGAAAGTACGTGTTTGTAAACCGAGCCGTTCTTCCTACATTTTGGTCATAATCCTGAGAGTTTCGAAGATTGTAAGGTATCTGGCGCTCACATGGAATTTTAGCAAACAAATAATCTGGAGAACGTGTCAATCTTAAATTGTAAAAATGGCACAGTCTTCTGTACCGTCGCCTGCTATAGAGGTCTTCCCAACCCAATTCGTCGTATAACCGTTAAGTGCAATAGTGGTAAGTCTTATTGTTATATCTCTTATAGCATTTGAGAAAAAGAAGGGGGCGGGGGGCGAAAAACTCCCCCCTCCCAGTATAAAGCAACTAACCAATTGCCCAGTACAGACTGGGTTAACAGTTATCCTGAGACAGAAATGTTTTGAATAAGTGGCGCTGAAGCAAAGGTGCGAAATATAGCTTTATCAGTAGGTGAATCGGTAATCGCAATATTAACTGCCCGTTTGTGACTGAATTGCACTCATATCCACAATAGTTGACTTTTGTAGACGAATTGGACATAAATCGAAAATAATGGAACGTAAATGGTTTGTTTGCATGGCACAGTGCCAAAGAAGGTTTCTTGGCAATTCTGTCATGGCATGTTATAAGAACAGGACCATAGGACCGTTGGACCTTGAGGATCCCTATGATCCTTTAGTTCTAAAGATGAAAAGACCCTTAACATCAGAAAGTCATCTTAAAGCTGTCAAACTGGAGGTTGCGTATTGTAAGCTTCCCCTCTTCCATCACATGAACTTCCTGCTCGTTCAAACCAACGCCAGGAATCATGCATACAGCTTATACTATTTAGAACTACTATTTTGAGCATCCTCAAAGTTAGTTGCTCATCAACAGTTAATCTTATTTTGTTTTGAAACTCGTTTTATTTCAGCGTTATTATGTTTCACGGTTTCGGGCAATGTTGCATTGGCCATTGCCAAAACGTTTTGTCTTGTCCTGTTTTAGCAAAAGCAAATGTTTCGTCCCAATTGCTTAGTTTATGTTATTGGGCAGGCCAAGTTCCCTCAGCTATACTTCATCTGGTACCGCTCGATTGAGTTCAAAGCTATGATAATGGGAACCGCAATTTTTTCTTGGTTTGCACAGTGAAAATGCCAGAAAAAACTGGTCTTGCTTTCAAAGAAAAAATATTCGAGTAAAAGGTAAGGATGTGAAAACAGATTCCATCAGCTCTTTGGCAACTAGTCACTCATTGAGCTGACCATCAGCATCGACAACAACAGCGAAATCGATGGACTAGTGTAGCTGGTCTAGAGTCCAAGAGTTATCGACTGACATGCTGTTTTCTCTGTAAAGCTGCCAGTTGCCATTTTGCCCAAGTTAATGATTAGTCATAAACTGCATTTTTGACTTAATTCTCTGGCTAGATCCCTTGGGAACTGTCTTGAGTAAACTTGTTTATAGTGCCTGTTGAAGATACCCCTTGCAAACGGTTCACCAGTTCTTCATGTATGTATGCATGTATGTAATATTTGCCATCAAAATCAAAATTAAATGTATTATAAAATATTAGGAAGAAAAAAGAGATATCTAATTACATGTGTACAATATACAGATATAAAAGTTAAAATCTAATCAAAAACATCCCCAGGTTAAAAGGGCAGGGATAGCATCAGAAGGTCAGTGCGACCTTGTTTCCATAATGGAGTCATTGAAAGAAAATTTTTCAGTTTTTGTGTCAAATGTTTTTTTTTTTTTTTCACTCTCTCACCCAACGGACTGAACAGAACCACAGACCGCTAACAAACACAGTTGTAAGTAACCTAATCTACTCACTCTCTTACCTTACCTATTCTCCTCACTATCCCCATCATTATTATTATCATTATATCGCAGTTAGTTTCTAACATTGCATTTACATAATCATTATCATTATTATTATTATTATCATTATTACTTAGTCTATAAGATTTAGAGATCGTTTCTTTCTATTCAAATCCAAAAAAAAGGGGCAAAACATCTTCGAGTAAGGTCATTGGGGAGTTTTGTGGAAAGAAATTCATGCCTTGTTTTTTGCGGCTTTGTCTATATGTAATATAAAAACATTCTTTTATGTTTATCTTGTTGATAGTATTCTAAAATAATATTCTTTTCTTTTATTTTATTTGTCTAGGGTATAGAAACTATTTTTATGTAAATTTTAGTATAAATACTTGGCTGTCTAGGATTGTAAATACACTGAAGAAGATTTTATATCGAAACGTCTGCCCTGAAACAGTTGTGTTTTTTATCATTTTAATTTCTGTTTTACTTTGAAAGTGGTTTAGTTTATATTATCATTATTATTATTATTATTATTATTATTATTATTATTATTATTATTATCATCATCATATTATTATTATTATCACCATCAGCATTATTATTATCATTATTATTTTGATTAGCATCATCATCATTTTACTACATACATTACATAACCGTTATAAACCTAACCCATATAACCTCTGCGTAGCCATCATATCTAACCAATCACGTGTTACTTCTCCTTTTCAAATCGCCGTACATATTCAAATTTTTATTATAACTGTCACATTACAGCCCTGAAGAAGTCCTGCATGGCAGGACGAAATATTGGCAAAAATTAAATTAATCGTATTTGCTGTTGTTTTTTGTCGTGTTGCGGTGTTTCTGCCTTTAAATTTGTTGATCCCGTAGACATTTTTTTGCCCGAATTCACTCTTCATAATCATTAACTACATCATTAGGCAAGTCAGAAAAACGAGGGTGGATGTCTGGGCGCGTGGTAGGTTTTCTGGAAATTGCGCCGAAAGATGGACCCATTTTTGGCGTTAATTCACTGGTAAAACATCCAACAAACGGACTTTTTGTGAGCAAATCTCACCATTTTCAACGCAATTGCCCCCGTGAAGGAGATTCGTATCAGAAAAAACTCACAGGAGTTGATGGACCAGGAAGTCCTCGAGGGGATTAGAATTTGCGACAAATTACTGACAAAATTTAGGTCATCTAAAATTCACATTGATTATGTAAATTTCAAGAAAGCTCGCAATCACGTCCAAAACTTGATTAAAAAGAAGAAAAAATCCTATATTGTTGGAAAACTTAAGGTTACTGTAACTGTTCAGACGACAAATTTGCGATTTTTCGTTTTTGTCATAATCTGATGGTATAAGTATTTGAGGACTGTTTAAACAAACTCACTTCCAGAAATAGTCACAATTACTTAGAGATTTGAGCATTTTAAAAGGAGCAATCCTGTTTCTCAAAAATTGCGGGAATATACATTAGGGGATTAAAGTAAACTCACTTGACCTTGCAGCTATGTTCATGACATCCCGTGCTGCTATGTTATTGACATAATGCTTTACCAAGACCGCACTTAAGCCTTATTCCTTGACCTTTCATGCATAATCGTATTTCCCGCAATTTTTGCTTCATTTTGATAAAAGCCTGATTTCTCGAAACAGGATTCGGGAGTACTGGTGGGTAATAAAAAATCTTTGTGTACCCAACAGGCCAATCGAATCGCGTGAAACTTGGCACACAGAGTTACAATACATATAACTACGAAACCGTGTCAGCGATTTGTGATAGATCCACTGGTCCGATTTTTACAAGGGTTTGAAAGTTAAAAAAGACATTTAAGACATTTACATTTATTTAAAATTATATCATTTCAAGACAATACCTTTTATCAAAAATTCGTGACACGGTTTTGCAGTTCAGGACCTTAAGTCTTTGATAAAAAGATAGTCGTGGTCCCACGATTATCATTGGGGTACACAAAGATTTTTTCGCAAGGGTGGTCGATTTTGCCTTAAGTCTAGAATAAATCATTAGTGATTTTATTGAATCAACTGAATATATTTCTATGATATTCTACATTTAATTCTGCGTCGAATGATGCATAAGTTTGTTTGGTATATTTTGATGAACGGCCGTGGTAAACTGAGTTTCTTAATCGCCGCCTGAACGGTTACAGTAACCTTAATGAGAACATAGGAAACCGAAAGATTTATGGAAGTGTCTAAAATCTCTCGGATTGTCATCAGGAAACAACTCACCCCTTGAAATTAGTCTAAATGATAAAGGCAAACCATCTTTTGACGATAAAACAAATGCCGAAATTTTTAAGGACTTTTTCTCAAATCTGGCTTCAAATTTAGTAAAGAAACTTAACCCATCCCCACATAGACTAGACAATGTGCGAAAGTATTACCAGCACATGAAACTTTCTGAACCATTTTCATTGCTTCCCACATCCTCGGAAAATGTCCTCAAACTCTTAGAAGAGATAAACCCCTCAAAAGCGACAGGTTTGGATAATATAGCAGGAAAATTCCTCAAAGATGGTGCAACCGCCTTAGCTGAGCCGATAACCGAACTATGTAATATCTCAATCTTACAATCTAAGTTTCCTGATGGTTGCAAACAAGCAAAACTAAAACCACTTTTCAAAAAAGTATCGAAAGATGATCCCAAAAACTATCGACCAATTTCTTTGCTTCCTCAACTCTCAAAAATTATTGAAAAAATAATTCATGGTCAAGTACAAAAGTACCTTGATGATAAGAAAATATTGTACAGATACCAATCTGGCTTTCGTGCTCATCACTCTACAGATACCTGCTTATCTTACTTGAGTGATAAGATCCTTCAAGGATTTGAAACTGGAATGTTTACAGGCATGATCTTAATTGACCTTTAAAAAGCATTTGATACAATTGACCATAACATCTTTCTGGATAAAATGGCATGCCTTGGCTTTAGCAAATCCGCCATTTTGTGGTTTAAATCTTACCTCCAGGACCGTTCTTTTACCGTCAATATTGGCAAGGAATACTCAAATCATGGTAGTCTGTCATGTGGGGTCCCTCAGGGGCCAATTCTTGGCCCACTCATATTCCTTCTTTACGTGAATGACATGGCACGAGCGGTCGACTGCGACCTGCTTCTGTATGCAGACGATTCTTGTTTAATTGTTAGAGACAAAAACATTGAACTAATAGAGAGCAATTTAAATAGAAATTTCAATTCCCTCTGTGATTGGTTTGTAGAAAACAAACTAAGCATTCACTTTGGAGAGGACAAAACCAAATCCATTCTCTTTGGACAAAAAAAAAAGCAAGAACTTGAAAAGTTGGACATTAGGAGAGGTGATATAAGGATTAAACAGCATTCAACAGTCACATATCTGGGATGTGTGGAGTCGATGGTGACTAAGATGCTTGGAAAAATAAATGGCAAGCTAAAATTCCTATACGGGAAACAAAACTTCCTGGATAAATCCCTTCGCAGGCTCTATGCTCTAAATGCTCTTATTCAACCTCATTTTGATTATGCATGCACCTCTTGGTATCCAGGGTTGAATAAGAGGCTGTCCAAAAAATTTCAGACGGCACAAAACAAATGCATTCGTTTTTACCTCGATTTAAAAAACACAGCACATATTGGGGTCACAGAATTCAAGTCTATAGATTGGCTCCCTACACAAAGAACAGGATGGATCAACGTGTCTGTGTCAACATAATGAAGTTTTTCAGAGAAACTGCCCCAGCATACAGTGCTGAGATATTCCGTCCAGTCAACCAGGGCCGAACAACACGAAGGTCCAAGTTCAAATTGGATATTCCATTTCGCAAAACTACTGCTGGACAAAAATGTCTATCTTATCTAGGGCCCAAAACATGGAATAGTCTTTCATAAGAGATTAAATCAACAAACAATATCAACACATTCAAACATAAGATCAAAGAGAACTTTTTCCAAAACATACAAAAAGAGGAAGATGACATATATGTCTTCTATTAAAACTTGTCATCATCTCTCCCGATCATGGTATGGTCTTAAAAACCATGTTTTACACCGAAAACAAACTACAGTTTTGTATGTTTTTTTTCTTACGTTTTTCGTTGTACCAGCACCTTTAAGGGGACCATTATGGAATTAAGGTCATCTTGACCTTTTAATGCTATCCCTGCCACTGTAATTAGGGGTGTTGTTCCTTTACGTTTTTAACATTATATATTGTATTGTATCTATTTTTATATTATATAACTTGTAAATACTTGTAATTGTGGCAAATGATACATACATACATACATACATACATACATACATACATGCATACTCTTTCTTCTGCTCTTTCTTCTGCTTCTTTTTTTTTTGGTTTCTCGTTTTACATGCTTTGTATTGATCGAAATGAATCAATCCTCTGAGCATTTCTGCAGGATTTT
Source organism: Aurelia coerulea (assembly GCA_039566865.1). Lineage (NCBI taxonomy): Eukaryota > Metazoa > Cnidaria > Scyphozoa > Semaeostomeae > Ulmaridae > Aurelia > Aurelia coerulea. Next base: position 9,786,290 of record CM076960.1, on the reverse strand, counting down.
TCAAGTAGACCAACTTCATTCTTATGGTAACATCTGTAGTCAGAAGCTACATTTATCTGTCTCCTGCGTACTGTTCATTGAAAGCTTATCAAAAGTACCTGTTTTGTGTGCAGGGTGACGTTAAGGTAAGAGCACTGCTTCGTTGGAAGAAATATTTTGAAGCCTTCGTTGTGCACCACTTTTTGGAAAGGTCCACGTTTCTGCGCATGCGCAGTAGCAAGTTATCGCTAAACAAGGTCTATTTTGGTCTCGAATGATTTTGTCCTTTAAATGACTACACTCTGACGCTCCATTGCGTTGAAAATGGTGAGATTTGCTCACAAAAAGCCCGTTTATTGGATGTTTTACCAGTGAAGTAACGCCAAAAAGGGGTCCATCTTTCGACGCAATTTCCAGAAAACCTACCACGCGCCCAGACGTCCACCCTCGTTTTTCTGACTTGCCTAATGATGTAGTTAACGATTACGAAGAGTGAATTCGGGCACAAAATATGTCTACGGGATCGACCCCATCGTATGGATTAAAGGAGAGACCACTTTGCCTTTGTTATCTTTCGAAAAGGTTGATTCAAATTGTTTTTAGATCTTCGAGTGATCCGGCTCTTGCCAGCTGATAAGAGTATCTCCGACATATATGATGGGGCTGAGTTATCAAAAAATTTGAAAACGTTTGTAGCAATACATTTTAAGGTCTCTCCTTAGTGGGGAGCCAATTTATATCTTTAAATTCTTTGATTCCTTTATGTCCTCTATTATTTATATTCAAACAGAACCTGATACATTTATTTTGAGCTGTTGAATTTTTTTTGGTGAACCCTTTATTAATCAATGGAAACCAAGCACTGCATGCATAGTCAAAGTGGGGCTGGATTAGTGCATTTGCTAGTAACCTACAAAGAGGGATTTCAAGAAAATTTTTCAATAAACTGGCATAGGTGCCATATTCAACTACACACTTAAAGTCATGTACCATTTTCCTCATAAAGATGAGTCTCATTTTATCCAAGATCCCATCGTGCCTTGTTTATATTTACAAAGGAAATAATTGTTCTTCATTGGATGTCTGACGCAACTGCTTCCTATTTTTTTCCTTAGATTTGGATGCATATGATCAAGTCTTATCATTAGTAAGTAAATTTGAATTTAACCCTTAACGACTTGGCGGGCTTTGAGTTGAAGGAAGCACTCGCAATGGAATTCCGGTTTTATCAATAAAATCGAAGTACGATCTAATACTGGATTAGAGCCCAATCTCCTAGACACTGGAGCCCAAGGTGGAACAAACTAAGGTGACTATGAGGTTAACCAAAGTAAGGCTAAGTGTCACTTCAGGACTATCGAGGTTCAAGAAATCAGGGAGGCATTTGCCAAGGCCACGGTTAAGACAGGAAAGAGTTTTGGGACTGACAACATTCCTAGCTACTTTTTGAAACTGGCATTGTGTTTCATTGAAAACTCGCTTGCCTTCCTGTTCAATACATCCATTGAAACAAGTCAGTTTCCTGATATATGGAAAGTAGCTGGAGTCACTCCAATGTTTAAAGATGGAGAAAAGACTGACAAATCTCTATGTCACCAGCCATGAGAAGTAAAACTGTAAGGACTCCACGAGGCTTGGGCCTAAGCCCTTACCTCTTTGTTTACCCACAAGGATGAACAAATAAACGATTCATTTAGTTCCCATTTTCCATAGTCTTCTATCGATTCAGCGAGATGATATGACGTGATAAAACTTCGCTCTTTGCACGCCAGTGACATCAATACAAACATAAACTTCGCCACAATAGCGAACGTCATGTTGGACGTAATGTTGTCTTGTATTCTTTGATAATTGTCGTCGTAATCATCTATAGTACCTCCCAACGATTGTTCCATTATTTCCAAGTCTTCACTATCGAAAGCCTACTTTGGCATAATAGAAGCTTAAGAGAATCCTAATGTAAGCATTTGCACTCAAGCCTGGTTTTCACTGGAGTCATGGGGATCATACAGATGATAAGAAACATAAGTTCTAAATCTTATTACGCTTAAGATTCTTATGATTGTGCTAAAGATGGCAGCGATGAACCTTTTACCAAGATGTACTGCGTTCTTTAATCAAATTTATATCGAATCATTAAAGATGCGTTATTCGAACGCAATGCATCTTGGTAAAAATTTCCTCGCTGCCATCTTTAGCGTAATCGTCTATTGAGAACACCAGGAATCATAATCGTAAAAAGGATTATCACTTTTTTTTATCTCAAAACCCATCACATAAGGATCATAAAATTGAGAAACTTTTTCATCCTATGATCCTTTGTTCTTTCGATTATGTCACATAAATCAAGCAGTTTCCACTCAAAAAGTAGACCTTCCAAGTTTATTCCTAAGCAGAGAACCGTGATTCTTTCCACAAAGTGGAAGTATTTCAGGTGGAGAAACTATGGGAGTTACTAACAGATGTCCAAAATCTCAGATAGCTTCAGGAAAAGTCCAATAACAATCTAAGACAGCTGATAATTGTAACAAAATCTGATCTTGTTCATTGAAACTGCGTTAGAATTTGCACCGAGTAAAAAGTAGCATAATCAGCCGAGGAAGTTGTTTAGTAGTCAGTTTGACTTTTAATTTGCTACGGCTAAGTCTGATTTCACCACTGATAAATATCAACATGGGCTGAATGTAGACGCTGCTTCAGTTGTAATGGTATCGTTTTTGATCGTTTTATTTGCTTTGTTTAATATATGCCCGGAAAGACCTTGGTTAGAAATAGATCTTCCTTGTATACCTTGTGCTATTCTCATTGCTAGTTTAGTTGATGGAATCAAAATTATCAGAGAGTCTTGGCAATGAAGAGGCGGTTGTTGATATCATTAGCTCAGACAAGGGGCCAAATGCAAGTCAAAACTGCGGTGTAGCTTGTGTTCTGCGGCCTATAAGAAGATCCACTCGTAGGCTAGTGTTCTATGGCTTAAGGTCTTATCCAACTCTAGTTGCGTTTAAACCAATTTTAAGCTCGAGAAATCGTGTTTAAAACGTATTTTTGTTTGTTTGTCATAGATACGAACAGCAAGAGAAGAAGTATTGCCCTACCTTTGTTTACCCGAAGAAATTGTGCTTTATGTGTTCTCCTTCCTGTCAACATCTGACATTTGCAAGTGTGCGAGGGTCTGTCGACAGTTTCGAAGAATATCAATGGACGAATCACTCTGTAAGTCATTTCGCCTTCTCTTCCATCTAGTTAAACCCCTCGTTCATATTTTTAAGAGGAATGCCAGGACGATTGTCCAGGGAGATGTAAAGAACAGATCATTTTACGTGCGTAAGGGATTATGACCTATCAAGAGAGTTGGAAAAGCAAAAGCGAGATTATATCCCCAAAAATTTCTCTTCATAAATGTGACTTAAAAGAAACTTGGAAAACGTTGAAGGGAATCGAAGCATATATAAGCCGTTTGTAAAAATAGCGGTTTAAAGACAATAGGCTATGACACATGCTGCACCATATTTGGGTAACTGACAGGAAATGCTGAGATCTGATTTATTAGAATTTGACCACAAGTGGCTTGAGCCACTTATACATGCTTAGATTCCCGTTGACTGTGTAGCTGTCTTGATGTGGAAGGTTGCAACGTAACTGACGTCGACGAAATGGCGTAATCGATGAATTATTTGGTTTAGTATAAGTAAAAAGTGAAGTTACGACATATCAGCGTAACCTGCAAATCTTTTATTTTGTCCTAGGCTCCCGTGAGGTTCTGATCCACGCTCTCATCAGATCGCATTTTCTCCTCAATTGACCAATCAGGTGCCTTCGTTCTGTTTACTTCCGCGTTGCGGAGAAAAACTCAGGCCATTTTTGGCCATTTTGACCTCCATCCCAAAAAAGTCATTGCAAGCTCGGATAAATCGATTTTCATCAAAATTTCAATTGGAGAAGATTCTCCATGCTTTGGACCAGAAGTGTTGTCAGTATTGCTTTGCGATCCCTAAAAATAGCAGAATTGTGGCATTTTTAAACTCTATCCAGTAATCTATCGGTTGCAGATTCTACAATTAGCCAAAATAAAAGTACGAAACTGAAAATCTGAAGAAGAACTAAGGCATGCATTTACCTCAAGTGGTTTTAATAACGAACATCCACATTTTCTGCCACGATCTACAGCTAGTTTCACCAGCAAACAACATAGTCAACAAATAGTCAATAATGATTGAATGAACTTGAATGTTTTTGCTTGGTTTCGTCCCCCGAATGAGTGTGCTGATGTCTTTCGTCAGCTAGAGGAGAGTATACTAGTTCTAGATAGAGGAAACAAAGAAGTTATCCTCTTCAGGGATACTAACTGTGATATCTTGCCTAATTACTCTGACGGGAATGGCTTGAGCCGACATCTTCCAACCCATTCGATGTGTATTCTGGAACTTTATGGCCTTTTTGGTTTTCAGCGGCTGATTAAAAAAGGGACCAGGGAGACCTCGGAATCTACCACGTTAATAGATCACATTGCCACAACTAACAAGTCAAACATAGTAACATCTGGTGTGCATGAAACAAGTGTCAGTGATCACTGCATGGTAAACTGTGTAAGAAAGTTCCGTGGGGCTTCGAAAAAACAGCACACAAATATTACTACAAGACAACTGAAACACTTTCATCAAGCAGAATTTATAAATGATCTACTTCTTGTTGACTGGAAGGGTATTGTCTAGAATGGCGATGATATTAACCTCATCGTTGAACGGTGGACCAATATGTTTTCACTGATACTTGAAAAACATGCACCAGTATGTAATAGGCGTGTTTCCGAAAAGTTTAGTCCCTGGTTGACAAAAGATTTAAAGCAACTATCTGCTTCCAGAGACAGGTTGAAAAAACGAGCCGTGCGCTCTAAATCCAAATCCTGATGGATGCTTACAGGCAGACGCGGAACAAAGACAATAAGCTGAATACAGATTTAAAGTGAGAGTTTTTCACTAATAAAATTGCCTCGCACAATGGTGATCTAAAAACACGTGGAAGACTATCAATACAGTCCTTAACAAGAAAGCGAAAACCACCCAGATCGCAGCACTTGATGTTGATGGGAGGCAGATTTGATAATGATAGTATTGCAGAATCAGTGAATAATTTTTTTTGTAGTATTGGCAATACCCTTAGCGGCAAGATACCTGAAACATCAAATCAACTTCTGGAGAATGAATACTTTTTTTTTTTTTTTATATCCATTAAAAAGTTACAATACATAAATACAAGCTACGCTACTTACAAAATTACTTTACAATACTACTCGGACGATACCCCGAGGAGCAAAAGACTATGACTACCCCGGGGCCATAGACACAGAGGTTAAAAATAAACTACTATAGTCTGTCTCAAATTACATGCCACGAGAAATGTCTGCGATCAATTCGAATTTAAGAAGGGTGGTTTAGGTATCATCGCAACTACTGCGTGGCATCTAATTTGAGGTAGACTTTAAAAATACACGACTAAAAATAAAAGAAAGGGAAAAAGGAACATGGGACATGGGAGATGGTGGCTGTGGTTTTATGACTTATAACGGAGTTTGACATTTTCTAATCAAATCGACCAGATTTGTGGATGAATTTAAGCGTTAGCAGGAGTATATCTTTATTAACTTCATCTGGGAAATTTTTATCACCATACAATAAAATCTGCATTAGAAGACTATTTTGGAGATCGGTATGTCCATATGGTCGTATTAAAGCAGAAACTCCAGAGAGAAGGTCTCTACGTGGTACTGCAAGGGAAGGGCAAAGCAACAAAAAGTGTTCCGTATCCTCAATACCATCGTTCGTAGGGCACATCGGATTTATCGTATCCTTAAAGTTGTTCTTGAATTTGTGAAAATTCAATTTACTGAGACCAACCCTGAGTTGAGTGAGATATGATAAACCTATTGGGTCATGAATGACAAATATAGATCTTACCGGGGGTCTGATTATAGATAGTAGCTTCTTTTTGAAAACAGCAACAGACGGTGCAAGTCTAATCTCAGGATCAAGTTCATTCCATTCGGATAAGCAATGAGGATAGAAACTAGATTTAAATTTTTCTGTTCTGGCCTTTATTTGCCCAACGACATCTTGGTTGCGAAGAGAGTAGTGTGACTCAAGCAGTGGAAAGCCAGCAGACCGAGTCAGTAGCAAGTGCTGTAAGCTAATATCAATATTCATTCTATCATTTAGGCCCATTTTTCAATCAATAATCTGCGTCTCGTTCGTTGTCTCGAACATCGTAGGATATCCCGCTCTTTACCTTACTATAGGTTTTATTATGCTTGCCTGGGCTTTATATGCGTTTCTTTGTGCGGGTTGCTCCATTTATTTTGCAATGGAAAGCTCTCTCGGTATTTTTGCATAAAAACACAACACCACGTGCTGTTTTTTCAATGTGCCAGTAGGTCCTAGCTGCAAAAATATTTCTTGTATAATTTTACAGAGACATCATTTAGCGACATTTTCGTAACAGTTGTAAAAAGGACTTTTTGATTACGAAGGGAGCTTTGTCTTACGTACATCTTTTTTCAAAATTTCATCTTTTTGCCAAAATTTCATTTATAAGTTGAAGGGCACCGCTTATTAGCATAAATCTTCCTTACTGTTTACAACCAAAGAGAATTTTATTTGTCAATTTGTAAGAGCACCGTCTAGCGTACATCTTCGTTACGGTAGCCAAATAGAATTTTATTTATGGATTTGAAAGAGCACTGTCTTGGGTAAATCTTCGTTACGGTAGCCAAAAAGATTTTGATTTATGAATTTGAAAGAGCACCGTCTAGCGTATTTCTTCGTTACGGTAGCCATAATGTGTCTGTGATTTGGTTGTTATATAATTTTATGTGGCCAGTGTCCGATGGAATTTTTAGTAAACATTTCTCGTTCCTTAAGTAATCTCTGTGTAACTCCCTAAAACCTAGTTGTTAATTTTGATTTATTTTTCTCCTTAGTTAATAAGTCGCTCCTAGCCACTTGGGGGTTTATCTAAAAACCTTTACACTCGGTCTGTGGCTGGGTTCCTTGTGGCTGGGCTGCGTGACCCCCTACCCTATTGCTAAGTTAATAAAACCTATTTATGAAATTAAATTTATTAAATATTGTTCTTTAATATTGCAAGATGTCATTCTTTATCAACATTAAGCAGTAGGAGGGCGCTCAGCCCAGTCTCAAGGAACATCAGCAATGCAAATATCAAACGACCCTTGTGGGGACTCACTGTCCTTTTGCAAGTCTTTCACATATTGAATGTCTTCCGCCAAATCATTTTGAAAGAGCACCGTTTAGCGTACATCTTCATTACGGTAGCCAAAGAGAATTTGATTTATGAATTTGAAAGAGCACCGTCTAGCGTATATATTCGTTACGGTAGCCAAAGAGAATTTGATTTATGAATTTGAAAGAGCACCGTCTAGCGTATTTCTTCGTTACGGTAGCCATAATGTGTCTGTGATTTGGTTGTTATATAATTTTATGTGGCCAGTGTCCGATGGAATTTTTAGTAAACATTTCTCGTTCCTTAAGTAATCTCTGTGTAACTCCCTAAAACCTAGTTGTTAATTTTGATTTATTTTTCTCCTTAGTTAATAAGTCGCTCCTAGCCACTTGGGGGTTTATCTAAAAACCTTTACACTCGGTCTGTGGCTGGGTTCCTTGTGGCTGGGCTGCGTGACCCCCTACCCTATTGCTAAGTTAATAAAACCTATTTATGAAATTAAATTTATTAAATATTGTTCTTTAATATTGCAAGATGTCATTCTTTATCAACATTAAGCAGTAGGAGGGCGCTCAGCCCAGTCTCAAGGAACATCAGCAATGCAAATATCAAACGACCCTTGTGGGGACTCACTGTCCTTTTGCAAGTCTTTCACATATTGAATGTCTTCCGCCAAATCATTTTGAAAGAGCACCGTTTAGCGTACATCTTCGTTACGGTAGCCAAAGAGAATTTGATTTATGAATTTGAGAGAGCACCGTCTAGCGTATATATTCGTTACGGTAGCCAAAGAGAATTTGATTTATGAATTTGCAAGAGCACCGTCTAGCGTAAATCTTCGTTACGGTAGCCAAAGAGAATTTGATTTATGAATTTGAAAGAGCACCGTCTAGCGTATATCTTCGTTACGGTAGCCAAAGAGAATTTGATTTATGAATTTTAAAGAGCACCGTTTAGCGTACATCTTCGTTACGGTAGGCAAAGAGAATTTGATTTATGAATTTGAAAGAGCACCGTTTTAGCGTACATCTTCGTTACGGTAGCCAAAGAGAATTTGATTTATGAATTTGAAAGAGCACCGTTTAGCGTACATCTTCGTTACAGTAGCCAAAGAGAATTTGATTTATGAATTTGCAAGAGCACCGTCTAGCGTAAATCTTCGTTACGGTAGCCAAAGAGAATTTGATTTATGAATTTGAAAGAGCACCGTTTAGCGTACATCTTCGTTACGGTAGCCAAAGAGAATTTGATTTATGAATTTGCAAGAGCACCGTCTAGCGTAAATCTTCGTTACGGTAGCCAAAGAGAATTTGATTTATGAATTTGAAAGAGCACCGTTTTAGCGTACATCTTCGTTACAGTAGCCAAAGAGAATTTGATTTATGAATTTGCAAGAGCACCGTCTAGCGTAAATCTTCGTTACGGTAGCCAAAGAGAATTTGATTTATGAATTTGAAAGAGCACCGTTTTAGCGTACATCTTCGTTACGGTAGCCAAAGAGAATTTGATTTATGAATTTGAAAGAGCACCGTTTAGCGTACATCTTCGTTACGGTAGCCAAAGAGAATTTGATTTATGAATTTGCAAGAGCACCGTCTAGCGTAAATCTTCGTTACGGTAGCCAAAGAGAATTTGATTTATGAATTTGAAAGAGCACCGTTTTAGCGTACATCTTCGTTACGGTAGCCAAAGAGAATTTGATTTATGAATTTGGAGCACCGTCTAGCGTAAATCTTCGTTACGGTAGCCAAAGAGAATTTGATTTATGAATTTGAAAGAGCACCGTTTTAGCGTACATCTTCGTTACGGTAGCCAAAGAGAATTTGATTTATGAATTTGAAAGAGCACCGTCTAGCGTATATCTTCGTTACGGTAGCCAAAGAGAATTTGATTTATGAATTTGAAAGAGCACCGTCTAGCGTATATATTCGTTACGGTAGCCAAAGAGAATTTGATTTATGAATTTGCAAGAGCACCGTCTAGCGTATATATTCGTTACGGTAGCCAAAGATAATTTGATTTATGAATTTGCAAGAGCACCGTCTAGCGTAAATCTTCGTTACGGTAGCCAAAGAGAATTTGATTTATGAATTTGAAAGAGCACCGTTTAGCGTACATCTTCGTTACGGTAGCCAAAGAGAATTTTATTTATGAATTTGAAAGAGCACCGTCTAGCGTATATCTTCGTTACGGTAGCCAAAGAGAATTTGATTTATGAATTTGAAAGAGCACCGTTTAGCGTACATCTTCGTTACAGTAGCCAAAGAGAATTTGATTTATGAATTTGCAAGAGCACCGTCTAGCGTAAATCTTCGTTACGGTAGCCAAAGAGAATTTGATTTATGAATTTGAAAGAGCACCGTTTAGCGTACATCTTCGTTACGGTAGCCAAAGAGAATTTGATTTATGAATTTGCAAGAGCACCGTCTAGCGTAAATCTTCGTTACGGTAGCCAAAGAGAATTTGATTTATGAATTTGAAAGAGCACCGTTTTAGCGTACATCTTCGTTACGGTAGCCAAAGAGAATTTGATTTATGAATTTGCAAGAGCACCGTCTAGCGTAAATCTTCGTTACGGTAGCCAACGAGAATTTGATTTATGAATTTGAAAGAGCACCGTTTTAGCGTACATCTTCGTTACGGTAGCCAAAGAGAATTTGATTTATGAATTTGAAAGAGCACCGTCTAGCGTATATCTTCGTTACGGTAGCCAAAGAGAATTTGATTTATGAATTTGAAAGAGCACCGTCTAGCGTATATATTCGTTACGGTAGCCAAAGAGAATTTGATTTATGAATTTGCAAGAGCACCGTCTAGCGTATATATTCGTTACGGTAGCCAAAGATAATTTGATTTATGAATTTGCAAGAGCACCGTCTAGCGTAAATCTTCGTTACGGTAGCCAAAGAGAATTTGACTTATGAATTTGAAAGAGCACCGTTTTTGCGTATTACGGTAGCCAAAGAGAATTTGATTTATGAATTTGAAAGAGCACCGTCTAGCGTACATCTTCGTTACGGTGGCCAAAGTGAATTTGATTTATGAATTTGAAAGAGCACCGTTTAGCGTACACTTCGTTACGGTAGCCAAAGAGAATTTGATTTATGAATTTGAAAGAGCACCGTCTAGCGTATATATTCTTATACATCTTCGTTACGGTAGCCAAATGGAATTTGATTTATGAATTTGAAAGAGCACCGTCTAGCGTATATCTTCGTTACGGTAGCCAAAGAGAATTTGATTTATGAATTTGAAAGAGCACCGTCTAGCGTAAATCTTCGTTACGGTAGCCAAAGAGAATTTGATTTATGAATTTGAAAGAGCACCGTTTTAGCGTACATCTTCGTTACGGTAGCCAAAGAGAATTTGATTTATGAATTTGAAAGAGCACCGTCTAGCGTATATCTTCGTTACGGTAGCCAAAGAGAATTTGATTTATGAATTTGAAAGAGCACCGTCTAGCGTATATATTCGTTACGGTAGCCAAAGAGAATTTGATTTATGAATTTGCAAGAGCACCGTCTAGCGTATATATTCGTTACGGTAGCCAAAGATAATTTGATTTATGAATTTGCAAGAGCACCGTCTAGCGTAAATCTTCGTTACGGTAGCCAAAGAGAATTTGATTTATGAATTTGAAAGAGCACCGTTTAGCGTACATCTTCGTTACGGTAGCCAAAGAGAATTTTATTTATGAATTTGAAAGAGCACCGTCTAGCGTATATCTTCGTTACGGTAGCCAAAGAGAATTTGATTTATGAATTTGAAAGAGCACCGTTTAGCGTACATCTTCGTTACAGTAGCCAAAGAGAATTTGATTTATGAATTTGCAAGAGCACCGTCTAGCGTAAATCTTCGTTACGGTAGCCAAAGAGAATTTGATTTATGAATTTGAAAGAGCACCGTTTAGCGTACATCTTCGTTACGGTAGCCAAAGAGAATTTGATTTATGAATTTGCAAGAGCACCGTCTAGCGTAAATCTTCGTTACGGTAGCCAAAGAGAATTTGATTTATGAATTTGAAAGAGCACCGTTTTAGCGTACATCTTCGTTACGGTAGCCAAAGAGAATTTGATTTATGAATTTGCAAGAGCACCGTCTAGCGTAAATCTTCGTTACGGTAGCCAAAGAGAATTTGATTTATGAATTTGAAAGAGCACCGTTTTAGCGTACATCTTCGTTACGGTAGCCAAAGAGAATTTGATTTATGAATTTGAAAGAGCACCGTCTAGCGTATATCTTCGTTACGGTAGCCAAAGAGAATTTGATTTATGAATTTGAAAGAGCACCGTCTAGCGTATATATTCGTTACGGTAGCCAAAGAGAATTTGATTTATGAATTTGCAAGAGCACCGTCTAGCGTATATATTCGTTACGGTAGCCAAAGATAATTTGATTTATGAATTTGCAAGAGCACCGTCTAGCGTAAATCTTCGTTACGGTAGCCAAAGAGAATTTGACTTATGAATTTGAAAGAGCACCGTTTTTGCGTATTACGGTAGCCAAAGAGAATTTGATTTATGAATTTGAAAGAGCACCGTCTAGCGTACATCTTCGTTACGGTGGCCAAAGAGAATTTGATTTATGAATTTGAAAGAGCACCGTTTAGCGTACACTTCGTTACGGTAGCCAAAGAGAATTTGATTTATGAATTTGAAAGAGCACCGTCTAGCGTATATATTCTTATACATCTTCGTTACGGTAGCCAAATGGAATTTGATTTATGAATTTGAAAGAGCACCGTCTAGCGTAAGTCTTCGTTTCGGTAGCCAAAAAGAACTTGATTGATGAATTTTAAAGAGCACTGTTTAGCGTTAATTTACATTTTATGCAGACATTGTCCACAAGAGATTTGCTAAACCTATTGTTACACCCTTTTTTGTCACTTCTTTTGACCCAAAAGCTCCTGTTTACGCTGTTTCGTGCAATGATGAAAGTCACTCGAATCAATGCTTGCATTTGAGCTTTAATTTCGTATGTCTTATGACGTATGACATTGTTCGTCGATGGTGGTTTCACATAGTTGCAGTGCTTCATATCGACTCCAGCTTGGCTCAAACATTCCTAAAGTTATGACTTATAAGACGAAATAATGCCATGCTCGATAAGGCCCCCCCTTGACGTATAAAATCGGTAGCTTATGGTGGCCCTTGATTGTTCTAAGGATTTTATCTGTTGCAGTTGTTTTTTCTATGCAACCCAAGCACAATTACAGACAATGCAAAATTGAAAAAAAAAATAGATAAAACTACTGCACTACACACGGGAGACACGAAATGTGCCTCTGTCTCATAGACTCCTGTGAGCTTTAGTCAGTCCCATTCTGATGATAACACAAATTTCAAAGGCCTTTGTTTGCCAAGAATGTTTCCGTTTTTCGCATCTGATTTTTTCTAGTATCTATCTTTAAGTGCAGCTTTCTTTCACCAGTATCCATCAAATGGTTTCAATATTTTTGCACAACGATTCGGAGATTCCAAACTGCAATGTTTTTTCCTGCCGTCTTCTTTTTGGATCATTGCTTGTTTATGATCTACAAGTTACCCTTGTTATCTATCTCCGATTTCCCCTAGGACATATTTCGCCCAGTGGTATCCTTCTTAGCAGTTTATAACCTTGTTTTTGTCTCAGTAGAAAAACAAAATCATGAGGTGATATCCTTTATATCCTCCTAGCAAAATACTTGGATGGCATACAAAACCTTTTGCAATGGGATTTGCTTGCATTCAGACTGTTCTTTTAACTGTTGCAGGCCGCACTTACAATTGCTAGAATGCGGGAATCGGCCGTTAGCTACAGGCGATGCTGTTGACAGAATAATTCTGGTTTCCACTTCTGTAATAAATGTAACAGTCAGTAAGGTCCTCCTCACGCTAACATTCAACCTACAACTTGTTGAGGTAGATGAACAATGTATCGTGGATAGACGGAATATATTCATTTTGGTGCATGTGCAGCGAGCAGTCTTGGCCAGTTTTTCCATCACAAAAGCTCTTTAAAGGCTTCATTACATTGTTTATCTTAATGTACTACATATGTAATTCTCGATTAAAACTTCAAAATTTCAACTTTACACTTTCTTGGATAAATGTAGATTCCAGCTCTGTAAACGAAAATCTCCCTGGGCCACTAATTTCTGAATTATGGACCAACATTCTAACAGTTGGTCAACAAATCATTCCCTGACAAGGCCCTAGCAACGGCTATTTTGTTAACTATTTGGAGGCCGAATTTCGAATTTTGGGCTTGAGGTCTGCAATTCTTCTCTGCCTTCTATTCCACCATTCCATTTTCAAAGTGAATAGGAGGCTCTAGCATAATGGTTGAGTGGTTGAGAGTTCAAAATATTTGTATAAACAAGTAATTAGAGTAGAATATATTTATATTTATACGCACTTTTATGCGATTTGAAATAAGCACGACGTTCGAGCCAGGCCCGATACCAGCCTTAATTCTTAGAGGGGCAAAGAACCAAAATTTTCCGACGCTCTAAAGTCAACAACAACAACAGCAACAACCCCAATTTTAGGGACATACGTTAAAACATGCACGAAAAGACTGATGTGCTCCTTTAATGACTAGATTTTGGAATTATTTTGTAGTTTCAACGTTGCAGCCTTCAACATTGGTCAATATGAAGAAAAAAAAAAAAAATGCTGTAGATTCAAAATCCATGTTAAATTTTATCCTCGAAAGACAATAAATTCATGTTCTATGCATCATTGTCCCAGTGAAATCTTCTAAATGTGGGCCTGTAACAACAACAAAATCCGACAAGTGGAGTAAAATTTCCGACAAATGGCCTTGCTCCGCCCCCCAGCCCCCCCCACTGGCTTCGGCCATGGTTCGAGCATAGCCCGTTATCAAGCCTCAATATTTATCAAAATATTTGTAGCGGACAAGAAGTAAAGTTGAGTCATGATATTCATCGGCAACGATCGTAATATCAGCCAAGAATGGGAAATAAAGATATTGATGAAGAGGGGAAAAACTCACAAGCAGCTTTATCATGAAAATGGATTTTTCAGAGGCCGTGAACGATCCGAAGAGCAAGGCAAAAAGCACCTTTCAACCTCCTCAAAATCTGCCTAGTTAGGCGCACAAAATGAAGTTGAAAATGGCATTCTGGCCTACTTTGAAATTGGTCACGCAAAGAGGTGAAAATTGAAACCATTTTTCCGAACTTCTTGACCTCACATTTTCAAAGATACACATTTAGGTCTTCCGAATTCAGGTTAAGTTAAATAATTTATCCATTTCTTGCTTGCTGTGATGAAATTTTTTAATATGAGGTCTAACTTTGCTGCATGCTTGACTAAAAAAAGAATTTTCTCTAATTTCGAATTAGTTGACTTAAGATTTGTTGTTTGCCTTTCATGGTAGTCTTCATAGTTCATATAACTGACATACAAAATTTGGCAATCATTTGTAATTCCACGCAGAGTTGGAAACAAAACATCTTGGTAATTGTCCGTCCGACAGAAAAAAGAGAGGATTTATTTTTCCCAAAACAAATGGTAGTGATAAAGCCACGGAATTTTGTTGGAGCTATCTCCCAACTTGCTAATTTGTTTGGAGGAATCACCTTTGCACGAAGAAAAGTATCTACAGCCTTTAAATTTTGACTAAAGAGTGTGTCCGTCCGACAGTTGCTGGTGTGTACTTTTCACAGTACTCTTCAATTATGCAACAATGCATACAGCAATTGGAGTTGCTCACAATGGGAACAACAGGAATTGTTCGCAATGCGTTTTGAAGATTAATTCAGCATTGTTTTGTTTCAAGCATATTTTTTATAAAACCTGTCGGACGGACTTTCGTTATATTTTTTATCCGCAATAGAAGTCAATAATGTGTTCCAATGTTGAAAAGTGGACATTACTGTGTCATGAATAGGTAGAAAGTATGCATCAAAAATAGATTTATGCGTATTTTGGCACCAAACTCTCCATTCTAAAAATCTGTCGGACGGACATTCCAATAAGATAATGCTTATCTTGTGCCTGGGCCAACAATAACACCAACGAGTATGTGGAACCTACGCAGTGCCATGTTGTTATTAATTTAGAATTACTTCTGTTTGTGTTTTCAGAAGTTCAATTTTGCAGTACGTTTTTGTCCATCCGACATGTCCATCTGACACGTTTGTTATCCTTTTTTGACGAACAAGTTGTTATTTTTCTAAGTGTTACATGAGTTACATTGTCAGCAATAGACAATACCATAGAACAGTTACAGTCTTTTGTGAGTTATGCTTAATGCTGAGATAGAATTGAGGTTGAAGTAACTATTTTTGCACATGTGCATTTTCTATCTAGTCCATCCGACATGTCGATGTTCTTCGTTATTCCCAGAGCAACATTCGTTTTGAAAACAAATCAGTTTCTTGTTTTCATTACCCTTCGGATGCTTTATATCATGCAAGGTTACATTATGGTCTTACATCAAAGCTAAGAATTTGGTAGGCTTCCAAAGTATCTAATGTCCATCCGACAGATTTTTGAATTTAAAAATAGGCCCTTCTTTCTGCAAGTGCAAAGAAACTAAAATTATGCACTACTTCTGGCCCCTTTCCACAAAAGCAAGGAAAGGAAATCACGGAGAAACAAACTAAGATCAACAAAAAAGGTTATGAAGACCAAGGGAAAAGAGTAAGAGAGGGAGACATTCAAATATCAAGTCACGAAATACTGATCTTTCATTTCAGTTTTTACAAGATTGCACTTTTTGCATTTTTGGGAAATTATATAACAATAATCAATAGAAGATTTCAGACTCAAATTTGGTGTGTCGCTTCGTCAACCTATGCTGCATCTACCGAACCAAAACATTTTTCAACGGAAGCATATACCCAGTGGCATCATATCCATAAAATTTCAGCTTTGTATCATTTGCAATTAATTTCTAAGAATTTAGAAAAATCTAAACATTATGCATACGGCATTCAAACAGGAATGTATCAAGGATGAAACTTCATTTTTGACGGAGTTAGAGCTGATCAAAAGTAATACATATGTGGTACCTAATTTCTGTTTTTGCAGGGGTTGGTTTTTTCTGAGTTATGGAGTAGATAGCCTTGAGGTTTTATGGTATAGCTATATTTTGCTACTAATGTTTCATCTTTCTTTGTATTCTCTGCATGGTACATTACCGAAATTGTGACTTCCGAAGCACTCGGGTATCTTAGTTGATTTGAGAGGGAGAGTGACTAATTGGATGAGAATAGGTTACTATTCTCACCCAAGGGGTCACTCTGAAATCTCAAAATAACGCATGAAAACTCCATTCTTTACCCCCACGGGATCTGCTTAGCTATGTGTGTAGCCCCTTGAGGCTCAAGCAAGGTATTTAAAGCTTAGAATTGGTTTATTCCGTCTCTTTCTACGCAACAAGCAGTCACACGTGTAAAAGCGACCCACCTCTCCTCCCTCGGCGACGGTTCTTTCCGCCAACAGTGGCCATTTCCACTTCACTTTTCAACTATTACAGTATTTGCAGTTTTCCTATTTTTTCTTATGTGTGTCATGGGCTTAAAGGCAAAAAGGGGCATTAACTGGGGACAATAGGCCTTTAAGCCTAGAAAAGTGAAGTGAAAATTGTCCATTAGTCACAATTCCTCTCAAATAGCGATCTTCCTTCGCACTCGGGTATCTTAGTTGATTTGAGAGGGAGAGTGACTAATTGGATGAGAATAGGTTACTGTTGAAGTGGTGGGATTGGGTCCTTAGTATAAACAGGAGTTAAATTATTAATGATCTTGTAAAGCAAAGTGAGGCGTCTGCTCCATCTTCGGCAGCTCAGTGATTCCCAGCCAAGCTCCGAGTACAACTTTTCTCGCGATGTTCCTCTCCAAGTTCCTGTAATAGCTCGCGCAGCAGAATACTGAACAGACTCTAATTTTTCCATCAAGCTCGGTAAAATGACGCTACCACTGAACTCGCATACTTTTGCTGGAATATGGTAAATAACATCCCCATAGTCGAGATGTGGTCGCACATAGAGCTTATATAGCTCGTTTAGGGTATGCCTGGGCAGATATTTGGAGAGATATTTCAGCAAGCCAATACCCTTTCTCGTTTTGGAGATAGCTGATTTGATATGGGCAGAGAAAGACAACTTTGCATCTAGTATAATTCCTAAATGTTTATGTTCATCTACTTTCATTACCGGTATGTTATTAAAGAGAATTTCTGGATGATCAAGTTCATTTTTTTTCCTTGAAAATATTAGTTCCACAGCTTGTTTTTGCGGATCAGGATTAAACGACATCCTCCAATCATGAGCCCATTGACTTATCAACTCCAGATCGTGGTTCATGTCACTGGCAGCTGAATTAGAATCTTGAACGACCGTAAATAATGACGTATCATCAGCGAAAAGCTTAACATTGCACCTCAAATGTTCAGTAAGGTCATTTATATATACTAGGAAAAATAAAGGTCCTAGAGTAGAGCCCTGTGGTACTCCTGCCGAAATATCTCCCCAAGAAGAATTCTGCCCATTCAAAACAGTTCGCTGCTTTCTATCCTTAAGAAAACTCTTAACAAGAGAAAGGAGACTTCCAGAAACGCCACATCGCTTTAGCTTATAAATCAGCCCATCATGCCATACTCTGTCAAATGCCTTGGAGATATCAAGATACACAGAACGAACATCAAGAGGAGGATTACAGTCAAATGCTTTAAAAATTGTGTGCGTTATAGATATTAGCTGGTTGACTGTTGAGTCACCTGGACGAAAACCTGACTGATTTGGATTGAGTAAATCAGATGAAACAAGATGTGAATAAAGAGAGTCGTAGATGAGTTTTTCAAGTATTTTCCCAAAGATTGGAAGCAGCGAAATTGGACGGTAGTTTCCCTTCAAATTTTTCTCGTTCTTCTTGTGAACAGGCACTACATTAGCATGCTTCCATATTTGGGGAAATATACCACTCCTCAGGCAATTTGTGAATATTATCTTTAATGGAGCGACTAATGCAGCATCACTCAGCTTGATCATTCTTACAGATATTTCATCCCAGCCATGTGCTTTGTTAGGATTAAGGGACCGTATTATTTGTAGTATCTTTTCTTCGGAGATAGCAAAGGTATTTATCAAAGTAGAAGTTACTGGGATATGTTCTGGAATTGCACTGCCTGTGTCGATCGTCGTACACTGAAGTATGGAATAATCGTTGAATAATTGTGCCTTTTCAGTAAAATCAGTCACAAATAGCCCATTGTCTAGGAGCGGTGGTATTATCGGAATTTTGGCCTTGTTTAGAACAGTATTGATCAAGGACCAATACGTTTTGCTAGGGGTTCCAGGGCTGGCTAAAGTTTTCCCTGCCTTAAGGAAATAATTCTGTTTTGCCTCCTCAATCATCCTTGAACCTTCAGATATCATATTTTGAATCCCCTCAAGCTTGTCGTCTGGTTGACCATTTCTCACAAAGCTTTTGTAAGCATGATTCTTTCTCCTAAGAAAATTTTTAACTGTTTGCGTTATCCAGGGTGCTTGGCGAGGTCTAATCGTTTTAACTTTGTTAGGAATGAAGTTGGAGTAAATGTTCAAAAGTACTTCATTGAGCAATTTGACCTGCTCATGAATACTCAGTAAACCCACACAATCTACGCTTTGAATTCGAGGCTATCAATGTGTTTCAGGTAGAGAAGGTATTCGGCAAATTTAAAACATAAAAGGGATCTGGTGCTGATGGTATTGCTAGCTATTTTCTGAAGATAGGCCTACCCGTAATCGCTGATTCACTTTGTGACATTTTTGATATTTCGATCGCAACTTGTATATTCCCAGATAGTTGGAAAATTGCAAGAGTGGCCCCTATTTTCAAAAGTGGTCAATCAAATGATCGTTCTAATTAAGGTCGATTTCAGTGCTTCTGCTTCTGTCCAGGGTTTTCAAAAAGTTGATTTACAACCAACTTTACGACTACCTTGACAGAAACAAGCTTGTTTTTTTCCAAAGAGTACATTTCTCAGCCTCATGCGCATTTCTTCCGTCTGTTGTTATTCGTATTTGTAAATACATAAAACGTAGCATTTCAGTTCTGTTTCACGTAGCTGCTAGATTGTAAGGCGATAGACATTCTTTCTTGCACTAAAAGATGGGATGTGACTCATAAATTCGTTTGTCGTTTTGGTTAATGTTATTGCCGGTTTCCACTCTTATAAACTCGCAACAATGGCTGCAAGGTAGGCAAAGGAGTGCAATTATAGCACAGTTTATCAAAAGGAACATCACGAAATTGTTCTTTCTACGCCAGATTGGACGTACAACTCTCCCCATGGCAAATTCATATACCGGGTGTCCCAAAATGATGTATTATCGTTTAATTGCTTATATGTCCATTACCAATCAACCGATTTTTTAAAAACTGGTAAAACTACAACCAACATCTTAAAATAAAATTTAGCCTTATGCAATCAAATAAAACAAAGTGTTTGAAAATCGGTTAATTGGTTATGGACATGTAAGCAATGAAATAATAATACATCATTTTGGGACACCCGGTATTTTTTATTCACCGTTGATTTATTCATATTTCTGTTCATTATGGAATCGGATGTTGTTGTTATTCGACGATGGCATGTACCTGATCATTCAAGTTCCCGCGCCCATTTTTGTTGACTTTGCTGTTTGCTGGTGAAACTGGTTGTAGGTCGTGGCAGAAAAAAAGTGGATGTTTGTTATTAAAACCACTGGAGGTATATATATATGCTCAAGCTCTTCTTCAGGTTTTCAGTTTTGTACTCTTCTTTTGGCTAATTGTTGAATCTGTAACTGATAGACGACTGCATTGAGTTTTAAAATGCCGCAATTCTGCTATTTTTAGAGGTCGCAAGCCATACCGAAAACACTTATGGTCCAAAGCGTGGAGGATCTTCTCCAATTGAGATTTTGATGAAAATTGATTTGTCCGAGCGTATGGCAAGCGAAAGTCACCAACATCAGATAAACCCGGTTTTTCTCTGAAAAACCCGGTTTTTCTCAGAAAAACTCGGTTTTCTAACAGAAAACGCGGTTTTTCAGAAAAACTGAGTTTATCTGCAGAAAAAGTGAGTCTCTCAGAAAAACTCTGTTTTTCTACAGATAATGTCGGGTTTTTTGAAAAACCGAGTCGAAACGAAGTCTTGCAACTGAGGATACGTGACAATGAGCTCGATTGCTCTTTGGACTGGAAGGAGCAAATTAAGCAGTTTCTACCAAGTTCTCCAGGGCAATCGGCTTTTTAAGACATGCAAAGTCTTTTCTACCAAAGGAGAGTTTGAAAACTCTTTACACAGGCATTGTTGAGCCCCATTTTCGATACTGTTGTTCTGTTTGGGGTTGTGCTGGTTTTACAGACATAAACCAATTGCAAAAGCTTCAATATCCTGCTGCTACGGTAGAATCATAACAAATAGCAGCTTTGATACCCCAAGCAGACAACTTACAGAGGAGTTGGGCTGGAAGGCCATTGCAGAACTTATTGATGTTGAGTCTAAAACTCACTCCTCTGCAGCAGCGGCTTGTGACTCGGTCGCATCTTTGCTCAACCTAGAGTTATTTTCGATTTATTTGAACCTTCCAAGGATTCTACGCTATGTGCTTTCTTTTGAGCATTTGACCGTCTTGTCATCCTTTCGCTCATTTCTGATTGTATTTTTAGCCATTTTGTGTCAAGTGTTTGTAGGCATATTTCAAGAAATCTTCAGTGGTGGGGAAAAAATGAGAAGTTTCCTATTTCTTGTGGAAAAATTTTGATGAATTAAAGTAGTAGTTTAATTTCCACGACGTGACTTCAGCATGACATTACGAGTTCACTCCTTAAAATCGTCCACATCAATTAACAGTTATCTATCACATTTTTTTATTAACACATTTTATCAAAATTTGAACCGAACTTGAAACTGTGACCATTTTTGCAACGTCTTTTCCACGAATGAAGCAGTGCTCAGGAAAATATTCGAGGGCTTGTTGCTTTACTATTGCTAAGAATACTTTCCCCAATCTATAGTTTTGTCTCTTACCCACTTTGTAATATTGTTTCTATGACTAGGCTCCTCTAGGGAAAGTTGTAAAACTAGAGGTATCTTCAAAGATAATCATTTGATTAAATCGTTTTTGAAGTCTCAGAAGACGGGCAGTCATCTGCTAAATTGCATATCTTGAATGGCCTTTGCTCCAAAGAATCTGTAAACATCCGAGAAAAAGTCCCACAACTCTGATTTGCAAAAGAAATCACAAAATAGCTGTTAGCGCTAATCATTCATTAGAGACCTTGGCTTTCGGGTTGTTTCGATGGTTTTATCAGCTTCATTCCATCATCCCCAACCAGCAATCCTTTCTAAAGAAACTTGATGGCATGCGGCGTAATTTCACTCCTAATGAAATTAAAACGTTTACTAGCATACACTTGGCTAGCTGCTCCATCACGATGATCTCATAGATCTCCGGCTTTAATTTCTGTTTATTTATCTGCCCCAGTTCATTTATTAAACATGTTATTCAAGTGAATGGCAAGTTTGGCACAACTCTCTTCTCTTTTGACCGTGTTGCGGAATTGTTGTCAGTAGGTCTCTACGTCTTCGTCATATCTTTTCAAGAAAGCTTCTTTCACAGGCTGATATTGCCTTGCTATTTACTTCTCTATATTGGCTCAGGCTGACTGTGCTTTCACTGTACTCAGTGGCGCCAAATTCAAAACACATATATCTGGAGGAACTGTGCATTTGTGGCAGTCACTCAAACGTTATGAAAAATGCTCACTGCCATCTGCTTAGAAGAGCCTCTGGAGTTTTATTGTCCCATGTACCTCAGCATGCTTCCATCATCGTGTGATCCATGAAGCTGCCAATACCGTTGCCCATTCAAACAGGACGTTGTTTGCCAGGTGATTAAAGTATACGATTACCTAATTCTAGCACAGTGAAAATAGCTAATCCCAAAAATATCAACTTGCAATGTATTTGCTCATGGGCTTAGATTAAAGATATCAAAGCAATGTAGATTTAAAAAGAGGATACAAGGACCTTGAAACGTTTCGACTGTACTTCATCAAGCTGTTTGTGCCTTCATTTGGGGGTCAATTATTGCTGCAACTTTAGATTTCCATTTTTCACCTGCACACAATTTCCCCAGCTTACCCTACTCCGAATTCCTACAACCCCCCACAACTCCTTATTATTTGCAATTTCTCCTACCTTTTCTAGTTCAGAAAAATACTCGAAAGATTCTGGACGACGCATTTGTCGTTCAATTGCAATGATAGTCGATTCTTTCTTTGAATCCTTGTTCTGCAAGGAAAAGAGGCGAGAGCGAGACAGAAATTGGCCATGAAAAGCCACCACGGAATTTAGCGGTAGTACTTTCATGATTTTAAAGACCAATCTTCAGCGTAGCAATGTCTTGTACATGTATTTCTTGTAGGGAAAGAAATTATCATCAGAAAACGAAATGACCTTGACGACGAGATCCTTGCCAAAATAGCCCAGAAAGCTCCTGTTTCCTTAACAATAACACAATGCCATAGTAACAAAGTGACAGAAGTTGGCTTGCGGAATTTGTTTCGACGCTGTGGCGAGAATCTACAGGTATCAAGTTTATTTCTTTAAGTGTCAGTTGTTTTGTTTCATGAGCATTGCAGAAATTAAGTGTTATGCAGGCCTTTTGATCAAACGAACATTCTGACTGTAATTTTAAAGTTTTATCATTTTGGTGCCACAAGAAATTCCAGAGGTTTTTGTAAATGAAATTAAAATTGTTGTATATTTTTATTCATGGCAAGATTACAATGGACCATCTCATCTGTAAATACATTTATTTGATGCAAACATTGGGTGAATAAAGAAAGTTAAAATGTCTTAGCAATTGTTTTATTTATAGAAAGATTACGATGGACCATCTCGTCTGTAGACACATTTATTTAATGCAAACAGTTGGTGAGTAAAGAAAGTTAAAATGTCTGCAAGCCTGTAGTCTGCTAGCTTGGTATCAAATTCCTTCCAACTCAATCGTTGTGCGACCTCATCAAGGTTATTACTCCCCCACAACTCCAAGTAATCTCAGTTTACCAAGCTCAGGTCAAACTATTGTTAAAGTTATCCCTAAAGGCTGATTTCCAGTCAGTGAAATTTTCCGAGTACGTGGAAATTCTATTGTTTACCAGAGAAAATTTCTCTCTGAAGTTGAATAGAAAGTTACGGTGGAGCTACCTTTAATGTAGACTTGTGTCTTTTCGTCCCCTTTTCGTCCCATGTTTCCCTGCGCTCTTTGATTTGCTGATTTCTCTTGTTCAATAGGGACGGACTATAATGTATCTTTTAAAAAATAGACCCTCCATAGGCCCGCGTAGAGTGGTTCCATATTAACCAATCAAATTGCCAGAACTTAGTTTTCAACCAATAAGGAGGCGCTATTTAGACAGTTGTTGTTGTTGCATGCAAAAGACGGTTGATACGGCCCAGAGTTCTCGTAGCTTCGATGGGTCTATTTTGTTTCTACAGAGGAAGAATGCTGCTTGAAAGGAATATATTTTGCGATTAGTAGGTCAGGAAAACACCTTTTTTTGTACTAAAAGTTTGATTTTCAATGTTTATGCTCTTTAAACCAGACTTTGAAGCGATTTCGTTGAGTGTAAGAGAACTCCTACTAGTTAAGGCCATTTTGAAAAAGGCGGCCCACTTTTTAAGAGTAGTATTATGAGTCCCTATTGACCAAGTAATATCAGCAAATCAAAGAACGCAGGTAAACAAGGGACGAAAAGTCAGAAGTCTACCTTTAATGGTGTAAATTCCATCTGCTTGGAACATTCCACTGACTGGAAATCAGCCTTAAAGACCAGCGGCGATTTTATTGCTTGCAACTGAACTTTCTTGCTCGTTTACTTGCAATTTTTCTGTGCTGGTCCATTTTTTTAGATTCTCTTTTGATACTGGTCTCTGTTTCAACACAAGCTTTCGTTTGAAACATGGTTGGAAAATGAACATGCTTTCACATGTGTTTACAGTTTGTTCACTCAATTCATGAATAATTCTCAGTTCACGGTCTGATTAAACATCACTTAGCGTGCAAAAGGGGTGCTACTGCACTGTGATCCATTGCACCCTTTTTATCTAATAATGCCTACAAATATAGTTCCGAATTCCAGATAGATTTATGGAATATTATAGATATTATTCATGGAGCATAATCTGGGGGTTAATGTGCTGCAAACATTGCCAAAATCAGTCAACTTATTCTTAATTCCTCAGTAATTAAGAAGTAACCTGCTCTTTGGAGATTATTCTGATTTTCGTTTCTGTTTTTAGCAAAAAAATGTTCTGTTTAGTTTAGATGGGGGGGGGGGGGCTTTTTCTTCTCGATTAGTTCATTTATTAGAGACCTCCTCCTTAGACAAATATATTTAAATACATAATATCTTGTAATATTTTCCTATTAAGTTACATTGTTTAGTGTACGTGCAAGTATCTCATCTCGTTGTTCTGTAGCATGTCTCATTGTCCAGTGGTGAAGTTAGAGGGCATGCTTGTCATGCTCAGCATGGCTAAACATTTTCAAAAATAACAATTTTTCAATCACAAAAATAGGTTTTTCTGCTCGAAAACGCAGTTTCTTATCGCCTAACCAGTTCAAAAATACAACGATTGATCGAATGACCCACCCCCCTGGCCAATATGGCTTCCGATGATATCCCCCGTATTCAGTTCGGCTCAGCCAATGAGATTCGCTACTGAGAGCAAGACGAAAGTCAACAGGGCATCCAATCTGGTCATGTCCTCATTCTTGAGCACGACCTACCGGAAATCCCCCTATGAATACGGTCATGCCCATAAGGTTGGTACCCTATGTTTGGTCATGCTCGACAAAAAAGTCCACTTCTGAGACAAAAGGAAAGAACAAAGCTTGGCCTGGCAAAACGAGAGGAGCACGACCTCGTCGTTATAATCATCATAACCTAGTCGCACTATTTCGATGAATGGTGCGTTTTGATTGGCTGAATATTTTATTCTGCAAAATCATTGCAAAGATTTTTTACATCAAGGCATGTCAAGTTCTCAGGGCATGACTGTCGTATGGAGAGGCAACCCTGTGTCATTTCGTGAGTTTAACTCTGACAAGAGTGTTTAGGCCTAGCCGATTATGGCGCAAGTTCAAGCTCGGGGAATTATTGCTGATCGAGACCTTGTGTCTCAGTTATTAAGAATGTCCTTTGCTTCGAGGACTGTTGCTGAGCAGAAGCACATCTACCAACAACAGCGACAAATGCGGAAATTGGCTGTGTGCGAGTGAAGGTATGAAAGGGGCTTTTTTGTTGGCCATGTACATTATTTGGGCCAGGTGTATCCCAAACATGGACAGAAACAGGCTATACCAACATTCATGGCATGTGTTCCTCCCCGATTGCAAAACTGGCTAGGTGCACTGGTGCAGTATTATCATAATTTGTTGCTGACTATGAGAACTTTCACATGCCCACCATGGTGAAGGAACTTTGCTGTTGTCTGTTGATGATTGCAGTATTATCATATAATTGCTGATCAAAGGAACTTTCCAAGAGAATTTTCCTGTTTGTGCAGTATTATCATAATTTGTTGCTCACTATGAGAAATTTCACAAGGAACTTTCCTGTTGGTGATTGCAGTATTATCATAATTTTTTACTTATCAGAACAGCTTCCTCCCACAACAGCCAATTTTCTTTTATGGTCAATTGTAATATGCAGTTTGATTACCCCCCAGTTTTACTGTTGCCATGAGCTGGTGGGATTCCTTATGCTTAAAAATGGAAAACTCAAGCAACAGGCAGTCCCCTCTGACGTTCGGCTTGAGGTTTACTCATTGAACTTTCATTGAGGCCTAAATTTGCCTGGCAACTGTTCAACAAAATTAAATGTGAAAATCTCAACACAAAATGCCTGCCAAATTTATGACAAGCTTAAAATGCCTTTGAAATGTCAGACCATGTCATCCTCGTGGAAAAAGGGGCGTTTCCTTGGTTAAAAAGGGCGTGGTCCAAAAAATTTCCCAGCATTACCAGCCCTTTTGAGCCAGCTTCGTCCCTGTTATTGTCTTATTTATTTTGAGCTAGATAATGTTTTATTTGTATTGAAATGTATTTGCATATATTTTTTAATGAAAACTGAAAACAGAAAACTGAAAACTTAAACTCATCAGGAAGAGGGGATATTGGTTTTTAAAGTTGGGCCTAAATCAGACCTTAGTTTACATGACCTGTAGAGGCATGCCACTGTTTTGATCGTAGTTTACAATTCCTTGCTTATAGGCTCAAACTTCGTCAATCTTTTTCATTTTAGTCTTATTCTTATCATCTAAATGTGTGTTTCAACGCAATGTTAAACATGTTCCAATATGTTGCCTTTTGTGACCGTCTTTACACAATTGAACAATGGTACTTTTCTGAAAAATTTCGTCTTCAGTAATAGATAGTAAAATTCAAACAAAAATACAAAAAATATATTTGCACATTTTGTGATGAAAAATTAGTTAAAGTTAGACGGGAAGCTTCCCCTTCGTTTAATACACATAAGATCCTTTTGGATGATTACAAAGTCTGTCCTGAGCTAAGCATGCATAAGAATATCTAAATATTGATTTCTTCATAAACCCAAATGATCGTTGATGCTGTTTTAGCTACATTCAGAGAGATGAGTGTTGCTGCTAAAGTCACCTTCGATAGAACATCAGGCGCCTTGTATGAGGACAAGAGTCGCCTGAAAGGCAATAGTTTTACTTTTAGGTCAAATGAGGATGATATGCAAAACATTAAAAGTCATTACGCCTAGTTTTCCTATAAACTATTGGTGCATCTGTCTCAAATTAGATGTCAAGTGACATTTTCGATAACGCAAAATTACTTATGCAAAACCTTGCACAACGTTTCAGTTGTTGCTATTCGCGGGCATTTAATTTGAGACCAGCAGTCATGAAGATAACCTCTGTGCAGAATCATATGCATGACGATGTTTTGGTTCAGTGTGATCACGTGCCTTCCCCTAGTCAATTGCGCTATTGTTTGCTTGGATTCTGCACCTTTCTGTAGCTGTGTAGGAGGGGGGTCCTTCCACCTTCGGTGATGCTGTAAATGCTAACCTCTGTGCAGGCCCGTTACATCCTCCCCTAAAGTTGACTTATTTGCATAATGAGTCCTATCAATACGTGGCTAATGATATGATCGTTCTAGAAAATGATTGTTTTAACATAATTAAGCTGCTAATGAAGTCAAGAACGTGCCAATTCTGGTTAAATTTGTTGTTGCGTCAGGGTAAACATTTTGGTGATTTTATCCATCTTATGCTGTCAAATCTGTCTTACATGAAATAAGCCGACGTCAAATGTTGCTATAGGATCGCGGGAAACTTCTGTCTCGTGTGCGCTTTCTGTGCGCTTTCTTTATTTTAGTGCCAATTAGCAGAGGTAATACGTTAATCAATCGCTTTGACGAGCTGACGGACTTTCTTTCTTTCTTTCTTTCTTTCTTTCTTTCTGACTTTCTTTCTTTCTTTCTTTCTTTCTTTCTGACCATTCTGACTGACCTGGAGCCCCCTCTTAGATTACAAAGTTGGACTTTGTAATCAAAAAGGATGCAAGGTCGAAGGTTTGGCCTTTTTTCTCATTTAAGTCTGCCGAAACAGTGAGTGAAAATCTCGTTATGGCCAAAATAGTATTTTATTGCCATTTATCCCTTAAAGAATTAATAATTGCTAAATTTACTAGAATTTTAAGAAGCAATACCTTGCGAAATGTCGCAAATGTTCTTTATCGCATTGTTTTTAACATGTAAGTGAGGTCCGGTTACCTTAAGTCCTTTCATTGGTTGTCTGTTAAAGCTTGTTAAAACATCTGAAAATTTTAGGAATCAAATTCAATACTTTTGATATATAAATAGTCATAAAATTGTTTTGGGTACGAATTGGCACGAACCCTTAGGTAGAAACTTACTACAAAGGTGTTTCTAATTTTTGAAATTATTTGAAGAGCAAATATTTTTTGTATTTAGGGTTGCATTTTACAATTGATTTTTGAAGAACATAATTTAGCACAATCGTACAACCGTTCAATTGTCTAAATACGGTTAGAAAAAGACAAACTGTTTTAACATGGTTAAAATGAAAAGATCTGTGAAGTCTGAGCCTAGAAACAAGGTGTTCTATACTGCGATCGAAACAGTGCCATGCCTCATGTAAAAGAGTCTGATTTAGGCCCAACTTTAAAAATCAATGTCTCCGCTTCCTGTGGACTGATTTTGAACATAGTCAATAGACTATGTTTTGAATATGTTTGCAACACATTAAGGTAACTCTGCTTTCCGCTTTAGTGCACAGCGAGATGCAGTTTCGCAAAACCATTCTCCTCAGAAAACAGTTGATTTCTCCAAATTTATTCAGTCTATCGAAAAGTGGTAAAAAGGATGTTGTTCTGTAAAATCTCGGCAATCAACAGATGTATAAATCGCAATGTTTCCGTCAACGCTGGCTCCTTCTTCAACTCCTTCTCCGAGGACTAATCTGTTGACCAACGCTTTTCCCCTTCGATGTCAGCAGATGTTTGGCTTGGACTTCTATAGATCAACGAAAAAAAATATTTCCTTCGGTTTAACTGAATTTCGGAAACAATAGATTCTGGAAGTGTCGCCAAGTCAGGTCTTTCCTTAGCAGGGAAGGTTTCCTTCATATAGAGCCCCACACCCCCGTGTTTGGTGTTGGATGGATGGTTGCGCTTAAAAAAAGTGTAACCAGGAAAAACTAGTTTAGTCTCATCAACAGAACTGTCAAGGTGAGTCTCAACTATACCAAGTAGGTCGTAGTTATACACAGAGTTGTAGGCCTCAATCAATGGGATTCTAACGAAGTCATGTGCACAAATGCTGTTCAAATTCCAAGAGCAAAAGCTGAATATAGAAGTGTTAGGCCCCGGGTTAGGCTCTATATCACCACTCAATAAAATGGAGCTGAACGTAATCCATTGCAAATATATCAAGTCGCATGTTTGACACACTACATACGCATACCCGTAACCATGGGTGAGTTCTATTAAGATGCGACTATTTTGTAACAGAGTAGAAATAGCTATTCCTGGAAGCCGTGTAATTATTTCTGAAACGAAATGGATAAAAAACCGAGCATGAAAGTAAATGTGAGCGAAGAGATGCAAGAAACAAAGCTCCTCCTGGTGGAAAAATTGAGCCGCAAGAAAATGGAAAGTAGCCGCAAGAGGGAGTATTGGAACTGAGATGGAGACAAACATACAGCAAGAGAGGCATAATTTCAATAGTGAAAAAATGAGGGGAACAAATCCTATATGATGGAAGACTTTTTTGCCCGTTTTATTTGGAAGAGAAAGACTGAAAACTCCAATTGCTGCCCGCCATTGATTCAAATCAACCAGCATCGAAAGGGAAGGATTTCCCTGGCGCGCTAACATGCATGCATTTCATGGAACAACTTTTACCGAATGATACAAGTCTACTTCTCATTACCCTCTCTATGGACGAAAAACAACAGATTCTGGTAAAAAATAAATGCAGAATTATAATAAAGATTAAAGAGAACATTCTCACGTCTTTACAGCGAGACAAAAGCGCATACAATGAGACTATTAATCAAATTTAATGAGAAACTTTTGGCAAGATCACGAAGGTAGATCATTGTTTAAAGTGGTTTGGCGAAAGTTTGCAAGATTTTAATTTTCACTGAGAATAAAAAGCGTGGCGTTTTGGGAATAGAACGGGAGATCTAAATTTAACATAATGGAAAACAAAAACGCTGACAATAAAGAGCGTGGTGTTTTGGGAATAGAACGGGAGATCTAAATTTAACATAATGGAAAATAAAAACACTGACAATAAAGAGCGTGGTGTTTTGGGAATAGAACGGGAGATCTAAATTTAACATAATGGAAAACAAAAACACTGACAATAAAGAGCGTGGTGTTTTGGGAATAGAACGGGAGATCTAAATTTAACATAATGGAAAACAAAAACACTGACAATAAAGAGCGTGGTGTTTTGGGAATAGAACGGGAGATCTAAATTTAACATAATGGAAAACAAAAACACTGGCAATAAAGAGCGTGGTGTTTTGGGAATAGAACGGGAGATCTAAATTTAACATAATGGAAAACAAAAACACTGACAATAAAGAGCGTGGTGTTTTGGGAATAGAACGGGAGATCTAAATTTAACATAATGGAAAACAAAAACACTGACAATAAAGAGCGTGGTGTTTTGGGAATAGAACGGGAGATCTAAATTTAACATAATGGAAAACAAAAACACTGACAATAAAGAGCGTGGTGTTTTGGGAATAGAACGGGAGATCTAAACTAAACAAAGTGAAAATAAACACAATGTCAGCTCCCTTTCTTTGGTATGTAGACATTCTTGTCTTCACATCATGCGCTTTTAAGGCTGTGATGACATGTTTTCGCAATGCAAACCAAAAAGAATTGCCACTCTGACCTCTTGTTGCTTCTTCTATATCAGTAATATGCTGAGCAAAGTAGTCTATTTTGGCAATAAACTCTTATGGAATGGATGCATCAAGCAATAATTTTTCAAATGTTAATATGCCAATATCACTAGAAGTCTCAGCTTCACTTGATGGCTCCTCTTTGACTTCTGCAGCAAAGATTATAGATTCATTTGCCTTGCAGACTGACTTCAAAGCTGTACAAATATCAGTTAATGTTAAAGATTTGTCAAAATGCATTGCTGGGTCACAAATCGCTTTGGGTGATGAGTTGAGCTCTTTTGGCTTTTCCCAGCGCCTTCCAAAATTTCCACGAGCCAGTTTCAAGTCCTTTATCTTCACAGGTTTTACTTGTTTATTGTTTGAGAGCCACTCACATGTTGTAGATGTGCATGAGGAGTTCGAGAGACCCATCCGCACTGCTGCCTCGATTCTAAAAAGAGTAGCAGCTACATGATTACATGTTTGGGCAATACCAGCCATACCTGAGCAATGCGCAGCCATTATCCTCCCAGTTTTCTTCACAAGACAGACCCATAGCTTGTGAGGTACATCAGAAATCCTCTGTGAGGGCCTGTTGTCTTCAGCAAACAAAGCTGGCTAGCAGAAGAAATTTTATTGAAGCTGAGAGGTTTCTGCCCTAAATGGAATCTGCCCTAAAACTCGTTCATGACTATCTTTTCAATACGAAACAACGAGTTAAAGTTAATGGGTCTTTTAGTACCTGGCAGGAATAAATTAAGGGTGTACCGCAAGGCTCTGTTTTGGGGCCCCTCTTATTCAATATATTTTTAAATTACCTCTTCTTTCTGATGGTAGAGACTGAGGTTTGCAATTATGCTGATGACACAACTATCTATGTATGCGGTCATGAACTGGAACAGATTGTCTGCAGCCTTGAAACAGATGCTCAAAAGCTCTCTAAGTGGTTTCTCGACAATGGCATGAAATTATACCCTGATAAGTGCCATCTGTTGATTTTTGGGGGACAAAACACTGACGTATCAGTACATATAGGCGAGACTACGATAGCAGAATCAGTTGAAGAAAAACTTTTGGGAGTAACATTGGACAAGAACCTTGATTTCAAAACCATGCTAAAGTAATGTGTACAAAAGCTGGACAAAAGTTGCATGCACTAGCACGTATTTCAAATTACATGGATGTTGAGAAATTGAGGATTATGATGAACACTTTCGTTATCTCTCAGTTTAGCTATTGTCCACTTATCTGGATGCTCCATGATAGGTCGGTTAATAAGAAGATAAACAAAATCCACGAGAGAGCCCTGAGAATCGCATACAAAGATGGTTGTTCAAGTTTCGAGGATTTATTGAAAAAAGCAGAATCAGTGTCCATTCACCAGGGAAATTTACAGTTGCTTGCTACGGAAATTTTTAAAACTCAAAACAATCTCAATCCTAGTTTTATGAAACAAATCTTCGTCGAAAAAGATACACCCTTCGCAGTGGCAAAAATATATTGGCACCAAAACCAAAAACAACAGGGTTTGGTATTGAAAATGCACGTTTTCTTGGATCTAGGATATGGTAAGCAATGCCATGTTCCATAATAGATTCCCAGACACTAAACAACTTCAAAGGAAAAATTAAAAACTATGATTTCGGTTGCAGCTGTAGACTATGTAAATTGTATGTTGATAATTTAGGGTTTTTATAGTTGTAGTTTTTTAGTTGTATACACTCTTTGTAATATAGATTTAATTTATTATAAGCTTTCGGTTGGCATTAATTAGCATTCAGCTAGAAAAGAGCCAACCTTAAAGAAAGAAATTATTATTTATTATTATTTCAGCCATCCCCTTCCATAGTAGCTGTACCCCTTGGATGTCTTGTAATCTGATAAATCATTACTCGCCAGCTCGCTTGGATGAAAAGCCAGAAAGTTAAATATGTCTGTGTACAGTGTTGGTGGCCAGAGTTTAACTCCCTCTTCCTCTGAACTCCATCCATCAATGAGCTTGAAAGGATCTGGGATTTCTTCCGTTCCCATATCATTATCAAAGAGAGCAACATTAAGCTTCGATAAGTACTGCTTACCGATGACAGCCTCTACTTCTTCCGCAGTCTGCACGATGTGAACGTTGTCTCAATGGCAATGAATGCTCTGGCGACAAGTTCTTCTTTCCGACCACTGACTTTTACCCACGGAGGCGGAGAAAGTTTTTCAGTTCGTCAACTGTCATTTTCGAGAGCAAGTCAAAATCTATCACGACGAGAATTGAACCAGAAGCAACCAGAGTTTCCTAGACTTGGTCCGCACGAAATGTTATTATTCGCAACTTGTGAACGGTTTGTGTAGCCTGCAAGAGCTATAGGTTCTTACAAGAGCTTGTAAAAAAGCTGTTCCCGAGATTACAAACTACGCTTGACAATAAAAAAACAACGAAAAACCCCCAAAACTTCGATGAACTTGTGAACGCAGCGACCATCAGCTTTTGACTTCTAATTTGGTATGTGTGTTTGTGTGTGTGTCCGAGAACATACGGTGTAAGTGGTAAAGCAGTTTGATTAAAATCTTTAGATTACCGGAGTGGATAATGAAGTTCCTCTGAAAGCAGTAAACTTTGGAAATGAGCCTTCTCCAAAGAGGCGAGAACAAACTGCTTCGTCTAATACATCTTTCGATAAGAATATGAACAATACCATACTTTTTACAAAGTTTCGATAGACCAATTTGTTCTAGATTAATTAATAAATTTCTGCAGGGATTTTTGAAAAGCGGCTTTCCGTGCTAATCAGAGCTGGAATCAGAGTTACCTTAAGCTTAAGTCATAAATCTTCAAAATCGGTATAGTGAAATATTTATCGTGGCCTGTCAAAAGTTTTTAGTTTTTGGTGTATCCAGATAAGAAGTGATCGATTTACTCCTTTTTCAATAGGATGTTGATTTCAGTTCTTGCAGTGGAAAAGCGTTGGTTGGGGAGCTGATCCTACTACAATTGACATTCAGATGCAGACAATTGCGTTCTCTTGATATCAGCTGGGGAAATGTGTCCGATATTGGAATACAAGCATTTGCTGAAAACGTCGAACAGTGCGTACCCATCTTTTTGCTTTAGAACACCCCCTGTTGTTTTTTTGGGAGATGGGATAAACAGTATATCCGATGATTCTGTACTTTCAGTTCTGCCAGTCAGTTTGAAACTAACTTCCAATGTTGAGCGTAGGTGGTAAGTCCTAGATGCAAGAAAGGTAATTAGATCAAAAGGTCAAATTAGTAGCTGTTCATTAGTACCACCCATGAGCCAACTTCAGGAGCATGACGTAGGCAACCTTCGCAGAGGTTACCACTTGCAGACACCGAGAGTTAGGCTGCTAAAAAAGGCAAGCTCTCATTGGCTGATTTTAAATTGCAAAACCCATCTACAAAAGTGTTGGACCCCTATTGAAAAATTTGAATCTTTGTCCCCCCTCCCCCCGTTTCAATGTTGATTATCTGGCAAAGAGGTGTTTTTCATGCAGATCCACCAAAAGAATGATTCACCAATGCAAGCAACATTGAAATGGGGGGGGGGGGGATATTTCCGAAAAACATAGATTTTTGCAAGAGATTGTCTGAAGGACAGCTTCATAGGTGAACATAGTAGACCCTCTGCCATTGCATCGATAACAAATCTATACGTCAACAGTAGTTTTTATCGTAAAGATAAGATGTCTCTCTTTAGAATTAGTGCTCATAAGGAAATATGGCAGCGTTTTCTGTCCTCATACATTGGCCTTACAAGAAGTGAGCTTTACTGCTGAATACCGTCAACAGTACTCGCCACAGTACTCACTAGCGTTTCAGTCCGTATTTCTCTATTTTGACAGTGAATAGTGACAATATGCTCATAGATGTATTCAGCGCATCAAAAGCTTTAAATTCATGTATCACTTTCATATTTTATGTCCAGCTAAAGTGAAAATACGAACAGTTCTCATTTGTTCTGTTAATAAAGAATAAAATACTGTTCTTTTTAAGGGAAAATGGTGAGTACTGTTGAGAATTTTGAAAATCCTGCTTTGAAACTGTTTGTATTAACAACATTAATGAATATAACTCGTTCATATGAGTATGTGACATGATTGAAGCTCATTTGTGGGCAGATCCTAAGGTATCTGCCAATTTTGTGACCCTTTTTCAAAGTGAGTACTGTGGTGAGTACTGTCAACAGTACTCACTTCAGTACTCGGTGTCTGTTGTTGTTGCTGTATTGGCAATTTGGACTTTACATGTCTCCTTTGTACTTTTACGGTAAATAAACAACTCAAACGGCACTTTCTTCATCCGAATGACCTCAATGGCTGCAAAAACTGGAATTTAAAGAGGGCGTGTCACAGTTTCAAAGGGCGTGGCCCCTTTGTAAAGCGCTTGTTCTTGTGGCAAAAGTGCAGTTTTGGGCAAGTTCTACAAGTTCAAGGATGCATTTTATTGAACTCATCAATCTTATGCCAAAAACTAGGTCATTTATGAAGAACTTATACAAATAGCCCCAAGGCTGCACCAAAAGAAGGAAAGAGAAAAATTGTGTTTGGGCGTGCAGTAAGGTTGAATTCATCTTCTGCTTGTATTTTCAAGCAAAAATCCTCTTGAAACGGCAATTTTCTCGTTGTATCTCATATTGTAATGCACAATCGAGAGTACCCTTCTTTCCTACCTATGAGAACTTGTGCCATGGGGAGTAATAACGAAGTAGTTATGGCTGTTGGATCAATTACCCGAGAGGAATATACGAAGGACCAATTTGTGGTGAGCCGGTGAGTGGAGAACCGGTGGTGAGCAGACGCTCTTTTGAGGTTGTTGAAGCGGAGGGCTCTGAGGGATAATGCATGGTTCTAATTCGATTGATTAGGGTGTAAGATGGATTCATGAGTGAAATGTTAAGGTTATGAGGAGTTTAGGATCATTCATAGCACTTGAAACGAAAATATCAACTTCTTTTGCTCGCTTCGCTTGCACGTGCTGATTTGGCCTAATTGAAAAGATGGAGAAAAAGGCTGGTGGTGGTGCGAGGCAAACAAGAAATTTGGAAGCCTACCAGGCTTACTTCGATGAAAAGTTTTCTGAGATGAAGGATGCTATGGCGACGAAAGACTGTATTGAGAAACTGCATACTACCATTAAAGATCAAAATGAGAAAATAAACATTCTAGAGTCGAGAATCGCAGTTATGGAGAGGCACATTACTCTGTTGCAAAACAATGTTGATGAGAACGAGCAGTATAGTCGCAGATTATGTTTGCGAATTAATGGAATCCCCCTGTGCCAAGAGGACAGGATGAGTCTAGCGAAAGTTGTTTAGATAAAGAAAAAATGTGTTCAGTGAATTAGGTGTTGACGTTCCTGATGTCGTCATTGACTGCGCGCATCGGATCGGTCGCCCAAGAGTTGTGCAAGGGAAAAGAGTTCATCAAGTAATAGTGAGATTCACGACTTGGAGACACAGAACCCTGGTTTATAGGGCCAGGAAAAACTGTGCTAAGTACCGAATAAAGCTGGATTTGACAAAGAAGAAGATCGACACAATTGAAAAGATAAGCGAGTTCCTTACAAGGAAGAAGCTTGGCTTTGCTTTTGCAGACGTTAACTGCCGTTTGTGCGTGAAGATTGGTGATGAGTTTCATCATATAAATTGTGAAGATGATCTGCACGATATCATTCGGGAATGTGATGAAAGAAGCGACACCCGAAGTGACACCCGAAGTGAAACCCAACATGATACTCGAAGTGAAACCTAAAATGATACTCGAAGTGAAACAGATGGTCAGCAAGACGAGGATGATGCTGATGACAATGCCGATGATGATGCCGCCAGTGAGACTAACTCTGGATAAGTACTTTTTACAGACCCTTTATTTGAACCCTTTATTTCTTGTTATTCTTAAAACTACCGATGGCGATTATGGATAAATTTCCCAGAAGTTTATAATAGTCATAATAGATCTAAGTGTATGGGTGCAGGGGGGGGGGGTTTGAGTGGTGGGCAAGGGGTAAAATGGGTGACATACCATTATAGCTACAAAACTTAGGCACATCCGTCTGTTCTTGTTTTTGCCTCACCCATTTTGCCCCAGGCCTGCTATTTTTTTTACCCATTTTAGAGCCCTACCTTTAAAGGTAGCTTACCGACAAATATTAGAATTCTTGCGAAAGTTTCAATTTATTTTTCAAGTTTTTTTTATTTGTTTTATCGATATTTAGAGGCAAATATATGGAAGATTTCGAATTAGAGCTGTTGTTTACCTGTCAGTCCCAGGTATCAGTTTTTTTCAAAAATGTTGGGAATATCCTATATTTGCTACTTGTTCATTGGCTATGATAATATGGAGCACAAAGGGAGCCCAAGCATCGCTCTTTTGTTGGTGAGCTACCTTAAACTTTAATAGACTCTCAATGTGTTTTTGTTGGTCCGCACTTTGTTGGTTCGCTTTGCAAATTCAAGTCTTAAAATAAACATGACACTTGTTTATTTTGAGCTTCATGATCCCTGTTAGCCTATCTATTTTGGATGATTCTTTTTTTTCTTCGGCCCTTTCCAAAATGATCAAAGAATATTGTCGATTTGCCTCAAAAAGTCCTCCGCAGTTTCTTTTTCACGTGTGCTTGGTCCCCAGGATCACTGTCCGTACGGAAAATTTGACTTGTCGTTTGTTTTGATTTTTCTTACGTTTTTCGTGTTATTTTTCAAGAAATTAGTTTACTTTAGCTGCTGCTTATTGTGCCCAATGCTTAATATCTATTTTTTTACAATTAAACTGGACCTTGGGAGCTGTCAAAGAGATCATGCAGACATCATATGCCCATAGGAATCAATGAATGGCGTGCGGGGATTGCGCTTAGGCTCAAAGTGGTCCCAGTGGTCTCTAAACTCATTCCTGTTGAAAGTATACTTGTTTCAATGCTTTGTTCCTTTGCCTATTTGTACCTGCTCATGTGTTTATCAGTGGTAACTCTTCCGCTGTCACTGATGATGGACTATTTGCTAAATATTGCTCCTAGGTCTCTTTCTATAGGGCTGGGTACCCAGGGAATATGTCATGTTTACTTTAAGATAACCAGTTATGCAATAACTACTGTGTATTTTGCCATCTACCTGTTGCTTCACTTTTTTGACACGAGATTTATATCACTTTTGAAATGTCACTGTTTTATAAACACAGTTTCGGCAATTTTCCCTCATGTGTTGTATGCACTTCTGATAGGTGCAGTAATTGATTCAATCTACCTATTCCCTCTAGACATACTTTTACTCCTCTCGGGAGATATTGAATTGAATCCTGGTCCCCAAACTGAAAACTGCATAGGTTTTTTTCATTGGAATTTAAACAGCATATGCGCTAGAAATGGTATAAAAAATCCACTTATTGAGTCCTATAATTCTCTGTACAAATATGATATTATTGCTATGTCGGAATCCATGCTGGACAGTAAAGTGCGAGATGAAGAGATCTCCATTGAAGGGTTTAGTAGAGAGATATTTCGCAACGATCATCCAAGCAATTCCAAAACTGGGGGTGTCTGCATGTACTTTTGAGAGGGGCTACCAATTAAACGTAGGAAAGCTCTTGAATTATTACAGGAAATAATTGTTGCTGATATAACTATAGGACGAAAGAAGATATTCATGGTTACTGTTTACCGCAGCCCTAGCCAAAACAGTGAACAATTTGAAGTGTTCATGAATAAACTGCAGATGACATTAACTCGCCTTAGACAGGAGAAACCAACTGCATTGATTATAACGGAGATTTTAACTGTAGATCATCTCAGTGGTGGGAGGGGGATGATGAATATCCAGAAGGAACTGCCTTAGACGAGTTTATAGAGACAAATAAGGTATACCAATTAATCAATGAGCCCACAAACATACGCGGTGAAAGCATGTCTTGTATTGGTCTCATTATAACTGACCAACCAAATCTTTTTGTTGAATCTGGGGTTCACCCTTCCTTGGATGATCATTGCCAACATCAGATTATTCATGGCAAATTGAATTTGTCTATCCCTACCCCGCCACCCTATAAGAGAACCATGTGGGATTACGCAAAAGCGGACACTCAGTCAATACGGGACACAATTAACGGGATCGATTGGAATTCGCGGCTTATGGGTCTTGAATAAGATGAGATGACTGAAGTCTTCACCGCAACGATATATTTTATATTGTCTTCTAACATACCAAACAAAATTGTCAAATGTAATGACAAGGATGCACCATGGGTGACAGCGGAAATAAAAACAGCAATAAGGCGAAAACATAGGGTTTACAAAAATTTTTGCAGCGTGGTAGAAAGCAAGAGGACTGGATCAAAGTTAAGGACGTTAGGAAAGAAACCTCAACACTGATTCTTGATGCCAAAGAAAAATATTACTTAAAGCTAGGTAGGAAATTGTCTGACCCCAACAGTGGTATCAAAACGTATTGGTCTACTTTGAACAAATTAATGAATAAG
Source organism: Aurelia coerulea (assembly GCA_039566865.1). NCBI lineage: Eukaryota > Metazoa > Cnidaria > Scyphozoa > Semaeostomeae > Ulmaridae > Aurelia > Aurelia coerulea. The sequence continues at coordinate 9,747,149 of CM076960.1, read as the reverse complement.
AAGAGCATTTCGGGAATTCCTCCAATTCTAGAAAATGGAATCATTGTTACTAACGTAGATACCAAGGCTAAAATTTTGAATGATTTCTTTGTGCAACAGTGCTCCGCAATATCAACCGGCAGCACAATACCGAACTTTTTGCCCCGGTGCAATTCACCTTTAACGGATATTGCCATTAACAGGGATAAAGTACTACTATTAATTCGTGCCCTTGATTGCAAAAAAGCTGGCGGCTGTGACAATATATCTGTTCATATGATTAAGATATGCGATGCCTCGATAGTTGAGCCCCTATGTTTAATCTTTGAAAAATATTTGGAGACAGGAACTTATCCTTCAGGTTGGAAAAAGGCAAACGTAATTCCTATCCACAAGAAAGACAGCAGGCAGAACAAAACGAACTATAGGCCTATTTCGCTTCTACCTATATTTGGGAAGATATTTGAAAAAGTAATGTTCGATGAAATTTACTAACATCTTTCTGAGAATAGACTTCTAGCCCAACAACAATCAGGTTTTTGGCCGGGAGATTCCACTATTAATCAGTTGTTATCTATCACCCACAACATCTACAAAGCATTTGAAGCTTGTCCTTCTCTTGAAACTAGAGGCGTCTTTCTTGATCTTTCCAAAGCCTTTGGCAGGGTTTGGCACGAGGGCCTCCTATACAAATTAAAGTGCAATGGTATAAATGGGAACGTCCTTACTTTGATCCAGGACTACTTAGCAAATCGAAAACAGCGAGTTGTTCTGAATGGGAAAAGCTCAAAATGGGCACCGATATGTGCTGGTGTGCCACAGGGCTCTGTCTTGGGTCCTCTGTTTTTTCTTGTCTACATAAATGATCTTGTTGAGAATGTGAATTGTGATGTCAAAATGTTTGCGGATGATACATCTCTCTTCTCGGTTGTTCAAGATGAAAAAAGATCTGCTGCTGAACTCAATGCAGATCTTGACAGAGCTTGATTATGGGCATGGCAATGGAAAATGCAGTTTAATGTAAATAAAACTGAAGAGATTGTTTTCTCTTGCAAAAAAGTAAAGCCATTCCATCCACACATTTTCCTAGGCAATGATGAAGTTGAAAGAAAATCTGAGCACAAGCATCTTGGAATGCAACTTGATTCTGAACTGAATTTTCTAAGTCATATTAAAGAGGCTATTGGCAAGGCTAGAAGGGGCCTAGGGATGATAAAATTTCTGTCCAAGTATGTGTCTAGGGATGTGTTAGACCAAATCTACAAGTTATACGTTAGACCACACTTAGACTATGGAGACATCATTTATCACAAATACGACCCAGACATGCGCTGAACATTTACGCAAAGGCTTGAACAGACACAATATTCTGCAGCCTTAGCTGTTGCTGGTGCTTGGAGAGGTACAAATAGGCAAAGACTTTATGAAGAATTAGGATGGGAGAGTCTGTACGACAGAAGATGGTACAGGAAGCTGTGTCATTTCTTTAACTTAATGAAATCACGATCACCAGGCTACCTTTTTGATGAATTCCCTCCCGAAGGTCAACTCAACTACAGTCTTAGACACTCTCGGGATTATGAAGTACATGTTGCTAGAACCAATCGTTTTTCTAATACTTACTTTCATAATACCCTGTTTGAGTAGAATATGCTTGGGGAAGTGATCAAAAATTCAATGTCCCTTTCTCAGTTCAAAAGCAAATTATTAAAAATCATAAGACCTGAGCGAAATTCTGTCTACAATATTTCTGATATTGAAGGCATCAGATTGCTCACAAAGTTGCGTTTGAAGTTTAGTGCACTGAATGAACATAAATTTAGACACAACTTTGATAGTCTTACTTCATAATGTGCTTGTGGTACCGACAGGGAAGACAATGAGCACTTTCTCCTGCATTTTTATTATTAATTCATATTTTTACACGATATCCCATCAGTATAAAATTAAACTACAAAAGTTACAAGTTTGTTATAAATGAATAATGAAAAACAACATTTAAAATTTGGTATTAGCTAGGATTGGATCCAGGCTGAGATCTGATCTTCCTGGGAGTCTTGTTTTAGTTAGGGTTTACGGAGCTCTTTAAATGCGTTTTTAATTTATTTGAAACTGATAGAGCGAGGGGATTTCCCTTATTTCGATTGGTTTCGATTGGTTACAAGCTTCGATTCAATAAGCATGTAAAAACACTCTGCGACAAAACAAACAGAAAAGTCAGTGCCGGAGGTTAAATATTTATCTCTCAAGAGAACAGGCAATGAAACTGTGCAACACAGTAATTATCTCAAGCTTTAACTATTGCCCATTAGTGTGGATGTTTTGTGGCAAAGATGCCAACCATAAAATAAACCGTACCCATAAGCGTGCTTTAAGAATACTCCACAATGATTACGACTCTTCCTTTGATACACTTTTGGAGAAAAGTGACACTGTAACGATCCATATTAAAAATCTCCAAAAATTGATGCTAGAAATCTTTAAGTCAATGAACCAGCTAAATCCATCATACATCTGGCACCTTCATGAAAGGAAGGAGATTCAGTATGACCTCAGAACTAAGCATCTGTGTAAATTGCCGATTACGAGGACGATAAAATTTGGCATGGAGTCGCTCTCATTCAGAGGAAGCATATTGTGGAACAATCTTAACGATGAAATAAAGGAGCTATCAACGGTTGCAAGCTTTAAAACAAAGATCAAAACCTGGACGGGTGAACAATGTAATTGCCGAATTTGTAAATAGCCTGTCCACTACGTTATGTATATTTCTTAGACATTTGTAAATTATATTGTAAATAGTTGGTATAAATTAGTTTCTTCTTTAAACTATGTAACACCAACTTTCAAGAATGTTTATGTTTATGTTTATGGTATTTCATTCCAAGCTTTAAGCCCGGAAAGGTGGAAACTTTTTTTTTGTACACTCAAGCTCAAACTTTGGGATGTCGAGATTTCTATTGGTTCTTGTGTTATACCTAGAAATTTCATTCCTCTGACTATACTTGTTACAGAGGCTCTCAGGGCACTGCTTGTTGACTAATTTGTGTGTCATGATAGATCTGTCAAAATAGATGATTTGATCAACGTTCAGCCCATTATTGATCCAGGGGTCCTTTATTCTAGCATTTTGAATAATTGAGAAGGCCCTGTTCTGTAGACGCTGAAGCGTTTGCAGCTTCGTATTGGGCAGGCTACCCCAGATAACATTCCCATATCGCATTGCCCCCTGTTTGACTCGATGCGGCAGGACCTCTTTGATCAGCTCTCTGAAGTTCCTGGTTTAAATGTGAATTTAGATGTTAAACCATTGTGTGATTTGCTTCTGTTCGGGGACTCACAGTATAACGTCATTATCAATCGAATAATCCTGGAAGCAACAGTTTCTTTTATCAAAAATACGAAAAGGTTTTCAAATTCAGGGCCCTTATTTATAACAGTACTTGTAGCATTGACAAGGTAAACCCTGTGTAAATATTTCTCTTATTATTATTATTGTAAATTGAATTTAAGCATAAAACAGCAGCAACATTTTCGTTTTATTTGTGGTATTTGTAGCAGGTGTCTTGTAAAGAAGTACTCCCATTTGTATCACGAATAGCAGATCTGATATACTACACAATCCTCGCGGTATCTTTAGGTGTTTCATCTATCCGTGCTCGCTTGAGAGTCAAGCAACTGCTGTAAGGTCGAGGGAGTTCTTCTTTCTGAGACGCCTGTGCTGTTCTTGTTCTTTTTTTTAATTTGATGTAGATTTTGCCATTGATGTAAGTGGCTGCCGTAGTTGGAACTCGATGACATCATGTCCTTTCCAGCTATGGCAGCCACAGAATATTTATATTTCGTTGTAGTTAGTTGTTTTTATTTGTGATAAAAAACAAAAAACAAAAAAGGACCAATTTTGCCATTTTTGCTTTCATAAAAGAGTTAAGAGTCAATAAAATCAACATTAAAATACTTTCGAAATCGGTCTTAAACATTGAATGTGAAGTCCTTTAAGGTTTTGAAATCTTACATTTTATCATTGAGTGCAGATAAAATATAGAAATGAAGTGTTTTCACACATCGTCTAGTTTTGTGACAGTTGGCAATTATGGAAGCAAATAACATGAAATGTGCGATTTTTGGCCATTTCTAATGCAGTATTGTGGAAGAAGTAAGAGAGCGAAGACAATGTATTCAATACCAGTGGAAACATGTTGGCCTTCAAAAGATTTGGGCCAATTTTCAACTAGCTACTAGTTATACAAGGCCCTTAAAATAATTGTTGAAAAACTCTTCTTTCAGACAATCTCTTACAAAAGTGTTGGACCCCTATTGAAAAATTTGAATCTTTGTCCCCCCCTCCCCCCGTTTCAATGTTGATTACCTGGCAAAGAGGTGTTTTTCATGCAGATCCACCAAAAGAATGATTCACCAATGCAAGCAACATTGAAATGGGGGGAGGGGGGAAAATATTTCCGAAAAGCATAGATTTTCGTAGTGGTCCAACACTTTTGCAAGAGATTGTAGCTTATATACATTGTCATTTGAAAATTTCAATTGGTACTGATCCCTAGACTTATGACGATGAGTCCCTTGTATCCCTGCGGTACCTTGCTCTGTTGACTGAAGCGCCATCTTGAAGTCAAAGAGCACAGGGAAACAAGAGACTCATCGTCATAAGTCTAACTGATCCCATGTTGAAGCTGCTAATGACGAAAGCCAGCTGTTGTTGGCTAATTTCAAATGACCCAACCCTTCTTGCGTATGCACATGGCCACTAGTTAATCTAAATTATAGTTAACCGACTGAGACATAAATCAACACCCACTGGCTAATTTCAAATGACCCTTCCCACATAGCTTGTGTGTAATTTGAATTCACGTAAACGCCTTAATTGAACTCAAGGTGGTCACATGTTGAGCGGTATAGGTTAGCAACATGACTAGACATGTTGTAATAAAACTGATGTGTTGATTGCATTATTGGTCATACGTAGCTCAGTGCCAAGTTCCTACCTTGTTACTTGGCACTATTCCAACTTCTCCAAACGCACTGTTTCAGCGCAATTTCCATTACGATTTTCACAAATGCTCCCTGACAAAGGTATTGGAAAACAAAATGATGTTACAGTCGATTATGGTGATGATAATAAGTGATAGTGATAGCGACGATTATAAAGAAAATGATACATAGAACGAACCAAGATGAGTTATAGCTTTAATTTTCACAGTCTTTAATAGGCCTGTCCACCGAAGGTCGAATAATCACTATTCGGTTATCTGATCACTATTCGAATAGCAGTGAAGCGAAACGATTATTCGCTGCCAACCGAATAGTCCGAATATTGCGACTATTCGGATTGAATGACCAGTCTAATAGCTCGATTATTCCGATAGTATGACTAGTCGACTGTTTGGAATGCAAATGATCAGTCAAAGGAACCGAATAGGTTGACATTGCAAAAATCCGAATACAATGACAAGCAAATATTGCGAATTGTGTGACTGATCGAAGGCCATTGAATGGATCAAATTGTTTTGTCCAGTGGGTGTATAGCGAGAGAAGGGGAAATGGCAAGCACATTATTGTGTAAAACAACGAGGTATTGTTAGCCGTTCGTATTCCTCTGCTTTCTCCATTGTATTGCTATTTTATTGGTGAAACTATGCTGAGGATTTTCATAAATGAAGCACAATAATGTGACGTAGCAAGCTTCATGCACGTAGGACAGGCTACAATCCTGGACAAAGTATTTGGAATAAAGTTAGTTTTTGCTGATTATCTCAGTTCTTCTCACTCTTGCATTTCTACCACCCCCTTTTACCCCCGAAACAATGTTGATTGGCATCTTGCACGGCATCTTGAAGCTGAAAACATCCAAGCAACGTTGTATCGGGGGTAAAAGGGGGAATGTTCATATGAAATGTAGCTCCATTTGGTTATCCCGCAGCAGGCCGTAGCATTGTACCTGAACCGGTGGCGATTCCTTCAAAGACAATTTGTCATACAATGGTTAATCTGTGCCATACTACCGACAATGTAAAAATCTTGGAACCACGCCCTATTCGCCGAATAACCGAATATTCGGTAAAATTAACACCGAATATTCGAAAAGCTATAATCTTTCATTTGAACAGCCCCAGTCTTTACACAGTTGCATAGGTCAGGCTTCAACTTAGAGCTGAGAACTTGTTTGAGTCAATCTGACAAGTGGAGGTTGATTTACGTCAGAGGAGAGGCAAAATAGATGGTTGCTTCAACAGCAGTACTTCTATTGTTTTCCAGCAATGTCGAAATCAAGTAACGTCTGAAAGAAGGGGCTCTAGAATAACAAGGGGGAATTTCGTTTTCGACCAATCAGCGCATTTGTTGACATTTGGGGCCTCGACCAATCAGAATGCACCATGACGTCACGTCAATGGCGGAAGCTGTGGGAAGCTGCGAGGAAAACATCTCCCCAATATCGCTCGAGCTGACAACGGTTATCCAACTTTTGACCGATTTTATTGGTTTACATCAAAGTTTGGTAAATTTTGGAACTTTCTGCCACTGCAATTTTCGATCAATCGTTTTCTTCAAGAGAAATCGTTTTTTAAATAACACTAAAATTCGAGGCTTTGATGAGAATACCATCTCCTTAGGCCCTTTTTCAAACCTGCGATCTTTCGCCTTCTCTTCCAAGAAAAGTCGAAGATTTCCTTAACTTTTCGTAGCCACGTCCCACAAATGAAAATTTTTCACAAAAATAATAGTCACCCGAGTCCCCTGGGATGGCGCGATTCTTTGTTTTGGCCAAAGTAAATCTCATTCATCAGTTTCCTCGGCAGCGTTCTTTTGATTCTCTTACTTGATTGGCTCTTTTGAGAGATTTGGCGGAAAAAAGCTTGGTGACTGGAAGAAGGAAATGTCAGGTGCTAAGTTTATTCAGTAAACAAATATGCCGAAGTTTAAGAAAACTTGTGGAAATCCCTTCCGCACAGAGTGGGTCAAACAATACAGAACATTCTAAGCTTGTGAAATTGAAAGCTGAGGGAGTGATTGTTGGTTTGTTTCCTTGTTTTAATTCGATCTTTGATTGAGGAGGGAGGAAGGAAAAAGTGGAGATAAGTTGTACAGAGAAGTAGAGAATGTTTGCACATCATTCCCGAAGAAAGTTTCAAACCCGACTGGCTCGATATATACGTGCATCGCATAGATTGAGAATAATAAAACAGGTAGATATAATCTAAGAAACCTTCTTATGGAATGGAGTTCATGTATTTATCTTTTAATAAGAAACTGCCTATAAGAAACTCAGCTATCGGATCACGAAAAGATAAAGGAACTCCAGTACTGGGAAAATATAACTTGAGAAACCATTCATTTTAATAAAGGAAATCCTCGTCACATTTTTAGTTCATTCTCACTTGTTTCCTGTTCTACTCGCGAAGTACTTCGGTAATATGTAAACATTGGAAAAGCTTCAAGAAACGTTCTGAAAAATTCACGAAGGCACAGGTAGTGAACGTGAAGATTGTTATGGAACAATTCTGAGAACTAAAAATGTGATAATTTCTAGAAATTCAGTATTGGCCAAAATTCTTAGTTTCTTATGAAAAATACGTGTAAAGAGATTTCAATGCAGGCTGTTTTCTCAATTTCTTATAGCAAGGAGAGTTCAACTCTTTGCTTTTGCATTTATCGAAGCATTACTCTGGGATGTATTTTAAATTCAGTAAATTTCATAATTCACACATTCATTTTTACAAGAAACTTAGGTACAAAAAATCCAAAAGATGCATTTTCTTAAAGTTTAAACATTATTAAGATATATGGAGAGAGTAAAGAAGCCCAAAACCTTTTATTTTATTCATAAATAGGATCTGAAGAAATCTTGCTTATGGAAAGATGAGAAACAAATATCAAGGTGGAAAAGTCAACTAGATGTTGAAGTATTATGAAATTTAAATTTACTGAATTTAAAATATATCTCCAAAAGCAAAGAGTTGAAATCTCCTCAATCAAAGATCGAATTAAAACAAGGAAACAAACCAACAATCAATCCCTCAGCTTTCAATTTCACAAGCATAGAATGTTCTGTATTGTTTGACCCACTCTGTGCGGAAGGGATTTCCACAAGTTTTCTTAAACTTCGGCATATTTGTTTACTGAATAAACTTAGCACCTGACATTTCCTTCTTCCAGTCACCGAGCTTTTTTCCCGCCAAATCTCTCAAAAGAGCCAATCAAGTAAGAGAATCAAAAGAACGCTGCCGAGGAAACTGATGAATGAGATTTACTTTGGCCAAAACAAAGAATCGCGCCATCCCAGGGGACTCGGGTGACTATTATTTTTGTGAAAAATTTTTATTTGTGGGACGTGGCTACGAAAAGTTAAGGAAATCTTCGACTTTTCTTGGAAGAGAAGGCGAAAGATCGCAGGTTTGAAAAAGGGCCTAAGGGGATGGTATTCTCATCAAAGCCTCGAATTTTAGTGTTATTTAAAAAACGATTTCTCTTGAAGAAAACGATCGATCGAAAATTGCAGTGGCAGAAAGTTCCAAAATTTACGAAACTTTGATGTAAACCAATAAAATCGGTCAGAAGTTGGATAACCGTTGTCAGCTCGAGCGATATTGGGGGAGATGTTTTCCTCGCAGCTTCCCACAGCTTCCGCCATTGACGTGACGTCATGGTGCATTCTGATTGGTCGAGGCCCCAAATGTCAACAAATGCGCTGATTGGTCGAAAACGAAATTCCCCCTTGTTCTCTAGAATCATATAAACTTTTTTATCTACTCTCGAGCAGCGAATAAAGGGGGGTGAGAATTACCGGATGGGGGTTGGAAATGGTTCAATATAACAATAATCGGGTGGTTGGAACAATCGGGGGGGGGGGGATGGGAGGCTGGAAACATTAAAATTGATCGTTTTCTTAGTTAAAAACGATTTTTATATCTATTCAAACCTATGTTCACTATAATTTCAATATTTCAAGAATTAATGAAAGTGGGGTTGGAATTTAAGTGTAGGAGTTGGAAAATTTTTCAAAAATTAATGAGGTAGAAGACCCCTTTTTGGCAAAAATTCTTTATTTTGAAGAATTTTGACAATATCTTATGTAGGATGGATACCAAGAAGGAAATTTGGAAAAGATACATGTTCTATTTTTAGAAATTAGTTACCATAGCAACAATAGGAGCGGAACAATAGCAAAAAATGCATGTAGTTGTGTCCAAAATGTCTGCACATTCCTAAAATGTATAAAGATGAGATTTTCAACATATGTTACCACTACATGGTCCTCTGCAACTAACCGATAAGCTTGAGCAAGGTATTGCAATTTTTTTTATATCTTGAAAAATTGTTGACACAAAGAAAAAAAATGTTTCTCATGAGATCTGGAATTTTTTAAGGATTTATTGCATAGCACACATTCTTATTTCAACATGAAACTTTTCACATGTTAGTACTACAAGTTTCTTAATTTTTTTCTTATTTTTAAATGCATGGATTTGTTTCTTGACAATTAAAGGGGCAGTTAGGCGTGACGATGCGCGGGACATTGTGACCGTATTACTATGGAAACTTCTTGAGCTAAGCAGCGCCTCGTCAATGGATATTTTGAATAGGATTGCAGCACATCGTAATTTTATTGCATCGAAGATGCTGTTGACAATCTCGTGAATTGAATTGAAATATGTTGTTCGCCTTTGTCGATTCCATCTATTTCCAAAGTTATTTTGTTAATCACAAAGTCCTGAAAGTCGTGAGTCAGATTTATGATGCTTGATGAAACTTGAAGTTGAATAGAACTTTCTCGAACACTACTGGATGCATTGCTCAATTTCGTTGGAATTACAACGAACAGAGAGGTAATGTAAACACGAATGGGATTGTGCCACGCAGAAACTGTTACCCGTGTTTTGCGTACAACTGCCCCCTTTAAGACATCATAGAGGAATAAACAGTTTTCTATCATGTGCAAAACATGGGACAATTGTTGGTTGCTGAAACCAAAGCACATAAATGAAAGCAGGGACGTAGGAAGCATCTCAAACTTGGGGGGGGGGGGACAACACTTCAAGGGCACTATGTTCATTAAGCTAAATGGGCACTTATTGAAAAAAAGGGCACTTCTTTGTTTAACGTGCCCCCAGTGCCCTCTCCCAGTTCCTATGTCTCTGCATGAAAGGACAACTCATAACAAAAATGGTATTTATGGGGCCTTTCTCCCTGGTCTCATAATTGGATTAAACCGGTTTTGAGTCCAACATTTTGATACTGGCAATTTCACAACCTGTTATCATTCAATTGCTTATTAATCTAATTAATCTACCCCATTGCCAAATTTGATCGATTTCCCATTAGTCCACAGCTATTTATTGAGGGGTTGGAAAACACCCCCGCCCCGACGGCTATGTTAAGTCAAAAAAGCCCGGTAGGATTAGGGTTAACAACAATTGTTTATATACGGCAAGCAATTCTGCTGCTTTAGACGGTTTAATTTGTCCGAATCATCTTGTGAAAACAATTAAATGAACAGAGATCTCAACTCATGCGGTCAGAAATTCAACTATTGGATTAAAGAGAGATGAAATTAGAAAGCTAATGGTGTATCTGTAATTTCTTGATCACAAACTTTGTCTTTTTTTACCCGATTGCAGATTGGAATGCCTATGCATGAATGGATGTCAAGGAATTACTGATGAAAGTACAAGAGCTATTGCCAAAAAGCACACTGAAAGGTTAGAGTTACCACTCATTCACTTTTCCTTGTGCCAAAAATTATTTAGCCATTTTTGTCAGGCCATACGTAATCATTCACTGGAATGACTTCGAAAATTATAATCATGATACGTTGTTGTGTGAATGCAATGCACACAGCCCTTTCATAAATAACACTTGTCTTATGATTCAAAGCTCTATCATAGCACATCCAAACAGCCTGACACAATTGGGATCTAAAAACAAGCGGTCTTATATTGGATAGGTCTGAAAAGATGTAAACAGCACCTCTATCCGAAATGGATCGCGGCATCTCGCTAGTTATTCGGGATAATGTAAAAAGGGCTGTAGAAGCTTTCCACCAGCGATAGGTACCGTAGTCATTACTTGAGAAATTATTTACTTTGCTTCAAATTAAAAAACCTTTTGCCCTAGAGAGAATTTTGAAAAGGATAGTGTGTAAAGAATAGCACGTATTTGTTTTCGAAAATAGTGGGAGCTGTGGTGATTCGAAGTGTGATGGTATAGGATTTTGCTGATAAAGTGCATACGTACGCGAGGCATCTTCTTTTCTTGTTACCCAGACGAAAGGCTTTGCAATCCATAGTCTCCTTATCAATAGCCCAATTGTTTGAATATAGCAATCACCTAAGTACCTCTTTATCTCTTAAAGGGGCTCAGTCGTCAAACAGTAAACAAATCCGTAAACTCACACGTGTCGGGGATTATCCATTGTTCATCCATTGTTCTCTGCAGTTTGTTTGATGGCTTCACCCAAGCCACAAAAAAGTGACCGTTAAAAATCCACTTATATCCGAGCAATCGTGGAAGATATGAATGTTTAGTTTGTTCCTTAGTGAAGTACAAGGATTAATGCCCAAACAGCAACTTTCATTTTGAAAAAAATACGAAAATCCTGTGTGATATCACCTTTCAAAAAACTGCAAAAATCATCGTTTTGTTTACATTTTGACGACGGAGCCCCTTTAAGCCCTAGCCAAACGACTGTACTTTTATCTGAACAACAAATTTAAACCATATTTTGATGATAAAACCAATGCAGAGATTTTTAAGGATTTCTTTTCAAATCTAGCCTCTTACCTCGTCAAAAAAGCTGGACAAAGTGCATAGGTACTACCAACACCTAAATCTTTTTGAACCAATCTCACTTGCCCCCACTCCTCTTGAAATTTTCTAAAGCTCTTAGAAGAAATAAACCCTGCAAAAGCAACGGGACTAGACAACATTGCAGGGAAATTTCTCAAAGATGGTGTTATTGCTTTGGCAGAGCCAACAACTGAATTGTGCAATCTCTCAATCCTACTATCAGCATTTCCTGATGGTTGCAAACAAGCAAAACTTAAACGAATTTTCAAAAAGGATCGAAAGGTGATCCCAAAAACTATCGGCCTATTTCTCTGTTCCCACAACTATCCAAAATTGTTGAAAAAATTATTCATGGTCAAGTACAAAAGTACCTTAACGATAATAGAGTATTACATAAATATCAGTCTAGAATTCGTGCTCATCACTCAACGGATACTTGCTTATCCTACTTGAGTGATAAGATCAACCAAGGATTTAAAACTGGTATGCTTACAGGCATGATTTTGATTGATCTACAAAACGCATTTGACACAATCGACCACAAAATTTTCCTGGATAAAATGGCATGTCTTGGCTTTAGTGACTCTACCATTTTATGGTTTAAATTTAATGGTATGGTTTCAGGACCGGTCATTCGTAGTCAACGTTTGAAAGGAATAGTCAAACCCTGGTAATTTGTCATGTGGGGTCCTTCAGGGGTCAATTCTTGGTCCCCTCATATTCTTCCTTTATGTGAATGACATGGCACAAGCTGTCGACTGTGACCTGCTTCTGTACGCAGATGATTCTTGCCTAATCTTTAGAGACAAAGATATTGAGCACATAGAGACCAATTTGAATAGGAACTTCAACTCTCTCTGCAATTGGTTTGTGGAAAACAAACTAAGTATTCACTTTGGCGAGGACAAAACCAAATCCATTCTTTTCAGAAGGAATAAATGCAAAACCCTAAAAAGCTGAACATTAGGAGGGGTGATATAGAAATTAAACAATGGTCACATACCTTGGATGTGATCTGGATGAAAATCTCTCTGGGGAGTCAATGGCAACTAAAATGCTTGGACAAATAAATGGCAAACTGAAATTTCTGTATAGAAAACAAAGCTTCCTAGATAACTCCCTTCGAAGGTTGCTTTTAAATGCCCTTATTCAACCCCACTTTGATTATGCATGCACATCATGGTACCCAATGCTGGGAAAGAGGCTGTCTGAAAAAATCCGATCGGCACAAAACAAATGCATTCGTTTCTATCTGAATGTAAAAAGCACAGCGCATGTTGGGGCTACAGAATTCAAAGCTATAAACTGGCTCCCCACAAAGCACAGAATAAATCAAAATATCTGTGTGAAGATAATCACGCCCGACAACACCAAGCCTGAATTCTGACGTCACTTCCGGCCTCTCTTGCAAGAAAGCTGTGGCGCGAAAGTAAAATTTTGTGATAAATGGCGTCAGCAGGCGTCCCAAGTGTCCCAACGCAAAATATCGAGATATAACGCAATAGCTGTATCTTCGCTCTTTCAAGTTCTTTGAGCATTTTGGACTCAGAGCTCCCTGGTTTTTCATATTTTTCAAAGGCCGTGGACAACTCTGTTTACAAACTCGGGATTCAGCACAGCAGGTAAGCAGACTTTTTCATAAATTTAACGTTTGTCCTTTGCTTCATGGAGATTTTGTTGAAAGTTTTGGATTCCTCGATGTCGTTTTGTCCTATTTTGCCACCTTTCGCCAATTGTTGACGAAATAAACTTGTCTTTTTCTCGTCTTGAACTTCGGCTTGCAGTTTCAAGAAAATGAACTTTTGTTGGCCTAAATTTAACCGAAATTTTTTCGAACTCCAATATTTTCTAAACTAAGACAGGAATTCTCATTTTGGAGATATAACGCAATAGCTGTAAGCATCTAGTTTCTAGGAATGTTGCCTGTTTTGCTGTAGCCTTTGCCGGTTTCCCACAATTTTCAAAGGCAATTTTTCCTCGAGAGCCATGACTATTTAATCTGCGTTAACTTTACGTGCTTCCTTTTACAAAGTTGTCTGCTTTTTAGTCAGAAAACAAACGTTAACCTTGGTTGAATGTATCACTTTCGAACTTAATCTGATGTTTTCAGAAATGAAAGTATTTTAGAGTACTTGCTAGCTGTTTTGGCCGCCAGAGCAATGAGAATAATAACAAAACTTTGACTTCGCTCTCAGAGAACTTTTCGTCGGGTTTGGCCTAACTGTAAACAAACATAAAGTTGCATTGTTGCTTATCTTCTTCAAGACTAATGGGGAAGCTCTGACCTAGAAATATGAGATTTGCTTACTAAAACAATGTTATCAAGGCTACCTTGTACAAAAAATTATCAGCTTTGATTATTTTGCCTATAAATACGATAGTTTACTGCCATTATTTGCCCTTAAATCTTTTTTCTTGAGCAGGGTATTGCAGCTCTGATTTAAGTTTGCAAAGACATCTCCTATTTTGGTTTGCTGCTCTTTTTGTACATGCAATTCTCTATGAGAAAAAGTGAAATTTGCTATGCAGCAAATATTTTTAGTAGGAGGAAATAATATTGTCTCTGTTTTATTTTAGGACCCAAACAGAACAAGATTATCCTTTACCAATCAAGCCCAACCTTGAAGCAGCATTTGACAACAACCACGAAAGACTGCAATTCTTGCCTTTTCAATGCCTGAAGACTGATGCAAAACTGATGGAACATGACTGTTGCAAACAAAGCATTCAATGAAAAACAATATTATAATATATCAAAAATTTGAGTAATCCAATAATTGATACTCTGATGATTTTACTCTGATGATAGGAAGATGGTAAGATAATAGCAATTGAATCATCACAAAATTGAAATTTAATGCTTCCAATTCTAAAACAGTCTGAAACTTATTCTGAATTTCATCTGCACTGCAAAGACAATTGTTTGTAAAGACAAAGACAAAGCTCGCCCGTTTCACCCTGTAGGCCCTACTGCCATGCTTATTCATGAGTTTCTGAAAATTACCAAAAAGCAGTTATGGCCGTTGTCCATTCAGAAATAGTCATTGCAATTTCGATAGACAGCATCCTTCCCTATCTTCCTTGTCTGTGAGTTTTTAGAGCCAACAAGAGAAGATTTCTAGACTGCATTGAGTTGCTCCATCATTGAGAGGAACTTGCCCAGTACAAATAACATATTTTCTATACTTTGCCATCCATTTGTCCATCAAAGACATCTGCCATCATAAACAAAACGATTTTAGTTCTTGATCCATAAATGTCAGAGTTCTTTCGTTGGAAGCTGCCTCTTCCTCTCTCTTTCTTTCTGGCGGGTTGCAGACTTATTTGAAAACATGAAAGCATCTCTTGTCTTTCACTGGCAGTAAAAGGATCGCTAGTGCTCTGCATATTGGTTTATTGCTTCGTTTCGTTCAGAATTAAAAAGTTTTCTTGAAAGCAAGCAGCAAGCAGACCACGCCGCTTCAAAACAATTTCTACGATCTATGGCATTTTCTAAATGTCATGGTTTTCAAGGCGCTCCTTACGTCACTAAAAACAATGAATTCGAAAAATTTGCCCAAATACGGATGAAAATCTCTTAAAATAAGACCATCACTCCTGTCAAATTGCGTGGAGTTTACCAGGAAGTTTAAATCAAAACGATTTTAGTTTTAAACATTTCTTAGATAAATTCACTACCTTTTAAGATTAAATTAACGCGGAAAAATCACACCGCATCACTGCAAGAAACGTTCAAAGTCGACGAAAATATTCACTTCCGGTCATTTTCCTATACATTTGTACAGGGGCATCAAAGCGAGGCTGAACTCCTCGAGAAAGGTGTTGTCGGGCGTGGATAATGAAATGTTTTAAAGGAACTGCTCCAGCTTATGCTGACGAAATATTCCATCCAGTTGACAACAGTCGAATAACACGAAGGTCTAAGTTTAAATTAAAAGTCCCATTTCGTAAAAGTAACACAGGCCAAAAATCTCTATCTTACCTAGGGCCAACAATATGGAACAGACTAGCATCTGATTTAAAATCCACAACCAATATTAACACATTCAAACACAAGATTAAAGAAAATTTTTTCCAAAATATACAGAGAGAGGAAGATGAGAGGAAGAGGAGGAGAGAGGAAGATGACGTATATGTGTTTCTACTGACAACTCATATGCTATCGTACACTCATTATTCGGACCCATTTCATCAAAAAGTGCTTTAATCCTTGTTTTTCTTTTCTTTTAAGAAACAACCTCTGAGGGGACCATTATGGAAAAAAGGTCAATTTGACCTTTTAATGCTATCCCTGCCACTAC
Source organism: Aurelia coerulea (assembly GCA_039566865.1). Classification (NCBI taxonomy): domain Eukaryota; kingdom Metazoa; phylum Cnidaria; class Scyphozoa; order Semaeostomeae; family Ulmaridae; genus Aurelia; species Aurelia coerulea. The sequence continues at coordinate 9,731,070 of CM076960.1, read as the reverse complement.
CATTAGGGGCGTTTTTAGGTATTTATTTAGTTTGTATAAAATTGTAATTACGTATCTCTTGGTTTCTTGACAGTATGAGAGTGATTGAGATGTTTCGTTGCTTCAACAGTCTGTGAAATATACGCAATTTTTTTTTATTTTTATCATACAACTATATGTCTCTGCAGTGTTTATAAATTGATTTTAACACACGTACCTCTTATTTCTTTACAGTGTGAGAGTGATTGAGATGTTTGGTTGTTTCAACATAACGCATGTATCTTTGCTGATTTTGCAGCAGTTTTGTCCGAACATCGAAACTTTAAATGTTGGACAATGCCACAAGGTAACAAGTTGCTCTTTCTTCAATGTGTAGTAACTCTGCTTTGTGTAATTTTTTGTTTGGGAATAACAGACCCATCTAATAGAAGTTTAATTTGTCCAAGCAGACCAGTTTTCTGAACGAAATTTAGAGTCTTTTCGAGTATATTCCTCTTTACGTCCATTGAAAGATCTTTGTCACAATGCAATGCATATTTTGCCAGAACGTTGTTTGCAAGGCTGTTGATTTGCGCAATTGATCATAGTAATTCGGAAACTCCAGCGAGATGATCTGGGTAATCCCAGCGAGAGGATCTGGGTAGTACAATTACCATACAAGTACAATTACCATAGTAAGAGACGCAAAATACAACTGACAGCCTCGCAGCCATTACATGAAGACTTGTAACTAAATAACAACTATACTAACCAACTACACAAAGCTAGAAGTAAACGATTATTAAGTTCTGATAAATATGTAGAATCCGTTTCACTATGGATGTCAGGCCAGCATAGGCACATGATTCTGAACAACAGAAACGCCAGACGAGAACAATAACGACAGCCATTACTGCTACTACTGCCACTGATACCCGTCCAGAATCATCGCTGCGCAAAACACTGCGCCCATGCATACCAGGTCGGGGTTTTATAATGGTCCTGTTTGTCTCCCATTTTTTGTTATGTCAACTTCTGCTTCTGGCCCAGTCTCCATTGCTGCTTCTTTGTTAGTTGACATGTCTAGCTTTCCATCGTTAATATATCTTCGCTGGATCATGATATTGGTGATCCAAAGTTCTAAGTTACTTTAACGTTTACGTTGATAATTCTATTCCCGATTTCTTACACAGCTTGATTGTCTTCTTTTCTCGCTTCTCTTGGAGTGTTTCCTTGCCGTTCCCAATCTGCTTATCGATATGATCAAGTTCCTCTTTATGAAAGGTTGAGTGCTATCTCCTCAATGTTTCATATGCGATAGATACCATGATCTCCAAACAATTATGATTCTAAAAATAGCATCATTTTAGTCACATGATCTGTTGCTAGGCAACGTGAAAACAGTGGAAATTTGCTGATTTTAGCTCTCCTCCTAGAAGCGTAATATTTTCAACCAAAAATAGTCAACAATAACTTTAACCCTATCCAGACTAAGGGGGGGGGCACAAAGTGCCCTCCCCCCTAGTAAACTTTTCCACACAGCTGGTCGAGTATCTCTAGAATAGTCTAGCTTTCTTGTGACTTTTAGTTTCTATCTATGAGACATCTTTTCATGTCAATTTCAAAAATTTTGACACTGATTCCGGGGGTCAGCACATGCTTTTAAATTGAGTGCTCCGCAAAATAAATACCTTTTAAGTCATAGCTTTGGAACCACTGGCTCTATGACAATAAGACAAACATTGCTGAACTCGTCTTGAAACAAGCTTTCATTTGATATATAGTTTATTGATTTTAGATGACGTCATCAACAATTGGTTGTTGCGCTTGCGTCCTGACGAAAAACCATATTATGCTTCATTTTTAGAAAAGTGAGTGACATTATATGATGCAGCAGGTCTTTTTATGTATATTTAGCATTTTTTGCTATTTTTAAAAGTAATTTAGAATCAATTTTAGACAAAAATCGCTCTTTTTTTCGTACAAAATAAATAAATTCTGACATCAGCGAAAATATTAATGTTACAAAGCAAAAATTTCAAAATAAGAATTACAAGGATATAATCATTCTATGTTTCAAATATCACATCGATATATTTTATCAATTTGGAGATACAACGCGACAAAGTATATGTGGTTTTACACCCAAGTTAGCAGCATTTGCTGACGTCAGCACTTAATCGCGTGACATAAACAAAAACAAATCACATCATTTTGTTTGTCTTATCACGTTTGTTACTTGTGCCAAGTTTCAAGTCTCTACCACTTATGATTCTGAGAAAAACCAGGGGGGCACTTTGTGCCCCCCTAGTCTCCCCAGAGTTTCAAAAAGCCTAGTCTGGATAGGGTTAAAGTTATGAATATGATACATATTGATTGTTCTTAATGAAAACTGTCAAAAATTCTATTTTTGAATTCTATTGTTATCACAACTGTCGATCAAAGTCATGGTTGATACCTAAACAAATTAGCTGATGCTTTATTGGCATTTGAAATACGTTTTTAGTAATAACAACGATATGAAATTGATCTACAATTGTTAATTAATCAATTTTGATCATAATACACTAATTATTTCATATATTTATTATAAATATGATTTAAGTATGACGTCATAGATCTTAAATTTTGCTGATGTCAGCAAAATACAAAAATCTATATATCAAATGAAAGTAGACTTCAAGACAAAAACAAACAGAAAAAATGCAAAACGAAAACGAGGCCACGTTTGCAATTGGTCAAATTTCCGGATGGATGGCCTAAAAAGCTGCGAGAAATGACTGACCATTATAAATTCGGGAGCACTTCAAATGCCTTTTCCCAAATTGTGGAAACTATTCTTTGTTAGAGATGCTGGCACATTTTTTCTTTGCCCTGATCACAAGGATACTTGCAAGCAGAACAATCTATGCCTTATTAGGCCGGTGGTGACTGGTGATATGATTTTTACCCAGGGCCGGGTTGTCCAAACCATGATTAGCGCTAATCTTGGATTAAAAGCTTAATTCTGTGGTCATTTGCATAGTCCTAATCCGGTATTAGCCTAAGATAGGCACTAAATCCTAACTGGCTGACGAGCTTGGCACGTGACAATCTCTAAAACCAATCAATGGAACGGAAAACCGACCGGGAAATTTGAAAAGTAAAATTTAGGCAGTTTTTGGACGATTTTACCACCCTTCACCAAAAAATGATTGTACGGAAGGAAAATTAAGATTTTCAAGAAATTTCTTCACAGACCTGTTCCCAATACTTGAATACATACCTGTTCACGGGGGCTAAGAATTATCTCAAAATCTGGTGAAATGTCGAAGTTTTGAATTTGACCTCACTGACCTCACTGTAGCGTGTCATAGTAAAAACCCCAGTAAACACAGAAACGTATTCACATGCATCTGGAGACTAAATACTTTGCTTCGAAGGTCTTATTCTGTGTGTTTAAGAATCTTCAGAACATCTTAAAAGATGCCAATCTTACAGCACTATCTGGATCTTTTTTAGTTTGAAGCTAAACATGAATACCCACCGGCGATTTTAAATATTTGATGCTGAGGGGTAGGTGAAAACGGGAAGATTCCACTGCATTGGCCTAACAAAACATCACACTGTCGTTATAAATAAGGAAAAATGAACAGACACTTACGTTTCTATCTTGCAAAGTGAGGATCACAAACTGAAAATATGACGCAGCACAAATACCAAAAGTATTTCAACTGGTTTTGATAGCAAAACCCACTTGTTTGACCGTAATCTGCAGCCAGTTTCTCCAACAAATCGTTCAGACTTTCCTCTTGCAACAACATTGTTAATAAAAAGGGCCCGGAAATTTCAGTGATCAGCTGCCTGATATTTATCATCAAATAACATAAAATTCCAATGAACTTTGAACAAATATCCTTTATCCAATTCTGTTCTCATCGTTGTGAGATCATAAGAGTGGGAATCAGCAAGTAGGTACATGAGCCAAAACATCGTATAAATTCAGGAATTGTGTCCCTTGTTCTTCAGCATAAGAAATGGCTATCGTGTTGTCTAGCAGGTACATGAAATGAATATGAAATGCTAAATTTAATTTTGCTTAAGAATACAATAATAACGAACGGAAGAAATGTACATCTTGTTTTTAATGTGGAAAAATAGATTGGCCATTTCTGCAAAATAACATTTAAAATACTATTTTTACAGCTTCTTCATATCAATTTCACATTTGATGCAAATATCATAGAAAAATATCCATCTTTGGACCACCATAGGTCATCCATTAGAAAATCATCCCTTTACGGTCAAACAACACAGCAGTATAGAGCAAAACTGGACATGACACTTTGTAGACTCTTGGAAGCATACACATATTTTCTGTAAGATGAAAAAACTTCGACCCTCCATAGAAGTTTCTTAAAACTCTCATTCTCATTTCCGGTTAGCCTCGTTTTACATTTTTTCTGTGTTCAAGACAAACTGATTGGTACCAATTGCATTGAAATCAGATGTGTACGAGAAAAGTTATGCATGTTTTACCAATGTTCTGTAAGACCTGTTGCCAAATGTGGGCATGTCATTGTCACGTGACCAATTATATAACAATGAACTATTGCTGATTTGATGCAATTTTAAATTTGATTAAAAGTCACCCAAGTTCCAATCTTTTATCATACTTAGTTTAAGAGTAATTACAGGAAGTATGGTTGGGGGGGCCTTTTTTGCCCCCCCCCCATCTAGAATAGGGTTAAGTAAATAAGTTGAGACCAAACGAGGAGTTAGGCAGGGATGCGTATTATCTCTGGATCTATTTTCATTATACAGTGAAATGATTATGAGAGAGGTAAAAGACATGGATGGTATCAAGGTAAATGGGGAAAATATCAATAACGTTAGATGCGATACAGCACTCATTGCGGATTCAGAAAAGAAATTACAAGATATTGTAGACAAAATTGTTGCAGAAAGTGAAAACCTAAGATTATTCAAAAATTCAAAAAAAAATTGCCGACTAGCGCTCTGATTTGCTTATTGAGACAAAAAAAAGCTGCATTAAAGCCAATAAACCTTGACTAGGGATGCAGGTATTGATAAAGACTATAGCATGGCATAAGGAAGACTATCGCATAATAACAATAGAATTCAAAAATAGAATTTTTGACAGTTTCATTAAGAACAATCAATATGTATCATATTTATAACTTTAAAGTTATTGTTGACTATTTTTGGTTGAAAATATTGCGCTTTTAGGAGGAGAGCTAAAATCAGCAAATTTCTACTGTTTTTGCGTTGCCTAGCAACAGATCATGTGACTAACATGATGCTATTTTTAGAATCATAATTGCTTGGAGATCATGTGTGCCAAGTTGCGTTGTCATAGGCATTGCTGTTGCTTAAAAAATATGGGGGGCCTTTTTAGCCCCCCCCCCCCCTTATGAGAAAGTGGTGCTTGATTTACCCATGTAGAATAGGGTTAATCATTATCTATTCTTATTGCTGCCTGTTGTCTCGAGTATAGATCTTATATTAGCCTTAAGTCTTTGCCATCAAGATCTACCGGGTGTCCCTAAAAAAAGTACTCCTATGTGAAAAATCACCAAAACTTGATTACAAGGCCGATCTTCAATTTCCTTTTTTTTTGTCAAGTAGATCAAGGACCGAATTATTTTCCAAGATATATCTGATCTTTTAATTGGTTTTAAAATTATCAAATTTAGGTCTTTTTGGGGCTACCTGGTTTTTAATCATACTGGAAAAAAGCACTGATGATTGCTAGATCAATTTCTTTATGAATGTAAAGCTTCTGGTAGCAAGGGCAGATTTTGTAACAATAGAACCTTTGGTTTGTTTACATATGACGCCATCTTGGTTGACTAGCCAATCAGAGAGCTCTATTTCTATGGCGTCATCTGATGATAATGGCGGAAGGAGGGGTTTGTTTAGACTTATTACAGTTCGTCCCTAGTTTTCGCTCGCTATTGAGTAGAATTACTAATTGAATTGAATGGAATCGCTCTCTCAAACAGGGACTCATAATCAAACTATCTCAAATCAGGACAAAAACTCGTTTTCGCGTCAAGTTCTTGACGTTACAATCAGATTGCAGCATTCGGAGCTGCTCGGCTGTGATTGGCTCATTTAAATTTCCCGCGTAAATTTTGAGTTTTCGGTAACATTTTCGGTAGTTTTTGGAATTTTCGGTGCCCACAGAGTTGGTCGCCCAGTCAAGAGGACAGCGCTTCGCGTTGCTTTTTGCCAAAATGGAGGTTGTTATCATCGCAGCTACGGACAGAATAAAGACAAGGAATCTGACTGGCACTGTGCGAAAGAGTCAAAAGGCACTCCAAAGGTTCTCAAAAGGCACTGTACGAAAGATTTTGGAAGGGAAAGGATGCATTTGTTTGTTTACCAACTTGCTGTGGGAAGACTTACTGTTTGGCGAATTTAAATCGTGAAACACAGGATTCCTTTTTGGCCTGAGCAAAACAAAAATGGAGCTTGAGGTAAGCACTTCGACCCGGCAAAGAGTTAAGAGAAAACTCACACATTCGATGTGGAAAAGATACCGAGATTTCTTGAAACATTCCTCTATAAACAGCAGAAGTATTCGTATTTGAAATTCTATGCAAATTATAGTAAATTTGTCAAAGAGGCTTGAACCTTGAAAAAGTTTCTTCGTTCTTGCAAAGTGCCGATCAATTTATCTTTCCTTATGAAGTTTAAAATCACAAAAGCTGCTTAAACAGAAACTATTTTCAATCTTACGAAACAAATGTGGCATAAGAGTTTTGTGGATAACTGCATATTTTTAGGAGGAATTATTTATAGTTTTGAGAAGCCTTTGTGGGTGTTTTTCTTTGCGAGAATAATTTGTGTTCGTTTCTTGAGCTTCCCCGACCGAAGAACATTCTAGAAAAAATTGCAAAGTTCCCCTGAAGATAACGCCAGAAAACTCGCGCATTTTAAGATAAAGAATAACCGAAACTTGTTGAAACGTTTATGCTTTGTTAACCATAGTATTAACAGCAGAAATATTAGTGGTTGAAATTATTACAAAATAGCTAGTGCAGGTTTTTTGCTTAAAACAGTCTCACAATAGGTTGCAGAAGGCTTCAGCAAAAAGTTTCTAAAATATACCTTGGGTTCCTTTGGCAATCAAAACAATCATGATTGTATTGTTTTAGATTTATCATTGTTTCATTTGAAAGAAATTAGATCCCGCTGGATGGCTGAATTTGACGAAATCTTTATTGTTTTGATTGTCAAAGGAACGCAAGTCACTAAATGTCGTAAAGACACAGGCGATGGTTGTAGGTTCTCGAATCAAAATCGGAACACGAAATTATTATGTAGCAAACTGTCTCGTGCTCTAGGATTTTTGAAATATGCCAAAAAATTCGTACCTAAGGATACCTTAATCAAAATGTATCATGGCATCGTAGAGCCACATTTCCGTTATTGCAATCATGATTGTATTGTTTTAGATTTTCCGGGGTGCATCATTGTTTCATTGACGGGGCCACCGTTTTCTAAAATATACCTTGAAAGAAATTAGATCCCGCTGGATGGCTGAATTTGACGAAATCTTTATTGTTTTGATTGTCAAAGGAACGCAAGTTTGTCTGGTTCACTCATTCCGAAAAAGTTTGAAGGCGTGGAAAAGTCACACGACCTCCATCACAGCTAGGAAGTCTCCCTGCGGCACGACCGATCAATCGAATCCACCAATCAATCAATCAATCGACCGACCAAGTTTCGGTCGAATTCTCGTATATTAGTTTTGTCCTCGTTTTCACATAGCTTTTTTATGAGTCGTAGATTGAGCGAAAAGGTTAAAGTCAAAAATATAAAAAACGAGCGAAATTTACGACGAATTGTAATCAGTCTAGGGTTTGTTGTGGAGAAAACCACATCCTTGTTTTTTGCTCGCGACGAAAATATACTTTCGCAAAAACTCAACATTTTTTGCACACGTATAGAACGATAAATTTCACATACTTTTTTATTGGCACTAAGCTCTGCGTCTTCTGTTAAAAGGTTAATATCACAATGGGATGGCCCCACGTGCAACTGCAACTCCTGTCGTTTCACTGTAAATAATGTACAAACCGTTTAAAAAAATTATTTTTTTTTTATTTTAATTTCTGTATCCATCGATTTTGATTAGTTTCCATGTACATATGTACATAGTAGACTAGATGATTTTTTTTTCAATCGATGTAAAATAAAGATACAACAACCACAACAACAACAACTGCTCCTCACACGATCGTTCGCTCTAGACACCCCTTTTTGCACGTCTTCCACGCCCCTCTGACGGCTATGCCCAAACCCAAGAAATCACACTTCTCGATCAAAAACAACAGTGTGACTTTTAATTATTCCTGCCGTCAGATGAAAGAAAATTTCAGAAAGGGTTTTAAAATGTTTGAAAATCAATTTTTATCATCAACTTTCTGAATCGGTAGACATTGCAGTCCCCCTCCCCCCACCCCCCCCCCCCCCCATCCCCGCAACCACCAATCGTTTCAGGGTGAGAGGGCGAGATGAGCCGGGGACGAAAGAGCTCATATTCTGAATACCTGTAAATTATAGACCAAAAATCTTTGAAAATGGTAAAATACCAAACTTCCATAAAACAAACGTTTTATGCAAACTATTAATCCTCCAAAAGTAGGTGACTTGCTACTCCAATCGTCATGTATCGTCATGAATTGTCACGAATCGTCATGGCAAGACTTGAGCATGGAGGACTTCTTTTCAGGTCCGATCTCTCTTCTGTTTCTACTGTTTGACATTATCCAGTGTTGAAAGTTTGCAAAATTTGATTGAAAAATTGTTGCTGTAGATATTATAGCAATTAATTACAGAAATCACACTCAGAAATATACTAATGTAAACTCCATCACTATCAAAATCCAGAAATGTTTCTCCTTTTCGAAGTTGGAGTCAAAACAAATCTTTAAATGGAAACATTTTGAGCGTGCGGTTTACAGAAAGTGACTGCAATCTGCATGTCAAGTGAAGAGTAGCCGAAGAGTGGCAGAACCCAATGGTTTCAATGTCAAAACTGTTTACACGCATTTTGGATAAAAACTCCAGTCTCAGATCGCCAAAAAATCAAGAAGCCCCCGAGGGGTGTATCACAAGCCAAAAAAGTGTACGAGATTTCCCGAATTTCTGAAATCCCTCAGAATTTGGTAAGGATTTCCGAATTTCTAGTGGGATTTCCCCGGATTTCAGGGATTTCTGAAAATATTTTTCGAGCTTTTTCACTATGTTTTCAAGAATTCCGTTCAAATAAATCTTCAACATTGTGAAATGTGTCTTTTTTGCAACAAAATAATGGCCTTCCCATTCAGTTTGTTTACATTGTGTGTGACTTGGATGGTGCAAACCTGTAGGAATATACAAGGCCATGTAATAGGCATGTACAAGCCTTGTAGTTATGGCCTTGCAACCTTGTTCTTCTAGCCTAGAAAAGCCTTGCTGTAACCTTGTAAATGGCTCGAAAGATGCTAATTAGCCTTGTGGAGGAAACCTAGTGGAAGCCTTGTGTTAGGCTGGTTGTAACTTGGAATCTTACTGATAGCCTTGTAATTTTCTTCAAGGTTAGTACAAGGTCATAACAAGGTCATAATCCCTGCTACAAGGCTAAAACTTGGCCTGTACAAGGCCAAGTTTAGCCTTGCATTTTTGTACAGGAAGCTTTCCTGCCAGTTAAGGGGCAGTCTGTTTCCCCTTAGGTTGACATTGAATAGAAAGGTTGGGTAATCCATTCTGCAATTTTCTGAAATAGGCGGCAAAAGTAATTCTACCTGTAGTAATAAGAAGTTCCTCCGGCTGGCATGTTGACTTGTGTCCCAAGTCTATCTCTTCAGTCCGTGTTAGCGTTCCCTTTGTGGTAGTTCCTGGATCCGTCATTTCCTGGATCCACCATTCCAACATTCCGTCAAGAGAGCTGGGGAGAGAGAGGTCGCCCGAGCTCTCTGGACGGAATGTTGGAATGGTGGATCCAGGAAATGGCGGATCCAGGCGGTAAGACGGACTGAAGATATAAACTTGGGACGCGAAAAGCCTCATTCCATTCTACAGTCTCGTTTTCATCCAAAAATGGCGCAATTTGAGACTTCACTGGCTGAAGATTTCGACAATTTTGAAAAGATTTGAGAGATTTCAAGGGATTTGGACAGATTTCTCTGGATTTCATAAAAATCCGAAGGATTTTAAGGATTTCATCAGGATTTCCGGGATTTGCTGATTTTAAGGTTACTGTAACTGTTCAGACGACAAATTTTCGATTTTTCGTTTTTGTCATAATCTGATGGTACAAGTATTTGAGGACTGTTTAAACCAACTCACTTCTAGCCTGCGTGCAGACTCAACTCCTCGAAAGTATAGAGTCTGCGCAACAAAGTCCATTTAGCCTTTCCATGACTCAGCAGAAATGAAAGCCTCGTTTTCGTTTGTCTTCGTGAGCGGTGACTTCGCGCGTTGCGTTCAGACACGAGGAAGGAGATGGAGGGGCGAGATGTCTTGTCATTCTTCCAGCATTTCACTTCGCCGATTATGCATCTATGAATGCTTTACTTCAACGTCTTATCTTGGAAATGATACTGCCATTGTTCAGTTTGTGGAAAGTTGATTTAGAATTTGGTGCTAACGCGACAATGCTCTTTCATTGAATAGCAGTTATTGCCCGACACTGCCAGAGAGTGATAGGCCCGCTGCAAAATACAAGTGCCGAGAGACCGTGGGCCGGTTGAAGAACAACCTTCCATCAGCCATATTCAGTAAAAAGGAAGGATATTGTTTGCACTGCAGCAAATAAGGGGAACGTTGTCTTTCAAGCTGCAATCTTTATTACAGCCACAGGGCTGCCAGATGCCTGAGCAAGCAATTACTGTATTGACTTTGAAAATGTTAGAGTGACAGATTGTCACTTGTGGAACACTTTTTTGGGAACATACTTGCAACACAATATCCCAATTGGGGCAATTGATACCAGAATGTATTAGGTGTGGCTCTGGCCTGGGGTAGGGGGAGGTAGAGTGACTTAAGGATGGAATTGCCAAAATTTGCTTTCGGACCCAATTTTTATGATGATGCTTGATGGAAAACTACCCATTTTTGACAATTGTTCTGTCAATTTCAGCCAATAATCCGACTCATGTTTCAGCGAAATCTGCTATAAAAGATCCTTGCAGGAGAATGTTTGGTCCAAAAACCCACCTGTATGAGTGGCACATACCTGTACCCTCAACATGTTAATATGTACCTCCCTCCATCCAGGGCTCTAGGAAAAAGAAATTCCTAACTTGTTTCAGAGAAATTTTTGTTAAACCCTCTTTCAGTGAACATTTAGCAAAATAAGAATTTCAAAGCCTCCGGTATGAGAATAATTATTTATCACAAGATCTTGTACAAAAATCATTGGAGCTCCCACCCAGGGGGCCTGACTGGAATCATTACGAAATTCACAACAAAGTCTATTGTATATAAACAAGGGCTAATCATTTTCTACTCTTGTCCCTGAAATCTTGCACTGAGGTTCTTTGGTGCTCAGAACAAAGTTTCCAACCAGAAGCAAGGAGGCAGATTCTTTGGGTTAGGGGTGCCTCTCAGACCGTTACCATTCTGGCATTCTGTTAGCAAAAAGCTAAATTATACGCTCCAATTACAGTACAATCATTTTTATAAGAAACCTTGGTAAGAAAGTCTAGTGAGAAACTTTCAACTTTTGGTATAGGAAAAATTGCTGCTTTATACTGGGTGAGTCAAAAAAAGAATCCCCATTTGGAAGCCCGTGACTGCTCCCTTGAATATCAAAGCAATAATAATGAAAACTGTCTTGTTTTATTGCCAATATGTTCAATTAGGCTCTGCAATTTGCCTGGCTTTTATCGGCCATTCATTCCCGTGGATGTGGGAGATTTTTTGCAGAAACCCCTTCAAAAGACCTTCAAAAAAGAGTGAAAACAATGAGCAAATTTTCCTTGGCTTTCCTTCTTAAAAATGATGACACTCACATGTATTCATGTATTTTGTCCTCTTGGGAAGATGGAATCCCCCTGAATAGGTTATTGATACCAGGGGGAAACTTGTTCATCCTCCCAAGAGGATAGCACGTGTGCTAAAGTGTGCAGAAATCATTGCTGTAAGGCCAATGTAAGGCAGAGATGTTAGGGAAATTTGCTCATGATTTTGGGCACGTTTTGAAAGTTTCTTGAAGAGTTTCCCCTCGATATTATTTTGGGCATAAAAAAAGGTTGAGAAGTCCCATTTCAGAATTAACATATTCAAAATGTGTAGAATATCCCAGCAAAGCAGGATGTATATTATTTACAGAAGAAACTTTTCAACACCATTGTATACAGTCAAGAGTCTGTAAATAGGTGGCATTTAAAGCTGCATCAAAATAACTACTGCTTCCTGCTGTTTGTTCTGGGTACTGTGGCCTTTTATATTCTGAATGTAATGTACTGCACCTGTGCTTTTATCATTGTATCCTAAGCAGCTGATTGAAGCAAAAAATAATATGAGAATATCCACAGTTTATTGAAATTAATAACTCTTGCTAATATCTACTGATTTTACCACAACTGCTAACATTTAAAAACTGGTGTTCCTACAACATCCAGGAAAATTTTTTTGGTAGATCTACAGTAGTTTCTGTTGCACTATAGCAAATGGCTATTTACTGCAGCAGTAAGGAAGTCTGAACCCTGCAGAATTTTTTCAAGGATAGTGACCCTTGCACACTAGCAACACTTCTTCTAATTACCAAAATGCAAGTTAATGAGGGGAGCTTTTTATAATGCCATGATGATTAAGTTGATGGTTTATATTGATGTTCGGGAACACAACAACAAACTCACAAAACTATCATCAGGAAATTTGTGTGTACACATTAAATAAAATGAAGAAACAGATTATTTGCCAACTGAACATGTTTTCCTGTCCCTTGCCCTTGGCTTTTCAATCCATATATTTTTGAATGAGTTGTTGTGTGTATGAAAGAAGCTGTTGCTGTTGCTGCTTTAATTTTAATAGTGTTTGGATGAAAATAATTGAAAAATTTTAGACAACAAAACTTAAGACAAGTTTTTAAGGAAACAAAACAGTGCAACAAGGCATAAAAATGAAATAGGTGGATGCTGGGGTCAGGCTTAACATAAATAACTTTCAAATTACCAAAACACTAGAAATAACTTAGTACACTGTAGAAAATATTTTCTGCCTTGTCTATGTTAAGACAAGAACCCTTTTTGACATGCACCTCCTTTTCTGCCTGTAATGAGCTACAGTGCCTGCCAAAAGTCATGGAACACCTTTCTAATTTTGCCCTGTTTTGCGATTTCCCCATCTTCCCCCTCAAAACAATGTGTTGCTCTGTCATGATAAAACGGGGATAACAGAACGATTCACCACTCTGATGGGATCCTGCAACAATAATCTTGCAAATAAGCATTGTTTTGTGGGTGAGGGGGTGCTTAAACTATTCGCTGATAGAAATGTGGATTATCAAGAAATGGCCTTTAGTGTTCCAAGGACTTTTAGCAGGCATTATACCATGAAAGGCACCAACATAAAGCTAGGAGCAGCTGCTTAAAAATTAATTTGAATATAATTGGCAATTTCTAGCCAAGCAAGAAATGTTCTTGTAAACACACAAAAACACCTGGGCAAATGAGGTCTTCGCAGTAAAATTCTTTATAAAAATCCCTTCACACTGTCTTGTCCGTGCAGTGCAAGGGCTTGAAGAAGTTCTTCCGTTGAAAAAACATATCAGAATCTTGAATCAATCTCCAAAGCAAGCTTGTAATGCCATGATGAAAGCTCAAATACTCTTGCCCTTCCTTGAATATTGCAAGGAAGATCTCCCCTGTCTCTCCACTGCTTCGTACTTCGCCATCTTTAGAGAACTATCGACCGCGTGGCATAATCCGCATTACGCCACTGTATCAAACAATGAGCTCATTTTTCAACCAATCAAAATGCTCATTCACTTCTCAAACTTTCTTGAGAAGTTAGCTTGATTGGTCCAAAAACAATGAGCTTAACAAAAGAAATATCGTGCGGTCGTTCATCAGATCGAGGCGGGAAAGGCTAAATAGACTTTGTTGCCCAGACTCTATACTTTCGAGGAGTTGAGTCTGCACGCAGGCTACTCACTTCCAGAAATAGTCACAATTACTTAGAAATTTGAGCATTTTAAAAGGAGCAATCCTGTTTCTCAAAAATTGCGGGAATATACATTAGGGGATTAAAGTAGACTCACTTGACCTTGCAGCTATGTTCATGACATCCCGTGCTGCTTTGTTATTGACATAATGCTTACCAATACCGCGCTTAAGCCTTATTGCTTGACCTTTCATGCATGATCGTATTTCCCGCAATTTTTGCTTCATTTTGATAAAAGGCTGATTTCTCGAAACAGGATTCCGGAGTACTGGTGGGTAATAAAAAAACCTTTGTGTACCCAACAGGCCAATCGAATTGCTTGAAACTTGGCACACAGAGTCACAATGCATATAACTACGAAACCGTGTCAGCGATTTGTTATAGATCCACTGGTCCGATTTTTACAAGGGTCTGAAAGTTAAAAAATACATTCAATACATTCACATTTATTTAAAATTATATGATTTCAAGACAATACCTTTTATCAAAAATTCGCGACACGGTTTTGCAGTTCAAGGCCTTAAGTCTTTCGTAAATAGATAGTCGTGGTCCAACGATTATCATTGGGGTACACAAAGATTTTTTCGCAAGGGTGGTCGATTTTGCCTAATATCTAGAATAAATCATTCGTGATTTTATTGAATCAACTGAATATATTTTTATGATATTCTACGTTTATTTCTGTGTCGAATGATGCATAAGTTTGTTTGGTATATTTTGACGAACGGCCGTGGTAAACGGAGTTTCTTAATCACCGCCTGAACGGTTACAGTAACCTTTAAAGGATTTGGTGGATTTTTAAAACTTTGAAAAGATTTCCGGATTTAATTTTGGATTTCTGAGCAAGGTGTACGAGATTTCCGCTCGTGATACACCCCTCGGAAGCCCCAGTGCTGAGAAACTATAAAGTTGAGAAACCATTCATTCTCATAAGTACTGAAGGAAAACTTGATCATAATTGTTCACTTGTTTCCGGTATCATATTACTCAGAAGGTACTTGAGCAATGTCTAAACATTGGAAAGGCTTCAAAAAATTTACTTTTTGAATGTTCACGACGGCAAGTGACGTTAAAGTTTGTTATGAAACCTTTAAGAAACGCGTAAGAAATAATCTTGAGAAACTTTCTGTACTGCCCCACTGCCACATTCAATCTTGTCAACCAGGCATTTTAAGTGAAAAACATTGCCACAGTGGAGGCACTTTTCTTGACTCTGGTTTTTACGAATCGACTTACTGCAGGTGAGGCATTTTACACATGGTAGTCATTGTAGTCACTATCATTGTAGTCTTCAATGATCATAACAAATCTGAAAATTTTGACTGTCAGGCAAGATTGAGTATATTCGTTAAAAACTATAGCTTAAAATATGCTTTTTCAGCATGTGTTTTTCTACCTTGCTGTATTAAAAGCAAACAATTTATCATATATGAATATTTTTTGGTCTTTGACAAAAGAACTCAAAAATAATTTTTATCAAAGGATTTATAATCAATTTTTGTGATTTTTTAAACAGGAGTACTTTTTTGGGACACCCGGTAGATTGTTTAGTATCTGCATTAAATTATTGTGCCTTACTTTATCAAATGCCTTTTTATAATCCATGACAAAAAAGTTATAAATCTCGTTGCATTTCGATTGCCCTTTCAGTCATTAATCTCAACGTAAATATAGCATTCCGAGTCCCTCTGTCTTCCATACGCCATATTGCAAATATTTTATATGGAAAAAGGATACCTCTTGCAAATATTTTGAAATCATTCTGCGAGATGCTCTCATTAACTAAAGTATTTTTTGGATTCAAAAGATTTTTTTGATTCATGGATGTGAATTTTTGCTTTCTTTCGATTTGTTAGATTACTGATGCCTCGGTATCAGAGTTTGCAAGGAAGACCAGGAGACTGGAGAATATTGATCTACGAGGCTGCATTCAGGTACATATGATAAAAAGTTTGATTAGCGTTGTAGCATGATATCCCATTTATACGATGGATTTTCCTTGACATTTTTTTCGAAAGTCCAAGAAGTTGAAAATGTTATTATCTTTTTAACTTCAGCTTCTATTGTTGAAAATAATTGAACATGTTAGCTATTCAATCGGATATTGCAAAATATCATTGCTTACATATCACTTTAGTACCATTGCATTGAGAAACACATCAACCTTTGAAAACGATTTGATTTTATATAGTTAAAAAGTGGACGATAGATCTCATTTCGTGCTCTTAATTCAAATCTATTTTCGTGCCTACGACTCTCAATACGCGGTCACTAGGATCAGCAAATCGGTTTGCTATTAGATCCTTAATTGGTCTGGTCTTGCGTGTTTGTTGGCGTTAAAGTGTATTAATTTTCTCATTAGATACCTCACTTGTATTCATAAATCTTTTTACTTTTATCAAACTTCCTTGAATTCTATCATAAATTTGTTATTGACAATTCTATTAAATTAAGATAACTCTGCTTTCTGCTCAGTAATCAGCGAGTTACTGTTTTGCAAAACCACTCTCCTCAGAAAACAGTTCATTTCTCAAATATAATTCTGCCTATCGAAAAGCAGTAAGAAGGATGTTAATATGCATAGTATTGGCGATCGAAACATTTATAAATCGCAATGATTCCGTCAATGCTGGCTTCGCAAATTTTTTTCAAACCCTTTTTGATCTGAGAAAAGTGGATTGATCTCCGAAACTATCTGAGAATATGTTGAGTTGTATTCGTTCTGTTTTTAGCTAGCTTGTTGCTATGCAGCATTGCCAAATCTGATTGAAAAGCTAGACTAGATTTTCAACAATTGAATATTATACTTTTTGACAGCAAAGGGGAGATATCTTGGTGGGCAGATTACCATGTTACAAAGCAAGCTTTCAAGAACATCAGCTTGAACTAACTTTCTAAAATGTTTCCATTGGCATTCGAGTGAACATGATCTATTGGGAATTCTTTACCTCAATTCCCATAGTTGAACGCCAGAACTTGCCTATCCTACTTGAGTGATAAGATCCATCAAGGATTTGAAAATGGTATGCTCACAGGCATGATTTTGATTGTGCATTTTGATTTTGATTGTGATTTTGACTGATTTTGAGAGTAATAATCAATGCTGTTAAAGAATAAATTGGAAAGGAACATTTACCCGATAATGCTGATCAACTCTTCTCTAATCATCTTCATTCGGCAGGACATTCCATTCATAATATGAACATTCTTGGACTGTTGGATGCCCCCATAGACTCGCGAAAAAGAAAGACACTCGAGAAAAGAATAATTTTTAAACTGGACACACGTGTTCCGAAAGGACTTAACAAGCAATTTTCCTTTTTATGATTGTATTTCCTTTGGCTCCTGAGCGTTCTATTTTCGCTCGTCTAATTCTTCCGTTACTTGCTCGATCCTACCGTTCTTATTAAACATTCTTTTTCTATAATCTTCGCTTCTACTAAGTTCCTTTACTACTGACGAAGGGCACGGCCCGATACGTTTAGTTTCATTTTTCTATGGCGATAGGAGTATTATTTTTGATGAGTAATCAGGTATTTTTGCTATTTATCATACATCGCCACACGCTTCACTGTTATTTGAAATGATTTTGATTGACCTGCAAAAAGCATTCGACAAAATTGACCATGAGATTTTCCTAGATAAAATGGTATGTTTCGGCGTTAGTGACTCTACCATTTCATGGTTTAAATCTTATCTCCAGGACCGATCATTTTCTGTCAATATTGGAAAAGAATATTCAATCCCTGGTAATTTGGCATGTGGGGCTCCTCAGGTGTCGATTCTTGGTCTACTCATTCTCCTCTTGTACGTGAACGACATGGCACGGGCAGTTGACTGTGACTTGCTTCTGTACGCAGATGATTCCTGCTTAATCTTTAGAGACAAAGACATTGAGACAATAGATACCACCTTGAATAGAAACTTCAACTCTTTATGTGATTGGTTTTTGAAAAACAAACTAAGCATTCATTTTGGAGAAGACAAAACCAAATCCATTCTTTTCAACCGAAAAAAATGCAAAATCGTAATAAAGCTTAAAATTTAAAATCAGGAGAGGTGAAATAGAGATAAAACAGCACTCAAAGGTCACATATCTTGGATGTGACCTGGAGGAAAATCTCTCTGGGGAATCAATGGCAACTATAATGCTTGGAAAAATAAATGGCAAGCTGAAATTTCTGTATAAAAAACAAAGCTTTCTGGATAACTCCCGTTCGTAGATTGCTTTTGAATACTCTTATCCAACCCCACTTTGATTACGCATGCACCTCATGGTTCCCAATTTTGAATAAGAGGTTGTCTAAAAAAATCCAATCAGCCCAGAACAAATGCATTCGCTTATATCTGCATTTAAACAACACAGTACATATTGGGGAAGCAGAATTCAAAGCTATAAATTGGCTTCCGACAAAGAACAGAGTTGATCAACATACGTGTGTAAACATAATGAAATTTTTCAAAGGAACAGCTCCAGCTTATACTGACGAAATATTCCACCCAGTCGACCAAAGCCGAGTGACACGAAGGTCCAAGTTTAATTTGAACCTTCCTTTTCGCAAAAGCAACACTGGCCAAAAATGCTTGTCGTACTTGGGGCCAAAAATATGGAATAGCCTATCTTCTGATTTAAAATCCATAACTAATATCAACTCGTTTAAGCATAAAATCAAAGAAATTTTTTTTCCAAAATATACAGAGAGAGGAAAACGACGTATATGTGTTCTACTAAAACCACGTCTTCTCACACATTCAGGATTCGGCCTTTATTGCAAAGCACGTATTATATATATACTTTTTTTGCAACCATCTCTAAGGAGACCATTATGGAAATATGATCAACTCGATCTTTTAATGCTATCCCTGCCACTATGATTAGGAGTGTTTCTTGATTTATATTAAATTTATTGTTATTCAAATTGCGTATTTTAATTACTCTGTATTATTTTTAAATTGTAAATATTTTAATTTTGTGGTGAATTTAAACATACATACATAGAGAGTCCCACAAGAAGGTCACTGTGACAGCAGGGAGCAAGAATCAATAGATTTATATCTAATGTTGACATATCCCTGTTTATTATATTTTTGATAAATGATCAACGGAGTCCATGAAGCAGAGGCCATCACCTTGTACTGAATTACGTCTCCAATTAATGTTATTTTCTTTTTTGTAGATAAAAGACACAGCAATAAAAGATTTGGCATCAAATTGCTTGAATTTGTCAACGCTTGTCATGGCAAACTGTCCTTTGATAACAGATGCTTCTATGATCGCTATTGCTGCAAACCTCCCACGCATCAGGTAACAACTCCAGGGTGTATAGATGAAGGCTACTAGTGAGAAGTTTCTGCCGAACGAGAGATCTAACATCAATGAGATTCCTGTGCTTTCATTGATTGATTGATTGATTGATTGATTTATGTCATGTCTTGAAATACTACTAGTAAGAAGTTTCTGCTGAACGAGAGGTCTAACATCAATGAGATTCCTGTGCTTTCATTGATTGATTGATTGATTGATTGATTTATGTCATGTCTTGAAATACTACTAGTAAGAAGTTTCTGCTGAACGAGAGGTCTAACATCAATGAGATTCCTGTGCTTTCATTGATTGATTGATTGATTGATTGATTGATTTATGTCATGTCTTGAAATACTACTAGTAAGAAGTTTCTGTCGAACGAGAGGTCTGACATCAATGAGATTCCTGTGCTTTCATTCATTCATTCATTGATTGATAGATTGATTGATTGATTGATTGATTGATTGGTTGGTTGATTGATGTCATGTCTTGAAATGCTGATTTCAAGGGGCCCTCCATGCAGAATGCAATACAATAGTACTGATATGATATGAAGTCAAGAAAATAACATTGTTACAAAAGGTAGAAAGTTTATTTAATATATTGTAATGTACAGTGCTAAAATAAATTTACAGGTGAAGAAAAAATGATCTAACAAAGGATATCTACTCATTGGTCTACGCTATATATTGCACTTAAAGGCATTAATTGAAGATGCCTGTTCATCCTCGGTTGAATTGTTATTCCAGCTTTTTGCACCCCGGAACGAAATTCTTTTTTAATAGCAGAGCTTTTATAAATGACTGAAAAAATTACTGAAATAGTTGCTATAGTTACGGAGATAGTTAGGTGAGCGGAAGACGCCCCCTCCCCTCATAGAAAATCAATAAATATTTACCCAGCTTAAGGTTACTGTACTGTACGTACGTATAGTTTATGTGTACTGTACGTATAAACTATACATCATTCGATTCGTCATTAAATGGGGAGTATTTGTAAGCCAAAAAGAATACAAATATCCAAAAATTGTGCGTTATACATCTGAAAACATGAAAATTGGACCTTCCCCCTTCTAGAACATCCCTGTCCCCCAGATAAGTTTCATTTAAATCTCAATGAGATTTTTTCATTCTCAACACATTAATCTAGCAAACTGTGTCTCCAATTTCCTTTGCATACCTTAGCTTCAGAATAATTGATAAAACAATTTTGCCACTCGCTCATTGGCCTCATTTTGAGATTCATTCAAATGGTAAATTTGGACCATGCAATTTTTCTCAAAAGTGAGACATGCTTTGGTTCCCTTATGCTTTTTTCTCTGTCTGCCAAATTTCAGCCAATTACATGAAACCGCTGGGTACAGGGAGCTGTATGAATACCCATTGGTCGCTGAAAATTTGATTTTGAGGAAAGGGCTTAAATAGTTTTTTAGCGTATAATCCCACTGTTGTAAATGATTAACATTAATCTGGCCACAAGAGTAAACAGAGTAATCCTGTATGTATTTAGCGCAGAGTTTACAATGACATAATTGGTATCATAACCGCAAAATCCATTCAACAAGAAATCAAGGCCACTTGAAACCTTCAACCTTTAGTTCTCAAATATTTCTCGTCATTTAAACAGCATGTTTCTAGCTGAAAAGACATTACTTTAAATTGCTTATAATTCGTTGAAAATAAAGTAAAATTCCTTGAAACTATAAGAAATTGTAGGTAGATGTGTGTGCTATCCAATGATCTAAAACTCCAAAAATTGATTGGATAAAAATTTTATCGTCCTGAAGGAGTACAGTAACCTTAAACAGGGCTGATATCACAGATAACACGATGACACATGGCCTAAGAAGTGACCTAAAAAGCTGCAACGTATTTAACTTCCTCGCAAAAAAATTTGTATTTGGTTGAAAAAGAATATTCAGCAGTAATTATTTGAGGCCCTGCTGCCATTTTTGACCAAAAATATATTCGTAGGAGGTATTTTAATTCCTTGTTTGCACCACTGCATCGGTTGGAGGCAAGATTTCTTGTTTTGAAATGCTTTTAGTATGTTCCAGCATTGACAAATGTAGCTTAGTGGACTATGTCATTTCAAGATATAGAACAATAGTTTAGAGCGAGTATTTCTTGCCAGATATTTTAAAAGCTTATAATTCTAAGAATCGAAGTCGTCTGTCACTGCCGCTTCGTGTAATTTGCGGTTTGTTTGGAAATTTAAAATGTGTTTACTATGATTTCTTTTTCACCCGAAACTGAGCTGTTCAAAACTGGTAATTTGTTTTTTAGATGTCTTGATGTATGCGGTTGTCCAAAGGTCAGTGAACGTGGTATACAAGCACTGGCAAAATCATGCAGTCGACTTGAAATTATTGATCTAAGCTCAACGAAAGCCACTGACAATGCGTATGTATTATTTGTCATTGGCAGACCATAGATGTGTGAAGATTTTTAATACAGAAGTAATAACTGCATGAATGAAAAAAGCTGCTTAACTTAAAGTTAGCGTTTGGAGATAGGGACAAACAACGAAAGATTATTTGAGTCACTTAGTAACTGCGTAGGCAGCTTGCAACACTTCACAACTTCTTTCGCATTTCCCTATTGATACTTGACTGACCAGGTGTTTTCTAGTGTTTGTTTTCTGGTAGGCTACCAAATTTTATGATTTTATTGCAGAAAATCTAGCCAAGCTTTTGCCTTCAAATCACAGGAGGCCCAATTGCGTATTATGGCGGCCTAGCTTAACTAAGGTAATTTACGCTGCTGCTCTTTCCTAACTGCAGCATAGAGATGGCAGTATTAGTTCTTTGAATTGAAGAAACATGAAATTCATGCCGTAAATGGTTTATTGTTATCTTGGTTATCTCTTTGTCTTTACTCTTGTGCTGTTGAGCCACATTTTCGATACTGTTGTTTTGTTTGGGGCTGCGCTGGTTTAATGTATGTATGTAAAATTTTGCCATACAAATCAAAAATTTACGAAATGAAAGAAAGGCTATTTACATGCGTACAATATGATAAAAACTGAGATATAGTATAAAAACACCCCTAGTTTCAAATGGCAGGGATAGCATTAAAAGGTCAGTACAACCTTGTTTCCATAATAGTCCCTCCAGGGGTATCATAGAAAAGAAAAGTTTTCATGAAAAAACGAGACAAAAATATTTTGTGTCAAAAGTAGAATGTAATGGCTCATTCCTAAGAAAGTTAAACAGCCTGTTTGGCCTGTTGTTTATGCAGTTTTTAGAAATTTAATAATATATATAGGGACTGTTTTCTTGATTTTGGAGGTCTTTAAAGAAATTGTCCTTTATCTTATGTTTGAAACTGTTAACGTTTTCAGCAGACTTTAGGTCAGAGTGCAGATTGTTCCAGATTTTAGGTCCTAGGTAAGATAGGCCACTTTGCCCTATGTTGCTCTTTCGAAAAGGTTGATTTAATTTGTTTTTAGATCTTCGAGTAATCCGACTCTGGCCAACTGGTAAGAACATCTCCGACATATAGGATGGGGCTGAATTATCAAAAAATTTGTGAACGTTTGTAGCAGTACATTGTTTAAATCTCTCTTTAGTAGGGAGCCAATTTATATTCTTAAATTCTTTGATTCCTACGTGTGCTCTGTTATTCATATTTAAGCAGAACCTGATACATTTATTTTGAGCTGTTTGAATTCTTTTTGTTAGCCTTTTATTAATCAATGCAAACCAAGCACTGCATGCATAGTCAAAGTGGGGCTGGATTAGTGCATTTGCTAGTAACCTACGAAGAGAGAGACAATTTTGCTTTCTATAGAGGAACCTTAGCCTGCCATTTATTTTACCCAGGGTCCTGGTAGCCATTGATTCACCAGACAGGTTTCCATCAAGAACACAGCCCAGATAGGTCACTGAGGTGTGCTGTTTAATCCTGATGTCACCCCTTCTGATGTCCAGATTTTGATTGCCGGTTCTCTTATTTGCTCTGCCAAAAAGTATAGACTTTGTTTTGTCCTCTCCAAAGTGAATGCTTAACTGAAATCAATCAGTTGCAAAAACTTCAAAACCGTGCTGCTAAGGTTATTACGAATAGCAGCTTTGACGCCTCAAGTAGACCTCTAATTGAAGGGCTAGGATGTAAAACCGTTTGGTGAACTGGTTACTGGTGAATCTAAGACAATGGTCTTCAAGTCCCTGAATGAGCTGGCTCCACAATACCTATGTGACCTCTTCACCCGCAATTCGCAGTGCTCATCACATAGCCTTCGTAATACGGGGGCCGACTTTAGATTACCGATGAAAAGGTCAGCAAATGGCCAGAGATATCTCTCGTATAGAAGTGCAAAACTGTCGAATGGCCTCTCAGCCGAGTTAAAGCAGGCATCCTCTCTGTATAGTTTTAAGAAAACTATTTAAAACAGGGTTTCTTTTTTTTATTGTAATTTTTTAATATCATTGTACATTTGTTTTGAATATTGTAAATAGATTTTTGATATAGTTTGATTTGATTAATAACTTTTTAATTTACATTTTACTAGGTTTTAATTTTTATCGGAGGGCCCCTTGAAAACCAGCTTCTGCTGAAGGGCAACCCTCCTTAAATAATTAAATAAAAGGATTAAATGAAAGAGTGCTCCGAAGTCATTGACGCATTCTGCCGCCTTGGTAACGTAATGCTACTCCGTTGCTGTTGTTGTACTGCAATAACGCAACATTATAGGTTGCAGTATGTATATTATAAAATAGCAAGGAATGAAGCTTATTTACCTGCCTAGATCTAACAACAGCTTTGTCCTCGCTCAATCTCGGTGAACTGCAGTAAACAAACAGTTCTTTGCATGAAAATATTCCCCATCTTTTAAACTTTGTACTCAATGCATTTTTCTTCCCTTTCCTCTCCGAAATGATCTGAAACAAACGGGAAACAAAACTTATCTCCGCGACAGTTTGAAATTTGCCGAAGCATAAATCCCTCCACCGCGTCCAGACCAAAGAGCGCCCACGTTCGAAATCCGAACAAAACTCGCAGCAAATCAATGTTTGATTATTCGGATCTTCAACTCAACAAGCGGTTTCAACTGTTTAATCAAAGCTTAGGCAGTGAGCATCATAGCTGCTATTTGTGATTATTCTAGCCGCACAAAGATCCGAGGGATAAAATTTGCTGCGAATTTTGTTCGCATTTCGAATGTTGGCGCTCTTTCATCTGGACGCTATGGTGAAACCAAGCTTCGGTAGATTTTAAACTGTCGCGGAGATAAGTTTTGTTTCGTATTTGTTTCAGATCATTTCGGGGAGGAAAGGGAAGACAAGCTCATTGAGTACAGATTTAAAAGCTGGGGAACATTTTCATGCAAAAAACTGTTTGTTTAATGCAAACTTGACCGAGACAGACTATTTTTTCTTTTTTTTTTTTTATATTCAATTTGAAAATTTACAAAAACGAGGTACTTAAGACCATACTTACAAATTACTTAACTACATAACAAAGATGATAACCCGGGAAGCAAGAACCCATGACTATCCCAGGGTCATTACATAGAACATTAAACTAAATTACATCTAAATATACAATTACAAAAGTTACATATAAGCGATGTATAATGACAATTACAAACAAACAAAAAATGAAAACAAAAATAAAAGGACCTTGTGGCTGTATGGCGTGAAAACAAAGGCTTAGTCTATCTTATACAAACCGACCTGTTTTGTGGATGAACTCTAAAGTCAGTTCGAGTATACCTTTATTAACGTCACTTGAAAGGACTTTATCACCATATAACAAAAGTTGTACAAGAACGTTGTTAGAAAGGCTGTTGATTTCAACAAATGGTCGTAATGCAACAGAAACTCCAGCGAGAAGATATCGTCGTTGAATATCAAATGAAGGGCAAAGCAACAGAAAGTGCTCCGTGTCCTCAATACCGTCATTCGTCGGGCACATTGGGTTTACGGTGTCCCTGAAATTGTGCTTGAATTTGTGGAAATTTAGTTTGCTGAGACCGACCCTTATTTGGGAAAGATGTGATAGGCCTATCGGGTTATGAATACCAAAGAAGGATTTTGCAGGGGGGCGAATTATTGATAGAAGCTTTGTCTTAAAAACAGCAACGGACGGTGCTAGCCTGATTTCAGGGTCAAGTTTATTCCATTCAGACATACAGTCTGGATAGAAGCTAGATTTAAATTTTTCTGTTCTTGCCCTTATTCGCCCAATAGCATCCTGGTTGCGAAGGGAGTAGTTCGACTGATGAAGTGGTGGGATTGGCTCCTTTGTGTACAAGGGGGTAATATTATTCAGAATCTTATAGAACAAAGTCAGGCGTCTACTCCACCTGCGGGAACTTAATGATTCCCAGCCAAGCTCTGTGTACAGCCTCTCGCGCGATGTTCCCCTCCATGTTCCTGTTACAGCAAGAGCAGCAGAATACTGAACAGACTCTAGTTTTTCCATTAGATGTGGTAAAATGATGTTTTGACTGAATTCACAAACTTTTGCTGGAATGTGATAGATAAGACTATTGATAGCAAGGACAAACTATTGTTAGATTTAGGCAGGTAAATAAGCTTCACTCCTTGTTATTTCATAGTATACATACTGCAACGTATTATTTTGCGTTATTGCAGTACAACAACGCAACGGAGTAGTATTATGTTACCATGGCGGCAGAATGCGTCAATGACTTCGGAGCACTAGAGGAAAGACAAAGAGATAACCTAGATAACAATCAACCATTTATGGTATGAATTTTATTTTTCTTCAATTCAAAGAACAAATACTGCTATCTTTATATTGCAGTTAGGAAACAGCAGCAACGTAAATGACCTAAGTTTAAGCTATTAGGCTGCCATAATCCGCGATCGGGCCTCCCGTGTTCAAATTTGGCATTTATTTCCCATAACAGATAAGGTCAGTGGTGATAAGTTTGATTAAAATCTTTAGATTAGTGGGGAGGATAATGATGTTCTTCTGAAACCTAACAAAATATTTCAATATGAGCGTTTTCCAAAGCTTTGAACGCAGCAGATTTGGCTTAATGCATCTTTCGGTTACAGAGAATATGGTTAATGTCATACTTTTAACGGAATTGCAATAGACCAATGAGGATTTTTGAAAACTGTTTTTACATACTCATTAGAGCGGAATCCAGAGTTACCTCAAGAGACCTTAAGAGCTCGAACAATCAAACCTTTCAAAAATAGCCAGAGTGCTTGCAAGCTGGAACGTTTAAACCGTGTCCAGGCAACCCTAGATTCCACTGTCTGCGAATGGCTTACCACAAAGTGACTGGGCATGGCAAGTAGCTTTTGCTTCGCCTGGCAAAATTGAATGGTGTTAGCATATGACTATTGTGTTAGCAAGCTGGAAAGTCAAAAACTTGTTGATGCAATTTCTCAATTTGATGGTGAACTGCCAATGTATCTGAGTCATAGGTCGAATTGTTTGCCGCGGCAGTACAAATTAACCGGTGTAGGCAAGTGTAGCTTATGGATCTTTCGTTAACATATCCCAGTTGGCCACCAAATGATATAAACCAAGGAAACTGTTTTTCAAATAATTTCAGTATTTACCACACATGAATTGTGGATCTATAAACTCCTTACTACGAGTCCCAGAAATCGCTCATGAAAACGAAAGCTATTCGAAGCCGAGATCGCTCATACTGTGACTCGTAATATTACGGATTATGGGGTTAAATTTTCAACCACCTTTGAAACAGGCTCCCATACCAACACCTTTTGCAAATTCGATTTTGTTGGGGAGACGAGTCCGTTTGACCATTGTTCAGAACAAAGAGTAGGTTGCTTTCTCCGAACCAATAAGCTTCGGTGGGTTAAAGATCATGCGCAGTAAGGTTGCTCTTGTGTACTTATCACAAACGACTTTTGCCTCCTCCCCCAAATTGATTTGTCGATACATCAATAGAAATGAGGCTAACAATACCAACCTAACCCTAGGGATATATGTAATGAAACTATAAAACTCGTGGAACTTCGCGGCGACGAGATCATTGGTGTTTGTTTATAAAGTACATTTATTCTTGCACACAGCCGTGCTGTAGAAAGCTTGTGAGACAATTTCAGTTCAAATTCTTGGTTTATGGATAACAAACAAATACACGTAAAAAGTCATTCAATTGGAAATCATCCAACCGTTTTTCTTTTGAATACCAAGCAAGAGTCTTTATGAACACTGACTTCCTATCAAATAATGCTAATTGTTAGATAAAGATTACCATATGAATGGAATGATACGATAGGAAGGTCACGGCTTTTCACCCCAACACAAAACAAAAGCAGTTTAGGTTCGTGAAACTTTAGGCCTACCTTCTAGGCCTATAATCTAGTAGGCCCTACAGCTAGGTACAACTATGCCATAGAAGCAGTCTTTCTTACATACTCGCTCATTTACTCGTAAATGTAAAAATAAAACAACTTGTTTATCTTATCATTCCCAATATCTCCAGTGATAAAATCTTTTGCTTCATTTCTGAGTTTGACTCCAAATTGCTAATACGCATGCGCTTTAACCTACTGCACGTGATTTCATGGATCGTTGCTCGGACTTACCCTACCTCGTCTCCCCAACAAGATTTGTTGCTGTTGACCAACCGTAAATCGAAGCTCAAAGCAGAGTTTCTAGGAGCTTATTGTGATAGAAAGTTACACCGAAAAGAATACCATGAAAGAATTGGAGACAATGTCAAATATTGTACGTATGTACTTTTTATCTGCTTTTAACAACCAATAACTGATTTTTGTGGAGTTTTCAAATCTGTGTTTTTCTGCCTACTCCTATATCGAAACGAGGCAGAAGTAGCACTTCTCAAGATTATCGTCCTTTATTATGTGTCCTAGTTAGAGTTTCCGGCAGCCTATCAGTGGCGAAAATTACGGCCATGTCGTCAGTCTACGGTATTAGGATCTATGCAAATTGACTACATTTTCTGGCATTTTATCCCATCTTTCCCAGTTTCTCATGTCAACAGGCAATTGCAATGGCCTGGGCTTGGTGATTGCTGTTACTGTTATTGTTATTTTGTGATAACGATATGATTTGTTTTGCAGGGTTTCTTCCTTAGCTAACTATTGTTACCAAACTCTTGAGTCAGTGAAACTGAGTTTTTGCCATAGCATCACTGAAATGTCCCTAGAACAACTCGTAAAGAAGTGCAACAGGTACTTTTCACTTTTTTTTTAATAACTAGCTATTTTAAACATGAAAATCAACATTTGTCTTCTATAACAGTCGAGTGAATGGATTAGCTCTTACCGAGCCAGTCGGAAAAAAGTTTCGACATTTGAAAAATCAAAAAAATTTGGTTTCCATACTTTCTAGGATCGCTTTAATTTATGTTGTACCAAACGCCAATTTTTAGCAATAAGTGAAAATTGTGCTAAAATATGCAAAATGCGTTGAAATCATAGCTTGAAAACCAGAACTAGTTTTTAAAAAATACCAGGTGAGCCAGAAAAAAGTTCCCACTTTCGAAAATTCGTAGCACCACAAATACTTCATGGATTTGAATGATTCAAATTCTAGTTAAAAGCCTTAAAATCGAAGTATTTTTGTGACTTTTCTCGTCTTCTTACGAGCACTGCAAATGTAGGCAATTTCAACTTTACAAAAATTTCATGGTTGCAAAATGACTGAAAAGGGCCTAAAACACTTGATCAAATCATTAGGACGCTGCTCGCACAGAACGATACGCACAGGCGTTTCACCTCTCTCAAGAGTTATAAGACATAGATTCTCAATCAGATACTAAAGATTTTCAATCCCATTGCAATAGATGTGCAGATGATATCTCTCACCCATGAGAAATCGAATTTTCTCTGTTGCTTTGAGCGAGGAGTCTTTTATGATTTGATCAAGCATTCTAGGCCCTTTTCAGTCATTTTGCAACCATCAAGTTTTTGTAAACTTGAATTAACCAATTTTTCCAATGCGAGAAAAAGGTATGGAGGCGAGAAAAATCAGAAAAATACTGCAACCTTTTGGCTGTCATGCAAATATTGATTCATTCCAATCCATTCAGTACTCTTGATGCTATGAATTTTCAAAAGTGCGAACATTTTTCTGGCTCATCCGGTATAGTAAATCTTGCCCATGATCCTTAATTTACGTGTCCGCACAAAACTTTCCATCTTATATGATCGAGAGATAAAGTTATCGCATAATCAACGTTCCTAGAAATTCAAGTGCACAATGAGATGGATTCCAACACAGTGAAGAAATGCAAAACGAAAATGAGGCCATAATGGCTGACCGGCCAGCTTTGGCTTCAAAGGTACGGTATAAAGCTGCAGGACAACGCGCTTCAACAATGGATACGTTTTTCATAAAATACTGAAAGGCTGATAGTAAAGTAGTGAGATATTCACACGAAATTCGCAGTGTTCATCCTACAGCCTTCGTAATACAGGAACCGACCTTAGGTTACCCAAGAAAAGGTCAAATAATGGCCAGAGATGTTTCTCCTACAGAGGTGCAAAACTGTGGAATAGCCTCTCAGCCGAGTCTAAGCAGGCAGCCTCACTGAAGAGTTTCAAGACTATTTAGGTACAGGCATCTTTTTCTTTCGCTTGATTTTAAATTTTAAACATTATTGTACATAGGTTTTGAATATTGTAAATAAGGTTTTATAGTTTGATTTAATTAATAGCTTTTTACTTTGTTTCTGTAGATTTTAATTATTGTTTTTATCGGAGGGCCCCTTGAAAACCAGCTTCTGCTGAAGGGCAACCCTCCTTAAAAGAATTAAATATGAAAATATGAAATTAAATATAAATATATGAAATATATGGTAGTAAGAAAGTAAAATATTGAAATCTCCCTTCATTCTGGGGACACATACAGTCACAAAGTATCACTTTTCTATACACATTGTAAATAATTCTTAAAGATATACTTCCCCATCTCTACATCTACGTTGAGAGATGTTTGTTCATAACTAAAAGTAATGGATTTTGTCTTCAAAAATGTCAAAATAATCCGAGAAAAATGTGAAAATTCAAGATTGTTTCACTGGTGAAATCTAGATCATCCTCTTGGGAAGCTTGCACACAATCTTATCTCATAATCTGTTCTCGAACAGGTAGTCGTCATCAGCCATCAAAGACAACTGAATACAGCAGATCATAGTTGTTGTCCATAATCAAAGATGCAAACCACATGTTGAAGATATACAATTGAAGATGTAAATCCCCTAAAAATTTACATGGGGATATCATCCAATTGCTGCAACTGGAAAATTCTAATTTTTCTAAAAATGTTGAGCACTAAAATGCTTTTATGACTGATTTCCAAATCCTGTACTGAAAATACTTTTGAGAGGGTGTGCTCAAGAGAGGGATGCAGGATCTTTCTTTCTCAATTCATACACAGGATGTCCCGAAAAAATTGTGCCCCGTTTGCCTGAAGATTGCGACCAAACGGCAAAAGATTCTCGCAAAATTTTTGCATGAGTTTGTTCTTCAGAGATTCAATTAAAGTTTGCTACCATTCCCATAAACGTCGGCTGAAAATTGGTGGAACTATGACCTTCAGGAGACCAAATTGGCCCATTGACTGAAACCAGCGGTCGGTCATTTTTTCGTACTATTTTGCAGCGATAAATGGCTTCATGGACGGAAAATGAAATAGCAGCGTCCAATTTCATAGCTCTCGTGAAAATTCCGACAATCCTCAGAGAGTTCCACTATTTCTGACCTCACATAAATTATTTCTTACGTGAAGCTACTTATCGCTGCAAAATAGTACGACAAAATGGCTGACCGCTGGTTTCAGTGATCGGGCAATTTTGGTCTTCTGAGGGTCATAGCTCCATCATTTTTCAACGGATTTTTACGGGGATGGCAGCAAATTTTATTTGAATATCTGAAGAGCAACATCATATAAAAATTTGGCGAGAATCTGTTGCCGTTTTGTCGCAATCTTCAGTCAAACGGGGCACCATTTTTTTGGGACACCGTGTATACATTCATAAAAATAATGCAAAATAAAGGTAAATTTTGTTCAATGCACAGGAAAACAAGAAAAAATTAAGTACAAATATGTAATACCGGGTGCGCCAAAATAAACTATGCACATTAGGCAGGCCACGTTAAATCGTACCCTGGACCGATTTTGAAGAATTATGACTTAATCTTTAGCAGAAAGCCTGAATTATTTTCTGGGATTTTTTGCAAATTTTTCCTTTTTCAGCTTTTAGAGCTGCATGCAAGTTTCTTAAAATTTTCATTTTCGAAAACAATGAAAATAAGAAAAAAAAGTTGATCAAATTTTCTAAAGACTCAACATGAATGGACAAAGATAAAACGTTTCAGCGTGATTTGGGGATTTGGAAATTGATTATTGTAAACTTCTGCACGAGCGTTATGTCAACGATTGGCCTGTTGCGAAATTCGAAATTTTATAGTAGTTACAATAAAGTGCCGCCCCAAAAAGCCGTCACAAAAAGCCGTCACAAAATCTAAAATATAACAAGACTCGATGCTTGCTGGCCTCATGACGCTTCCTCGCTTGTCTTTTTGACCCCCTTGACAAAGGAACACAACCTGCACCAAAGCATAAATTCAATGACATAGCAAAAGAAAAGACATTTCTTTATATCCTTGAAAATATCATTACACTTTTCCCAAGATAGTACGAACTCTCGTACAGGGCAGTAGCTTCCAATTAATCGATGCCTAAATCCCAAATCACCACGAAAAAGTTTTCTCTTTGTCCATTCATGTCGATTCTTTATATATGTTGATCGACGTTTTTTGATCGTTTTCAGTGTTTTGAAAAACGAAAATTTTAAGAAACTCGCTTGTATCTCTAAAAACTGAAAACAGGAAAATTTGCAAAAAATCCCAGAATCTAATTTAGGCTGTCTCCTAAAGATCAACCGTATTACTACCGAACTTTTGCACACTTGTAGTACCGGGGGGGGGGGGGGGGGGGGGGGGCTCTGTAACTTCGTCACTATTATATGAGCATGAAACTTAGTACAATTGTGTAAAAGAGCAAAATCTACATAATAGGCTACTTTTTTATGTTTTCATTACATCTATGACGTCACTATCACGTCATAATTGAGGGAAATGGCAGTATTTGCTTACTACTAGCAATATTGGCAATATTTAAGTTTTTATTAGATAATTATTTTCATAATGCTACTAAAATGTATCACAAAGCATCATTGAGTAAAAATCGGCTCTATAATATCCGTTTAAGCCCAACATTTATATCATATATTCATCATTGATTTACATCAGTTTTTCATTGCTTTATTTAAACCCCTAATTAGAGATGCAAATACTCGAAAATGCCTTAAAATTGTTCATAACAATTAAAAGAACCAATTTTGGCCATTTAAATCTATCTAATACATTTGTTGTTATTTATATCACGTCATGAGCTGTGATGACGTCATGAATGTTAAAATTGCTGACGTCATCATACATTGAAAAAATTATATATCATCTGAAAGCTCTCATCGAGAGCTATCGAGTGGTGGTATTCTCAATGATGTAAGCTCATTCTGGCAGAAACTAGACCCGCTTCTTTATTTTTCTAGCAGACCACGTGTTGAAAAGAGGTTGGTCGCGTGATCAGTGTCCACACCATTTTGAAAGAAAATTTCAAATTTTAATTAGCCAATGAAATTTTAGGAAAATTCGCAAAATTTTCAGCCTCTATCTTTCGAACTGACGACACTACATCAACTAAACTTTGCCGCGGGCACTTTGTGCCCCCCCCCCCCCCCCCCGTAGTAATAGGGTTAAGTCATAATTCTTCAAATCGGTCCTGTGTACGATTTATCGTGGCCTGCCAAAAGTGCATAGTTTATTTTGGCGCACCCGGTGGTTGAAGTTTGAAGATGTGCACTTAGAGCTCAACCAAGAACAACAAATGGATCAGTGTTTTGATTAAAATATTTGTTTGTTGTCAAAATGTTGTTTAAATTAGCAGGCAACTTTACTTTCATTCATAACATGTGATGTTTCTCCCGTTTGACTTGCTCTTCATCTCTGTCAAGATAACATAAAAAAGCCTGTGTGGATCATTCAGTTCAAAACACAGTAGTGCCTAGGCCAATAGGCCATTGTTTAAGGTTACTTTACCCCTTCAATGACCACTCACTGTGTTTTCTCTCTTGCGTATCACGCCCGTGACAAAATACGTAAAACTATACATCATTCGATTCGCCATTAAATGGGGAGTATTTATAAGCCAAAAAGAATACAAATATCCAAAAATTGTGCGTTATACATCTGAAAACGAGAAAATTGGACCTTCCCCCTTTCTAGAACCTCCCTGTCCCCCAGATAAGTTTCATTTAAATTTCATGGAGATTTTTGCATTCTCAACACATTAATCTAGCGAACTGTGTCACAAATTTCATTTGCATGCCTTAGCTTCGGAATGATTAATAAAACAATTTTACCCCTCGCTTCGTGGCCTCGTTTTGAGATTCATTCAAATGTTAAATTTGGACCATGCAATTTTTCTCAGAAATGAAACACAGTTTGCTCCCCCTATGCTTTTTCTCTCTGTCTGCCAAATTTCAGCCACTTACCTTACATTAAGCCGTTGGGTACAGGGAGCTGTATGAATACCCATTGGTTGCTGAAAATTGATTTTGAGAAAAGCACTGAAACAGTTTCTTAGCGTACAACTCCACTATTGTAAATGATTAACATTAATCTGGCCTCAAGAGTAAACAGAGTAATCCTGTTAGTATTTAGCGCAGAGTTTACGATGACATAATTGGTATCATAACCGCAAAATCCATTCAACAAGAAATCAAAGCCACTTTAAACCTTTAACCTTTAGTTCTCAAATATTCTTCGTCATGTAAACAGCATGTTTCTAGCTGAAAAGACATTACTTTAAATTGCTTATAATTCGTTGAAAATAAAGTAAAATTCCTTGAAACTATAAGAAATTGTAGGTAGATGTGTGTGCTATCCAATGATCTAAAACTCCAATAATTGATCGGATAAAATTTTTATCATCCTGAAGGGGTACGTAACCTTAAGAGAGAAATCTCCGTCAGAAGTGTAATTTTTCAAAAACGAAAATAACACATGTTGCAAAATTTCCAGGATAATCGCAGTACACTGCCATGTTAACTGCAAAATTCACGAATTTCGTTAGGGCTGTAAGCCTGACAAGAAATTTGGATTTCATTATTACGGTATCTTAAGACTTAATTTGCGGTAGCATGGACCTGGGCCCTGATAGGTCCCAGGCCTCCACTTTACCATCCATATTCAAAGCTTCCTACCTTGCTGCCCTGAGCCGAGCAAGGTAAAAGTGTACCTTTCAGCTGATATAGCTATCTTTTTGTGGTAATGTTGTTCCCACACTGAATCTTCCACGCCGCCCATGCTTAATAGTGACATCACCCATCTGGTGATTGTAGGTTTGGAAACTGGTTTTGAGGAGCAGCAAAACTTAGCAAGAAAACCTCTTTTTCTTCTCCTTTGAGGTTGTCTCTCCAAGGTCTTGTCATCTTCAGGTAAGAGTCAATTCCTGACACTGGGCAGAGAGCCTCGTCTTCAGAAAAGAACAGATTTTGATCGAGGGATCAGTTTTTCCTTGTCTGCTGTGCTTTTTGTTACCCTTTGAAAATATTTCGTACGTGTTGTTGATTTTACACATTTCAGAGAGTGAGAAGGCATGCAGTTCTGAACCTCTACTTATAGTTGTTAGGCCCATCAGAGTTATAAGTTTTAGTGTTAGTTCCTTTGGTGTCAGATTATCATTGTTTGACATTTTATCTTTAATATACTGCAGAACCCTATCAACGTCCCATACAAAGGTATATTCTGGTAAGGGTGGTCTCTTTAGAAATCCCTTTTAATAGGGCCCTAACTTTGGGGTGCTGTCCTACTGG
This sequence comes from Aurelia coerulea, assembly GCA_039566865.1. Taxonomy (NCBI): domain Eukaryota; kingdom Metazoa; phylum Cnidaria; class Scyphozoa; order Semaeostomeae; family Ulmaridae; genus Aurelia; species Aurelia coerulea. Next base: position 9,695,777 of record CM076960.1, on the reverse strand, counting down.
GAAGCCATCAATCGGTTTGTGGATTGCGGAGATCGCAGATCTATAGTTGTTTATCGTCCTGTATTCTCTCTTGTTATCAAACAGAGATGCAAGGTAGTTAATAATATAATTTAAAGGACATTGAAATGGATCAATTTGTTTTTGATGACACCAGCTAGAAAAGTGCTGCCAGGCTGCGTTGCAATTGCTTCTTGTGCCTGGAGCTCTGGCATTGATGATAAGCTTGGAAGCTTCGACGACATTAATATCGTCGAAAATACTTCCGGTAAGAAACCTTCCAGCATTGCAGATAAGACTTCGATTGATGATGATCGAGACATTGTCAAGTTAATTCTTGATAAATACAAAGATCATCCGAGTATTCTGGCTATACTTGCAGACCCTGAACATACTTTTGAATCCTTTTCTTTCAATGAGGTTACTGCTAGAGATGTATGGCTCCAATTGAAAATGCTCGATGGCAGTAAATCAACAGGTGTTGATCAAATTCCACCAAAGCTTGTTTCTTTGGCTAGCGATGATTTAGCTGTCCCTCTTACTAACGCTATCAATTGTAGCATTCGTAATTTCATATTTCCCCAGAATGCAAAAACTGCAGCAGTCTGCCCTTTAGACAAAGGTGAACCCGTTCGTACCGTGGAGAGAAATTATCGTCCAGTCAGTATACTTAACACTTTTTCCAAAATTTTTGAAAAAATTCAAAAGGAACAGCTTAGCCCCTTCCTTGACAAGACCCTTTCGATCTTTATTGCAGCGTATAGAAGAGCATACAGTACACAGCATGTTTTGATTAAACTTGTAGAAGAGTGGAAATATAAACTTGACAATAACTTCATTGTAGGGTCCGTCTTGATGGATCTGTCAAAGGCTTTTGATTGCATCCCGCATGATTTAATAATAGCCAAACTTCATGCATATGGCTTTGATGAAAATGCTTTGGTTCTTGTCTATTCCTATCTGAAAAAACGGAAGCAGAGTGTCCGGATAAATAATGTCTGCAGTTCTTTTCAAGAAATAGTATCAGGAGTCCCCCAAGGATCAGTGTTAGGTCCTATTCTTTTCAATTTCTATATAAATGATCTTTTCTATTTCATAAAGCAAGCAACCATGTACAATTATGCTGATGATAACACGCTGGCTTTCTTTTCCAAATCCTTGCCGGATCTTGTCAAGGTTTTGGAAAGTGAAGCAAGCAGCGCTCTCTCTTGGCTTGAACAAAATGAAATGATTGCTAACCCTAACAAATTCCATGCACTTATTGTTAAAAAAGACCAGGCAAACACTTGTGGCATAAATCTTGATTTCCAAGGACATTCTATCAAATCTGAGGAGACTGTTAAACTCTTAGGTGTAACACTAGATTACAAATTGAACTTTGACCCACACATATCAAACCTTTGCAAAAAACCCGCGGCACAACTAAACGTTCTCAAACGACTTAAGTCATTTATTGGTTTTGCTGAAAAAGAAGTTTTGGTTCAAAGTTTCGTGTACTCAAATTTTAACTACTGTCCTTTAGTTTGGTATTTTTCATCTTCAAAATCAGTCCAGAAAATTGAAAGAATACAGGAACGCGCGCTTAGATTTCTGTACAATGATCACAAAAGCTCCTATAATGATCTTCTTATCAGGTCAAAAAGATGCACAATGCAAGTTGCTCGTCAGAGAACTCTCTGTGTCGAAATCTTTAAGACAATAAAAAACTTGAATCCATCTTTCATGCGTAATATTTTTAGTTCAAGAACTTCAAATCATCCATCTCGGAATCCCAACAATTTAAATCATTTTCGACCAAATCATGTAACTTTCGGTTCCAAGAGCCTTAAAGCCATGGGACCTCAGATTTGGAACTGTTTGCCAAATGAACTAAAATCAGCTGAAAATCTAAACAGTTTCAAGGTTATGATAAAACAATGGAATGGCCCCACCTGTAAATGCAACGTTTGTAAATATAATGATATCATGTAGATTTTGTCCATTTATGTCCATGTAGTTTGATATTTATCTTCTGTATATACGTATTCATTTCCTTAACGTTATTTTTCCATTTGTTAGTAGATTCGATTTAGATTAGTTGTATGTGTATATATTTGTATATATATATGTATAGCTAGGTGTAAAAAAATCGAATAAAAATAAGATAACAAACAAACAAACAAAAGCTGATTCTGAAATACCTGTACCCTGCATTGCTTCCCTGAGATAAGCCATGCCGCTAGCTTTAAGGTTTTGGTGCTTAAGAGAAGTTTGGTTCCCCCCTGTGGATTCGACAGTAACGGTCTCATTACAGGCAAGATAATAGGGTTTTGGGTAATCATTTCCAGTAGCTTGGGATACCATGGTTGGGCGACCCAGACAGATGTGACAAGAATCATGTCTATGTTGTGTTTCTTCACTTTTTCAGTGTCTGACCTATCAAATTGAACGGTGGGAAAGCATATGGAAACATGCGACTCCAGTTCTTTTGCAGTGCATTTTGTGCTTCGCTGCCTGGATCTGCCTTCCTTCTCATGTACCGGGGAAGTTGGTGAGATATTCGTGATGCAACAGATCTATTTACGGTTTCCCCAGTGTTTGGCATCTCCGTTTCCACTCGCAGTATCCCAAGTGTTCATTGATTCCCTGTCCGCTATTACATTCAATTTCGATTGGACATATTCTACTGTAAGGGTGATCCCTTTGGGAAACAGAAAATCCCATATTCGTTTTGTTATCTCTATCAGGTCTTTGTTCTTTGTTCTTTGTTCCCCCCTTTTTTGCTATGTATGTTTTTGTTTTTTGGGCTGTGGTATTGTCCACTCGGAGATGTATCGATTTCACTTCCTTCCCTTTTGTGAATGTTTTGATTGCAAGTTCCGCTGCAATCATTTCCAGGGCATTTCTATCGAGTTTCCTCTCTTTCCATGTCCATGTTCCCCCCGTTGACATGTCCTGACATGCTGCCCCCCAGCCCCCCTGGGGGCCCCCTGCCGCATCCGAGGATATTATCATCTCGGGTGGCTGTATTTTTACAGGTTTGCCTATTGCAGTGTTTAACGTTAAGTTTTCCTTCCACCACCGTAGTTCCAACAGGGCTTTTGTTGTCAGGGGAACCTTGGATTCGTATGTTTTTAATTTCATGTTCTCCCTTAGGCAGTTTTGGAGGTATCTTACCTGAAGAGGGGCAGGAGAGAATGCCTCTGCAGTTGATATTAGATTCCCTATGAGGCTCGCAAGTTTCCGTATTGATATGTTTGGGGACTGGATTGTTTCCTGACAGAGGCAAATTATTGTTTCCAATTTGTGTTCTGGGATTGAAAAATGTCATGTTCTCTTAGTTTACTGTTACCCCCAGAAACTTGATTATGTTGGTTGGGGTCAGATGCGACTTTTCCCAGTTTATCACGAATCCTAGGTTTTGTAATAGAAAAAGGACTGTGTTCCGTGCTGCTTCTGTTTCTTGTGAAGTTTGTGCGAATATTAGCATATCGTCTATGTTTATTACTATTCTGATGTTTATTTTTCTCAGAATGGTTATGGGGACTTTTGGAAGTTTTGTGAATACCCTTGGAGCTGGCCCAAGGCCGAAAACAAGAGACGTATGCTCGTACAGGTTTCCGTCCCAGATGAACCTTATGAGTTTCCTGCTTTCGCTTGCTATGTTCACTGAGTAGCTTGCATGTTTCAGATCTATTTTTGCCATCAGATCCCCTTGTTGTAGGAGATCCTTTACATTCTTTAGAGTTTCCATTTTGAATTTTTCGTGAGGTACAAAAGTGTTCAGAGGTTTTAGGTTGGCTATTAGTCTGTACTGACCTTTTTCCTTTTTTTCCCTTATGAATAGGTTGCTTATCTTTTCTCATTTTACATGGTTTGCCTATTGAACCACACACCCATTTCCAACATATTCTCCACCTCTTTGGACACAATTAATTTTTGTTCTCTTGTCATTCCCAATTGTTTTGGAATCATAGTCTGGTGGGGAGTCCCCAGTAGTGGGATTTTGTAGCCCCTGATCAATTCTAGGATGAGGGGGTCCTTTGTCAATTTTCCCCATTGGGGAATAATAATTTTTAGTCTCCCTCCCATCGGTAGAGACTTTGTTGTTGAGGGTATTAGCCCCCGTATTAATGGATGGACATGTGTCACTTTTAGAGATTTCAATTCTATGTTGGAAATGAGAGTCGTCCTCGTTTCTGGTGGCATATTTACTTCTTCATCCTCCTGCTGAGGTAGATGCAGCTTTTGTGTGCTCCACAGTGCTGCTCGATTGTCTTCCTCTGGATGTGGAGCCCCGTCGAAAAAAAGGGCGTAGTCTTCTGTTTGGCTTGCATCTGCAAGTATCGAATGGTTGAAAGTTCAACAGACCTGGCATCTTTCTGCACGGCCTTGTGGAATTCGATTCCAAACAGGTCTGATGTGGTTTCTTTCAGTTGTCTCGTGTATTTTTCCTTCAGCCATCGTTGGGCTCTCTCCTTGTTCCTTGCAATTGAAGTAAGGATTGTCCTCCTTCTGTGGAAAGTGACTGTCGAGACTGCTTGTGTAATTAGTACCATTGATTGGTCAAGTTTCTCTTTTATGAATTTTGATTTCACTTTGTTTACGTGACGTTTGTGGCAGGTTTCCCACACACGGCTTAATGGGCCTGTTATATCTCTAGTTTTTGCTGAGATTCTGGCGAGGGACTTGTCATTTACAGCAACAAAGGGAACTTTTGCCTCCCCAAGATATGTCTCCATTGTGCTATCTAAGCATGGTGTAGGAGGTATATTTTTGGGGAGTGGGCGGTCCTGAAGAATGTTGTCCCTGAGTTCTGCATCAGTGTAGTGCTCTTTCAAATTCTTGGAAAATGGCCTTGCTAGCTTCTTTGGCAGCTTCCAAGAGTTTATGTCCTCTGATTTTGTCATTTTCCACGTTTCATCCTCCTCTTCAGAGGATGACGAGGAGTCACTACTGCTGTCTGAGCAGCTTGAGGAACTTTGCGAGGAGGAACTTTCTCTCCTCTGTTTTTTCCTCTTCCCGCTATGTGTTGGTGTACTAACCTTACGTTTGGTAGCTTTCTTGCGGGCAAGGGTGCATTTTAGCCCCTTTTTCTTAGTATGGGTGCTGTGTAGCCCCTTTTTTGGTGGCTTTGACTGCCTATCTTGGCCTGTGTGTGAGGCCTTCCCATCTGCGCTGCTAGATCCGGATGAATTTCCGCCATCGTATGTGTTTCCAGAATAATAAACCTCGCGATGAGTGGGAGAATGATCTCCCTCATCGTCTCCGGTGATATCTTGGTTTTCTTCGCTGTCTTCTATCGATGTGAACCCGTTTTTCGTGTTTTCATCAGGCACGTTTTCGAAGTCAGCCATCTTGATGACACGAAAAACGAACGAGGATGGTAAAGTGGAGGCCTGGGACCTATCAGGGCCCATGTCCCTGTTACCGCAAATTAAGTCTTAAGATTACGCAATAAATGAAAATACGAAGTTTCTCCGCAGGGCCAGGAGTAGATTTGTTTCCTCAACAATTTCCCTGGGTTGGTTGAGGGGCTAGAATTTGAGGCATAGAAATGTTTATCTGCTACTTTTTCACAGGTATTCCCAACTGGAGTGAAATTATTTAATCCAGTCATGAAAATCAAAATAGGGGTCTTCCCACTGCTTTCCACTGCTTCTCAGCCTTTAATTAAAACAAACTGATGGAGTTATGCTAATTTGACGAGGGAGTGGTACTGTTGCAGGAAAATCGAGATATTGTGACTTGAAAAAGAAACAGAAATTGAGAAATGTTTTGCAAAATTTCCCCAGATATCCTACCTTCCTTGTCCACCATATTTGTTGTATCTTGAAATTTTTTTCCAGCAAGTTAGATCGTAGGGCCAGGACCAGTTTTTTTCTAATTCACTTCGAATAAATCGCTGTTATTGGACCAAATTGCACGTTTTTGGTGACAGCAATTGATGCATTTCATGAAGCTTTTGATAGTGTTGATTTGAATCGGGCGTAGATTTTCATGTGCATTTTCATGTGAATCTAATCCAAATATTGGTTTTGGTGAGTTAAGACACGCTAGGCCCAATGTTGTTGATAAAAAAACAGCAAGGATGACCAGGGATTTGCTGGAGACAAATGACATTCCCTTATGGGGAGTATCAACAAAGGCTCCACGAAGCTTCCAGCCAATGCCATCTCAAGAGACAAAAAGTAAGATCCCAGACAGCGAATACACTTTTGGAAATCGTCGACGTGCGACCACTTACAACGATAGCGAGACGGAAATATCTAAAGATTCACAATGGGAAGTACCAACAACAAGAAAAGCTGCACGAAGCTTCCAACCAAAGGCATCCCAAGTGGCAACAAGAAATAGATACCAAGTCTTAGAAAATGAGGACATTGCCAGCAATCATCGTGGGAATACACAAAATGAGTTAAACAAATTCCAGACAGAGGAATCAAAAGTAGCAGATAGACCAATAGCAAGAGGGGCCAATCCAGAATCGATGACAATCCCAGGACGGTACAAAAAAAGTAGAGAAGAAGAGACTTTTGTAGCTGATTCAAATAACGAGCGCAGATTTGTAGCCACAGAAAGAAACATAATGCCTGGGATCTACGACTACAATGAAGTGGTAAAGATGCGACCAAATAAATCAAGGATCAATCAATACAATCCTTTTGCCGAAACCACGCCTTGGGGAACTGTAGGAATGGAAAGAAACGTAGTCCCTGGTGAAAATTCGTATTCAGAGGCCGTGAGAAAGCATAGCAATGAAAATAACGAAGCCCATCACGCTCAAGCTAGATCAACATCACGGGAAAACAAACCGAGCACTCAGCTTCAGCTAAATGCGGGATCGTTTCAGCGGCCAAACAGGAAAAGACCAGTGATAAGTTTGGTTGGAGATTCGATAATAAAAGGAATTCGAAAGAATGAAATTAATCAACACGTGAAATATATGTCAATTTTTGTAAAGACTTTCCCAGGTGCAACCACGGATGACATGGAGTCATACATAGTTCCGACTCTGAAGAGAGAACCTGATGCTTTGATAATACATTGCGGCACGAACGATTTGAGAAAAGATGACCCAGAGACAATCGCGAAAAAGATCACTGAAATCGCCGTGAAATCAAAGAGAATAGTTCAAAATGTGGCTGTGTCCAGTATCTTAGCACGTGGCGACTCTGATCTTATGGAAGGGAAGAGACTCCAGGTAAATTCACTTTTAGCCAAATCACTTGCAGAAAATAAAATACACTTCATTCGACACGAAAATGTTGATCAAGATTGGCGTTATTTACTATACGAAGATGGTATTCATCTCAACAATGACGGTACAAATGTTTTAGGACAAGATTTTGTCAATTATATCAACACTATCTGACTGAATGAACTAACTTCTAACCTTGTAAATAGCATTAACATTTCGTCAATTTCATTTAGAGAAAGCCATACATTAACATGCCCACCAGACCTTGGTAGTTCACCAGACTCCTTAGAAAAGAGCAAACATGATGAAGTTCCCAGCATAGGGTCACCTGAACAACTCTATTCGCCTTCTTCTCCCTCTAATCTTACCATATGTTCCTCAAATACGCCTAGTGAATCTGAACTTTCTTCTTCCGTATCTTCAATCAGATCCACGCAACCGAATAATTCGAGTGACATTGAGGAGTTTTTTAATCTAAGAACAAAACATCCGAACAATCCTTTAATTGGATTCTTAAATATAAATAGTATTCGAAACAAAATAACTGATTTGAGACTGGTGATGGAAAGATGCTTGCCTGATATTTTGGTAATAGAAGAAACTAAACTAAATTCAGATTTCAAAACTGAGACCTTTCTTATAAATAACTATCAAAGACCGATTCGTCGTGATAGGAATGAATTTGGTGGGGGTTTGATGCAATTTATTAGGAAAGGGGTTGTCTGCAATAGAGTTTCTAAATTTGAGAGTCCTTCGATCGAGATCATCTGTTCTGATTTGATGGTTTGCAAAAAGAGATGGGCTATTTTTAGCATTTACCGACCTCCAGATGCTGCCAACTTAGATCTATTTTTCAGAGAACTGTCTTCTTCATTAAACTTGGCCTTGGACAAATACGATAATGTTATGATTATGGGCGATATAAATATTGACACTCATGATATTCAGCATCCCGGATATAATAAGTTAAATTCCTTCATTGACGTGTTTGGACTATCAAATTTAGTAAAGGCTAAGACATGTTTCATTGACAAAAGGTCATAGTTCGTCGATTGACGTCATGCTCACGAATAAACCCAGATGTTTTCAAAATACTACTGTTTTTGAAACTGGTCTAAGCGACTTTCATGGTCTTGTCTCAACTTTAATGAAAACACACATACCCCGTCTCAAACCTAAGATGATTAAATATCGTACCTATAAAAAATTTGACCCTGTAAAGTTTCTTCAAGATGTAAAGAATACTGACTTTAAAGTAGATTCAAATGATGCAGATTTGTCTTATAGGAATCTTTCATCTGCTTTCCGAAAATTGGTAGATAAACATGCTCCTTTAAAAACTAAAATTCAGAGGGGAAATACTGCTCCTTTTATGAATCAGCAATTACAGAAAGCAATTTATACAAGATCGAGGCTCAAAAAAAGACTAAATAAAAATCCTACCACAGAAAATAGAACTAATTTCAAAAAGCAACGAAATAAATGTGTCTCCATAAGAAAGAAGGCAATGAAAAACCACTTTAAAGAAGCAACTAAACATGGAACTATGTCTAATAAAGAATTCTGGGATCTTGTTAAACCATTTCTTTCAAATAAAGGAGGACTTACAAGTAGCGATATTTCTCTTGTGAAAAATGATACCGTTATAACTGATGACCAGGAATTGACAGAGATTTTCAATGATCACTATGTAAATATAGTAGAAAAATCCAGCGGTAAGAAGCCCATCAGCCTTGCTAAAGATACTGGAATTTCTGACGACCGCCAAGTTGTTCGCTTGATTCTTGATAAGTATAAAAACCACCCTAGTGTCCTAGCTGTTATTCAAAACCCAGAGAAAGTGTTAGACACTTTCACCTTTCATGAGATAGACAATCAAGTAGTTGCAAAACTATTGAAATCATTGGATGGCAGAAAATCTACTGGTGAAGACCAAATACCCCCGAAGTTAGTATCTCTCGCAGCTAACGAGCTTACAAACACTTTAACCACGGCAATAAACAGTAGCATTCGAAATTCTAGTTTCCCAAACGATGCAAAAAAGGCAGCGGTCTGCCCTTTGGATAAGGGGGAACCAAATCGCACAGTAGAAAGGAATTTTCGCCCAGTTAGTGTTCTCAATACCTTTTCAAAGATATATGAAAAAGTTCTAAAACATCAACTGATTGGACATTTAGATAGCACGCTTTCTATCTTTATTGCGGCATACAGACGATCATATGGAACTCAACACGTCTTGATACGTCTCATAGAAGATTGGAGGGCTAACCTCGACAACGACTATCTCGTAGGAGCAATCCTAATGGATCTTTCAAAAGCCTTCGACTGTATTCCGCATGACTTACTTATTGCCAAATTACATGCATATGGATTTGACGAAGATGCACTAGTCCTTACCTATTCTTACCTCAAAAGACGAAAACAATGTGTTAGGATAAATAATACGTATAGTTCTTTTCAAGAGGTTATATCTGGTGTACCCCAAGGCTCTGTGCTGGGACCAATCCTTTTCAACTTTTACATCAATGACTTATTTTACTTTATAAAACAGGCAACGCTTTATAATTACGCTGATGATAATACACTCACTTATTTTTCTAAAAGCATGCCCGATCTTGTAAATATTTTAGAAAAAGAAACAGGAGTTGCCTTGTCCTGGTTGGAACAAAATGAAATGATTGCTAACCCTGAAAAATTCCATGCTATATTGCTCAGAAAAAACCGGACAAATACTAGTGGAGAACAAATTAACATTAACGGCAAAATAATCAAATCTGAGGAGACTGTGAAACTTTTAGGCGTTACGCTGGATTATAAACTTGATTTCGACCCACATATTTCGAATCTTTGCAAAAAAGCTGCAGCACAATTAAATGTTCTTAAAAGATTAAAGTCGTTCATTGGCTGTAAAGAAAAAACGATTCTTGTTCAGAGCTTTGTATATTCTAATTTTGATTACTGTCCCTTGGTCTGGTATTTTTCATCTTCCAAATCATTACAGAAAATTGAAAAGTTACAAGAACGCGCTCTAAGATTTCTCTATAATGATCATACCAGTTCGTATAACGATTTGCTTTCGAAGTCAGATAAATGCACAATGCTCATTGCTCGCCAAAGAGTCCTGTGCATAGAAATATTCAAAACAGTGAAACAGTTGAACCCACAGTTCATGCAAAACGTTTTTAAATTACGGTCATCAAATTATTCATTAAGAAATCCAAATAACTTAGCCCATGTTAGGCCTAATCAAACAACATTCGGGTCCAACAGTCTGATGTCTATTGGGCCACAGATTTGGAATGGCCTACCAAACGAGCTGAAAGCAGCAGAAAACTTGAAAACTTTTAAAAATCTGATAAAACGATGGGACGGACCCTCCTGTAAATGCAGTGCTTGTCATTGCCTGCCTAGTGTTACAAATTAGTGCCTATTAGTGCAATTTAATTTTATGATTTATAAAACAAAAACAAATTTAATTTACTTCCTGTAGTTATATTCGATTTTGATTAGTTAACTTTGTATATATGTATATATGTGTATATATTGTTAGCTATAGTAGTTAATCGAATCAAAATAAATTTACAAACAAACAAACACGCGGCGATCGGGTGCTAAAACCAGAGACCGGTATCCGGTGGCTTTAATCCGTCCCGCCGTTAATTTTTCCTTTTGCAGAAGGTTTGCTCCCAGCCTCGTTTTGCATTTCTTCGCTGTGTGGTGGATTTGCTTAAAATTCTGTGCAATTTTGTCGTATGCTTAGAAACAAGGAGCTAATACAACTTCCAAACGTGTCTCTTTGCAAGCTGCTTATTGTCTAAATAGTATCTGCAATATTCCTTTAATACTGTAATATAATATTCTGTAATTTGGATCTTTGATGCAACACCTCAAGAAGAAAAATTTGTGAAAAATATATTTTCCACCGGGTGTCCAAAAAAACGCAACAGATTAGAAATCCTAATGCAAACTGTTTCATATTCGTTATCAAGAAATTATTTGTATTCAAATCTGCAATAATTAGATTAAATTTTGATATATTTTTCCAGCACTTTTTGTGACTTTGTTGTAAAGTTAAAAATCATCAAAAATGTTTGTGTTCATAGCGTTTGCTTTCAGAAACTATGCGATCTAGCTCGTTAAGTTTGTTTTGGGTCATCCAGTAGCTACCTTGTTTGTTGGTATTGGTGCTTTAATAGCAGACATATTAATCTCGAGAGCTCAAATTTGCATCCACCTGCAAACAAGGCATTTTATGTACGTACCGGATGTCTCAGAAAAAAGTACCCCCCTTTGGTTGGAAATAGGAACAAAACGATTAGATATCATTACTCTCCGAGTTCACAGCTAAATGTATCAATCTTTAACTTAGATACACATACCTTGCATTTAAACATCATACACCGGAGATAAAAGTTTGCAAAGTCAAAATTCACAATGCACCCAAAACCAGAGGTTCTGAAAAAGGGCCTAACCATGATTTGTATCATGGACATTTTCCAAAGCACCTGTGAACTTTAATTTTCAGTTTTTTGCTTTTGTATAGAATAAAAGGCACATGGGCTTGCTCCTGATCAAACGAATGTAATAAAAATGTGGTAAGAATGACAAAGTCGTACCACGTCTCCAAAATAAGCGTGCATGTGCTCCTTTTCCTCGTCTTTGATGCAAAAAAACTTGTGTGGAATGCAATGCAAGGACCGAATCCGGAGATACAAGTTTGCAAAGTCAAAATTTACAGTGCACCCAAAACCAGAGGTTTTGAAAACGGGCCTAGGCATGATTTGTATCATGGACATTTTCCAAAGCACCTGTAGACTTTAATCTTTGGTTTTTTGCTTTTGAAAAGAATAAAAGACGCACGGGTATGGCCCTGATTAAACGAATATGATAAAAAAAATGTGGGAAGATTGATAAAGTCGTGCCACATCTCCAAAATTAGCGTCAGGGGCGCACATCATGGGGGGTGAGGGGGGTGAGACACCCCCCCCAATAATTCTGAATATTCGGTCCCAAAATTTTGAAATTCGGTCCCGCGACAAATTCAAGACCTCAGTTGTTAAAGAGGTCTTCCGGCAAGGGCAATTTTCATTTTTCGGGCCGAAATTTTGACCGAAACATCTTGCAATCAAGGCGTTATTTAGTAGTAAATCAAAGAATTTTCTTTTAAAAGCGTCAAAAAAATTTTTGCGCGCCTTCGGCGCGCTCATTTTCCATTATATCGTTGACGCCATCTTTGCAAGTATTCCCCCCTTCAACTTCAGGCTGCATCCGCCCCTGGGAAGCTTCGATGGCAATCCAGCATATCCAGGGACCGCGCAGCCATTGGGCTAGGGGGAGCCAAAGCCCCCTCATTTTTTTTCAAAAATAGGCCTAAAAACTTTTAAAAGATCAATGACAACGAAGAAAAACAACTTGTATACAATTTATGTGTCAAAAATGGACAATTTTGCATAGTAATTGAAATCTTTTCTAAACCGAACTGTATATAAATATAGACGTAAAGACGCAAGTCTTTTTTGAAAGGGGCGTTTTCCGTTGCTCTAAAGGGCGTGGTCTCAAAAAAGTTTCGGCTTGCTGCGCTCGCCGTTCAGCCCCCCCCCCCCCCCGCTTTCATTTTTTTTCATTTTCATTTTAAATTATTTATACACAATATCCCTTCAGCATAATAAAACTACAAAAAACATACAATGCAATTAATCAATATATTTATATAAACAAAAAGAAAAACATCGAGGGCTAAAGATTATATTGCTGTTCTCCCAGGGAGTTGTGTTTCAAATTGCTTTCAGCTCATCAAATGTATTTTTAGTTGTTTTTTGAATCGGCACAAGGTAGGTAGTTCCCTGATATTTAAAGGGATTTCATTCCAGACCTTAAGAGCTGAATAGGAAAATCCTTTTTTGGCATACTCCAGATTGTACCTTGGAATCTGAAGATCTCTACAGAACCGCGTGTTATAACTGGAGTATTGGGATCTTCGTTGAAATTTGTTCCAGATATTTTCCGGGCTGAGTCTGTTCATGATCTTATAGGCCATAACTGCACGATCAAACGTGACAAGTTGTCCAAGCTGAAGGAAATTATTCGACCATTCATCTTTTATCCTGGACCTATCGATCATGGAAATGTCTCTGTTTTGAAGACGTTAAAGGGACTCCTTTCTTGAATTAGAGAGGCTAGGCTACCCCAGATTACATATGCATATCGCATGTGACTTTCTGCAAGAGCACGATATACATTGCTTAACTGAGATTGTGGGAGGATGTTCTTCAATTTTTTTAAAGATGCGAGACCTCCGCGAACTTTCCCTTTGACAGTTTTGAATCGTTCTTCCCAGTTAAGCCCTTCGTCTACAATGACTCCAAGTGATTTGGTTTTTTTCACTCGTTTTATTTAGTCTGAACCATTCAGTCTCAATGTATCTTGTATCTCCACTTTATTAGTTTTACGAGGGTGCCCAATTACCATATACTCTGTTTTTTGTGGATTGGCACTTAATTTATTTATCCGCATCCATTCAGAAATATGGGTCAACTCCTCTTGAGCCTTATGAACGAGTTCTTCGACATTTTTTGATGTTAAGGTCACGTGAGTATCATCATCATACATACCGGCCTTTGAGACTTTCAAACATTTTTCAAAGTCATTGAGGTACATTATGAAGAGAAGGGGGCCAATACAAGAACCTTGGGGAATGCCACATGTAACTGTCATAGGCCTTGATTCATAACCGTTGGCGGCACAGTACTGCTTTCTGTTTTCAAGGTATGATTTAAACCAGTCTCCGGAAAGTTCTCGAATACCGTATTTCCTCAATTTTTCTAACAAAATCTTATGGTCAACAGTATCGAAAGCCTTTTTGAGATCTAGGAATATTGCTAAATTAAAGTGCTTGTGGTCAATATTCTCATACCAATAGTCAGTACTATCAATTAATGATGTTATTGTTGAACAAAGTTTTTGAAAAGCTGATTGACTCATTGCCAGAACCTTGTTTGCTTTGAGATATTCGTAAACTTGGTCATGTACAATCCTTTCAAGGATTCTCGAGAACACAGAGATCACCGAGATAGGCCTATAGTTGTTAGCCTCACTTTTAGAACCTGATTTGAAAATGGGGGTGACCTTCGCCAGTTTCCAGATGTCAGGGAAAATACCCTTCCGTAAAGAAGAGTTGAAAACCATTGTCAACGGTTTACATATGAGATCCGCAGCGTCCTTTATCAGCATTGTCGGAATCTTGTCAGGTCCTGGGGCCTTGCCATGTTTAGTTGCTTAATGGCTCTAGGCACGTAATCCTCATCAACAGGGGTGAGTCTCGTTGTGTTCCGTTCATTATCGATATGTTTAAGAGGATCATCATTTGTATTTTGTTCAATTTTACTTGCTAGTTTTGGTCCAACTGAAACAAAATGATGATTCAATGCTTCTACTATATCTCCCTCCTTAGTTAGTTTTTTGCCATCAATGTCCAAACTCGCAGGAATTGTTGACTTAGAGGATCGATCTAAGACTCTGTTTATAGTCTGCCACATTTTTTTGGGGTTGTCCTTATTTTCGTTAATTAACCCGTGATAGTGTGACTGTACAGCAACCTTTATTTCTTTCGTTACTTTATTTCTAAGTTGCTTATAGACACTCCATTTCTCTGGAGCTGGAGCACCACTGGAGCTGGAGCACCACTATAGCTGCGCGGTCCCTGAATATCGTAGCTTGCGTCTTGGTTCAACTGTTAAAAATTCGGTCCCAAATGCATTTACAACCCCCCAATGATTTTCGGAATGTGCGCCCCTGATTAGCGTGCATGCGCTCCTTTTCCTCTTCCTTAATGCAAAACACAATGCAATGCAACGACCGGTTCTTCAAAAGAAAAGTCACTTCAAGAACAATTGAAGTAAGTCAAGGTAAAAATCTTTTCAAAAGTAAAAACTAAAGGTCAAAGTCGAAAATTCTTTTGCAAAATGCCTTTGTGGTGTCAAATTATGGCTAGGCTATTTCTCAAAACCTCTGGTTTCAGGTGCACTTCAAATTTTGACCTCGTGAACTCATATCTCCGGTGTTTGGTGGTCGATTTTAAAATGCAAGGTATGTGCATTTAAATTGAAGACCAAAAACTGTAGCTATGAATTCAAAAAGTCCCGAAATTTTATCGTTTTGGTTCCTTGTTCAGTCAAAAGGGGGTACTTTTTTGAGACACCCGGTATAATACAATTTTTTTTATATTGATTTGAAAAAAATTGTTTAAACTACAAAATACATATGTACCAGCCATAGCGGGGAAGGACACTGGGTCATCTGGTCTCCACTATGGCTGACACTTACAATTCAACTATGTTATACACAGAAAAAAACGACAAAAAATAAACACATATAGGGAGAGGGGTTCCTGCTTTTTGTTATGACATAATATACTGGCTGAGTCGAAAATGCCCGCCGACGTCTGGCACATAAACAGTCTGAGTAGACAAGCCATTTCCACGCGCCATGCACCACCCCACAGCAAAAGTGCCCACCAAGATGCAAGGACCCACCCCACTGCATACAGTGAGATAGAATTCTCACACCCAGGCCAACACCCCCGCCACATGGTGAGCCACAGCACGCGGAAGCGCTTGGAAGGTATCATCAAAATGGTTCACAAACGCCGGCCGGCATTTTCGACTCACCCGGTGCAATTTAATCAAAACGATTCGTTTTGTCAATAAACGCCATTGTAGCTTCAAGAATGATTCGGTTTGCCACAACGTTCAATTGAGAATTTCCAAATAATAATAATAGATTGCATAGGGAATTTGAATCCAAATTCGTGATATTTAAGCCTGTAATATGAGTGAGTTGACCAAATAGATCCCGACGCATTGGAATAAACAGGTGGCAGTGCAGGATACAATAATCTAAGTATAAAAAGTAGAGTTGTAAATCTAAAAAGACACCCCTGGTTTAAATGGCAGGGATAGCATTAAAAAGGTCAGTTCAACTTTGTTTCCATAATGGTGACATGGAAAGAGGTGTCATTGAAAGAAAAATTTTACGAAAGAAAAACAATATCTATGTCTCAGAAGTTGAGATTAAATGCTGCTTTCTCAAAGATTTTCGTCAGATTTTAATAATCTATAATCAAAATTTTGATATTTTGGGCTAAAAAATTCTCGAGGCACATCCAATAAACCAATGATAGCCTTGATATTATATAAACGATGCTAGATCTTATTATATTCTGTTGGCCAGAAGTCACCCCCCCCCCCCCAGTCACACATTTGGCAGTTCTTAAATTTTCTTTAATTTCAGTTTTCATTCCGATGTGCTTCAAGAATTTGCTAAGGCCAAAAAGCCAAAGCTCTGGTTTGAAGTATGTACAAAACTGAACTTCCAAGATTAATATTCCTACTCTCAAAGCACCAATACCAGTAAATGAGGTATCTATGTTCAAGTTAACTATCGAAGAACATTTTGAGGGTGATAAGTTATTGATTAAAGCAAAATTCACATCGCTGGGCCTAACCAATTGTGTACAATTCTTTTCGGACATCCGGTAGAAAACTGAGAGTACATCGATTTCAGTCTATGTAACGTTTGGAAAAGAAAATAACACTTATTTGTCTTCTTGTAGAAGCCACATCCGAAGTCAAACGGAAGTTCCTAAAAATGAGCGTTTCTTTTTAAAGGAATAGAAGAGAAGTCACAATTAGGTTTAAGGACTCTGGCTACTTTGTTTATCGTCACAAAACTTGCAAATTTGATAGTTTTTACTTTTTGTAGGCTGTGTTCGTTGCATCTTTATGGTTGTAAACGAGTCAAGAATCTGAAAAGAGTCAAAGACTTCCGCAAATCATTGAAAATTGAATCATAGCAAGTGCGCAAGAGTAAATGGCCATATTCAAAGGAAAGATAACTGTCAAGTTTGTTGGGGATTGAAGATCAATCGGGTATGACACATGAAGGAAGTGTATTCTCGTTTAACCTTATCTTAACCAGGGGGCGTTTTTGCCCTCCCCCTACCGGCTCTTTTTAGACAGGTGCATGGCCAGAATCTTTCGAATATGAAGAACGGATATATCTCGTGATGTTATTTCTGGGTGAAATTTAATGCTCTTTCAGAATCTACTTGTCACCACTTGATTATGTGGTGGGTGTAGAATAATAATAATAATAATAATAATAATAATACGAATATTTATACAGGATAACCTATCAGCATAATGATTATGCTGTTATCTTAAGGGTCCTGTCAGACGTGGTCATGTGACGTCACTCACTCTTTTCAAAGGAAAAATGTCTGCAAACTATGCAAAGACCAGGCAAATTTCCCTCTCTGTCGACTTAATTTCATCCTCTTACCGATTCTAAGTGTTACTAGATGATCGAGCAGTGGGTGTGGCAGGGTGTGGTCATGTACGTCATTCCTAGATTCTTACGATGATGTATGGAAAGTTTTGCTTACTTGCTCAAAGATTACATATTTGGTACTGAAATTTGAGGGCTTGCTAAATTACGTCACCGGTTTATATGACAATGCGTGATAATAACATAATGAATAAAGAATTCATGTAGTTGATACCCAGGATAAGCCAATTCTATCTTTGATATTGAATAAACGGAACTTATTCTTCAGTTACTCGAATTAAAAGAGTCATACTGTGTCAATGTTGTATATAATGTCATGGTAGATATTCTGGGTCATTGCTGTCGTATCCATCACTCTCTGAATCAAACACTGCAAAAAACATCAAAATTTCTCTTTAGTTTCTGCTTGGAAATTTGGGGAAACGGGCAAGTTTATCTGGGAAATTGAAGGGAAACGGACATTTCCATTGCCTTCTTAGGAAATTATGGGGAAAGTGTCCGTTTCCCTAAAATTTTCCCATGAAAGAACGTTGGGAAATTTTGTCATTTTTTGCAGTGAAAGACTTGCCAAAGATCTTCGTCTGAACTCGCATGATTGTCACCTACAAAATCATTGCCTTCTTCGCCTAGCATTTCTTGGTCATTCTCGTTATCTGAAACTTCTGGATCGGTGATTTGTCTGCTCATTGGTTGAAGTTCTTCATGTCTACGTTCCCCTCTTCTCTGTACGGCCTTTATAACTGCAGGCATTTGTGGCCCACGGTACCAGATAGGAATCAAACAGCCAGTTTCATCTCTTAGCTAGCCACTTTCACAGGAGTCGATCTTCTCGATAACAGGAGAGCGAAAAGCTTTCAAGTAGTATGCGGCCATATTTGCTCTTTGGATCAGATTTTTTATGCTTTCTGGATCTGGTATGATACTCTGGGTTGTCTTTACTCGCACTTTGTCATATTGCCTCATTCTCGTCGTTACCAGGTCGTCATCTCGCTTTCCGCTGTATATGGTCTCATGGATGAATTTCGTAACACTAGCATCACCATCTTCATCCAATGTTTTTCCATTTCCCAACTGCTCAAGTAGATAGAGAGACTTGTTTTTTCTTGCCTTTTCAAATACTGATATCTTTGAGCTGCGATAAAAATAGCTGGTAGTGTCACAGCCTGTCAGAGAATGAAAAGCTGGTAGCTGTAAACTTGTTGATTCATCGAGAAACTGGGCAATCTTTCCAACATTAACAAACTTATTGTGATCAATTTGCATGCACCAAATAGCTTCAGGTTTCCTCAAAGCAAAGGCATATATCATCAGGATGAGGATGTCCGTATCTTTGGCTTTTACTATTACGGAACAATCAGAATTGAAGGCATGCAGTACTACCCGAGTGTCTGCCTCTTCGTGATTACATTCAACTGTGACATCAACATCCTCCATGGTGATCTTTTTTGTTCTGTTTCTGTGGTTTATTGTAAGGGGAACTTTGAGATGACTTCTCGTTCCTGGATGCTCAGCAAAATCATTGAATCGTTTGATTAACTCGTCCTTGTTTTCTTTGTTGTGGATAAACCTTTGGAAATCTTTGCCCCCTATCATTTGCTGATCATTTGATCCAAGATGAACCCTCGGACTGCAAACTCTTTCAAGTCGTTCTGCTTCTTTGATTGAATATTCCTGATCGTCGATGTAATTGTCAAATACTACGACAATTTCTTTGGCATACCAACTTGCAGGAGGCGTGAATGCTTTCAGCTGATCAGACATGTATTGGCCCCATGTTACAGCAGGACTTGATGCTCTAATTGTAGCCATCCCATCATAGATGCATGTTGCGTGACAAGGAGGTGACTCCATTACTGCGTCTGCTAGTTCAATTAAATAGTTTCTGAACTTTGCTTTAGATCCCGGCTGGTATAGCTTGCCGTCTGGTGTCGATATTGCAAGAGGATACTTTGTTAGGCAATGTGAAAATGCCTCTCGCTTGTTGTGACACTTTGCTACAATCATGCCAAGTGCCTGACGATCTTCTTTCAGCACGGATAAAGCTTTTGCTGCTTTTTTCTTCTTCTTTTCCAAGCCCGTCTTTATGGTGCTCCTCTTTATTGGCGCAAAAAAATCTACTTCAGATGACCACAGGCGGTCTTTGTAAAACATGCGATGCATCTCCTCGCCAACTGACCTTGCTCCAATTAGTCCCTCGACTATGGCTGGCTCTAGCTCAATCCCTGTCGAAAGATTGCGTGTAGGTCCTTCAAATGGGGTATGGTATGTCTTCAATCTTTCAATCAAACTCAATACTTGCTTTTCATGCCTCGCTTTTGCTCCTGCAGATGTTTCATTGTGAGCACTTGAGGTTTTGACGAGAAGTCGATCCATTACATGCTTCCTCAGTTTTGCCAGTTTGTGGGAGTTCTTGTAGAATCTATCAACAGCTTCGGGAGACGTGCTGTAACCACCTTTCATTGGGCCCCCTCGTATTTTACTCTCACGATTGGGACCAATCTCTGTCACTAAATCTCCTGGAATGCTTGAAAATACGTCTCCACTTAGGCTCACTCCAGGGCCATATAGAAGCAGATCATCGTATGCATCTGGGTCATCCGTTTTTAACTTTGACAAAAGAATATGGCTGTATGTCAAGTACCGCGAATAGTTGGGATGATTGAAGGCAAATAGCAGGGGAACGAAATGCTGCAAAGCTTGGAGATGGAGCTCCATATTTTTTCTCTCTGAAGCCTGCAACAAAATAAAGCATGGAACTTACATCTTTGACGTACTTCCCAACAAGCTGTCCCATTGTTCTACTAGTTTGCAGCATTTCAACTTTCGTGCAGTTGAAATGAGGGCACAAGGTCACTCTTTCCAATGAACTTGCAGATGGTTTTGACTTTAACAAAAGCTCCAGTTCACCGTTGCTACCATAGCAACTAGGCGTTGTGTCACGAATCACATAGGAAAGAGGCCAGCGTCTCTAAAAGACTGATACACTCATTCCGGTGATGGTAGGCAGTTTCTTAAATTTTTGGGCCATTTTGCTAGCAAAATTTTCTTATATGTGTTTCTTATATTTTCAATGCCTGAAGTGAAGAGTTACTTTTGTTTTGTCTAAAGGGCTCCAAAATTACTTAGTAAGATCTCAAAACAAGTAAATAATATAATGCACACTCAAAATTATGTCCAAACAGTTGCTATAACTATACACTGTCAAAACATTTTCGCGTGCGATAGGAAAATCAAAATTGCAAATTATAAAAGTTTCTTTGCTTTGTTTGGCCAGGTAGGGTTGTTTCTAAACTTTCGAAAAATTGGGCCCACCGTTTCTTATGAGCGGTTTCTTATAAAAAAATGAGTATTTTTCATTGACTAATGAAACATGATTTGCTTTGGTGCACTCAAATTCAAATAGATGATATGCACTCTTTGAGAGAATGAGCAAACTTTCCATACATCATTGTTAGAATCTAGGAGTGACGTCACATGACTACACCCAGCCACGCCCACTGCTCAATCATCTAATAACACTTAAAATCGGTAAGAGGATAAAATTAATCGACAGAAAGGGAAATTTGGCTGGTATTTGCATAGTTTACAGACATTTTTCCTCTGAAAAGATTGAGTGACGTCACATGACCACGCCTTGCCACACCCACCACATAATCAAGTGGTGACAAGCAGATTCTGAAAGAGCATTAAATTTCACCCAGAAATAACATCACGAGATATATCCGTTCTTCATATTCGAAAGATTCTGGCCATGCACCTGTCTATTTGTAATAGCTTTCCAAAGATGCTAGCTATAACGCTGAAACTCCTTGACACTTGCTAAAATTTCATTGGCAATCAGAAAATAAAAATTTCAATACCTATTGATTGACCACGTGACCACCCCATGCCTATATTTGGAGAGTGGTCACAAAGAAATTCTTTAAAATAGCTCTAATTTCTTTCTTTGTTATTCAATCCCAACAATGTATATACCATTCGATTTGATTCGATAAGTACTTTCATTTGACATATAATTTATTTATATTTGCTGACATAAGCAATTCATTAAATCTATGACGTTGCATAACTCATGGAATGACTTCAAATATTGATAAAGGTACTTGATCTCACCAAACAGATGCGAAATTAATGATTTTTAATCATCATTATTCAGCAAATAATTTTGCATTGAATGAAATCGTCATTAATTAATTAGTTGATTAATTAGAAACCAAAGATATCCGTATGAAACCACATGAAACTACAAATTCATGCTATCGTGCAGGTATTCAGATGGTTTTTTGCAGATTTTATCCGGTTATTTTGTAAAAGTAGGCCCTTTTTTGCAAATAGCTCGATTTTGTCAAAATTTGCATTGTTTTGGTTGCCTTGCAGCCAATCATGTGGCTATAGATTGATTGATCCTATTATTGGATTCTCCTTTGTTCAATTATGACACAGTGCAAGTTGCCGTGTCATAGCTGTTATACTTGCGGAGAAAATTAGGGGGGCGATGAGGGGCGAAAAACGCTCTCCGCCGGTAGAAAATCGCTTTTTTCACCCGGTTAAAATAGGGTTAAATACCTGTCGAAGTGGCTAGCAGTCGACATACAAAATATTTTTACTGACGCTCATATATAAGTCGAAATGAATCATAAGTGAGAGCTGCCCGGCACTGAGCACGTGCCTGGGAACTTTGGGCACAACACTACAAAGCACCAACAACAACTTTACTTTTTGAAATAATTTACTTTGACATCATAATACATACTTGTCACTAGCTGGAAACATTTACATTTCAAAATGAGAGCTTGAAATGACAGATACCAAACTTAGACACCTTGGGTAACCTTGCATTACGCTTCATGAAAGATATCTTTGTTGAAAGAACGGAAAGCTATGATCTAAGAAGTGGGAATACTCTGCAGTTGCCAAAAGCCAGAACAACAACATACGGAATCGAATCTGTATCATGTCTAGGCTCACTGATTTGGCATGCATTGCCAGAAAGTTTGAAAAAATCAGAAAATCTTGCAGTATTCAAACGAAAATTAAGGAGCTGGAAAGGACTGGACTGCAACTGTCGACTTTGTAAAATATACATCGCAGATTTGGGGTATTTATAGTTGATTTTTAAGATTTTGTATTTGTAGAAGTTATCATGTAAATAGGTAAATAGTTGGCTTTAATTAACTGTAGTTAGCTATCTTTTTTCTGTTACTTGCCAACTGTAAATAAATCATTTATTATTATTATTATTATTATTATTATTATTATTATTATTATTATTATTATTATTATTATTATTATTATTATTATTATTATTATTATACGCTGTTGCATTATACGAGGATATCCGAACTTTATGGATCTTAACAATGCTTTAAAATGGTAAACGGGATCTTTTGTAGACCTTCTAAAGGCCTAGTATAACTATCGAGTGGTCAATTTACCCTGAAGAACCAGGGGCGGACTGGCCCGGGTGGCTAGGTGGCGATCGCCACCCGGGCCCCCTTATAATTTTGAAAAGCGGGCCCTTCATAAAGAGAAATTTTTGAATTTAAGCATCAATCTATAACCATTCACGTAAGCTTCGCAAGCTGATTCGAAACAATGGCTATCACGTCTAATGTCTCTGGGCCCCAACCAAATGAACACCTCTTCACGTTCAGTCAGGGCATCTTTTAATAATATAACTAGCGGGCCATTGGCCCAGTAGGCCCTCTTCCTGGCCCACTAGTGAAGCAAAAATCCCCGTTTTTGGCCCATTAGTTTGGGCCCTTTTCATTCAACTTATTTTACAGTTTTACCTCTTTATTGTCAAGCGCCAAAAAGTCCTTCCAGAACAGTTAGCATTCATAGTTACTCAGCCTTAGATGGACCTTTCTGTTTCAACATTCTAGACGTATTGGATAGAGACCTTGCTACACAATTTATGGAGAAATCAACCACTGGCAGAAGGTGTTGTGGCGCAGTGGTGTAATCCTCTGACTTTGCAGCCAGAACATTCAGGCGGACAGTGGCGTGGCCACGGTGGGTGTGGGGGGCAATTGCCCCTCCCCATCTTTATCGAAAGATTGTCCTCGAGGTTCCTCTAAAACCGAAGAGAAAATAGCTTGGTATAGATTGGGTAAGAATTTTCCGAGAAATGTCAAATTTTCCTTTTTAGTACTGGCAAGCATGATACTGGGAGATACATTTTAAGCCACAGTGAATGATCTTTCTTCAAAATTTTCCTTGTGCTCTGATCCATAGGATAACCGTTCCAAAACGATCAAGGTTTTCTTGTCGCTAAAGGCAAGCATAATATTAGGAGATGAAAGTAAAGGATCTTTCTTCGAAAATTTTCCTCATGCTCTGATTCAGAGGATAACTGTTGCAAAACGATCAAGGTTTTCTTGTCGCTAAAGGCAAGCATAATATTGGGAGATGAAAGTAAGGGATCTTTCTTCAAAAATTTCCTCGAACGCTGATTCATAGGGTAATATAAAACGATGAAGGTTTCCTTGTCGCTTAAGGCAAGCATGATATTGGGAGATGCGTCCTAAGCCAAAGTAAAGGGCGTGGCCTTAAAAACTCCCTCATTCTCGTACCCCGCATTTAATTTACCTGGCCACGCCGTGTAAGGTGTCGTGGCGCATTGGTGTTATCCTCTGACTTTGCAGCCAGAACAGTCAGGTGGAGTGGGTTCGATACCCGGTAGGACCCCACCATTTGAGCGTCATCACAAGGGGTCGCGGACTCGATTAGGTCTGCTCTATTTCTGAGATCCCAGCGCTTGGCACTGAAAAACGCAATTTCACCTTCAGGGCTCGATCCCACGTAGGGCCCCACCACTTGAACGTCATGACAAGGGGTTGCGTATTCGATTTGGTCTTTGCCCCAAAAGTTATTTATAAGTAGAATCTAGAAATGTAGAAATATAGATACTTTACTCATCATCATACAGATTTAAAACGATATATCTCGTCAACTGTCAAATTCGTTGCAACCGATTCCAGCCTTTAGTAAGCTTCACTTTGCATTGATTCCTCGCTAACGAACGGATTGAGTAATGCAAAAATTCATATCACCTTTTATAATAGTAAGTGAAAGTTGGTTTTTCAAGTGACCACACCCAATTAAGGACTGGCTGCGCCCTACGGGCCCTTGCTGAGCCATAACGCCACCCCAGAAAAAAAGTGCCAGTCCGCCCCTGTGAAGAATGGCTATTTTCTAAACACTGTTTAGTATTGAGATTAAGATCCATAAAGTTCGAATATCCTCGTAAACGTTCTCTCCAATTTAGAGCAGTTGCCTTACTTGTTTCGTAACAGTATGCCCTTTGCCAACGTTTCCTCGCGTTTTCAACTGCTCTAGGTCTTTAGAAAGTAGGAAAATATCTCCTTAGCTATTTTCTAAGCAGTCAAAGATGCATGAAAGGTGACATTTTTACCTCTTCTTGTACCGTATAGACGTGGATAGAAGGGCCCTTATAACCCGATATTATTCCAAAAGAACGCTTTTTGCGTTTCCAAATCGATTTGGATATAAGGACACGCCCTTATATAATTTTTTGCTCTTTTGTTTTCTTATTGGGAAAAGAGGAGGAAAAGGACATAGTACTTATTCTGCAAGGGTAGTTGTATGGTGCCATGTACTTACTTTTTAAAGAACCAAATGAAACTATGTAGACCAGAGCTGTTGACAAAAGAATAGATATTTGTCATGAATTAATGGAAATCATTTTCAACATAGCATGGGCACTGCCCTTTCATTTCGGTATTAGAGCATGTTTTTATATTTGGTATCCTTATATCTGCCTCCACATGGTACAATTTTTAGCGATTGTGGAGCAGTTACCTTACCTACCTTCCCAGCAGGTTGCTCTGGATCAAAATTTTATATGGATTTTCATATGAATGTATTGAGGCGTTGTGGAGGCGCGTTGTAGTTTTGAAAATTTACTGGGATATATGTCTAAGCGTAAGTGATAAATTGGTACGTAATTAAAACGCTTATTGGTTCATTGTAAATGCATGTGACCGCTTGCGTATGTGTTTTTGGCACGACTATGTTATAGGGGCGTGCAGTTGTTTACTCTATCTCTTTTGAGCTAGCTCGGGCCGTGAACGGCCATACGTTTCAGTTGGGAACGGATTTGTCGAAGTTAGAATGATACAGTCCTCTATTTAGAACAAGCCTAGTCTCTGTGTTATTCCTGCACTGGTGTGGTATTAGCAGCAGGTGGATTGACGTTTCCACATAGATGGTCCACACGAGCGGATAGATGGTTCACACGAGCGGATAGATTGAAGATTGGAACTGGATAAAACGATTTGATGACAACTGAATCACAGCCAGTGCAGGAAAAGACATGGCTGACTTGAAGAAAAATGTCAAGAAACGAAAGGGACATAGGCTTTTTGTGACGGAGACCTTGAAGAGAACGGAAACATTGCTGACAACTGATTCGACACAAAGGAACGTAGATTTGGCTCTTCAACTGAAGGCAAGTTTGGTCGATCAGTTGAAAAGATTAGAAGGATTGGACGAGAAAGTTCTGGATTTGTTGACAGAAGCTGTAGCGGAAAAAGAAGATGGCGATCGACAGCTATTTTTGGAAATACAGGAGTCTGGTGGTATGAGATCGGAAATGACTGCCGCATTGGTTGGCATAGAAAAATATCTAGAAATGAACACTGCATCGGCAGTGGTTGTGGAAACTTCTCAGTCGAATACGAGGAGCAAAGTTCAAGCAAAATTGCCCAAGCTAGAGATGCCAACTTTTACGGAAGGCCAGAACAATGGCAGGAATTTTGGGACACGTTCCAAAGTGCGGTTCATGATAATGGGGACATTTCGGATGTTGACAAATTTGCATATTTGCGTCGTTACGTGTCAGGTGCAGCAAAATCAAGCATCACAGGATTTCGTACGACTGCTGCAAATTATAATTTGGCAATAGAAGCATTGCAGAAAAGGTTCGGAAGAAAGTCAGTAATACATCAAGCGCATGTTGATGCACTGTTGAGCTTGCAGCCTGTTTTTAACGAATGGGACATTGTGAGGCTCAGGAAACTATACGACGCGGTGGAATGTAATCACAGAGCGCTAGAAGCTTTGGACGTGAATCCAGTAAGTTATGAAAGCATTGTTGTTCCAGGAATCATCAAGAAATTGCCTGAGGGAATTCGCTTGCAGATTACGCGCGGAAGAGATTACTTGAACTGGAAAGTAGATGAAATGCTAGAACAGATTCGGATTGAATTAGAACTGAGAGAAGAATATGGACGAGTGGAGAAGAAAAACGTTAGGCTTGATTATCACGGGAAGAGAGATGATGTAGCTGCTGCTGCTAAGCCAGCGACGGCCAGCACACTTGTGACTAAAACGAAAAACCTATTTTGTGCATTTTGTAAAGGAAATCATGAACATCACGATTGTAACGAAATTACATCTATAGAACAGAGAAAACAGCTGGCTCGTAAGTTTGGTCGTTGCTATTTGTGCATGCGAAAGGGTCACGTTTTTTGGAAATGTAATTCAAATTTTTCTTGCGCGCGTTGTAAGGGGAAACATCATATTTCTCTATGTGACAGCCCTGGGGAATCAGCAGGCCCTACGGGGACTAGCACGAGTCCAACTCTGCATGTAGGGACAGAGTGTAGCATAGCTTTGCAGACAGCGCAAGCTTTAGTGAAGTGTCCAGGCCTAGGTAGTGCAGTGAGAGTTAGAGTTCTGTTTGATACAGGCAGTCAGAGATCTTTTGTTACTCCAAGAGTTGTGTCAGGATTACAGCCCATTAGAAAGGAGACCATTGAAATAAGTACTTTCGGGCAGGAAGGGACCATTAAGGGGTCAAAGGAAGTATTTCAGTTTGAATTGTGCCCTGTAAATGTTGGGGAAGGGACTAAAATTGAAGCATATTTAGTTCCAAGTATATCTAGTATCAGAAATGAGCATATAGAAGTGAGAAAGATGCAGTATAAACACTTGAAGGGGTTGTGGTTTTCTGATGTATGTAAAAATGCAGATATTCTAGAAGTGGAAGTTCTTATAGGCTCGGATTACCTCTTCTGGTGTTTCCAAGGAGACAGAACTATAAGGGGGGAGCAGTATGACCCAGTTGCTGTAGAAACCAAATTAGGTTGGGTGCTCTCTGGTCCCTCAAGGGGGGAGAGAGTGAGAAGTGAAATGAATGTGAATTTGGTTGGTAGTGAGGTGATGAAGGACGAAAATCATGGTAAGAAAGAAGAAGAAAGAGAGTTGGAGAAAAGTGTGAAGAAGCTTTGGGACTTGGAAACAGTTGGAATACGGGAGGAGAATGAGGTACACGAGGCCTTAAAAGATAATATCTCATTTAACGGAGAAAGGTATAAGGTAGGATTGCCTTGGAAGGAAGGTTATGATAAACTCCCATCAAATTATTGGAATAGTTTAAAAAGATTAAAAAGGACAGGTGAGTAAATTGAGACAGGAACCTGAAATATTGCAAAGAGTGTGATCGTATAATTAAAGAACAGTTGGACAGAGGGATAATAGAAAGAGTGTGTGAACTTGAAAAATCAGTTAAGATTCATTATCTCCCAAACCACCCTGTTGTTCGAAAGGATGCAAAAACAACGAAAGTTAGGATGGTTTTTGATGCTTCGTCGAAGGAAAAGGGAGGTGTGTCATTGAATGATTGTCTCCATGTAGGCCCAGCATTAACTCCACTTTTGTTTGATATACTGATTAGATTCCGAGAGAAGAGAATTGCGCTAGTGGGAGACATAGGGAAGGCATTCTTGAATGTAGAGGTAGAAGAACGGGATAGAGATTGTTTTAGATTTCTTTGGGTTGAAGATATAATTTCAAAAGTGATTCAGCCAGTGGAATATAGATTAGGCCGAGTTGCGCTCGGGGTAAATTCCTCGCCGGTCTTATTAAATGCTACAGTTCAATTTCACCTAGACAAGTTTCAAAATGTTGATCCGGAATTTGTAGGCATAATGAAAAGAAACCTATTTGTCGATGATCTTGTAGGGGGTAATCAAACTCGAGAAGGTACTTTGAAACTGTATGACCTTGCAAAGTCTAGAATGTCTGAAGGAGGGTTTCGACTAAGAAAATGGCTAACGAATGATCATCAGGTGAGAGAAAAGATCGTAGAATGTGAGAAAAACAGAGAAAGCAAGAGAGAGTTAGGAGATGACGAGACATATGCTAAGGTTTCCCTAGGGAATGTACAGAAAGATCCAGCTATGGAGAAAGTGTTAGGAATACAGTGGAAATGTGAGACAGACCAATTTGTATTTGGGTTTGAAAACATTGTAACAAAATGCGAGGCTTTGACTCCAACAAAAAGAAATATCTTGAGTATTCTAGCAAGCCTTTATGATCCATTAGGCATAGTTAGTCCCATATTTGTGAGTTTAAAAGTGTTATTTCAGCAATTGTGTGTAGAGAAGAGATTGTGGGATGAGGAGATAAGTGGAGATGAAAGGAAGCAGTGGGAAGCATGGGTGAAACAATTAAAGAGAGTTCAGCAAATAAGTATCCCGAGATGTGTACATGGAATGAAAAGTGAGTCAGCAAAATATAGCTTGCATGGATTTGCGGATGTCAGCTTAGAAGCTTATTGTGCAGTTATATACTTTGTTTGTGAGTCTCCAGAGGGGGTCACTGTAACCCTGTTAACGTCTAAAACCCGGGTTGCACCTGTTAAAACCCAGACTATCCCTAGATTAGAACTTATGGCTGGTAGAACGTTAGCTCTATTGATGGATACTGTAAGAAAGGCATTGGAAACTGAGTTAGAACTGGAGTATGTGAGAATGTGGACAGATAGTAAACTGTGTTGAGTTGGATAAATAACAAAGGTGAATGGAAACAGTTTGTTAGACATCGAGTAAATGAAATCTTGAAACTAACAAGAAAGAGTGATTGGGGCTATTGTTAGAGTGAGGAGAATCCAGCTGATATAGGTTCTAGGGGTGTTGGAGCTTTTGAATTGAGTGAGGCAAAGTTGTGGTGGAAAGGCCCAGAATGGCTTCAAAGTAAAGATGAATGGCCCAAAAAACCAGAAAATTTAGAGACAGTAGAAACTCGTGAAGAAGAGAAAAAATCTGTTGTATTGAGTGCCAGTGAGAAAGTGAGTGCTTCAGTTGGGAAAGTTATGAATGTGGAAGCATTTAGTAACATACAGCACTTGTATCGTGTGACAGCATGGGTTAAAAGGTTCGTTTCTAATTTAGAGGCTAAGCGAAGGGGAGTCCTTGTAACTAAAGGAGAGTTGACAAGGGACGAAATTGTGAATGCTGAAAGATTGTGGATCCTTGATGTGCAAGGAAAGTTGAAAGAACAGAGCAATTACAAAGTGCTCGCAAAAGATCTGCAGATAGTTGAGTATAATGGGCTCCTAAAATGTAAGGGTAGACTGGGAAATTCTGATTTGTGTTTTGATGCTAGACAACCAATAATAATTCCTAGGCAGAATCATCTTACAAAGTTGATTGTTGAAGATTGTCATAAGCGTGTTCATCATAGTGGCCTAAGATCAACTTTAGCAGAAGTAAGATCTAAGTTTTGGGTGCCGAGGGGAAGACAGACTGTGAAAAACATCTTAAGAGATTGTATTGTGTGTAAGAGAGTGCAAGGTAAAGCTTTTGAAACACCACCTGTTGCAGATCTACCTGATTTTCGAGTGCAAGAGGCACCAGCCTTTTCAAATGTAGGTGTAGATTTCGCAGGACCTCTTTATGTGAAAGAAAGAAAGGGTGTGATGCAAAAAGTTTACATTGTTATCTTTGCATGCTGTGTGACAAGAGCCGTACATTTAGAGTTAGTATCAGATATGACTGTTCAGGTCGTCTTAAATTGTTTGAGAAGATTTGCAGCCAGAAGAGGAACACCATCTTTGATTGTGTCAGACAATGCTAAGACATTTAAGGCTGCAAAAGTATTGTTAAAGAAATTGTATAAAGATCAAGGATTTAGGGGGTACATAGCACAGCAGGGGATAACATGGAGATTCAATCTAAGTAAGGCTCCCTGGTGGGGGGCGGCGTACGAACGTATGATAGGGACAATGAAGAGGTGTTTGAGAAAGGTTTTGAGTAATGCAAGAATGACGTTTGAAGAGCTACAAACAATCCTTGTGGAAGTGGAGGGAACATTGAATTCCAGGCCCTTAACGTATGAGTATGATGAGGTGGGAAGTGAAGTGTTAACCCCAGCACATCTCATTTGTGGGAGGAGGCTTATATCCATTCCTGATCATACTGTAGAAGATGACATCACAGACAGTAAGTTGTTGAAAAGATTCAGATATTTAGCTCGTAAAAGGGAGCATTTTTGGAATCGTTGGAGAAGGGAGTATTTAGCTGATCTTAGAGAGTATCAGAAAGGAAATAGACCGATCAGTGGTCGAGTAGTGAAAGTTGGAGACCCAGTTTTGGTGTATGAAGAGCATGTTAGTAGATGCAACTGGAAGGTAGGAGTTGTGGAAGAACTGATAGTTGGAAAAGATGGCCATGCTAGAGGTGCAAAAGTCAGATTAGTTGCAAAGGGTAAGCCAGTATATCTTAATCGGCCAGTTCAGAAGTTATATCCTCTCGAGATTGAAGCTAAAAATGTAAAAGCAGGAAATGATGTACCTGTAGAAGAGAAGCAGAATCAGACAGAAGAAACTATTCAGCCACTTGAAGTAGTTAGAGATAGACCAGCTAGGCGAGTTGCGGCTTTGGACTCGGGCTGGAAGACTAGGGCTATGCTTGGACCCTAGGGGGTCAAGCAGGGGGGAGTATGTGGAGGCGCGTTGTAGTTTTGAAAATTTACTGGGATATATGTCTAAGCGTAAGTGATAAATTGGTACGTAATTAAAACGCTTATTGGTTCATTGTAGATGCATGTGACCGCTTGCGTATGTGTTTTTGGCACGACTATGTTATAGGGGCGTGCAGTTGTTTACTCTATCTCTTTTGAGCTAGCTCGGGCCGTGAACGGCCATACGTTTCAGTTGAGAACGGATTTGTCGAAGTTAGAATGATACAGTCCTCTATTTAGAACAAGCCTAGTCTCTGTGTTATTCCTGCACTGGTGTGGTATTAGCAGCAGGTGGATTGACGTTTCCACAGGCGTTGTATATAGTCTTTGTTTAGATTTTTATATAGCATGGAATTGTTTTTCAGACATTTCAGTTAAAGGTTAGTGCATTGTAAACTTAAGATAGCAGTTATCACAAGGATACTTTGCACTGAATGCGTAATTCATTTATAAACTGTGATTGTGTATATGAATTTTCATTCCACATGTGCGTTATTTTGTTAGCTACCTTGATCTTGCTCTTTCGATTTTTGGTCAGCTACCTTGTTTTCGATTTCTTGTCTTCTTACGAACACTGCAAATGTAGGCAAATTCAACTTCACAAAAATTTCATGTTGATCAAATCGTTAGGACTCTCCAAAGTCGCACCGGCACGCACAGGCGTTTCACCTCTCTCAAGAGTTATAAGACATGGATTTCCAAACAGACACTAAAGATAAATCGCATAGCAATAAATGTGCAGACGATATCTCTCACCCAACAGAAATTGCATTTTGTCTGTTTTCTGAGTGAGGAGTCATTTATGATTTGATCAAGAATTGTAGGCCTTTTTCAGTCATATTGCAACTACCAAGTTTTTCTAAATTTGAATTCACCATTTTTTCCAGTGCTCATAACAAGGCGAGAAAAATCACAAAAATACTTCGATATTTTGGCTGTGAAGCAAATATTGATTCATTCCAGTCCATCCTCTTGATGCTATGAATTTCCAAAATGGGAACTTTTTTCTGGCTCATCCGGTAGTTTACTTTAGGAAAAGGGTAACTAATTCAAACCGACTATTTGCAGAAATACAATATTTACAATTTCAGCTAATTACAGATGTTACAATTACAATTGTCTCAATTTCATTGTTTGACTTTAATTTTGAACGAGGCTATAGATTCGCTTGACTTTATCAGATATAGCGTTCCAAAGAATATTGCCTCTGAAGACAATTGAATTCAAGCCGTTTAAAACAATTCTTGCTTTTGGTAGCTGTAATAGGTCTAGGGTCGTAACGTAAGTCACTTCCTTTCTTGTGAACAGATCCCAGATGAATGTAGACTTGCCCCAAGTCTATTTCGTCAAAAACTTTTGTCAAAAGAAATTGAAAGGAAAAGTGAAAAGCGAAGCAGACTTGTATGTCTCCGGACCTCATGAATAATTAATGAGATAGTCTTTGTGGTGAACTACTGAAAAACCGGGGGGTTGCGCTCAAAACGGAAGCTGGGCAAAGATGGCGGCACGCAGCCACATGTTGTGAAGATCGAATTATGTCTCTATTTATTACATTTGGGATTATGTCTCTATGTCTGAATGGTTAAACGCGGCATTGACGAAACATGGCTAGCAATGATGGAGCAGGACCACCGGAGAGGGGGGTCTTGGCCAAATTTTGGGTTGGGGTCTGCCGCGAGCATATTCAAAATGGTACCGTTGGCTAGACTAATTTTTACGAAAATAGGACCCTTGTCTAGACCAATTTTACCATTCTCTGCACCAATTTTTACGAAAATGGTACCCTTGGCTAGACCAATTTTGACCATTTCCTGGACGAATATTGTCAAATATGATATCATGACCGTTCGCTAGACCAATATTGTCAAAAATGATACCCTTGGCTAGACCGTTGCTAGGCCAAAATTGCAAAAAGTATACCCTTGACTAGACTAGAAGTCAGAAAAAGTATACCCTTGCTCGCGGCACATCCCCAAGTACCTTTACTATGGAAGAACCCCATCCCACCCCCGGAGCAGGACAAAGAATATTTGCATTGTAAAGCGCGAAAGGTATGATTTAGCTTACCTTGAGTTGAGTATGTGATAAAAATAGCAGTCGGTTCTTCCAACTTAGTTAGGCCTAGGCATACAATACCTGATCTGCGTCCAGCGCCTCCTGTCCTAATGTTGGAAAAGAAATATCAGTTTACAATGCAATGCACTCTTTTTTCATATAAAAGCTTACAAGAAACGGTAGGCTCAATTTTTGAGACTTTAGAACTCGAAAGTGTTTTGACACTGGACTATATTAGCAACTGTTTTGACATTGTTTTGAGTGTGAACTACTTTGCTATTACTCGTTTTTAGATCTTACTAAGCAATTTTTGGAGCCCTTCTAAAAATATATATTAACTCTGTTTTCGGCATTAAAAATATAAGAAACACCAGCCCCGGACTTTAGTTTCTTATGGAGTGAGTGTACTGTATATTACATACAGAACTCAATGTATCTCAACTTCAGCACGAGTGCAAAGCTTTTGTGATTGATTTTGAACAAAAACCAGCTACCTTAGTTTACCATGTTCTCATGTAATATACAGTACACGTATTTTTTTATAAGAAACTGCTTATTGTAAGAAACTCAGACTCTCAACTCGACAAAAAATTAAGAAACTCGAACAAGTTTGTCTTTACTTTCACTTGTTTCCTGTATCATATTATTCGGAAAGTACTTTAGTAATGTCTAAACATTGGAAAGGCTTAAAAAGACACCTTGTTTTGAAGTGTTCAGGGGTGCACAGATCAGATAATTTCTAGATACTGTACTTTTAGTACTGGCCCAAATTCTTAGTTTCTTTTGAAAAAATATGTGTATACAATGCATGTTTATCTTTTGTCTTTTGGTATGTACCATTTTGTTAATTCATTTCGATTATTCTCTCAGTATATGCATCCTAATTGGGGAAGGAATTTTGTGAAGTATCATACTAATTCCATCATAAGTAAACACGGTTATTCTGCAGGCGTCATGGCTAGATCCACTTCACAAATTACTGAACACAGGCTTTTTGATGAAATTTGATCCACATTCAACACTAGCAAACTCTGCAAAAGATGATACATCAGAAGGATGCAGCAGGGCACAATATGACTCGCTTGACAATTTGAATACTCTGGAAATGGTTTTGGCAAATCATTATCTACATTCACACGTATTTTTTTATAAGAAACTGCTTATGAGAAACCCAACTCTCAGATCGCCAAAAAATGAAGAAACTCCACTGCTTGGAAAATTTAGCCTGCATGCAGAAATCGAATTGAGTAATTTTCAATGTTAGGCCGTCGCCTGTCCCCTGCTATCTTACACTTTCGTTGCACATATGGCGAGACTAAACAATTTTTGCTTAATGTTTCATAATTGAAGGAAAACGTATTTCCAACTGTTCTTATTGTCAAATACTGATGTTGTATAAAAACTGGAGTATCTTGATAGTATTTAAGGGGTTGGGGGCATAGTTTTATCTCTCGTAGCTGCGAAGGAGCATTTGATAACATTGAAGGGATTTGTATGTAGATGTGGAGTGTTTATTCTGAACATTGCAATTAAGTATATCGCTTACGCATTCTTTTATGTGCTAGA
The DNA here is from genome assembly GCA_039566865.1 of Aurelia coerulea. Lineage (NCBI taxonomy): Eukaryota > Metazoa > Cnidaria > Scyphozoa > Semaeostomeae > Ulmaridae > Aurelia > Aurelia coerulea. The sequence continues at coordinate 9,660,865 of CM076960.1, read as the reverse complement.
TATACTGTAAATCCTCGAATTAAGACCAATTACGGAATTTTTTGGGGGCAAAATAAAAGGGGGCTTGTTAGAAACTGTGAAAAGGCAACGGATGAAAATTTAAAAGATGCATCAACAAATACGATTTCTTTGATGCAAGAAAATTTTAGGGGCTGTGATGTTTAACATTTTCAGCCCTAGAACGCGAGGCTCATTCAAGGGGGCTTATTTAAGGGGGGGGCTAATTCAACTATTCATATTTTTGAACCGAAGACGGTTATTTATACGTATACAAAGAGGTAATGCAAAAAGTAAGCCAAAAAGGCATGCAGGGTTCAATATTCATCATTAGAAGCACCTTTATCCCAATCTGATGCGTCAATCAACATCATCACTGTCACCTTCAGCTCCGTCTCCAACCACCACTACACTATTTAAGCAGAAATCGCACCAGCAAAGTTGTGCAAGGCGATCCCTGGTTGTACATTTTGCAAATTTGCTTTGCGACATGTACACCTGTCCAAGGTACATCCTTTTTACGGGCACACAGCACATTTTCCAGTATTTCATCTGAAGTGGATGAGATGGTAAATTCATCCAGTCTATGGACACATTTCCCTCTTCGTCAACGATCCAGCAATGATCCAGCAACGATCCAGCGATGTTCAGCAACATTTGGGCACCTCATTACAGGGTTTAAGGGTCACATCCAAATTGCGGCCTGGTGCATTACTCAGCTAATTTTTTTCTTCAACATCAATCTACTTCCTTTTGTTTTCAAAAGTGCAGACGAATTGCTCAGCCTCGTTTTTCAGAACAGTGCTTGCACTGAAACTGGGTTGCCACTGAAACCTTCAAGGGCTTAACTGACTGATTATGGAGGTTTCCCCAAAACCCTCATATTTCTTCGCCTGGGGTTCCGCAAATTTAAATGCTGGATCCTCCCCTGCTTCACTTTACCCTTTCTTTGCATGAAAAGTTCATGTGCCAATGCACTCAACTTGGAAGACAATCTTGATTTAAAACTTGAAGACAATCTTGATAATCATCACTGACGATGTTTCCCCCAAAAACCAGTAGTTCGAAAATCGTTGTTCGAAAGCAGGTCTACATTCATGTGCAAGTTATTCTGAAGGTGGTTGTCCCAAAAAACTGGCAGTTTTTTGTCAAAAAGCTCTGTTCGACATTTGGAAGCAGTTTGGTGTTATGTCTATTGAAGCAGAAATGTCCCAGAGATGGTAATCTTGGTTACTGGTCTCTCGTAGGGCTGCTTTTCCAAAAAATACCATTTTATTCATTTTCTTATATATTTGGTGGACAAAGGCTCAACCAGTGAATGGTTAAACTTTAGGATTTTAGTCATGTAGAATTTGAGGACTTTGGTCATTTAGTTGATTGCATCAGGGTAGAACAGATCAGATTCCTCAAATTTCATCTTTGTCCAAAAACGATGATTGATTTGGGGGGGGGGCAACGATCGCTTTGGGCAACACAGTGATAAAGGAGAAAAGAGTCCCAAAGTACCAGCCCGCCCCTGGACTCCGCACTGTTACTACTTGACTTGATGAGATGTCGATGCATTCTTTCCAAAGGAGACAAGAGGAGTATCAGCAAAATCGAGCAAAGACACTGACTGACGCATCACACGGGGGAAAAGTGATGTTGATGCTGAATATAGAGCTCTACATGCACCTATGACTTACTCTTACCTCCTTGTGTATATGTGAATAACTATCTTCTGTTGGAAAACGCAAATCCTCGAATAAGCCCCCCTTCAACAAGCCTCCCTCAAATTATCCCCATTCTAGAGCGGAAAATGTTGATAATCCCAGCCCCTAAATTTTTCTTGCATCAACCAATTTAAGTAAGAAATCGTATTTGTTGATGCATCATTTGGATTTTCATCCGTTTCTTTTTCACAGTTTCTAACAAGCCCCCTTTTATTTTGCCCCCAAAGAATTCCGTAATTGGTCTTAATTCGAGGATTTACAGTATATCTAGCACATAAAAGAATGCGTTTCAGCGATAGACTTAATTGCAATGTTCTAGATAAACACTCCACATCTACAAATCCCTTCAATTTTATCAAATGCTCCTTCGCAGCTACGAGAGATAAAACTATGCCCCCAACCCCTTAAATACTATCAAGATACTCCAGTGTTCATACAACATCAGTATTTGACAATTAGAACAGTCGGAAATACGTTTTCCTTCAATTATGAAACATTAAGCCATTTTATACATCAATTCTTACATTGATGACGTCATCATGCGAGCCACAACTTTACCCCCTGATTTTGAGCTATTGTGCAAACATACAAATGGGGGGTTGATATTTTCTTGTTAGCAATGTCATGAACAACGTTTCTGCGCAAAAATTGTTTAGTCTCGCCATATGTGCAACGGAAATCTATTTCTGTGCCAGTTAGAAAGCCACAGGCGATGGCCTATGTTCCATTCAAACTCAATTCAACTTCTGTAAAGAAACTTTTTCTTTTGACAAAGGAAACTTTGACTAAATTTTTAGTTATATTCATTTGTTTCCTGTTTAAGTAATGTCTAAACATCGAAAAGTCTTCAAAAACCTTGTTTTGAATAGTTCATGAGGCTACAGGTAGTGTTCATGAAGATGGTTGTGGAACCTTTAAGAAACTCCGAGTACTCAAATCTGATAGAGGGGTACTTCGGGGGGGTCCCAATACCGCAATACCGCACCGAAAAGACACCAAATACCGCAATACCGCACCAAAAAATAGCGAAATACCGCAAACGCTAGAAAGTTAAAAAAAGCGCTCTTAATACAGTATACCGGTCTGTAGCAGTTTGATTCCGACCTAAATCCACCTTTCTTCATCAAAATTTGTAGTTTGGTCTATTAGATCGTAGTTAGATGCCTTACAGACAAAAGTGTGGCGTGAGAACGACGGGAAAAGTTTCATTGATGTGCTTTCAGTAAAACTGCATTGAGGGCAGAAATTATGAATATATACCGGGTGAGCCAGAAAAAAGTTCCCACCTTCGAAGATTCGTAGCACAACAAGTTTTTCATGGATTTGAATGATTCAAGTTCTAATTAAAAGCCAAAAGATCAAAGTATTTTTGTGATTTTTCTCGTCTTCTTACGAGCACTGCAACTATAGGTGAATTCAACTTTACAAAAAGTATCATGTTTTCAAAATGACTGAAAAGGGGCCTGAAACACTTGATCAAATCGTTAGGACTCTCCTAATCCAGAACAATACACACGAGCGCTTCACCTCTGTCAAGAGCAATAATACATTAGTTAAATGTGCAGACGATATCTCTCACCCATGAGAAATTGCTTTTTTTCTATGTTGTAGTCCCTTATAATTTGATCACGTATTTCAGGCCTTTTTCAGTCATTTTGCAACCACAAATTTTTTCTAAATTTGAAATTACCATTTTTCCAATGCTTGTAACAAGGCGAGAAAAATCACAAAAATACTTCGATGTTTTGGCTGTCAAGCAAATATTGATTCATTCCAACCCATCCAGTACTCTTGATCCTATGAATTTTCAAAAGTGGGAACTTTTTTCTGGGTCACCCGGTAGAACATATCATTGTTTTGAATATCGATTCTGCTAAATAAAGGCGAATACGAGATTAAAAGTTTACTCTGGCTGACGCATTTTTGTACACATTTTCCAAAAGTCGATGTAGGTTCATATGGTTATCCAAATCTACACCACGGTACTTGTATGATTTTGTCTCATGAATAGTTTGATTGTAGATTTTGATGTCCACGTTTGGCAGTTTGGACAACTTTTGATGTGATCCATATAGCCCAGATTCAGTTTTACCTTTTTTCAAGTTAATGAACAGGTTATTTTCATCAAGCCAGTCTGCAACTTTCTGCAGTTCACTGTTTAAGTAAATGTGCTATTTCGTTTGAGTTCTTTCTTGCACAATATAAACAGTATCGTCGGCATATAATATAATGCCAGCATCAGTGAGCGGAATATGGATGTCGTTGATTATCAGCCCAAAGAGAAGGGACCCCAGGACGGATCCTTGTGGTACACCATTTGTAACATTTTTTTCGCATGAGCTGGTGTTATCAAAGATTTCTTATTGTTTCCTATTAAAGAGATAATCATCTATCCATTGTAATGATTCCACATCATCTATGCCATAACTTGGTAATTTTTCCAGCAAGGTTGCATGACACGTACTTTGTCGAAGGCTTTACGGAGGTCAATATAGACAGCACCACAAAGTAGCCCTTTTCCAACGCTCTGTCTAACCTTTTCTGACAGTAAGGTACCTGCATGTTGCGTAGATCTCCCTTGTCTAAACCGAAACTGATGTGGCCATTCGATTCAAGGTACTGGGACAGTTGATTATAAATGATCAGATAACTTAGATCTGATAGAGCAGGAATTACCGTGAAAGGCGTATAGTTGTCCAACATTGCTGGATTGCCTGATTTGAAAATAGGGGTGATTCTCCCACATCTAAAGTTTTGATTCGTGCAAATATTTTGATTCTTTTTCTTCAGATAAAAATTTTGCGTGCTCTCCTCCGCAGGTACCTTTTCAAGGTTGAGCAGGTGGAGCAGGCACAAGGAGAAAGGGATAAGGGACCTCCATCTCCTTCGTTTTTCTTTCTTCTGTCAATTTGTCTCGAAGATGCTTTGTTCTTCAACAGGGAAATGGCATTACATAAAGTTTGGATGTTAATGTTCGTAAAATACCGCATACCGCGCTGTGAAAGCTCTATACCGCAATACCGCAAGTTTTTCCCGTCATTACCGCAATACCGCACAAAATTTACCCCCGATACCGCAACACCGCAAACCCCGAAGTACCCCTCCTGATAGTTTTAAGAAGCTTTCAGTACTGGGCCATATTCTTTGTCTCTTATAAAAAGTGTGTGTAAGAAGCTAAGAATGGTGCCAGTACTAAAAAAGGAAAAAATGTGTGTACATACTGTGTATACCGTATCTATGCATGGAGCTATCTCTTCATCTCAATGATGTTCCTGCTGAGCATTGCTGTTATCATTGAATATGCAATTCTAGTTTCTTCTTCCAGTGCAGCCTAAATAGTTTCCCCACGTTGGTCGGGCTGCTTGACCCCTTTCTGTAGGTAGGTTACTAGAATTGCTCCAAGTCCATTTAAAATTAAGACAAATGCAGGAAAGCCTTTCCCACTTTAATTAGCTTTGACTGAGTTAACAAAATGGACTTGCAACAAGTTTAAATTGGGGTTTGTCCCTGAGTTTTGGACAGCCCCATCCTTTTTGGGAGGGATTTCATTGATCCATTGTCTGGATTTCTTCCTATCACTGGCTTGTCCAGGATCAACAAAATTGAAGTGGATGAAAAATATGCTTAAATAGATACTACATGTAACACAAATTTTTGATAATAAACTGGTTTATAAGAAAGTAGTAATAAGATGGCTACAACTTTTAGAAACTCTGGTACTATGTTTGAGAAGTATATAAGAAACACATACAATTAAGTTGGATAGATATGGCAAATATGTCATTGAACCTTTTATTCTTGAGTAATGTAATGTTAACAAATTGTTGAACATCATAGAATACTGTGTATTATTCCTGTATCATGTCTTAATGTCAAGAAACATATCTGCAGCAGTGTTACACACCACATTCATGCATTTAAAAACCAAGAGAAAATTAAGAAACTTTCAGTAGGGAGACCAGGGACAATTGTAACACGGGGCAATTGTAGCACCGACTCTCACGCCTTGCAGAAAAGTGCAAAAATCAGATTTTTGCACAGAACATGCTCATTGTAACCCTCTACATACGACTTGAGATACAGGAATATTCAGCTAAGTTCGTAAGATTTTCGGGAGGAAAACATGTTTTTGAGTACGAAAGTAAATACGTGCTTTCACTAAATTTGTGTCTGAAAGATTTTGCTTTTGAGTAGAAAATTTCATTTTCACATCACAGACATGGCATCTTTTTAGGATCAAAACTACGTTAAAACTTTTAAGCTCCACAGCTTATGAGGTGTGAAAATGGGAAATGAGGATAGCTCACTGGGTCATGGGGCAATTGTAACACGCTTTTACAATTGCCTCCGTGTAAGCTGTCTGATGCTTTGGTTTTGATTCATTTTCTAATCTGGTCGAGCGATGTGCATCTATGCAGTATCAAAGAGTTCAGAATTCAAATTTGTAAAAAAAGAGAATTTTTTTCTCAATTGATCAATTTCTTTCAACTGATGTACCCAACTTTACAAAGAAATAAAGACTACATCTTATTTTAAATTTTTTCTTTTGAAAGCCATGAATAATCTGCCACCTGGTGCTACAGTTTGTTTAAGGAAACGGTTGAGCTGTGCAATAATCATCTGTGATGATTTTAAAGACATGTAACAATTGTTTCAACCATCTGTTACAATTCAATTGTAACACTTGACCACTGATTTTGAAACTATCACAGCGTCACAAAAATTGGTTCTATGTGATGGAAACTAGTGTCTACTTTATTCCAAGGGATGCAACTACAATATCATTTACCTTCATGAGCACAATGAATCATTATTTAGACGATATGGCTGATTTTCCAACAAGTGTTGCAATTGACCCCGATCTCCCCTACTAACATGTGATAATTTTCATGATGAATTACGACACTTTTACCTTCCGTTCCTTTGGCAATCAAAACAAATCATGATTGTGTGGTTTAAGATTTTAGCACTGTTTCATTTCAAGGCATTTAGATCCAGCTGGCTGACTTTGAATGAATCATGATTGTGTTTATTGCCAAAGGAACGCCAGGTTGGTGCTAGCCTGATCCAAGCTTCTTATAAAAACATGAAAGGCTGCTGTGAATTATTAAAAAGTCACAATGTTTGTTCAGGGGTTGTTTGAATGTTCAAATAGTCAAATTTGGTAGCATGAATAATGGAAACACGCAAAGTTAATTGAACAACAATTGGAAATTGCATGTCAATTTGCAAAATTAAACTCTGAAACAAAAGAAATATATTTTCAACTAATGATTCTTTTGAAAATTGTAGCACTGCAGCTAGCTTTTGAATTCATGGATAGAGCTCCAAAAAATAAAAAAGTGTCTTTCTCCATGATTATTGTGCAGGGTGCGAGAAAGATGTCTGTCAATACAAAGCCCCGAAAAGATGACATATTAGTCAATCTTATTTCAGTCAATTTTCCTCTCAAAGAAATCTTAAGATCAGAGAGATCTCAGAGAGCAGGAGACCTTAAAATGGCTCTGTGTGTATAGCACTACTTCTGGTGAGCAATCCCTGGACTGGGGGGCTTATCCCCTGCTGATCTTCCCAGGATCAATTTGTAATTTGTCAAAATCCAAGGAGAAAATGCTGAGGGAGGGGTGAGGTTTTACTGAAGTACTTTTGGTACTTTTATCTCTTGTTTCTTATGGAGAATTACTTGTAACTTGAGAGCAGGCTGAATGACTTACATTTGATGTTCAAATGTTTAAAAAGTAGAGCCTCGGTATTTCCCAATTTTTGTTTTGCAGAATTTCGTATCAATTTCTATTGAAAATTCCTGAGATTTTGCAGCAGTATTCACTTCTTAATGCTGATGGGGGCCAGGTAAAAAACTCGGAGCTGTCGGAGATGTCGGAGATGTCGGAGCAAAGATGCCATATCTCCAACGTTTCTCGACTCTGACTTTTTTACCTGGCCCTGTATGCTCTACTAAAAAAGTGGGAGATGTCTTATCTCCGACGTTTCTCAACGCCGACTTTTTTACCTGGCCCTATATGCTCTACTAAAAAAGTCGGAGATGTTCAGAGATTGCATATTATATAATTCTCTATAATTCAAATTCTCTTCACTCGCTGTCACAACACTGAATCAATCTTTATAAGATACTAGGCTCTGAAATTTGAAGTAACTTCGTCTTAATTTATCACTATTCATTGTGGACCGTTAATATAGTTCTTTGAACCGAGAAAATAACGAGAAATAAAGAAAACGTAAATAAAAGAAAGCATCTTAAAGTGGCTGAAGCCACCTGCAGTCAGATCCTAGCCTATCAAATGTCAGACTTCCCCGTTGACATAGGTCAGTTATCCAAATATGGTGCGGCACGTGTTACGGCCTATTGTCTTTGTAGGGTTATTTTTATTGAAGGCTTTTATATGCTTAGATACGTACATTTTGTTTGAAACATGTTTCGACTCATGACTAAAATTTAGAAGCTCCGACTTCTTTTACAGTTGCACCATGAGCTCACAAAAGAAGCCATGCCAAACTATATTTTCCCAGGTCAGGGGGAATGTTGATATGGAACTTGTAGGATTTTCTACAGGGAAACAAATATTTAAACGGGGAAATAACAGAAACCCGGGGGGGGGTACATGACTTGAGGATGGACGGGGGTCTGCCGCCCGGTTTTCAGAAAGCTACCCTCTTCTAATTACCCAAACTTGCTTTTGATACCCACTTTTATGATGAATTTTGGCTGAAAACTGCCCATTTTAACCATTTTTTGCGAATCTCAGCAAAACCCCACCCTTGTTTATGGAAAATTTGCCGAAAAAGGACCCTTGTTTAGAGAATTTTTGGCCCAAAAACCCACCAATATGGGCGGCACATACCCGTACCCTAAATATGTTATGTACCCCCCCCCCCGGGAACAGAAACAAGGCGGGGAAATGTTGCAACTCAAAATTAGCGGGAAAACAAATTTTCTTGGCAGGTCATCCTTTTACCTTGGTGGGGCATCGTTTCAGCGGGGTCGTTACTGGGGGGTGTACACAAGGAAAAAATGAAAAATGTCTGTTAGATTGCTTTTAATTTGAGATAATTGACTGACTTTGCTCAAATATTTTGGCGCGCTATTTGAATTTCTGGCATTTTCTCATACAATTCTGGCATTTTCTCATTGCCCGGCCCCCGGGCATTTGACCACCGATTTTTCCCCGGCCCCCGGGCATTTGAGCAAGGGATTTTTGTTGACCCCGGGCTGCCCGGGGGGGAACCGGCCTTAAAAGCAATCTAACAGACACTTTCTTTCATTATTGATTGCTCTTACAAAAAATGACGTAAAAAACCAAAACATTTCGGGAAAATATGTCCAAATACCTGTCCAATCACCTGGTACTTTTGGTTTTTGTCTTTTGATCAAAATTTCTAATGAAAATATTTAGTTTTCCTTAAGCGTCCGATTACTACCGCCGGCACCCTACTTTTTTGGGACACCCGGTACTTTGGTATTCCTTTTCTTTCTGTCGTGGCTCACTTCTGCACCCACCCAGCATTGTTATGAACATGCAGCGTCGCATACATATTTGAACGAAAAAAAGCAAACATATTAAACACAAGAAAGTACAAAGTATCCCGTTGCTGAAGATGTATTCATTCTTGCTTCAGAGTTTTTACAATTACGTTCAAACGCTCATAGTAATGAGTATAATGTCATACCCATTTAAATTCGTAACATAGGACATCAATTGACTTAAAGTGAATATGACGCGAAAATTGTTATTGTCTTATATTATGCAGTAAACATCGCTGATCATCATGGTGTATTTCATTTTTGAATTTCGACTTTTATTTCTTCAGAAAATGGGGTTGAATAGCCCCCACTTTGCTTCGAAAAGTGGCGGCAACTCTGCGCGGTCAGACCGTTGAGTGCCAGACCTCTGTGACGTAAAGTGTTTGGGTAAAGACAATACCTTGCAATGTTTTACACAGGAAACCACGATGAAACTCTGGGTAGCGGTCAAGTTTGGCTTGTTCGTTCGCCCTTTTCATCGAATAAGACCAAGGAATTTACTCCTGGTGTATTGAATACTTAAAGAACTAAATTTAAAATATTGTTAAACATCTTTCTCTCTCATCAATGTGATAAAAAGGCCATTTGCAAAGTTGCAACGACGGCACAAAATCTTGTCCCGCAGCAAACTATACAATAACTATCCCACACAAAGCCAGCCCTAGGTTTTGCACTATACAATAACTAGTCTGTCAAACGAAGATTGGCCATAATTATAGAGGCGATTCTCACTGCTAAAACCCAGGTTTCAAACGGATCTTAGCCTAGATCTGCAACCAGGCTTGCCTTTGGCATAGGCTGATAGCATCAGTAACAAAATTGAAACTTACCAAAAAAAGGCGATGTTCTCCATAGCAGCTTTCCTCCTCATAAAACTTGACAAATACGAAATAACTGTATTGTTGTAACAAGCAGAACATGCATGGCCTAATCTGGCCTGTAATCGCGTGTTGAAAACTAACGCAGTAGGTTAGTTGGAATGCACTCTCCAAATGTTTGCACACAACATCGTGTTAAATTCTGTTCCTCCCTTCGTCCTACAACCAAGATCCTTATTCTATCTTGCCATGCTATGCTATAAATCTTTGAATTTGAGGACTAGGAAATGAATCGCAGGAATTGACTGTCTGTTTACGATATCACAATGACTGAAAACATGTCACGAGGAACGGTAACCAATGATTTGTGATAAAAGGATTAAATCTGCCTATTGTATTCGACTATTTTTATACAGCAGTGTCGTCATCCTGATAGCAAGATCCAATATACCTGTGTCTGAATATGGAACCCTCCCAGTTTTATCAAAGAAACTTAATTGAGTGCAAATCTGTCATTTCATAGAATGTAGGTGCACAACAGTCCTAAATTGATTGCCAAGATATATTGTGACAATGTAAATGCCGAGGTATTCGAAGAATATGGGTGTGAATATTTTCTATTGGGCTTCTTCCAAACCCTAAAACCCCTTTGACGACCGTATAGTTTCTTATAAATCCTTGATGTCCTTGAATCCACCCAAACACTTTACGTCACAAGTCAAAACTCGACCCAGATCTCCCGGACACTTTTTGAGCAGAAAGTTGATTTTCAAATGGCGATATCTAAAAAACGGTTTAGTTTTGGAAAGTTTAATGTTGGAGTTCGAAATCAGCACACTCGAATTAGCGTTTTTCATCAATAAAATTTTTCGCGTCATATTCACTTTAAGAGAGGAGACCCTTTATCATGGGGAAAGCCGCTTCAGTTAGCATGATGTTAGTATTGCAAGATTTTCGTAACCTACGAAAAACTTTGCCAAATGAAGACTTCATAACGAGATTTGCTAGTTATAGTAAAAGACACAAGATAGGCCAAATATAGGAATCAAACGTTCTTCTTGAATTTTGCCTGTGGTCCATGGTTGAAAACCTCCAAAGCCTTATTCTCACGGACCAATCAGAAGGCGAATAAGTGAAGAAGACAAAAGAAACTCCTGACGATTTTGCTGAATTTTACCTTCCTTCATAAAACGCAACAAAGACCAACTACCGCTTGAAATGTACCGAATTTTTGAAGAATTCTACTCTTCAGATGTTGGGAGCATACCTGTTTAAATGCGCATTAAATATCGCACAGTTTCGAGGAGTTATGGCGTCTCGAATTCAGACATACACAGTTAAAATGTAAGCAAAATTTAGCAAAATCTTCACGGGTTTCTCTTGCCTTTTTCGCCCACTCGCCGTGTGATTGATCCGTGAAAATGAAACTTCGGAGGTCTTCGGCCATGGGCTACGGACATAAATCGGGAAAAAGTTTATTCTTATCTTGTATAGGTCTAACAATCAATGTGTTTGCTACATTTACACAGAGTTGATATGCTTCTTGTTGTCACGTGACCGATCTGCTCCTTCTTTATCGCACAGTGATCTTTTTGACCTTGTCATGCGCCTACTACAAGTGATTTTCCGCTTTCGCGCTTGTAATTGTGGACGAATCATTCCTATCTTCTGCGATGTATTGACCATTTCATGAGCGTGTGACGTCATATTCTTGACAAAAAGCTCCGTTTCAACAGAGACGAGTAAATTCGCGTCGTCATTCTTGATAATTCCTTCCAGCTCTTCCATAAGCGTAGCTGAATGCCGTAATCGATTTCTTGCAATGTTAGCAATCGTTGAAATAACCACACGGAAGTCTTGGTTTTTGCCTGATATCAAATATAACTTAATTTTCCGTTGTAACTCCTTTGCAGCACTGTTTCTGTCTGGGAGCGTAGTCTCGATGTTATCTCTATCAATGAGAGTTTCTTTGACTGGAGTTTCTAGCACATCTAATATCCAGTAGTTCATGTCTACCCACTCTGAGATCTTCTCCAAACCTTCAAAATGACGTCTTAGAAACCTGAGCTTTCTTACATCCCCAGTGTGTATGAACTCCCTGAAAAAAAAACACAAGGCAGTAAAGAACATATGAAACAGACGAATATACCGTCTGTCTTCAACAAATGAGTTGCGCGTCTCGGTTCCGACAGATGATTTTGGTTCTGGTCAGTCCCGTGGTCAAGAGCTACAGGTTTTAAGTGTGGCAATTTACATCTTTACTTACATGATGCCCGTTTATTCACTAAAAACAAAACTATTGCAAAGAATTTACTTTCGTAGACATCAGTTTAATTAAGTTGTTAAATACTTTGTTGTATGGCAAATACCTTCAAATACATTCGAAAGTGTATCCAATCTAAATAGAGTCTTTCGTTCCGAGAGTACGAGAATTAAGATTGTCTCTGCCAGCGGCGTGGCCAGGGTACATTAAATGGGGGGTACTACAATGAGGGGGTGTGAGGGCGAAGCCCCCACGAAAATATTTGGGGCTACGCCCTTTACTTTGGCTTAGAATGCATCTCCCAATATCATGCTTTAGCGACAACGAAACCTTGATCATTTTGTAGCAATTATCCTATGAAACGGAGCACCAGGAAAATTTTTGAAGAAAGATCCTTTACTTTGGCTTAGAATGCATCTCCCGATATTATGCTTGCCAGTGCCAAGATTTGACAGTTCTCGGAAAATTCTTTCCCAACCTATACCCAGCTATTTTCTCTTCGGTTTTAGAGGAATCTTGAGGACCATCTTTCGACAAAGTGGGGGGGGCAATTGCACCCCATACCCCCCCGTGTCCACGCCATTGGTCTCTGCAATCGGAAATATATTCCGAAATGCATTGATAAAGATAGAGCCCCATCGCCCTGTTCCGATCACTGGCTCCTGTGAGCGCTTTGGTGTACCATCTCGGGATGTTTGTTTACAAGAGGAATGGGTCCTATAATTAAAAAAGCGCGCGAAAAAATACTTTGCTGATACCACGAGCTTCACGTTGAGACGTGGTTTACTTTTTTCTGGTGTGTGAATCCAGCGATATGGGAAGATGAAAGAGGCCTACCTGTGATGGAATCGCAAGCAGTCGCCATTTTTCACTTCGTGTTTCCTTGCAGCAATTATATTTTCTCTTGTTTCTCTGCTACTGTTTACTAGAACCGCAGTCAAAACATTTCAAACTTTACTCCAACTCTCCACGCGAATATTAACAAAAAAATTTCGATCATAATATCTTCTGCTTCCCAGCCGGGGGTAAAGTTCTAACTGCAGTCAGATAGGCTACAGATCGCCCTCTTCCGATCACGAGGGTTAGCTTCGAATTCTGAGATTCTCTCTCAATGAAGAGACGGGGTGGAAGGGGAAATAAGCAAAGAAACATCACCAGGGGGTTTCGTTGACTTTGGATGCGCGTGAGGTAGGGTTTGAATTAATGCCAGGGGGCATTGAAGTATGGGAAGGGGGCTATGATATAGTGTTGCCAGTTATCTTGTAATAGACTGTAAATTTCAATTGTAAATTGCTTATGGTGTCATTAAACGAATAAAGAGACTAAATGTAACTTATCAAACGATGACATGAGATAAATATCTTTTGTTATGTGTATGACATCCATTTCAATTGGAAACTACGCTTTCTTGAGCCCTCTGCGGCGGTACCGTCCGAAATTCATGCGCGAGTTTGCGTGATCGGAACAGGGCGATGGAATGAAGATATCTCGATTTTATCGCTGTGTTTTCCGAAAACGATTTTACAGAAGACGGTCGCTAAATGTACAATAACTGGTTTCTATCTTTTAAACTATGAAATAAGGAACAATTCATTAGCATTAACTTTTCCGATAAAATTTACATAGGCCAAGTAACTCAAGGTTTCTTTTTCAGTGATCGGAACAGGGCGATGGGAATTATTATTATTATTATTATTATTATTATTATTATTATTATTATTATTATTATTATTATTATTATTATTATTATTATTATTATTATTATTATCAAAAATTAACAGAAATGAAATAATAAAAACACAACTGTTAGAATCTTGGAACGTTTCGATTAAAAATCTTCGTCAGCACACGTCATTATTATTATTATTATTATTATTATATTTTCTTTAAGCACTGGCAGTTCTCATCGCCGAATTTACATCCCAAGGGAGCGGGTCACAACCCATGACCAAGGGTCCCTTGGGGTCATTCTCTTTTAGTACTCAAGTACTTTTCTCAATATCTTGGCTGTTCCTAATAGCGTCGTCTTCTGTAGGATTGCTGTATTTATTGTGATGTCCAGTTTTTCCAGCCATTCATCCAGTTTCTTGGTTACACTTCCAAGTGCACCGACAATCACAGGTACTACTATCACACTTCTCATGTTCCAAATCCTCTTGATTTCCCTTTTCAAATCTTGATATTTATCCACTTTCTCTTTTTCCTTGTCACTAGTCCTACTATCACCTGGCACAGCAATGTCAATTATAGTGCATTTTCTTTCACCTTTATTCACAACAACTATGTCCGGTCTCCTTGCCTCGATTACATGATCACATTGAATGTTCACATCCCATAGTAGCTTTACCTCGTCAGTTTCAACTACACCGTCAGGGGAATGCTCATACCATTTGTCTGCCCTTTCTAGATCATATTTCTTGCATAAATGCCAATGCACCATTCTCGCAACATTGTCGTGTCTTCGTTTATATTCTTTCTGTGCCAACTTCTTGCACTCACTGACAATGTGATGTACAGTTTCGCCTTTCTCTTCGCACATCCTACAAAGTGGTGACTCTGCTGATTTGTCAATATGGTGTTTAACATAATTTGTTCGGAGGGCCTGTTCTTGTGCTGCACACAAAAGTGACTCCGTTTGTATCTTTAGATCAGCTTTTCTCAGCCACTTCCATGTCTCCTTTGCATCGATTGATTCCGGCATCTCTCTAACAAACTGACCATACATTCTTTTTTCCTTCCATCCTTGTTCTTTCTCATTCATCCATATCCTTTTGAACTCATCCTTACTGACAACATATTCAGTGTCTATCACTTTAGCAAGCCTAACACCTCGAATCAATGACTCAACAGAATTCCTGACATACCACCCCAAATTATTCTCCTCACTTCTAACGCAATCCTCGCAGCTAATCAGTCCACGTCCCCCTTTCTCTCTAGTCAAATATAACCTGTCTGTATCACTCTTAGGGTGAAATGCACCATGTATTGTCATGATCTTCCTCGATTTCCTATCCATTTTCTTTAATTCATCCTTTGTCCATTTCAGGATACCTGCTCCATATCTCAATACTGATACAGCCCACGTGTTAATTGCCAAGATCTTATTCCTGCCATTCAATTTCGATTTTAAAACCAATTTCAACCTCCTTTTATATTCGCTTGCAAACTTGTCTTTCATGTCCGTTTCTTTGATCTTATCCATTTCCACAATACCCAGATACTTGTATCCATTTTCATCGATTTCTTTCATAATTTGCCCATTCGGAAGCGCAATACCATTTTGGTTCACAACTTTTCCTCTCTTCATTACCAGCACTCCACACTTTTTTAAACCGAATTGCATCCCGATGTCTTCGCTGAAGAGATGTACAGTTTGTACTAGTGAATCTATTTGGTCCTGATTCTTGGCAAACAATTTGAGATCATCCATGAATAATAGATGATTGACTCTGAATTCCTTGTCACCCCATTCATAAAAAGCTGCTACTTTCCTCAAGATCAATGTCAGTGGAATCAGACATAACACAAACAGTAGTGGAGATAGGCTGTCCCCCTGGAAAATTCCTCTCTGAATATGCACATCTCCCAACCTTTCACCAGCCGATGTTAATTCTAGCTTCCATGATCGCATACTGTCACTCATGAATGTTCTAACATTCTCTGCTATCCCGAATGTTTCCAGGCACTCTATAATCCAGCTATGGGGAACCATGTCGTATGCCTTTTTGTAGTCAATCCACGCCATAGCTAGATTAGTCTTTCTCCTTTTACAATCTTTCAGCACAGTTTTGTCTATCAATAGTTGGTCCTTTGTTCCACGACTCCCCTTTCGACAACCCTTCTGTTCATCTGGTAATATTTTCTCCCTTTCCAAGAAACCATATATCTCTTCTGCAATCATGCCCGTGAGTAACTTCCACATTAAGGGTAGGCAGGATATGGGTCGATAATTATCAACTGCTCTGCCCTTAGCAGGATCCTTCTGACATAGAACAGTCCTCCCATATGTCATCCACTCAGGTAGCCGGTTTGCGCCACATATGATTTCATTCAGCTGATTTGCTATTCTTTCGTGCAATGATGACAGTTGCTTGATCCAATAGCCTTGGACACCGTCTCTTCCTGGAGCCTTCCAATTAGGGATCTTTCTACTCTGTTTTTTAACCATCTCTACTGTGATCTCCATCTCTCTCATATTCACGTTGTTTTGTTCTCTTTTCAGATCTTGCAACCAATCTGCTTGTCTGTTATGTCCTTTTTCTATGCTCCAGATCTCACTCCAAAACTTTTTACTCTCTTCAGCATCCGGTATTACACTCTCGCCACTAGCTTCCCGGTTCAGTTCTTTATACACTTTTTTCTGCTCCACTGCAAACATTCGATTCTGTCTGAATTGTGTTATTCTATCTCCATACCTCTTTATCTTCGCAGCTTTTGCTACCAACCTTTGCTTCAATTCTTCAATAATAGTTGTGAGACCTTTTCTTTTGATTCCATACCTATCACCTAAACTCTTGACCTTCCTTTTCCCTCTCACACCAGTCTGACCTCTTTTTTCTCTTTCAAGTATATTGATATCTTTCTTCAACTTCTTTATATCTCCTTCAATACGTCGCTTCCACCATGGCTCCTCTTTCTTCCCCTTCTTTATGTTCTTTAATCCTAGCTGTTTAGCTACCCAACGACTAGCTGCTTTAATGAGGTTATTAGTCTGCGTGACATCTGCTGTCACAAGGTGTTTAATGGCTCCATTAACTTTTCGTGTTTCTTCACTTAATCTCTTTTGATCAACTTTCTTAAACATGATGTTATCATTTGTTTCTCCTTGTAACATCAGTCCTCTTACTTCATCAATGATCAGTTGCTCTTCAGGTGTTATTGCTGCTGCCTCATTGACTTCAATTGCAATTTCAGCCGCATTGGCCTCATTCATCTCAACCTCAGCATTATTCAAACTTGGCAAAGCTTCTTCCCCATGAATAATATCATTAACTTCTTGCTGTTCTTCTTCACTCCGTTGTGCCAATCTTCTCCTTATGGCCTCCAATTCCACCTCTGACAACCAACCATTTTTCCTGATGGCTCTGGCCTGGTCAGACAGTCTTTGTTCACTGGTGTTAAACATTCCTCTTTCTCTCCATTCTCTATACATCCGCTGAC
The DNA here is from genome assembly GCA_039566865.1 of Aurelia coerulea. Taxonomy (NCBI): domain Eukaryota; kingdom Metazoa; phylum Cnidaria; class Scyphozoa; order Semaeostomeae; family Ulmaridae; genus Aurelia; species Aurelia coerulea. The sequence continues at coordinate 9,643,375 of CM076960.1, read as the reverse complement.
GGTATCCCCTTATTGGCACACCATTCTCGTCAAATGGGTTAGCACTATAAAAACATTCCATTACAACAATATTCATTTCTTTCGTCCACTTCATTCTGGCAGTCGCTTGGTTACGACCGGGTCTGCGCTGCTCTTCCACAGAACACCTGCCGGACGAGGCACCTTCACTTGAAGTTCCAGTGCCATTCACGTCGTTATTTACATTTCTGTTTTGGTTCATTTTCACTCATGATGAGGTTTGTGGTGATAGGTGTCACAACCACCGGTATTTTTATCGAGACACCATCTCTAGGGAGGCTGTCAACCAAGACTAAAGAGTCCCACCCCACCCATGAGACAGACTAGCCCCCGCCGGACGCCAACCCGGTATTTCATGGTCTCGGGGAGAGCTAACAGGTATTACACCTTGCTCAAGGGTGACCTGGAGGTAGCTGTGGCAAAGGGGAACCTCATTCTCCCACGTCGAAACTCCACAACCGGATGTAGTTTTATGTCATACCCAGGACCAATTATTATTATTATTATTATTATTATTATTATTATTATTAATTATTATTATTATTATTATTATTATTATTATTATTATAAAATTTCATTTCATTCAATGGTAATGTCTTCTTGATATTGGTGACAGCAAGTCGCCTCTTTTTTCAAGGAATTTTCTCAGGATCCTTGCAGACTTCTGTATTACAGTCTTCTGCATCTCTTCAATCCTGGTCTCGATCGCTAGTTCTTTTGTTGGTGTTCCTAATGCCCCCTTGACTAGGAACTACTTTTACTCTCATTACAATCTAATTTCTGGAGTTCTCTTTCTAAACTCTTGCTATTGATCAACTATTTGTTTCTCCTCCTGCTTTATTCGGGTATCATATGTGATGGCAAATTTAACGATAATGCAACTGTTTTCGTTCTTCTTTATTAAAATCAAATTTGGCCTTCTAGCTTCAATTATATGGTTGGTCTGAATAGGAAAGTCCCAAAGTACCTTGCCAGTATCATTTTCGACAACACTTTCTGGCTCATGGTTGTACCACTTCTCGCCTGCATGTATCTCAAAACTTTCTGCAAATATACCAATGAATTCTTCTCCTGACCCAATCACGTCTACGTTTGTATTCTTTCTGGGCCATTTTGCTGCATTCGCTATGTGTCCTCCTCTGTTTTGTCGATTTTGGCTTTGATGAGGTTCAACTTAATGGATTGCTCTCGTACTGCTAGGATGAGTATCTGTCTCCCTATTAATGCTACTATTTGTCAACAATTTCCGCCTTTACTCTCCAGCAATATCCTCAGTTTGTCGAATAAATTGGCCATGCTGTACCCAATCATCCTCTTCCAGCTTTTTTGCGTTCTTTTGCTCTTTGGTGTTTGCATTGCATTCTTTCACGGTTTCATTAATTCCATGTCTGATCTTCTAGCTGCACTCAACAGTTTCTCCTCGACAGTTTCTTCTTGCCCAATTCTCGATGTTTCTATCGTATCTTCAATGCGAAAAAGTCCTTTACCACCACCTAGGTACTTGTAGCTTTCCTCTTCTTTTAAATTTTTGATCGTTTTGTCATCTGGCAAAGTAATGCCATCAGACTCAACAATTATTATTATTATTATTATTATTACGCAGAGAAAACAAGACTAGTTTGTTTGAAAATTTTCGATCGATCGTAGACCTTCATCAGTCAATTAATGTTCGAATAAATGTTTTACAATCTAACGTTATCAAATGCGAATGTTGTGTTCCATAAATTAAAGGAGTCTAAAATTCTAACAATGAAATAGAGAACGGAGAACGATTGATGTGACGAAATTTTATTAAACTGCTACATATGCTTGTATAGTTTATAATATGTCTTTCCGAGCTCATTAAGGCTAGAATTTAGTCCGTTTGGTTCTCTGGAGTCTAATCGTGATATCCATAAGTTTTCATAATGTTCTAATTTATCACGATCTCCCTCTAATCTCTGCAGGATATGTACCTTTAAATCCCTATCGAAATTGCATGATTCACTCTCGTGAAAATGTTTGCCCAGTTCCGTTGCATCCGGATCATGCTTTGCATCACTCCGGTGCTTATTAAACCTTTGGCTTAAAGCTGTGGATGTATATCCGATGTATACTAGCTGATGCTTCATACATTCAGCGGCATAAATCACATTTTTGCTGTTGCAGGAACCACCGTCAATACGACATGTTTTGCCAGTCTTTGTATTTGTTATGTCATTTGTTTGTCCCATGTGGCAGCACAATTTGCATGGACGTCCTCTTTTCTTTGATTTTTCTAAAGTACAGCGCACAGAATAGCCGGCCTTTTTGCTCTTTTGTCGCTTTGTTTGAACCAGATGATTGTGCAAGTTTGGATTTTTTCGGTAGGAAATTATTGGTGGTTCTGGGAATACTTGTTTGAGATCTGGATGTTATTATTATTATTATTATTATTATTATTATTATTATTATTATTATTATTATTATTATTATTATTATTATTATTATTATTATTATTATTATTATTATACCATAATCCAGCATGATAAAATGATAGAGACTCTGAACGAGTATGACATCCCTGCTACGTATTGTAAAATCATCGAGCATATATATGAGGGAGCATGTTTTCAAGTCATATCTGGAAATACTTTGTCAAAAAAGGTTTACATCACGAGGGGTACAAAAACAGGGGATCCACTTAGCGTCATCATATTTCTAATGATAGTAAATAGAGTCCTTACGCCAGCATTCGATTATGCTTTGATAGCTCTTAATATTGAAAATGAAAGGAGCATTAACCCCCTACCTCTCCAGACATATGCAGATGATATCGCGATGATTTCTTATGATTTCCAGATGCTCAAAGAAATGATAGAAATAAGTGAACCACTCTTTAATGATGCTGGATTAAAAGTAAAAGGATCGAAATGTGCCCTGTTCTACGAAAGGCGTTCAGGAAATAACTGGTATAAAGGGAAGAGTGATAGGCGACCGGTGATAGAGATTCAAGGAGAAAAGATCGAAACATATAAGAGATCACAGGCATACAAATATCTCGGTAAATCTCTTAGCATTTATGGTGAAGATCCAAAGCAAGTTGAAGGCTTTATCGAAGAGTTTAAAGAAACAATAGATAAGATCGAGGGTAGTTCTCTTCCAATCCCCCTAAAACTTAGCGCTTTTAACAACATGGCCCTGGCCAAAATATTACATCATTTTGATAATACAAGAATAGAGGAAAAACAACTAGAAGGAATGGACAGTAAAGTCAGCTGTGTCATAAGAGCTATGTTTGGATTGTATCCTAAAGCAACGGATAAAGTCTTTTTCGTTGGCAGGCTACATGGGGGTCTTGGTGTAAAGAAGCCATCCAATGTTTACAGAGCTACACGAATTTCTAATCTTATCAAAATGCTAAACCACGAAGAAGAAAATATAAGGAATATGGCAAGAGAATCGTTAAGTTTGGATATGAGATCGAGGGGAGTAAGAACAACGAATTGTGAAAAGAACTTTTTAGGCTATCAATTAGATGATAACGACAGATTGGTCAAGAATAAAACATATGGTGGAAGTTCAGATTGGCCAGATCTTCTATTCCAAGTGAACAAATTAAAAGGTTGTGTCGTATACGAAAACAGTTTGGCGAAAGTTTTTGTCGACGGAAAGGAACTTCAACAGAGAAACCTGAAGCAAGAGATCGAGCGAGAAATGGAAAAATTGGACTTAGCCAAATGCTCAGAACTCAGGTTTCAAGGGAAATTTATAGGAATGGATGGGATTGATCGGAAAATATCACATCAAATTTACTACGGGTGGATTTGTTTGTTTGTCAAATTATTTTACATCGATTATGTACATACTCTAGCTTACTATATACAAATGTACAAAGTAAACTAATCTAAATCGATGGATATATATAATTACATAAATAAATATTTTTACAGTATTTTGATAATCTAACTAAATATAGAAAACTAAAGAAAACTAGTTCATTGATACGTATTGACAGGCACTACATTTACAGTCTGGGCCGTCCCACTTCTTTATCATATAAATATGGAAACATTCAGACAGCCTGGTGAAATTTGTGCTACGAGCAAGGATGAATCAAATACCTTGCAATCAGCTGATACATTTTTGGAACAAAGATCACGAGAAAAAATGCTTTTTCTGTAACCATCATACGGAATCAGTAACTCATTTGATGAACTCCTGCAAAAAGTTCAAAGATCTCTACTCAAAGCGACATGATAGGATAGTAGATGCTGTTTATCAAAAGATGCGTCGATACAATCAAACATCAGTTTTCTTTGTAAATAGGATGGCAGAAACAGCATTTCCAGATTTACGAACTGAACTGCAGCAAATGAATAACCGGAAACCTGATTTATTAGAGATAAAGTCAAACAAAAAAGAATGTGAGATCATAGAAGTAACTGTATGCTTCGATTTGTACATGTCAGAATCATACAGGAGTAAAGAAACGAAATACCAACAGCTGAAAAACATATTGGATCAAAATGGTGCATGAAGATGTAAGGAAGAATTTAAGAAGATTAGGACTTTCTAGTGAGGAGGTGAAGTCTACGATAAAATGGTGCAGTGTGTCGAACATGATATGTGGAAACATAATATGGCAGAACAGATGTAAAGGAATGCACGGACAAAATGAATTTTAGTTTTTATAAGTATACTGGACAAACATTTGACTCTGAGATATCTTAGTTTTGCTCTCGTTCGTCAAATCATATCAGAATTTATTATTGTAATAACATTATTTGCAGTTGGTTAAAAAACTGATAGTTCTAAATTGAACTAATTAAGACCAACTATTTACACAAAAAGGAAATACTAATTACAATGGATAGATAAATACATGATTATAATACAGATATATTTCTGGTGAAATTCCCACGGACTCTTTATCTACATATTTTGCATGAGCAACTGTCACCCTTCCACTCTTTAATTGATCTCTTAAAGCTAGCAATGGTTGCCAGGCTTTTTATCGAGTCAGACAAAGTGTTCCAAAGGATGGCCCCCCTGAAAGATGATGAATCATTCCCATATGACAAGGTGTTGGTGCTTGGTAACCGTAGAAGATTTTTAGTCCTTAGGTTATAGAGTACATCTTTTGCCTGGAAGATATTCCACATAAAAGATGGATTTTCAGAATTGAGGCATTTATATATTTCCAGCATTAATTTTTGCAAATGTCGAGTGTGAATAGCACATTCGCTACCCCTAGCTAAGAGTTCAGCAAAGGGGGCTGCGAAATCCTCCCACATTATTCTCAGTGCCCTTTTATGGACTCTGTTTATTGCTGCATTGGCATCTTTCCCACAGAACATCCAGATTAAAGGACAATAATTAAAATTTGACATGATAAATGTATCATAAAGAATACGCCTCTTGTTCTGATCAAAATATTCTGCTACTCGTGAAAACGCGCTGGTCTTGTTGTTGGCTTTTGTGCAAAGTGTATTTACATGTTCGGAAAATTCTAGCCGGGGTCAATAGTAAGACCTAAGAGTTTCACTGTGCTAGTTGCAGGAATCGGTTTCTTATAAATTTCAAACACGTATTCCTGGTCTGGTTTCAGCCCAAGAAACATGACTTGAAATTTGGAAGGATTTGCAACCATTCCATTGTCCCGAAACCAACACAGCGCATTATGGGTATCATCCTTAAGCCAGGATACAACATGTTCTAGGTTTTGACTGCATGCATATATTGTATTGTCATCTGCAAAATTACAGAACTCTGACTTAGTAATGGCATATGTGAAATCGTTCATGAAGAAGTTAAACAGAAATGGACCTAACACTGAACCTTGGGGGACACCTGATTCTATGTTTTGCCATTCGCTAAATGAGTTGCCACATTTGACTCGTTGCTTCCTGTTTGAGAGGTAACTTGAAAATAGTTTCAGGCTTTTTAGACCAAGACCAGCTTAGCTATCAAGAGATCATGTGGAAGGCAGTCGTAAGCTTTTGACAAATCCATCAGTACCACTCCCACATAGCCCTTTTTATCCAGTGTACTGCGACAAGCTTCAATAAGACGGAACAGCGCGTTTTACTACATTGGAGCACAAAGTCGTTTCACTACATTGGAGCAAAGATCTACAATCGTCTGCCTCTAAAAATGAGAAAGATTGCAAATGCCACTGAATACGAGAAAAGCCTCAGAGACTATTTTAGTTAAATGGAACACTTTACTCAGCTCAAGGAACCATTTGTAAGTATTTTTAACTTTTCTTCATTAAAAAATTGTAAATAGGAACTTTTTAATGACTTTTAGTTGATTTATGTTTATTTTTAACAGGACACACATTGATAACAGCGATGATTCGCTCGCTGGAGTGTTTTTCATTCTGTATAAATATTCGTATATTATTATTATTATTATTATTATTATTATTATAAACTAAACCACCATCATGTGTTAACAGAAAATAAATATAAAAACACAACTGTTAAATGCCTCAAACGTTTCGATAAAAATCTTCGTCAGTGTGAGCTATTTACAGGGCAGCCAAGTATTTATAGTAAACAATTATTTACATCACAATACATACACTTTAAAATAGAATATACACTTGAATACATGATACATAAACAAGTTCTAAAAAAACACATAAGTCAGCCTAAAATCAATACCCAAAAGACCATTGTCGTTGTATTCTTAAGAAATGTTGCCATTTAAAAGCTGTGCATTGAGCTTTTGGTAGTTTAATTGAAATGTGAAGAGGAACTGGGAGCCTTTATGAACCACTTGAGACTGTGCCAACTTATTTCTGTGGCTCCCCCAGGTAACTTTCCATGGATTCGCTAGCCGCTAAACTATTTTAGCAAATGCTGAATCCAGGATAGCCCGATAGGGGATTCCACCCTACCACCACGTGCAGAAAGGCACGAAGTTACAGAGGGAACCACAAAAATTGGCATTAGCGCAGCCTCCCTTGACACCCTTCAGATGCAATGGTAAAATCTATGCTGTTCCACACGCAAACATGTCTAATTCCACATCTGCCGCTCTTTCATTGAGACCATTTGGCGAGAACGTTCCAAGTCGATACTGCCAGTAAAGTTCTTTTCTCCGAAGTGAATAAACATCCTCTGCCCCGTCGATTATTTTTATCCCAACCGTAAATGCCACGTTGTGTCCGTTTTCAAAAAAATGCCCAAAAAAGCTTGCTTGTGGAATAGGTTTCCCCCTGTCAAGGGAGCCTTCGTTATGTTTGCGTGAATAAGACCTAAAGTATGACTTGTAAACATTAAATCTTTGCCGAAATTTTGTCTTAGTACTCCCCACATATTTCTTGTTACAACGATCACATTGCAACAGATAAACCACGTATTCGGAATTACAGTCATACTTTCCAGAAAACGTTTGAAACGACCTTGTTGAGTTGAAATTTTGGAAAGTATCTTCCTCCCTCATTAAAGGACAAATCTGACAACTTCTTCTACCATTACATCTGAAGGTGCCCTTTTCCATCAACTCTTCATCGAGATTGGCAAGTTTTGCCCTTACGAGTTTGTCTTTCAGACTTTTTGCCCTTCGGAACGAAACAAATATTTTGTCTTTGAAAACATTATTATGTTCATTATCCACCAAAAGAATATTTTGATTACCCCGAATGATTTCGTGTACCTTGTGCAGAGCTGGGTGATATGTTAGTACCAACGGTATCCTCGTGTCATCCTTGGTCTTGGGTTTGGTATCTTGTAAAGCAGCACGGTTTTTTAGACGAACGCGTTCAACTTGACTATCGACCTCGTTTTAGATATAACCCCTTGCCAGCAGCCAGGTTTTTAGATCCCCCACCCTATTTTCGAAAAAAGTTTCCTCTGAACAACTGCGCCGAATTCTGAGAGCCTGGCTGTAAGGAATACCCTTTTTGGTATGGCTAGGATGACATGAAGTGTGATGTAAGAGTTGATGGGTATCAGTAGGTTTTGTAAACAAATCAGTGACAATTTTGTTACCTTGTTTGATGACTTGAACATCGAGAAAATTAACCTTTTCCGAGGACCATTCTGCAGTGAACTTAATCGAATGCCCCATTAAGGAAATTTACAAAATCCCTGAGTTTTTCCTCCCCGTGCAACCAAACCAAAAAGACGTCGTCTATATACCTCCACCACAGCCATGGTTTCCACTGAGCTTCCGAAAGTAACTTTTCCTCAAGAGCCGCCAAGTAAAGAATCGCATAACTTGGAGCACATTTAGTTCCTATAGCAGTACCCCTAAGTTGCTGGTAAAAGTCACCATTGAATTCAAAAAAGTTGTTTTTCAAAACCACGCGAGCAAGCTCCGTAAGGGAGTTCGTGGAAATGGTCTTATCTTCTCGATGTTCAAGTGCTTCCCGTAAGGCTTCCAATCCCTCTTCATGCGGAATGCTAGGGTAGAGCCCAACAACATCCACTGTACACAAAATAGCATTTTCAGGGAGTTGCCCCAAATTGTGGATTTTTTGAAGAAAATGGTTGGTGTCTTTAATGTACGACCTAACCTTTTTTGCCAATGGTTGCAAATGAACATCCAAAAATTCCGAAATATTCTCTGTAAAAAATCCACAATTGGAGATGACTGGTCTCCCTGGCACACTATTTAACCTTTTATGTATCTCAGGGGGGAGATAAAAACGTCCTAACCTTGGATTGTTAACCATAAAATATTCCAAGGTTTTTTCGTCGATATCTCCTCTATCTCTTATAATATCTAAGGTATCAGCTATGATTTGGTGAAGTCGTTCCGAAGGATCGTTATCAAGTTTGCTGTAAACCTCTGAATCCCCTAATTGCCCCTCTGCTTCCTGAATATAATCCTCTCTGTCCCACACAACCACCCCTGAACCCTTGTCCGCCTCCTTGATAACGATCGTTCGGTCAGCTTTCAAGCTGTTGATTGCTGAAAGCTCCTCCCTACTGATATTACTATAATTATTTCCTCGTACACATATATTCATAAATTCCTCCTCTAACTTACTGAGGTACAACTCAATAGCAACATCCTTGTTTCGAGGATTAAATTTGCTACGTGTCTTAAATGCTGGATACTCGGAAAAAATATCTGTTTCTCTAAAATACCACTTTAGACGAAGACGTCTGCCGAAATTTTCCAAATCAATTTTAATCTGCGAAAAATCAATCTCCTTAGGAGTCGTAACAAACTTCAAACCCTTTGATAACACCGAAATCTCTGGCTCTGTAAGAGCCCTTTTTGATAAATTTACAACTTTGTCATTTACAAATTGTCCTTCAATACGTCCATTACTATCTATTTTACACTGAAAATTTACATCATTTAATACCTCTTGCTGGATATTATTATTATTATTATTATTATTATTATTATTATTATTATTATTATTATTATTATTATTATTTTTTTCTCAGGAAGATTTTTTTTTCCTGGTAAGTTCATCATCATATTCATCATCATATTATTATTTAAAGTTGATATGTACATAGTTACTAAAAACTAATTTAAATCAACTATTTACAATATAACAAAACTATTTACAAATTAAACATTTACATCTTTTGCCATCCCATTCTTTGATCCCCCTTTTAAAACTTCTCAAGTTATCAGCTCTCTTTAGTTCATCATCTAGAGTGTTCCACAGGAGACTACCTCTAAACGAAAGAGAATTTAGTCCATATCGATGTGACTGTGCTGATGGAAGCCTGCATAGCTCTTTGGTGCGGAGATTGTAAGGTATATCCTTTTTAACAAAGAACTCTCAAATATATGAAGGGTTAAGATGGTTCATGGTCTTATAAATTTCTATCATAAGACTTTGCAGATTCTTCTGGTGAACTGTAACGCTTTCAGCCCTGGCTAAAAGTTGGTCAAATGATGAGTCATAATCTCCGTACAAAACCCTCAAGGCACGTTTATTTGTCCTATTTATATCTTTGTTAGCAGTTTTGCTACAAAATAGCCATATCAAGGGACAATATGAAAAGTTTGACATGACAATTGATGTTAGTAGCATTTTAGCTTTCTCTTCATCGAGGAATGGTCTTATTCTTGAGAACGCACATAATTTTTGGTTTATTTTTCGACATAACTCCTTGACGTGGGCGTCAAATGTTAAAGAGTTGTCGACTTGTACGCCGAGGAGCTTTACCTGCTCGCTCTGCTTTATTTGTTGTCCGCCGATGTTGAGGCAAAACGAGTTGTCACTCTTGAGACCTAAAAACATCATTTGAAATTTCGCTGGATTGGCACACATTCCATTATTTTTAAACCAGTCTCGGAGCTTTTTTAAATCGTCCTCTAATTTTATTATGACAGCATCTACAGATGTGTCACATGCATAAATTGTTGTATCGTCAGCAAAATTGCATATCTCAGATTCCAAATCTGTGAAGAACAGATCGTTTATGAAGATATTGAAAAGCAGAGGTCCAAGTACAGACCCTTGTGGAACGCCTGTGGAAATGCTTTGAAAAGTGCTGTATGCTGAGCCTACTTTCACTCTCTGTTTTCGATTAGTTAGGTAACTGTATACCAACTTCAAAGCACTAGTCTCAAATCCGTAAGCCTCTAACTTCGCTATGAGTAGATCATGGGGTATGCAATCATATGCTTTGGAAAAATCCATCAAGATAGTACCAACAATGCCTTTGGTATCAAGACATTTTTTCCAGGATTCGACAACACGAAATAAGGCATGTTGAGTACTGTATCCTTGCCTAAAGCCGGACAGTAGGTGAGATAGTATTGTAGCAAAATGACTGTCCATTTGTATTCCCATAACTCTTTCATAAAAGTTCTTCTCGAAAGCAAGCTAGAACAACTAGCCTCAGGTTTCGAGAACCTTTCTCAATGTTCTTGCAGTTCCTAGCAACGCCGTTTTCTGTATCACTTCTGTCCTGATCTTTATCCCTATTTTCTGTATGTACTGCTCTGCGTCTTTTGTTACACATCCCAATGCACCAACTACCACTGGTATGACGCATACTTTTCGAAGGCACCATAACCTTGCAATTTCTCTTTTCAGGTCTTGATATTTTTCTATTTTCTCTTGTTCCTTCTGTTTTATCCTTGTATCTCCTGGCACGGCTATGTCGATGATCAAGCACTCTTTTTCTGATTTTAGCACGACGACAATTATTATTATTATTATTATTATTATTATTATTATTATCATCATTATTATTATTATTATTATTATTATTATTATTATTATTATTATTATTATTATTATTATTATTATTATTGTTATTATTGTTATTATTGTTATTATTGTCATTGTTTCAGCTTACGCTCTGGCTGTTGAAATTGCCGTCATTCCTCCTGTTAGGCGGGTCATAACAAATGACCAAGGGCTAACAGGAAATCTCTCTCTTACATCTCTAGCACTTTCCTCAGGATCCTTGCAATTCCTAACAAGGCAGTCTTGTGCAGCTCCGACATCACCCGGTATCCCCAACTTCTCAATCCACCTGTCAAATTCTTTTGTCACACTTCCAAGGGCACCTACAACCACAGGAACAACCTGCACCTTTCTCAATTGCCACAGTCTTCCAATTTCCCTTCGCAAGTCCTGGTATTTCTCCACCTTTTCCCTTTCCTTTTCATGTACTCTTCCATCAGCGGGTACTGCAATATCCACAATTACACAGCTTTTTTCCTTTTTATCAATTATAACAATGTCTGGCCTCCTTGCCTCTATCACATTATCGCATTATATATTTATATCCCACAACAATTTTACACTTTCATTCTCTACTGCTCCTTCTGAGTTATGTTCATACCATCTTTCCTTGTGTTCTAATGCATTTTTCTTGCACAGTTCCCAATGAATTTTCTTTGCTACATTATCATGGCGTCTCTTGTATTCTTTCTGAGCTAATTTTTCACATTCCCTTATTATGTGTTGCACACTTTCTCCTTTCTTTCCACACATCCTACAAAGAGGATTGTCAATACTCTTATCAATGTGGTGTTTTACATAATTTGTTCTGATCGCCTGTTCCTGTGCAGCACATAACAACGCCTCCGTTTCAACTTTTAAATCACTTCTGACTAACCAATTCCAGGTTTTGTCCTTGTCTACCTTCTCCGGCATTTCCCTGATGAACTGTCCATACATCCTCTTCCCCTTCCACTTGTCTTTAAGCTTCTGAGCCTTCTTTCGTTTGAATTCACTCTTACTGATGGTACTTTCTGTCTCAATCGTCCCTGATGTACAAACCCCCTGAATTAACTTTTCTGCAGAATTCAATACATACAAGCCTAAGCTATTTTCCTCTCCTCTAACACAATGTTCTATGCCTATCAAACCTCTGCCATTATTATTATTATTATTATTATTATTATTATTATTATTATTATTATTATTATTATTATTATTATTGTTCAATATTCACTCGGCGTTGATGTTGACTGCCGGTTAACTGCTGGATAGTAAGTCACGTCCCTTGGCCTTAGGTATCCAGTACTTTTCTCAGGATCTTTGCAGTTCCCAACAGACACGCTTTTTGTAAAAGTTCTGTGCTGCACTCCACTTCAATTTTCTTCAACAAATTCTCAAAGTTCTTTCCAATGGTACCCAGAGCCCCAATGATTATTGGTACAATCTTAACTTCCCTCACGTTCCATAACCTCTTGATCTCTCTCTTCAAGTCTTGATACAACTCAATTTTTTCCTTTTCTTTTCTTTCAATTCTTGTATCGAAGGGGCAGGATATGTCAATCAGCAAACACGATCGATCCTTTTTGTTTTCAAACACAATGTCTGGTCGGTTATGCTCCAGTCGATGATCTGTCTGTATGGGAAAATCCCATAATAACCTAAAGTCTTCTGTCACAATCACACTCTCTACTTTATGGTTGTACCATCTATCTCCATGGTCTAAGCCTAGTTTTTGACATAACTTCCAGTGGACAATTTGGGATACCTTGTCATGTCTCCAGCCTTTATATTGTACTTGTGCTAGCTGTTGACACTCAGAAACAATGTGTGCAATTGTTTCATCCGCTTCTCCACACAGTCTGCATTCTTTTGATACATTTTCGTTGTAAATGATGTTCTTTACAGAATTTGTTCCCACTGCTTGCTCTTGCGCTGCAAATATGGTGCTCTCTGTTTCTTATTATTATTATTATTATTATTATTATTATTATTATTATTATTATTATTATTATTATTATTATTATTATTATTATTATTATCTTCATAGCGCATACTGTCTAAATGTCAGTAGAGTTCTTTTTCTTGAGGTTCGGTGACAACAAGTCTCCTCAAATCTCAAGAACTTTCCTGAGGATCCTTGCAGAATACAAGATGGCACTCTTCTGCAGTTCCACTATCTTCGTTTCGATGCCAATGTCCTCCAGTCTCTTTTTAAAAGTTTTGGAGTCGTTCTTAAAGCTCCAATTATGATAGGGATGACTTTCACTCGTTTGTTCCAAATCTTTCTTAGTTCCCTGGCTAAATCTTGATATTTTTCAATTTTTTCCATTTCCTTTGCATCCACTCTGCTATCATAAGGCACCGCGAAGTCAATTATCTTGCATATATTTTTCTTTTTGTCTGTCACGATCATGTCAGGCCTTCTCGCTTCAATTACATGGTCTGTTTGTACTTCGAAATCCCATAGAATGTGGAAATCATTGTTCTCACTGATTGCATCTGGCTCATGTTCGTACCATTTCTCTTTAACATCAAATCCACACCGTTTGCTGACTTCCCAATGCACCTTCTTCCCAACCCAGTCGTGTCGACGCTTATATTCCTTTTGTGCCATCTTACTGCACTCGCTCAAAATATGATTGACACTTTCGTCAGCTTGAACGCACATTCTGCATTTGCTTTCTTGCTGGGTCTTGTCTATCTTTGCCTTGATCAAATTAGTTCTGATTGCCTGCTCTTGAGCTGCCATTATCAATGTTTCTGTCTCCCTTTTCAAAGTGCCATCCCTTAACCACATCCATTGCTGCTCGTCCGCTAGATTTTCTGTCTGCCTGATGAACTGCCCATGTAGCATTTTTGCTTTCCAGTTGTTTTGCCTTTCGAGTTTTTTTCGTTTCTTGAACTCATTCTTACTTTCAATTGCTGCTTCCCAGTCTGTGGCTTCATCGGCACCTCTTGCAGCACTAATCAGCCTTTCTTCACTCATCTTCAAGTATCCTTGCAATCCCAGTTTAGCTAAATTCACTGTATCTTCAACACTCAGGAGTCCTCTGCCCCCTTCACTTCGTGGTATGTATAGACGATCAACATTGCCCCTAGGATGCTCTTGCGCTGCAAATATGGTGCTCTCTGTTTTTTATTATTATTATTATTATTATTATTATTATTATTATTATTATTATTATTATTATTATTATTATTATTATTATTATCGTCATAGTGCATACTGTCTAAATGTCAGTAGAGTTATTATTATTATTATTATTATTATTATTATTATTATTATTATTATTATTATTATTATTATTATTATTATTATTATTATTATTATTAATATTATTATTATTATATAAACTAAAACCACATCCAGAATAAACAGAAAATAAAATGTAGAAACACAACTGTTTAAATAAAAACGTTTCGATTATAAAATCTTCGTCAGTTACTAAAACTGGGACAGCCGAGCAAGTATAAATACATAAATATTTAATTTGCATTACAATACGGTTTACAAAAACTTGTTTTACTTTAAATAACAATGGAGACAACAAAGTGAAATATAAAGGCAACAACATCATACAATACAACTAAGATATCAACTATAAAAAACCCCGTCTCTAAAGTGGATCTCCATTCAATTTTCAATTCCTCCTTCCCTCCTTTTCCGTCTCCAATCAAAACCCCTGGGACTGGCAGCCCTACTCTCATGTTGTTGGAGCCAAGAACTACTGAGAAAAACATCCATCCAATGACCCTCCAAGGATTTGCAAAACGGCTAAAAACTATTTTTGCCTCTGCTAAATCCCGGATGGCATGATAGGGAATTCCACCCTACCACCATGTGTAAACAACACAAAGCCAAAGTCTAGAGTGCCCCGCCCAAGTAGACCCAGACTCCTAAGTTAAGTGTAATGGCAGAATTCATGCCGACCCACACGCAAACATATCGAGCTCAATATCTGCTGCCCTCTCGTTTAGGCCCGCGGGTACGAATGTTCCAAGTTTGTATTGCCAAAATAACTCTTTTCTTCGAAGTGAGTAGACATCCTCTGCTGTGTCAATAATTTTGATGGTAACAGAAAAGTTTCCCCCGTGTTGTTCATCGAAAAAATGGCTAAAAAAGCCAGCTTGTGGGACAGGTTTCCCTGTCCCAAGAGTGCCCTCGGTATGTTTGCGTGCGTATGTCCTGAAATACGATTTATAAACATTAAACCTTTGCCTAAACTTGTTTTTTGTGCTACCTATGTACTTTTTATTGCAACAGTTACACTGCAACATATAAACCACACTTTCTGTGTTGCAATGAAAGGCCCCTGAAAATATTTTAAATGTCCTAGAATCATCTGCATTTTTAAAGGTATCCCCTTCTTGTATTAGAGGACAGATTTGACAACTCCTTCTGCCATTGCACTTAAATGTCCCCTTTTCCACCAACTCCTCCTCCTCCAATGGCTGAAGCTTCGCCCGTACCAGATTATCCTTAAGACTTTTTGCCTTCCTAAAAGATACAAAGATTTTGTCCCTAAAAACATTTTTGTGCCCCTCATCTACGCAAAGAATATTCTCAGATTTGCGCAGAATTTCGTAGACCTTATGCAAAGCTGGATGGTACGTCAACACCAATGGCATCCGTGTGTCGTCCTTTGGTTGTTGTTGCCGAGAAAGTAAGGAAGTACGATCCAGACCTTTAACCCTGTCAACCTGCCCATCTATGTCCCCCTCTGTATAACCCCTATTTAAGAGCCACGTTTTAAGATCTGCAACCCTGCTTTCGAAAAACCTATCTTCTGAACAAATACGACGCATTCTAAGGGCTTGACTATACGGTATACCCTTTTTTGTATGGTTTGGGTGGCAGGAAGTGCGGTGGAGGAGTTGGTGTGTGTCAGTCGGTTGCTGACACACACCAACTCCTCCACCGCACTTCCTGCCACCCAAACCATACAAAAAAGGGTATACCGTATAGTCAAGCCCTTAGAATGCGTCGTATTTGTTCAGAAGATAGGTTTTTCGAAAGCAGGGTTGCAGATCTTAAAACGTGGCTCTTAAATAGGGGTTATACAGAGGGGGACATAGATGGGCAGGTTGACAGGGTTAAAGGTCTGGATCGTACTTCCTTACTTTCTCGGCAACAACAACCAAAGGACGACACACGGATGCCATTGGTGTTGACGTACCATCCAGCTTTGCATAAGGTCTACGAAATTCTGCGCAAATCTGAGAATATTCTTTGCGTAGATGAGGGGCACAAAAATGTTTTTAGGGACAAAATCTTTGTATCTTTTAGGAAGGCAAAAAGTCTTAAGGATAATCTGGTACGGGCGAAGCTTCAGCCATTGGAGGAGGAGGAGTTGGTGGAAAAGGGGACATTTAAGTGCAATGGCAGAAGGAGTTGTCAAATCTGTCCTCTAATACAAGAAGGGGATACCTTTAAAAATGCAGATGATTCTAGGACATTTAAAATATTTTCAGGGGCCTTTCATTGCAACACAGAAAGTGTGGTTTATATGTTGCAGTGTAACTGTTGCAATAAAAAGTACATAGGTAGCACAAAAAACAAGTTTAGGCAAAGGTTTAATGTTTATAAATCGTATTTCAGGACATACGCACGCAAACATACCGAGGGCACTCTTGGGACAGGGAAACCTGTCCCACAAGCTGGCTTTTTTAGCCATTTTTTCGATGAACAACACGGGGGAAACTTTTCTGTTACCATCAAAATTATTGACACAGCAGAGGATGTCTACTCACTTCGAAGAAAAGAGTTATTTTGGCAATACAAACTTGGAACATTCGTACCCGCGGGCCTAAACGAGAGGGCAGCAGATATTGAGCTCGATATGTTTGCGTGTGGGTCGGCATGAATTCTGCCATTACACTTAACTTAGGAGTCTGGGTCTACTTGGGCGGGGCACTCTAGACTTTGGCTTTGTGTTGTTTACACATGGTGGTAGGGTGGAATTCCCTATCATGCCATCCGGGATTTAGCAGAGGCAAAAATAGTTTTTAGCCGTTTTGCAAATCCTTGGAGGGTCATTGGATGGATGTTTTTCTCAGTAGTTCTTGGCTCCAACAACATGAGAGTAGGGCTGCCAGTCCCAGGGGTTTTGATTGGAGACGGAAAAGGAGGGAAGGAGGAATTGAAAATTGAATGGAGATCCACTTTAGAGACGGGGTTTTTTATAGTTGATATCTTAGTTGTATTGTATGATGTTGTTGCCTTTATATTTCACTTTGTTGTCTCCATTGTTATTTAAAGTAAAACAAGTTTTTGTAAACCGTATTGTAATGCAAATTAAATATTTATGTATTTATACTTGCTCGGCTGTCCCAGTTTTAGTAACTGACGAAGATTTTATAATCGAAACGTTTTTATTTAAACAGTTGTGTTTCTATATTATTATTATTATTATTAGTTTGTTTGAAAATGTTCGATCTATCGTAGACCTTCATCAGTCAAATAATGTTCGAATAAATGTTTTACAATCTAACGTTATCAAATGCGAATGTTGTATTCCATAAAATAAAAGGAGTCTAAAATTCTAACAATGAAATAGAGAATGGAGAACGATTGATGTGACGAAACTTTATTAAACTGCTAGATATGCTTGTATAGTTTATAAAATGTCTTTCCGAGCTCATTAAGGCTAGAATTTAGTCCGTTTGGTTCTCTGGAGTCTAATCGCGATATCCACAAGTCTTCGTAATGTTCTAGTTTATCACGATCTCCGTCTAATCTCTGCAGGATATGTACTTTTAAGTCATTATCAAAATTGCATGATTCACTCTCGTGGAAATGTTTGCCCAGTTCTGTTGCATCCGGATTGTGTTTAGCATCACTCCGGTGTTTATTGAATCTTTGGCTTAAAGCTGTGGATGTATATCCGACGTATATTAGCTTATGCTTCATACATTCAGCGGCATAAATCACATTCTTGCTGTTGCAGGAACCACCGTCAATACGACAATTGTCGCAGGAACCACCGTCAACACAATACCATTTCATGATAATTTTTTTTCTTTTTTTTTATATATAATCAATTAATATATAACAAACTCAACAAGTACATCTACTGTGCCTATCATGGTGGGAATAGACACTAGGTCATCGGAGTTCCCACCATGAAAGGCACTTACAATTCAAAAATTACAATATACTAAAAGAAAGAACAACAAACTAAAAAAAAGTTAATGTCTGTCTCACATTTGATGTCAGGCAATGACATGAAACATTTTATAATTTTGGGAGAAAATAGATTCAAGGCAGTGAACAGAGGGCCCCACGCGCGGACAAACAGCCGCCGCCCCTCATCACATGTGCCACCCCCACCGGGATAACACATGAAACTAAAGGGCAGCAGCCGCCCATCCACACAGCAGGACCCCATCCACTCACCACCCCGCACCCGCACCCTGAGATAAAATTTACAGTTGTCTATCGCCTAACATCAAATGAGAGACAGAATTTTCTACAAAAACTACCAGAATCATTCAAAAGGATGTTTGGGGGGGGGGTGCTGCTGCTTTGTTTACGCTTCAATCGAATCTCTTCGTTGCCTTGATGTAAGTAATTGTTGCTTCCATAATCATCCTATTTGTAATTAGGGTTAGGTCTGCATTTCCAAATAAGATTAAGTGGCATAAGGATTGTGTGTCCAATCCTACTATATCTAACCCAGGAATATCCGATAAGCTGCCAAGAAGATCTCTTCGTGCTTCTTCGAAAAAAATGGCAGTGCAGTAGGAAATGCTCACTATCTTCATCAGCAGTACCACACCGGCAGAGAGGATTGAGAGAGTCAAAGTTATGTCTGAATCTATGCTCATTTAGTCCACTAAACTTTAGTCGCAATTTCGACAAGTGCCTAATCCCAACAATATCATTTATACCGTAAATTGAATTCTTATTGGGTCTTATCATCGCAAGTTATTTGCGCTTAAACTCAGAAATTGACGTTGAATTTTTTGTTTCATCATCAAGCAAATTCCACTCAAAAGGAGCATTTTGAAAATAGGTGTTCGAGTATCGCGCAGTTCTTCCAACATTTTGGTGATACATTCTCATATTTCGAAAATTGTAGCTTACGTTTCGCTCAGGGGGAATTTCAGCAAACAAATAATCTGGGGAATGGGATTTTGTCAAATTGTAAAAATGACACAGTCGTCTATACCATCTCCTGAGATACAAGTCCTCCCAGCCAAGTTCCCTGTAAAGACGTTCCCTGCTTGTTCCTCTCAATGCACCAGCTACCGCTAGGGCAGCACAATACTGAGTTTGCTCAAGTCTCTGTGTAAACTTTAGACGCATTTGAGGATCGTATTTATGATAAATGATATCTCCATAATCAAGATGTGGTCTAACATAAAGCTTATATATTTGATCTAAAATATCTCTCGAAATATACTTGGAAAGGTATCTTATCATCCCGATGCCGAGCCTCGCTTTTTGTATTGCCTCTCTAATGTGACTTTGAAAGTCTAGCTTGGAATCAAGGACCATACCAAGATGCTTGTGCTGACTCTTTCTTGCTACGTCATCATTACCAAAAGACAAAGGGGGATGGATTGGTTTGACCCTCTTGGCAGAGAAAATGACTTCTTCCGTTTTCTCAGTATTAAATTTCATTTTCCATTGCCACGCCCATAGTCGTACCCTCTCCAAATCTCTATCTAGTTCTTCTGCAGTTTTGAGCTCATCATAGACAGCTGTAAAAAGCGATGTGTCATCAGCAAAGAGCTTAATATCGCATCTAACCAAGGGTGTTAGGACACGGATATTTTAATTACGTATTTATTTACCTTGTTTTGATCTTCGTCTTGTTTTCTTGTCTTGTTTTCTTCTCTGTTCTGTTTCCTCTTGCTGATGTAAATGCCTCGTGTTATTTGAATATATCTTCCTTGTATTCCTGTGTCTTAGCGCGCCTTCGTAGAAGAAAGGTTTTTAAACCGCAATGCTTATTGCGGTTTAAAAACCTTTCTTCTACGAAGGCGCGCTAAGACACAGGAATACAAGGAAGATATACACGAGGCATTTACATCAGCAAGAGGAAACAGAACAGAGAAGAAAACAAGACAAGAAACAAGACGAAGATCAAAACAAGGTAAATAAATACGTAATTAAAATATCCGTGTCCAAACACCCTTGATCTAACATTCTCAACAAGGTCATTAATGTATACAAGGAAAAGAAGTGGTCCCAAAACTGATCCTTGGGGTACTCCTGCCGATATGTCTGCCCATTCAGAATTTTTACCATTCAGCAAGACCCGCTGTTTACGATTAGAAAGGAAACTTCGAATTAAATTGAGGAGCTTCCCAGATATACCGTTACACTCAAGTTTATACAGTAATCCTTCGTGCCATACCTTGTCCAAAGCCTTAGAAAAATCTAAGAAAACAGCACGTGTTTCCCTGCTAGGTGTCTCTTCAAAACCAGTATAAATTTTATGAGATATGGACAGCAACTGATTTATTGTTGAGTCACCAGGACGAAAACCCGACTGATGGGCAGTCAGGAGACAGTTAGCACAAAAGTGATCGTGCATCGAATCAAACAACAATTTTTCAAACAATCATGATAATTGAACATCCAGATCTCAAACAGGTATTCCCAGAACCACCAATAATTTCCTACCGAAGAAATCCAAACTTGCACAATCATCTGGTTAAAGCAAAGCGACGAAATAACACAAAGGCCGGCTATTCTGTGCGCTGTACGTTAGAAAAAAAACAAAGAAAAGAGGACGTCCATGCACATTCTGTTGCCACATGAGACAAAGAAATGACATAACAAATGCAAAGACTGGCAAAACATGTCGTATTGACGGTGGTTCCTGCAACAGCAAAAATGTGATTTATGCCGCTGAATGTATGAAGCATAAGCTAATATACGTCGGATATACATCCACAGCTTTAAGCCAAAGATTCAATAAACACCGGAGTGATGCTAAACACAATCCGGATGCAACAGAACTGGGCAAACATTTCCACGAGAGTGAATCATGCAATTTTGATAATGACTTAAAAGTACATATCCTGCAGAGATTAGACGGAGATCGTGATAAACTAGAACATTACGAAGACTTGTGGATATCGCGATTAGACTCCAGAGAACCAAACGGACTAAATTCTAGCCTTAATGAGCTCGGAAAGACATTTTATAAACTATACAAGCATATCTAGCAGTTTAATAAAGTTTCGTCACATCAATCGTTCTCCATTCTCTATTTCATTGTTAGAATTTTAGACTCCTTTTATTTATGGAATACAACATTCGCATTTGATAACGTTAGATTGTAAAACATTTATTCGAACATTATTTGACTGATGAAGGTTTACGATAGATCGAAAATTTAAAAAAAAACTAGTCTTGTTTTCTCTGCGTATTATTATTATTATTATTATTATTATTATTATTATTATTATTATTATTATTATTATTATTATTATTATTATTATTATTATTATTATTATTATCATTATTATAATTATTATAATTATTATTATTATTATTATTATTATTATTATAAAACGATATAACTGCATAAATAGAGCCTAATGACGTTGTAGTCTACCAATGTTTGCTAGTCTAATACTTCAAAGTCATATCTACAGAGTCATAGAGTCGTGATTGCTGAATAATTCTGCTCATAAATTTCTTCTATTATTATTATTGTTTTTCGCACACCATATCATTGTCATTGGTGGTTTGTTGTTCAGCTAAATATCAAGTCAATACCATTGACCTTAGATATCTAGAACGTTCCTGATAATCTTTGCCAGGAACGTTCCTGCTTGTTGCATCATGTCAGTCTTATCTTTTCTTTCACAAAAATCTCATTACATTCTATATACATTCTATTGAAAAAATAAAAGTGGAAAATATCTTCAAAAAAGACATTTGAGAAAAGTGTAAAAAGTGCCTCCATTGTTTTGTCAGATTTTAAAACATGCCTCCGACCGACGGTCGCGTGGTCGCGCACTTTTTCAAGCCCTGTGTGCATTCTCTTTCGATAACCTATTTTCTTTGGGTTACTTTTGTAAAAGCACTCCATAACAACTCTGTTCACTTCGTGAGACCATTTTCGTCGAGTCCTCCTAGCAGTAGCTGGGTGACCATGCTGCTGGACCATGGTACACCTGCCGGGCGAGAGACCTTCACTGTTAGTTCCAGTCTCATTCACGCCGTTATCATCATAATTTGAATTAGACATTTCAGTCATAAGAGGATAGTGGATTTTAGGTTACACAACCACCGGTGTTTTTATTGAGACACCATCTCTAGGAGGGTTGCCAACCAAGGCTAAAGAGTCCCTCCCACCCATGAGACAGACTAGCCCCCGCCGGACGCCAACCCGCTATTTCATGGTCTCGGGAGGAGCTGACAGGTGCTACACCTTGCTCAAGGGTGACCTGGAGGTAGTTACAGCAAAGGGTAACCTCATTCTCCCACGTCGAAACTCTACAACTGGATGCAGTTTTATGCCATACCAATGACAATAATAATAATAATAATAATAATAATAATAATATATTATCATTATTATTATCATTATCATTATCATAAAACCGATGAAAATCTACAACTCAAATAGATTGCACAAACGCTCAAAATGGGCACCGATATGTGCTGGTGTACCATAGGCCTCTGTCTTGGGTCCTCTGTTTTTTCTTGTCTACATAAATGATCTTGTTGAGAATGTGAACTGTGATGTGAAAATGTTTGCGGACGATACATCTCTCTTCTCGGTTATTGAAGATGAAAGAAGATCTGCTGATGAACTCAATGGAGATCTTGACAGAGTTCGATTATGGGCATGGCAATGGAAAATGCAGTTTAATGTAAATAAAACTGAAGAGGTTATTCTCTCTTGCAAAAAAAGTAAAGCCATTCCATCCACAAATTTTCCTAGGCAATGATGAAGTTGAGAGAAAATCTGAGCACAAGCATCTTGGAATGCAACTTGATTCTGAACTGAATTTTCTAAGTCATGTTAAAGAGGCTATTGGCAAGGCTAGAAGGGGCATAGGGATGGTAAGATTTGTGTCCAAGTGTGTGTCTAGGATTGTGTTAGACCAAATCTACAAGTTATACGTAAGACCACACTTAGACTATGGAGACATCATTTATCACAAATACGACCCAGACATGTGCTTAACATTTACGCAAAGGCTTGAACAGACACAATATTTTGCAGCCTTAGCTGTTGCTGGTGCTTGGAGAGGTACAAATAGGCAAATACTTTATGAAGAATTAGGATGGGAAAGCCTGTACGACAGAAGATGGTACAGAAGGCTGTGTCACTTCTTTAACTTAATGAAATCACGATCACTAGGCTACCTCTTTGATGAAATCCGTCCCGAAGGTCAACTCAACTACCGTCTTAGACACTCTCGGGATTATGAAGTACATGTTGCTAGAACCAATCATTTCTAATACTTACTTTCATAATACCCTGTTTGAGTGGAATATGCTTGGGGAAGAGATCAAAAACTCAATGTCCCTTTCTCAGTTCAAAAGCACATTATTAAAAATCATAAGACCTGAGCGTAATTCTGTCTACAATGTTTCTGATATTGAAGGTGTGAGATTACTGTTGTAGATCGCAATCTTACTCAGTTTATGCTAGTTCGAAACATATATCCATGAACCAAGAAATCTTCGAAGAGAAAACTCAAGTGTACGCTGTATGCCTCATCATTTCACGATTCCTCTTACACGTTTTACTTTCAACTCATTTTCTACTCAACTCCACTGCACTCTTTGTGAACTTTTGTGAACTGATTCATTATACAAGACTACGCTGCTATTCTACCTTAGGCATTGATAGTTTCAACCAATCAGAATGTTAAAAACAGGATACCTATATTTGCCTTCCACTAATTCCGATACAATAGTCTTGCGTAGGTTCTTGATATATCAAAGGGTCAGTTTCCGTAACCTCGTCTACATCTACATGAATATGAGACACATACGTAAATATATTATTATAACAATAAAGAAGTAAAATACTTTGAGTCATACAAGTGAATACCGCAACATACCTAGAATGAATGAACACTTATGACCAATACTGTAACTAAGTAGTTCCTATGCGCGCTGTTGGATTCCCCACAATTACTGACAAAGTTGCGTCTGAAGTTTAGTGCACTGAGTGAACATAAATTTAGACACAACTTTGATAGTCTTACTCCTTTTTGTGCTTGTAGTACCGACAGGGAAGACAATGAGCACTTTCTCCTGCATTGCCCCCTGTTTGACTCGATGCGGCAAGACCTCTTTGGTCAGCTCTCTGAGGTTCCTGGCAAAAGTGTAAATTTAGATGATTTGCTTCTGTTCGGGGACTCGCAGTATGATGTCATTATCAATCGAATAATCCTTGAAGCAACAATTTCTTTTATCGAAAATACGAAAAGGTTTTCTTCAAATTAAATTTAAGCGTTAAACAGCAGTAACATTTTCGTTTTATTTGTAGTATTTGAAGCGGGTGTCTTGTAAAGCAGTACTCCCATTTGTATCACGAATAGCAGATCCGGTATACTACATAATCCTCGCGGTATCTTAATGTGTTTCATCTATCTGTGCTCGTTTGAGCGTCCAGCAACTGCTGTAAGGTGAAGGGAGTTCTTCTTTCTGAGCCGCCTGTGTTGTTGTTCTTCTTTTCTTAAATTTGATGTATATTTTTCCCTTGATGTAAGTGGCTGCTGTAGTTGGAACTCGATGACATCATGTCTTTTCCAGCTATGGCAGCCACAGAATATTTATATTTAGTTGCAGTTAGTCGTTTTTATTTGAGATAAAAAAACTGAAGTGTTCATTTCAGATAATGTTTCAAATTTGGATTTTTGGTTTCTTTTCTTTTTCCTTTAGCATTTAATATCTCTCTGACTTCGAAATGCATTTTGTTTTTTCGATTAGAATATACCTATAAGATTGTGGTTTTGCTTCGTTGGATTTAATCTTAAAATGTGGCTTCGCTTTACGATTTAGATTTGGCGTTAATCACACTTCATAGCCATCAGCAGACTAATTTTGCAGGTTTTTTCGGTTATAGCTAGGCCGTTGTTATAGGCCGTAGTTATAAAAAGTTATACCTTGAGCTAAGTTCATGCTGCTTCATTTTCATTTATATTTGTTTTTGTTGACGAATACTTAGCCCGTTCAATTTGCTTCGTCTTCAAATGGAGTTTCTGGCATCAATGCTATAAATAGGTTGCAAAAACTCCAAAATAGGGCGGCAAGAATAGTCACAAACAGTGCTTATGATGCTTCAGCTCTACCCATCATTAGAAAACTTGGTTGGCCTACCATCAACGAGCTTATCAATCCAGAAACTTTAAAAATGGTGTACAAGTCGGTAAATGACCTAGCTCCCACTGACCTAACAGAAATGTTCGTCAGGCTATCCGATTCATGCAAGAGAGAACTGCGCAATACCAAAACAGATTTGGCCATTCCTCATCGCAAATCGGCCTTCGGACAAAAGAGCTTCTCGTATAAGGGTGCTAAATTGTGGAACGATCTTTCCATCGGAATCAAATCATCAAAAACTTATGAAACATTCAAAAAAAGAATCAGCAATACCAACAGCGAATGCTGATTCTCTCTTTCATGCATTACTTTTAATTTGCTTATTAGATTGTTTTGTAAATAAGATTATTTAATTTTGTATGCATTTCTTTTAATTTAGTTATTGTGTGTATTTGCACGGCCCACTGTAAATCAGTCCTCTGACTGACAAGAAGTTAAAATCAAATCAAATCAAATCAATGGATACGCTATGAATACGATAAGCGTTCACGCTGCATGCTCTAGTGCTGCTTGGGGGGCACGATATTTCGACAGTATTTTTCATTAAACCTGAAGAGCACTTCCTGAAACACACAAAAAACATTAACTCATTACAATTGCAAAATATTGGTGGTACGTTCCCCCAGTGCTGCTAGTGTCTCCGGATATTACGTCTCTGTACTGTTCCAGGAAAAAAGTTTTGTTAATCCCCATTTCCAAAGAAAACATTTTTATAGTAGCTGTCAAAATATCCCAATTTCGAAATCGAATGCCATTGTAAGCAGTAGCCTATACATAGGAATGCGAAGCGTTGTCAAATATCTCCGTTTTTGGCGATCACAATGAAAACACATCGTTTTCAGATTTACCATTTTTTATTAAAAGGTCAACTTTGTAATCCAAGAAGGGGCTTTGAGGTCAGTCAGTAAGAAAGTCAGTAAGACAGTCACGCTCGCTCGTTAGTGAAATGGTTTAACATCTTATCTCCGCTACTAAGTACTGGAATAAAGAAGGATATAAATTTAGCCTTGTGCTTTAGGAAACTTGGTATTCTGATGATGAAGCACAGCTTTGCTTCGAAACGTCAATAATTCAACATGGCCTAGTCTTTTAATTAACTTCTCGGATTTGTCACACATGGATTTGTCGTAATCATTAACTTGGATTTCTCTTGGAATGAAATAATAATAATACAATGAAAATGAAAATGGACACAACGGTAATTTTCGGGTTGGGATTAAGATCATAGATGGGGCAGATGATGTTTTTTCACTTCGAAGGAAAGAGTTGTTTTGGCAATATCTACTTGAAACTTTTGCGCCAAAGGGTCTCAATGAAAGAGCTGCAGACGTGGAATTGGACGTTTTTGCATGCGGAACAGCTTAGATTCTACCATTCCATCTGATTGTCCCAAGAGGTCATGCTGGCGTCTGTTTTGTGTTTGCCCTTTGTGGCTTCGCGAGGGATTCAGCTATCGCTAAAAGAAGAGTTAAGCGGTGTATGGATCCTTCGGGGTGTCGCATGGGCGAGCTGCATAGTTGCAAGTGTAGCCTCAAAGGATTCAGTATGAGTTTTAAGAGCTTCCAATTCTTTCTCGAATTCACAAGGGACATAAAAACAAAAACAAAAAAAAGTTCATTGTTTAATCATCTGGGATTCAGCTACTGCTAAAAAAAGAGTTAAGCAGTGTGCGAATCTTTCGGAGGGGTCTCTTGGGGGAGCCGCAAAGTTACCAGTGTGAGTTTAAGAGCTCCCAATCTCTCTTCTAAGTCACAAAGGACACTAAAAATAGCTAAATTGGTGCAAAGCAGGAAAAATTCTATTGTTTGTCAGTTGTAAAGGTATTAGGTTTTTTAGATAGATTCATTGTAAATATAGCATTATCGTCATGTAAATAATTTTATGTGTTTTTAGGTGTAAACAACGTAATGTCTATAAATTCTCGGCTGCCTTGTAAAGTTTTTATACTGAAGAAGATTTTATATCGAAACGTTTTTGCGACATCCAACAGTTTTTGTTTTTATGTGTATATATTCTGTTTGATTTGAAGGATGGTTTAGTTTTTTACAATGAAAATTATTATCGTCGCAATTCTTGCTCTTCGCTTCCTCAATAAAGAAGGCGTTTAGTAACCACATAAAATACACGAGTTTCCCGCGATCCTATAACAAAATGTAACGTCGGCTTATTTCATGTTAGGCAGATGTGACACCATAAGATTGATAAATCTTTATGATGTTTTGCTGACACAACAACAATGAAACCTGATTTGGCACATTCTTGACCCAATTAGCAACCTAATTACGTTTAATGACCGAGATACACGGTTAGATATTCCCTTACGGAACTGTTTATATGGAGGAGGGTCAGCCCTCCTAGGCGGGCTAACCCTCTTTCCCGAGATCTCACATTTTGGTATAATCCTTTACAAAATAATGTTTCGTTTATATGAGAGGAGGGCTAGCCGGCCTAAGCGAGCTCTTGTTATTGAATACTCGAAATATCGCCTAGGAGGGCTGGACATTTCCCATGTAAACGCAATCTACATAAGGGGGAAGAAAACCAAGTTTATCGTTGGAGATTCCCAGTAGAAAGATGTAAAGGCTGGGAACTAAATGAAAGCTGTAGTTCTAAAGAAAATGCGTACGTCAACTCATTTAGCAGTAGTACGGTGTCTGATATGGAAAGCTACATGAAGCAAAAAATTGACAGGCAAGCGGCCTGATTACACAGTTTTCCACGTAGGAACAAATGATCTCGGAAAGAAGTCTAAATCTGAAGTAGAGATTGCAGAAAGCATTGTAAATCTTGCTAAGAACATAGCGAAAAAAGGCATTAAACCAATCGCTTAAACCAATTGAGAATGAGATATGTTACCTATATAGTTTTACTTATTAAACTTTGAGAGCTCTAGAATGTGCTGTTCGTTTAATGTGTCCAAATAGAACAAGGCCTTTCAAGCAAAAACTAACAAGTCTTTTCTGTTCTGCTCTACCAAATCCGGTCATTTTCTTATACATTTGTACAGGGGCATCAAAGCGAGGCTGAACTCCTCGAGAAATGTGTTGTCGGGCGTGATTTATGCACACAATCGAAACAATCCATGAAAAATTTGAGATACTTGAAGGTATTCTTAAAGAGCGCCGGTCAACCACCATCCTTTGCGCGCGTCGCATTTTGCTTTTTCGACTGCAGCAGCCATTTTCATATGACATCGTTCTTAGCAGTGCTCAGCAAAGCGCGACCGCAAAGGATGCTGGTTGATCGGCGTTCTTTAATGTATACGATAGCAAGAGGCAGGAATGTATAACCACTCACCATGTGCCACTTTGCGTCTGCACTGCAAGAGAATGTTTGGAGCGCGGCTACGGGCCTAGCTTAGGGGTAGCGGTTATTTGCCCCGATCGCACTCCATTCGTTTCCAATCTTCCAAACCACATGTGAAATTTAATTTTCAACGACTCTGGACGTGCCACGATGGTGAAGAAGAATATTTTTCATGAGCACCAATACCAGGAAGTCACTTTCTGTATCAACGGGATTTATGCCTAAATTCGTGGAAATTACCGGAATATGAAAATTGAATTTTCTAGAAAACAGGACCATGACTCATCACCAGTTTCTCTTGAGACGGAGATCAACATGTGGTCAAAATGGCGGTGTTGGTGAGTTGTTTTGCAAATATTGCGTTTGATTGCTCCACCTTCGGAAATGCACCCAACTCTTCGCTGAGCGATATGGTGCTAACTTTTCCAGGTCAAAACTATCGGACGATCAGAGAGTGAAACAACTCTCAATATTTTACCGTTTATTTTACTTGAAACTTCAACATACTGATTGTACCGGGTGAGTAAACAAAAGAATTCCTGGTTGAAAGACCACAGACTTCATTAATGATTTCAAGACAATAATGTTGGCAAATATGTTATTCAATAGTGAATATGTTCAAATATATTCTAAATTTTACCTGCCTGAAATCGGCCACTCCGCTCTGAAATTATAAGAAATTTTCTCGAGGAAGCCCCTCCAAGAAACTTCTAAAAACTCCATAAAATGACGACCAAATTTCTCGCATGTGCAGAGCTTTCAGTGGGGGGCGCGCGATAGCGCGCAGGCACTTGCCCAAACGTTCATTTGGGAGCGATTGATCGCGCGCCCGGTAATAAAATATTTCCCTCAAAGAGAGCGATGTCAGATTCGGAAATTCACACTGGAAAACTTTGTGGGCAATTTAATTTTCGGTTTCAAACAAACCTCCATCCCTGGTGCTGATTTTAATGGATGGATGAAGTTGCGTTACTTTATTTGCTCATTCCACTCCACCGAAGTTTAGTTCACCGAACGTTTAGGCCATCTCCTTCCGAGAAAACCATTTGTCTTAAATGTCAGACTTCTCGAGCAGGTTGAAGTTCAAATGCGTCTTCATGTCACAAAACAATTAAAAATCACTTCCTTTAATTCAATTGGCTCGACTTAATGTGAAATAAATACGCGTTTGAGTAATATTTAGGAGTTTAAAGGCAATCTGTCCCCTTCGATGAATGAAAATAAAATCGATAAACATCTCTATTGTATATTCCAGAAGTTGGTGTTAATTCGCTTTATCCAAAGAAATCAGGGTCATAGAGACTCAGTGATGCACGAATTTAGCTGCAGCGTAAATAAGGTAAATAAAGCAGTAACCAAGGTCAGAACAATAGGGGACAGATTGCTTTTAAGCAAAATTTGGGGGAGGGGACTTCCCATAAGTTCTCGAGAAATATGACATATACCTTTGTTGCCGTGCGCTATTTCTTTCGCGCGCCCCATACTGTTCACGCGAGTTTTTGGTCGCGCGCCTTAATTTCTGATCGTGAAAGCCCTGCATGTGTATGCCTTATAGCAATGGCTTGTACATGCTTTAGCACGTTTCATCCCTTTGGGAGTTGAAAATGTCAGGCAAAATAATATTATTCCGGACATTATTCCGAATATCATCTTCTCCCAAGAGGATAAAATTATTATTATTATTATTATTATTATTAGCGAAAAGGTAGAATTTATGGATAAATTGGGTTTAACGCCAAGACAATTGCGTATTTAGATTAATCCCCAGTCCTCTGTTTAAGCAGGATACCCTCCCTATGTTCCAGTCCTCTGTCTCTGCAGAATAACTCCCTCGCCCCAGTCCTCCTCTCTTCCTCGTGCTTTCAGTTTGTGGAAATTGGCCTAAGTTGCACACACGTTTTTACTTCTCCTGATATTCGCCGATCGTTCTGTTCGCACATCGTACATCTCATCGTAGCCATGTTGTCGAAATTGAAGAGTGCATCTGTATCGAAGCAGCCAGTATCCAATCGGATTGAAAGAGTCATTGACCCACAACGTACTTTGACCGAATGGCGTGAGATGCCGAAGAATAATTTGGTTGCCATTTCAACCCATTACCACCTGCCATCAGACGGCACGAAGAAAGTCTTGGCACACAGGCTTTTTCACTCTTTCAGAGCTGCTACGCCTTTGCCAGTTGAAGGTTCATCAGGGGAAGTGCCTTCTTCGCCATCATTTAGTTTCGTTCGTCAGGGACAAACACAGGAAGCTTCAAACCTGACATCACCTCCCTCCCAAGTTCAAAGTGCAGAAGAAGGATCCTCCTCAACCTCCGCAGCGGCAAACCCATCGATGATAGGAGTCAGCCTTGCTGAACTCAGCACTCTGGTGAACGATGCAGTGGCTGCAGCAATGGTAAGCCATGTCAACAATAGGCCCACTCGCATCCCAGAACCTGCCCAGAATTCTTCAGCAGTCCCAGAACCTGCCAGGAGGCAAGCACCCACTGAAACTCAGGTCACCAGCAGGAGTAGCCTTTTACAGTCAGCCAGCAATCTGATGGTGCTCGGGGATGGGGACAGTGATACGGAAGGTATGTTCTCTTTACGCTCTCTTCCTGGCAATCTACCTCCTATATCATTAAAATTACATTTGGCCATCAAATCAAACAAATATGTAGATTTCAACAGCCTTCTGCCTCAGTCGCTTTATGACCCAGCCCCTGACACCCAAGAGGGTTTCAACTTTCAGTTCACACCATCAAAAGGAGGGGACAATGCAATTTCATTGACACCAAAACGTCGCTTGTCCCAACGAGTTCAAAATTTTCCTAGTTGGCTTGAGGCTTGGAACAATTTTGTAAGAATTTCGGTGCATTATCATCCAGAACTAGCCGGAGACCTTCTTGCCTACCAAGACCATATTTGTCATTTTAACAAATCATATCCATTTTTCGCTTGGCACCGCTATGACATTGCCTTTCGCATGAATATGGAGCTTGATCAGTCCCTTTCCTGGGCAAGGACTGACACTTATGCCTATGATAAGTTCATCAGAGATAGCCGTGCAAATAATGCCCCCACCTGTTTTAAGTGTCAGCGCCTAGGCCATTTAGCAGCAGATTGCCCAATCCAGCCCTTTCGTGCCCCCCAGTCAATGCAAAAGCCCAGTGCCACATCCCCTCTTGCCCATCCAGAACCATGCCGCCACTACAACAGCAACAGATGTGCCAGGAAGGTTTGCATTTTCCCCCATAAATGTAGCACACCAGGATGCGGCCGTAACCACCCAAGAAGAATTTGCCCAGCAGCTCCTAAATGAATTTAATGACTTTCCATCATCAGCACCTTCACCAATTAACACGTCTGCATTAGCATCTGAGCTCATTAACCATCCTAACAAACAATTTTGTGTAGAACTTTTAAACTCGTTTGCATCTGGATTTGATATAGGCTACAGAGGTCCAGAATTTATGCAACTTTCGTCCAACCTGAAATCTGCGACTGACTGTCCGGAAGCAATATTTTCTTGCCTCATCAAGGAATTAAAGTTGCAACGTATTGCTGGTCCTTTTCTACAAATTCCTCTGGCTAATTTCCGCACTTCTCCCATTGGCACAGTTCCCAAAAAAGATGGAACATTTCGCATGATTACCGACCTTTCTTCTCCAACAGGTACATCCATTAATGATTGTATTTCAGCTGAAGAGTCAACAGTTTCTTTCACAGGTTTTGATGCTGCAGTTAACATTGTTGCAAATCTGGGGCCTGATGCTCAGATGGGCAAACTTGATGTGAAGAGTGCTTTCCGTAATTGCCCAGTCCGTCAGGAAGATTGGCACTTGCTAGGTTTTTCATTTTGCAACTTATTTTTCGTTGACCTTTGCCTACCATTTGGGCTTCGATCCTCAGTTAATCGTTTCACTCGTTTATCAGACACACTGTCTTGGATTTTGCACAACAATTATGGAGTGAAACATCTTGTTCATTACCTTGATGACTTTTTCATTGCAGCAACGATCCCTTCTGAATGTGAGGCTGACATGAATCTCACTCGTGCAGTGTTTGAAACATTAGGAGTACCACTTGCTCCAGAAAAAATTTTCGGCCCCACCTCCACATTAACATATCTTGGTATCGTAATAGACTCGCACAAAATGGAAATTCGCTTGCCAGATGATAAATATGAAGAGCTGCTTTCTTCACTTAAGCTATGGCACCGTGTGAAGAAGTGCACAAAAAGAGAACTACTCTCTCTTATTGGCAAATTGTCATTTGCTTCCAAAGTCATACCAGCAGGACGGACTTTTCTTAGGCGTCTGATCGATCTTTCTTGTACGGTTGACAAATTGCATCACAGAATTTCTTTAAATATAGAAGCACGCCTTGATATTGATTGGTGGTTAGAGTTTTTACCATCTTGGAACGGCCGCTATAAGATTCCTGACTTTCATGTCACACCAGCTCCATCCTTAAATCTTTTTACAGACGCTTCAGGGGAGCTCGGTTTTGGTATTTTTTTCAATGGCAAGTGGTTATCAGTCCCATGGCAGCAGGCTTTCCAGAACCATTCAATTCAATGGAAAGAACTTTTTCCCATATACGTCTCATTCTTACTATGGGGTCCCAGTTTCTCCGGAAAGAAGATCGTATTTCATTGTGACAATTTAGCTGTAGTCAATATATGGGCATCAAAAACATCTAAATGTAAAGAAATTATGAAATTAATTAGGAGGATGTTTTACTTATCAGCACAGCATCAGTTTAACGTAAATGTAGCTCATATCGTAGGTACTGATAATTCTATAGCTGATTCCTTATCTCGTTTTCAGATGGACCGGTTCTTCCAGCTGGTTCCAGGAGCAGACCGGGTCGCCACCCCTCTGCCTTGCAAAGTATTACCAAGCTAATTCTATTGCAAGCAGTTCTAGGCTTACATACATAAATGGCCAACAGCAGTATATCAAGTTTTGCACCAATCATAAGTTGACCCCATTCCCCCTTCAAGAATCATCATTGAGACTTTTTGTTACCTTTCTGGCAGAGCACCTAAGTTTTTCCACAATTCAAACTTACTTGGCAGCAGTTAGACACCAGAACATTTTACTTGGGTTTGACTCCAATTCTGAACCAATGCCCCTTTTGGGACTTTTGTTGAAAGGGATAAAACGTTGCACTACTGCCCGGACTATGCAACCACGCTTGCCAGTGACCATTTCAGTACTGAGATCACTGAAGACCTCGCTTACCACTTCATTATACCCACCAGTGGACAAACTAATGTTATGGTCAGCATTTACTACAGCCTTTTTTGGGTTTTTACGTTCAGCCGAGTTTTGTGCTCCTAAGGTCTCTAGCTTTGAGCCAGCCAATACATTACTGAGGTCAGATGTAAAGATCCTTCCTGATGTTGTTTTGTTATCACTCAAAGGCTCTAAAACTGACAGTTTTCACAAGGGGGCCACAATTCGCCTTGCAAGATCTGGTTCCTCTATCTGCCCTTACACAGCCTTACACAGATTCATTTCTAATTCCCCCAAGGTCTTAGGCCCCTTGTTTAGATTCTCTGATGGAACATTCCTTACCCGACAAATTCTTACAAGTATTATCAACCAGCTATTACAGGCAACAGTTCACAAGGATGCCCATTTTTCATCACATTGCTTCCGCATAGGAGCAGCCACATCAGCAGCAGCTAGCAATCTCCCTGACTGGCTAATCAAAGTCCTTGGACGTTGGTCTAGTGATAGTTATCAGACATATATTAGAACTCCGATTGACGTAGTAGATCAAGTGCCATCTAAGTTAGTCAATTAATTTATCTAAGGCTTGGGGTTCTTGGGCGTATGTTGGCGTAAGGGCCATGGCACCTTAGGCTACCATGGCCATTTCTCTCGACTGTATTTTTTCTCTTACCTAAGCCCTATTGTATTCCTTGTTTTAGTCCAAAGGGGGGCCTAATTCCCTTCCTACTTGTATCATGGTCCTTATCTAACATACGACCCCATGAGCGCCAAGCCAGTTGTAGTTTATGTTTTCATCTGCAGACCGGCAAGTTGATACGGCAGCGCAATTGGTGCAAGGCTGTTAAGGTAGAATTTATGGATAAATTGGGTTTAACGCCAAGACAATTGCGTATTTAGATTAATCCCCAGTCCTCTGTCTAAGCAGGATACCCTCCCTATGTTCCAGTCCTCTGTCTCTGCAGAATAACTCCCTCGCCCCAGTCCTCCTCTCTTCCTCGTGCTTTCAGTTTGTGGAAATTGGCCTAAGTTGCACACACGTTTTTACCCACCCTCCCTCCCTTTTTCCCCCTGCCCAAATTTACTGTTTAGGCCCACTACAAAAAGAGCTCTTTCAGCAAGTACTAATTTCATCCCTTACTACTGGCTTTGTAATGCATCTTGACTTGTAGGTCAAGTCCTTGCAGTGAACTAGCTTAGATCCCATCTTTGTACCTGTTATTCATCACTTATTATTGGTCGTTCAGATCTCAGTTCGCCCAGGTTTACGGAATATCATGATACGTTAAGTTGTAAGTTGTTGCTTGCTATTCATTTAACATTACTTAGGTTTGAATCGTTCTGTTGTTACTGTTAAGGGGACATAGTTATCTATTCGGTAATGTTTTTAGGTAGCATAGTTTGTTTTTGTCGACCTCTCGCTATCCAGTGCAATAGGTACTTTCTGATAGGGCCACTGTCTTGACCTATGACAATTAACAAAGTTATAGCTGAGACGTATCTAAATCAACTCTCAGCAAAATCTAGAGATAAACGATACTTTCAACTGTCAGGGCTCCGGTACTGAGTGAGTATACTTAGGAAGGGAAAAAATTATTGTTTTACCAAGTGATTTATGATTAATTCACATTTCAGTGCACACGTACTGAGTCAGTATGCTGTTGAAGTGTAAGACTATTGTATTACCAAGTGATTTATGATAAAAATCACCTTTTAGTGCACACATACTGAGTCAGTATGCTAGGAAGTGTAAGATTGTTGTATGACCAAGTGATTTATGATAAAAATCACCTTTTAGTGCACACATACTGAGTCAGTATGCTGAGGAAGTGTAAGATTGTTGTATTACCAAGTGATATAGGATAAAAATCAACTTTTAGTGCACACATACTGAGTCAGTATGCTAGGAAGTGTAAGATTGTTGTATGACCAAGTGATTTATGATAAAAATCACCTTTTAGTGCACACATACTGAGTCAGTATGCTAGGAAGTGTAAGATTGTTGTATGACCAAGTGATATATGATTCAATCAACTTTTAGTGCACACATACTGAGTCAGTATGCTGAGGAAGTGTAAGATTGTTGTATGACCAAGTGATTTATGATAAAAATCACCTTTTAGTGCACACATACTGAGTCAGTATGCTAGGAAGTGTAAGATTGTTGTATGACCAAGTGATTTATGATAAAAATCTACTTTTAGTGCACACATACTGAGTCAGTATGCTGAGGAAGTGTAAGATTGTTGTATTACCAAGTGATAGATGATGAGATCAACTTTTAGTACACACATACTGAGTCAGTATGCTGAGGTAGTGTAAGATTATTGTATTACCAAGTGATATATGATGAGATCAACTTTTAGTACACACATACTGAGTCAGTATGCTGAGGTAGTGTAAGATTGTTGTATTACCAAGTGATAGATGATGAGATCAACTTTTAGTACACACATACTGAGTCAGTATGCTGAGGTAGTGTAAGATTATTGTATTACCAAGTGAAAAATGATGAGATCAGCGTTTTAGTACACACATACTGAGTCAGTATGCTATTGAAGTGCAAGATTGTTGTATTACCAAGTGATTTATGATAAAAATCACCTTTTAGTGCACACATACTGAGTCAGTATGCTAAGATTATTGTATTACCAAGTGATTTATGATAAAAATCAACTTTTAGTGCACACATACTGAGTCAGTATGCTAAGATTGTTGTATTACCAAGTGATTTATGATAAAAATCACCTTTTAGTGCACACATACTGAGTCAGTATGCTAAGATTGTTGTATTACCAAGTGATTTATGATAAAAATCAACTTTTAGTGCACACATACTGAGTCAGTATGCTAGGAAGTGTAAGATTATTGTATTACTAAGAGGTATATGATTCAATCAACTTTTGAGCACACACATACTGAGTCAGTATGCTAAGATTATTGTATTACCAAGTGAGAAATGATTCATTCACCTATTAGTGCTCAGGTACTGGGTGAGTATACTGAGGAAGTGAACATTGTCATATTACCAGTGGCAAATATATCAGCCATTTATTAGTGCTCACACACTGATTCAGTAATGGTATCCGTTATATGCAAGTCCAGGGTATTCAGTAATGGTATAAGCACGCCCCACCCCCCCCCCCCCACCTTAATCGTTGTCTTTTCAGATCTTGTTGTTGTTTTCACGAGTCATCTGGCTGACACACTGACAAAGACTGGGGTTTGGTTCTCAGGATCCAGGGATAATTTCACTTACCAAAGCAATCCCAGGACAAGATTGGTGCCCAGTGTTTATGGAAAGGGGTTAGCACTCAAGACCTTTTGAAGGAATTCATAGCCGCAATCACTGGAAAAAGAAGG
The DNA here is from genome assembly GCA_039566865.1 of Aurelia coerulea. Classification (NCBI taxonomy): domain Eukaryota; kingdom Metazoa; phylum Cnidaria; class Scyphozoa; order Semaeostomeae; family Ulmaridae; genus Aurelia; species Aurelia coerulea. The sequence continues at coordinate 9,606,028 of CM076960.1, read as the reverse complement.
ATGAACTTAACGAAGTTAAAGGCATCTTATGAACTTTAGTAATGGGTCGTATGTCCCCTAAGGCGTAAGGGCCATGGCACCTTAGGCTACCATGGCCATTTCTCTCGACTGTATTTTTTCTCTTACCTAAGCCCTATTGTATTCCTTTTTTTAGTCCAAAGGGGGGCCTAATTCCCTGCCTACTTGTATCATGGTCCTTATCTAACATACGACCCCATGAGCGCCAAGCCAGTTGTAGTTTATGTTTTCATCTGCAGACCGGCAAGTTGAGACGGCAGCGCAATTGGTGCAAGGCTGTTAAAACATATATATATATATATATATACAAGTAAAACTAGTCAATCAAATTACAATGTTCAAATCAAATTACAAAGTTTATATTAAAAAAGGTGTAAAATCATAGAAAGCCGAGTTGAGGAATGTACTGCCTGCAAAGTCTGCAGTCGCAGCCTTCATTGGTCCAATGTTTGATTTTATTCTTAAATTGATGCACAGAATTTGAATCCTTAATTTCCTGAGGAAGAGAGTGCCAAATACGCAGCCCTCTGTATCGGATTGTTTCAGTACCATGATTAACTGTATGTACCATAGGAAGTAAGAATGTATTGGTATTTCTCAAATTATATGTGAGACTTCTTTGCAGGAAAATTTCGTCCATAAAACTGGGGTTTAAATTATTAGTAGTTTTGAACATTTCAGTCATTAGCAATTGTACATTTTTCTGATGTATTGTTACAGATTTATCTTTTTCTAATAAGGTTTCAAAGCTGGAAGTATAGTCTTTATACGCAATTCGTAAGGCTCTCTCATGCAGCCTATTGATTTTGTTATTCATCTTTCTGCTATGGAACATCCATACCAAAGGACAGTATTGGAACTGGCTAGTTACAAATGCTCTCATCAAAAGTTTTAATTTGTCAGTTCCTAGATATGCGGACATGCGTGACAAAGCAAATAGTTTGTTACCAGCCTTTTTACAAATATTGTTTACATGCTTTTCAAAACTGAGATTTGCATCAATCAAAACCCCTAAAAGTTTCTCCTCTTGTGAATTATTGACGGTACAGTTGCCAATATTTATGCCGACATCTTGATCTGTTTTTTCACCAAAAATCATAAAGTGGCATTTACCTTCGTTAAGTTTCATGTAATTGTTTGCGAACCATTCGATTATAATTTTAGAGTCATTTTCTAACCTGGAGATTACATTTTCGAGACCCACATCGCACGTATAAATGGTTGTATCATCGGCATAGTTACATATATCTGTCTCTTGAATCGATAACAGAAGGTCATTGACGTAGATATTGAAAAAGAGAGGTCCAAGGACAGATCCTTGGGGAACACCAAGCTGAATATGTTTATAGTTACTGAAAGCTCCATTGATTTTTACTCTTTGTTGCCGATTTTCCAGATAACTGTGGACAAGCAATAAAGCTTCACGGCTAAAGCCATATGCATGTAACTTAGCAATCAGTAAGTCATGTCGAATACAGTCAAAGGCCTTTGAAAGGTCCATGAAGATAGCTCCAACTTTCCCGCCATTGTCGAGGCATGTTCTCCACTTTTCGATTGCCCGCATCAATGCATGTTGAGCATTGTAGCCCTTGCAAAAACCACAAAGCAGAGATGATAAATACTGAGACATATGTGCAGAAATTTGAGCACCCATAAGCCTTTCAAATACCTTTGACACAGTAGGGAGAACACTAATGGGTCTGTAATTACCCTTGAAGGTTTTGACCTCCTTTTTAAAGAGAGAAGATACATCGGCTAATTTCAATTCATCCGGAAAGGAAGAATGTTGTACTGAGTTATTGAATATGATTTGCAAAGGTGTAGAAACTAGTTCTGACTCAGATTTTAACAATTTTGGAGGGATACTCTTGAAAGTGGTTGCTTTAGAGGGGTTTAGTTCACTAATTCCATTTTTGATATTTTCAATTGAAACCTTTTCAAATGAGAAAGAACCAATGGTCTCATTGAGGGAACGAATTTTTTGAATACTTGGGTGCCTCGAAAATTTAAACAATATTTGATCGATAGGATCACTAACATCTTTAGAATCAAGAATAATATTTTCATTTTCGACAATTCCAAGAGAATCGGTGATTGTGACAAAAAAGTTATTAAACGTTTCAGCTACATCAGACTCGTTCGACACAATTTTTCCTTCTTCAAGCAACGTTATTCGTGATTTTGATGAGCTCTTATCCGAAATAAAAGGTTTGACTGTTTTCCAAAATTTTTTGTTGTCTGTAACTGCTGAGATGTCAAGTTGGTTATAAAAATCTCGTTTTGCTTTACGGGAAATTTTAACGCAAAGATTACGCTGTCTACGGAAAGCATCCCAGTTATCAGCTGTTCTATTCTTATTATATTTATTCTTTAGTCTTGTGCGTAGCATAAACGCCTTGTGAAGAGTTCGGTTCATGAATGGACTGTCATTAGCACGAATATATCTCTTTTTCATTGGTGCATGCTTATCTAAGACATGTCCAAAGGCACCCTGAAAAGATGTGTAAGTCAAGCTTCGCACATCAAGGTCAGCAAGTTTCGTTTGAAGATCCTGTCGAAATACTTCTTCTCGAAAGTTTCTATAGTCTCTGTAGTTAACGACGTTTGGTTTTTGCTTGTCAAAGGAAGCTTTCAAAACTGTAACGATCATTTTGTGAAAATCTGATAATCCAGTTTCAACAGCCGTTGTTTGCTGAAAGTTCCTCCCTCTATTTGTCAACATCAAATCAATGCACCTAGGGTTACTGGACTTAAAACACGTAGGCTCTCTAACGAGGTTCTTAAGGTCGAAGAGATTCATAAAGTCATTTATCTCCTGATCCGTTTCAACTGCATTAAAGTCACCAACAAACATAAAATTTTCATATTTTTTGCTATAATGGTCTATCGCTTTGCCTAGCTCATCAAAGAAATAAGACTGGTTTTGTGTCGGTGGTCGATATATGCAAAATAGGGCCCATTTCTTTTTACGAAGATTTATTTCAAAGCAAATGCATTCTATGTCATCTTTAAAGCAGAAAGATTTAGCTGGAATGAAGGAATATCATCTCTGACATAGACCAAAAGACCACCGCCGTTACTGTTTCTATCCAATCGAAAGGGTTTACAGAAGCCATGGATGGAAAATTGCTCCTCAGGAAACGAAGAATCAAGTTTTGTTTCCGCTATCATGAAAATGTCGATATTACTGCTAACGATTTCCACCAAACCTTCAAATTTGTTTCTTATTGAGTTGATATTGACGTATCCCATTATCAGGCGTCCTACATTATTTGCTCTTAATTTCCCAAGCACAGATTTTCCATCCATGTCTTCCGTCTCTAAAGCTAAAGGCTGCTCTAAAAATGGAATCATGTTCTAGAGGTGGTAACTCATAAGGGGGAGGGGTAGGTTGTCCTTTAAAATCATAACCCTCATTATTTAGTCAGTAACCCATTGCCCTGATAAAATTGTTCGCTAGTATGATTGTTCCTTCCATATTGAGGTGCAGTCCGCTTCCATTTAAATGTAATTCTGGGTCAATATTTGAGTTGTCGATAAATCCCAGCCGCAAACGCTCGCATTCTCTTTCCAGGGCCTTGTTTACCTCTAGTGCTTTACCATTAAACTTGTCTCTCCTTTGAACAATACTTGAGACCAGCACTTCAGTGTCTTTGTTTTCCATTGCCTTAGCGAGTTCAATGATATCTTCGGCTATAGTCCAGGGGGATTGTTTAGTGTGCAAATCATTCGTACCGCAATGTAGTACGATTCTGCTAGGGGATTTTTCCATGGTAGGGCAGACGTAACTGTTCATGGCATCAATATTTGCTCCAGGGAATGATCGCACAAATACGTTCTCCTTGTGTAACACTGCTTCCTTCATTTTGAAGCCTTGGATTCCTTTCACCATTGAATCTCCTAGAATCTCAGTTGTTAATCGTTTTTTAGCCAAATGTGTAGGTTCAGGGGCAGCATTGATGCCAGAATTGGAAGAATTATTATTATTGGGAGGCCCATTGGTGGCAACTTGCTTCGTTGAAATAATATTATTGGGAAAATTTTGTTTGCCATCTTCTATAACCACAGGAGGGATATTACTTGCCTGCGCAGTTTTTTGTTTGCCGTCTTCTATAACCACAGGAGGGGTATTAATTGCCTGCGCAGTTTCTGGTACTTGAATAATTTCAGAATTTTGTGCTTGATTTGTATCTTGTTGTTGGTTGATCTTCGGTTCAGCGTTTTGTTTTTGTTTATTAATTCTCCTTGAACGTCTGTTTACTCCCTTTGCCTCCGTTTGAACAACAGGTCTTTCAATCTCTATAGATTCGTAGACAATAGGTGTGGCAGGAATTGAATAGGCACTGGCTGCTGTTACTTTGTTATTCCCTTTTCCTTTTAAGTTTGATTCAGTACTCAGGGGAGTCATGCTCATACTTTTTTGGCTTGTTTGTTGCGGCTTATTTTTCTCCTCCAAAGTGGATGATTTTTTCTCAGCGCCTCCAGCGTGACCATGGGTGGCGGGAATGGTGGGGGGCGGGGTTGTTTCGACGATTCTGCTTGGCTGTTCCAATAATTTATCAATAATTCTCTGCTTGTGGTGCAGTTGTTTTTCTAGGGACATGATTCTGTCTTCCAAGCTTTTGATGAACATTTTTTCATAATTGAAATTATTTGATCCACTGTTGCTAGATTCTGACAATGACTGATTAAGAACATGGGCTTTAATGGACAACAGCTCAGAATGAATAAATTTTTTGAAGTCAACAAGATCTTCTTTTTCGTCAACTTCACCAATTTTTTTGCTTGGGGATGATGATTCGATTCTTTCATCGGGGGTCAGGGATGTGGATTCATTGCAGGCTTCAACAATACGCAAACCTTTATCGGAATTGTTTACTTGCCTTACGATGCCAGTCTCCTTCGCAGCTTCGATGGCCGCCACTGTCTTAGGCCGATCCCAATCGAATTCTTTCTTACAAAATGAGCACACGTTGTCGATGTATTGACCTTTATTTCTTTTTCTGCAGTCCTCCAAAGCTTTAACGATCGCATGGGCGTCTTGAGTTGCCATTATCTAACCGTACAACGACAGAATAATCTTCACTTTACAGCTTCGAAATAACACGTCTGATCTCCACGCAATAAACAAGTCAGAATGTGTTGAGCTCATTGGGATAAAGCAGAAAGCTCCGGAAATGTTGGTCGTTGTTTTGAGCCTGCTTTGAAGATTTCACGAAAGGGCTTTCTGGAGAACATCCCTCATAATTTCAGAATGGAGTGATTTCAGTCAGGTAAATTTTGAGGTCCATTTGAACATGTCTGCTGTTAAATGGTATGTTTCCCAATATCATCATCTTGATACTCAGGGAATAGTGATTTTTCAAACAGGGATTCTTTTTATTGACTCACCCGGTATAATTTCTTGACGATGAGACTATCTGTGCCACCGTACCTTGCTAGATAGTTATTTGCCATTTTGATAAAAACAAAAGGCCCAAAATACCACCAGTTCAACAAAGATTTTCAGAAAATCAAGACCATGCCTCATCACGAAACTCCATTCCTTTGTTTGTAACAAAATGAGGATGAAGAATGTCTTATCGTCATGTTTCGGAAATATTGCGTTCAAACGGGATAATTCATTTCTTTAGATGCAAGAACAATGATCTCAACAATGCTTAGGGCCTAGCCATTGCTTAGGCCACACCACAACGGTCGAATGACAACTATAGACCAGGCTATAGGCCTTAAGGCCAGTGCATGTCTACACCACACTGCAACTGTTGTTTACAAGCTAAGGAAGGGTTCAGTCTAGTATTTCCTTCAATAAAGGGTGTTGCATACATTTAGTAAAAAATTTATTTGGTACTGACTATATGGCAATAAACAAAAAAGAAGTATACAAACCATTAAACCCTATTACTTACTGACTGAGCTTTGCTTGCCCATGTCTATGTTGCGGACTTTCCCCTTGGCAGAAATACAGAGTACCTTCCAAGTAACATGATACAGGAAGCAAGTATGTCTTCCTTTTGTACTAATCTTAGAGCTGAGTTTTTATAAAGTTTCTCTTTAAAATATTCATATGAAAGATCCTTGGCTAATGCACCTGGGAAAATGAGGCCAGGGTCTAAACGACTGCACGTATTTTGTTAGAAGAAACTAAGAATTTGGCCCAGTACTGAAACTTTCTTAAAATTATCAGATTTTCAGTGCTCAGAGTTTCTTACAAGTTCTATAGAGGTTTCATAACAATCTGTTTGTTCACTACCTATGCCCCCGTTGAACATTTCAAACAATGTTTTTGAAGCATTTCCAATGTCTAGACATTACTCGAGTACCTTCCAAGTAATATGATACAGAAAACAAGTGAAAACAAAGTACAAATATGTGAAGGACTTCCTTTATCAAAATGAATAGTTTCATAAATTATATTTTCCCAGTCCTGGAGTTTCTCAATTTTTTGGCAATCTGAGAGTTGAGTTCTTATGGGCAGTTTGCTATAAAAAAAATGCTTGTACTGCAGTAGTATCTGCCAGAAAACGTGGACAGCTATGCGGTTTCAGTCCTACGTTTAAGGAACCACTTTAAAAGAAACTCTGACCCTGAATTTTTGTAAGGACTATAATGTAAGGACTATAATGTGTAATGGGACTATAATGTAAGGAATATAATGCAAAGTAACTTCCTAGGGAGATCTTGAATGTACTTTACAAAATTTATGCTAGACCCCACTTAGACTATGGTGATGCGATTTAGCACATTCCATGCAAGGAGATCAGTCTAAATAGCCGTGGTAATATCCTGATGCAAAAGCTCGAATCGGTGCAAAATTATGCAGCATTAGCAGTAGCAGGTACATGGAGAGGTACCTCTCATGAAAAGCTGTATCAAGAGCTAGGATGGGAATCCCTGTACCCTAGAAGATGGAGCAGACGACTTTATATGATCCAATCATTAACAACCTGATGCCAGATTATACAAGAGATCCTATTCCACAACTGAATCAGTCTAATTATGCTTTTCGCAATCAACCCGTAATTGGACAAATTAGGGCAAGAACTGAAAAAAAGTCAAACTTTTTCCCAAACAGTTTGCATGAATAGAGTAAACTTGACCCTGAAATCAGAGAACCCTCTTTCATCAGTATATTCAAGAACAGACTGCTTTCGCTTATAGACCACCTTCTAACCCTGTTTTCGGTATTTATGATCCACGAGGGCTTTCTTTATTAACTCAACTTAGGGTAGGGTTGAGCAAACTAAATTTTCACAAATTCAATCATAATTTTAGTGACACAATCAACACGATGTGTCCAATCAACGACGGTCCTGAGAATACGGAGCACTAAATATTGTTGTGCCATTCTTTTGAAGAACAAAGGCGTGACCTCCTCGCTGGTGTCCTGCCGGTGCTGCGCTCATATGAAATTATTGACGTTCCAAATCCTGTTCTTTTTACAGATTATTTTGTACGGCGACAAAAAGTTGCCATTTGAAGTAAATAACGTCATCCTAAAATCTACTATCTTGTAAATTTTCAAGAACAGAACGCTTCGTATAATATCATGGTTCTTTTCATTAAATATCCCTAATTCTTGTGCCTAACCTACTTATTTGTAATTAGAAAGTATAGTAAAATGTAAACTGTATCATATTTTTTATGTCCCCTTTAAAGTAAATGTTTCTTTTTTTCGTAGCAGTTACGTGTGGTTTTATAAACTATCCTTTTCTCCCTAGTAGTTACGTTTAGTGTTATGTTCGTATTTTCTGTTTTATGTTGTCATGAGGTAGACGCAGTTTTTCGCTCCAAATGGTATTGTTCTACCGGGTGTCTTAGAAAAAAGAACCCCCTTTTGATAGGAAATAGGAACGAAACGATAAGATATCATTACTCTCCGAGTTCACAGCTAAATGTATCAATCTTCAACTTAGATGCACATAACTTGCATTTAAACATTGTACACTCAACACCGGAGATACAAGTTTGCCATGTCAAAATTTAGAGTGCACCCAAAACAAGAGGTTTTGACTAAGGGCCTAGCTATGATCTGTATCATGGAGATTTTCCAAAGCACCTGTAAACTTTAAATTTTAGTTTTTTGCTTTTGAAAAGAATAAAAGGCGCACGGGCATGGTCCTGATTAAACGAATATATTAAAAATGTGGTAAGAATGATAAGTCATGGCACATCTCCAAAATAAGCGTCCTTTTCCTCGTCTTTGATACAAAAACGCTTGTGGTGGGATGCAATGTAAGGACCGATTCTGTAAAAGAAAAGTCATTTCAAGAACGATTTGAAGTAATTCAAGGTATAATTCTTTTCAAAAGTAAAAACTAAGTTCAACGTTGAATATTCTTTATGTAACTCTTGTTTATTTCTTTCCTTATATCTGTTGTAATCCATAAATGTGAGTTGGATCCGATCTTAGCCTTTCTCTCTTTTATAAACTCATCTTTAACATCACTATACAATTTATCCTATGCCCAGGGACAGTCATTTATATCATCAAAGACACTGCAGACAGACCAGGGAACTAGATCCATTTGTTCTCCAAATCCCTTCCAGCCACATTTTTTGTTATTTGCGACTATGTTAAACCTTGGTGGAATCCCTTTTCTTCTCAGCTTACGCACGACACAGCAACTTTACAAAAATGCTACTTTTCCAGAAGAGAAACTGCCTTCAAAGAGAAACTGCCTTCAAAGCAGGTTTAAGTTTCAGTGTTAACTATCACTCACGTTCGTTCGCTTCTCTACATTTGGGCACAGGATATTCTGTGCTTTGAGATCTTCACTACTTTCACAACGACGTCCATGCCCTTTAGCATACGCGTAGACACATTATTCCAAAAGAGGAACGGGTCTACGAAACAAAGAGCAAAGGCTTGCTTTCGGCCGCCCAATTAATTGTTCTAATCCCCTTTCCAAATGATTTGTGAACAGTGGCGTAACGGAGCAGCTCGGGGCCCTTAGTAAATTAGCCATCTTGGGGCCCCCTCTAGCGTACGAAAAAGTTTCAAAGAATGTTGCAGATGTTTGTAAAAGTGATGTTAGAATGTTTGATGAGGGAATTTAAGACATTCATAATTATATTTTTGTCTGATTACCAGGGGCGCACAAATACAAATCTTTTTGAAGGGGTGTGTGTTCAAAGGACCGAGTTTCTTCCACGCGGGACGGATTTTCGCGAAGTAAATGTTTTTGCAAATGGATGAAAAAATAAAGTTTTCCTATCTGCCATAGTTTAACGAAAATACACTATAACAGATATAATGTTTTCCCAACAATCGAAACGGTTTTTAAACAAACAGTTTTGACATCAAAGCTGTCTCTGGCTAGCATCTTAGCCATCTGTCCTGAATGATCCAGTCAAAGCTTCATAGAATAGCCACGTTTTTAAGCATGCAAGCTTGCTCATATGGAATCAATTAGCTGCGTCGTCAGAGTAAATGGAGAGGGAGGCATGGAAAGGCAGGGGTCTAGGGGCGAAGCCCCAAAGAAATTTTTTTGGGACCACACCCTTTACTTTGGCGTAGACTGCATCTCCCAATATCATGCTTCCCATTAGCAGCGAGGAAGCCTTGATAGGTTTTTGACAGTTATCCTATAAAGTGGAGCACGATGAACATTTTCGAAGAAACATCCTTTACTTTGGTTTAGGTTTAGAATGCTTCTCCCAATATCATGCTTGCCATTAGCAGCGAGGAAACATCGATAGTTTTGTTACGGTTATCCTATAAATCGGAGCACGAAGAAAACTTTCGAAGAAATATCCTTTACTTTGGCTCAGAAGGCATCCCTTTCCCAACTTATACCCAGCCATTTTCTCTTCGGTTTTAAAGGAAAAATCTCGATGATTTCTTTTCTCTAAACATAGTTTCTATGATAAAAACAAAAGACAGCTAACACAGCAATCTTTGCATTTCAAGTATCGGCCTCCTAAAAAATCCAGGTTCAAGTTCAGAACCGGATCGGGACCGACTCTATCACTATAGAAAAACGACTGGGACCGACTTATGAAATTATTGGGGTGTGTCACACCCCAACACCCCTTCATTTGCGCCCCTGCTGATTACACGGTTTTGGTCGGTTATATCATAATTACGATGTGAGTTTGGTACGTTAGAGCCCTAAAAGCCTCAAATCAGTAGTTATTTACACAGTTTCTTTATGTATGAAAAAAAACAATTTTTAGCGAATTATTGCTCTTGCTCTGAAAATTCTATGTTAGTACGAGGGTCTTATATTCCTATATGCTCTTGCGTACGTGCGTTTATCCGTGCAAATGATTCTACCAGTCATTCCTTGTCAATTGACTTTGCTTCTGCATTTTCAATAGAAAGAATTGCAAGATCATCAAGCCCTTCCTGACGCATCCTATCTTAAATACGTCTTATTAGTTTCAGCTTTGGAAAAGATCGCTCAGCTGTAGCCACAGTAACTGGAATTGCTACAAAAAGAAAGAGTAACGTGTAAATAGGGTTTTATAGTTTAATTTGAGTATTTCTTTAGATTGTAATTAATGTTTTATCGGAGGGCCCCTTGAAAACCAGCTTCTGCTGAAGGGCAACCCTCCTTAAAAGAAACAAAATGAAAATGAAACAATTTGGGAAACGATGAACTGACACGACTTGCGAGTATCAAGTTGATCAAATCGATAATGGTGTTTCTCTCTGCAATTGCTTCTCTGAATTAGCAAAAGATCGTAGATCGTAGATCTAGGTCCTCGGTAAAATCTCTTGCATCAAGACTTTTTATGGTAGATGAAGCTTTTGCAATATCTTCGTTCGTTCGATAAGAATTTCCTGATCAAGTGTGAGCTCGCTGATTATCTTGGGGCCCCTTTCTTTCTTAGAATACAATCTTCCCCTGAAGCTAAGCATAGTATTTACTACTTTACCAAAAATTCTTTGGGGGCCCCTTCGGGGCCCCTAGAGCTTGGGGGCCCTTAGGATTTGCTCTAACCCCAACCACCGTGCGTTACGCCACTGTTTGTGAAACGCGTGGTTGCTCTTTGTTTCGTAGACCCTTTCTTCTTTTGGAACAATGGGTCTACGCGTAGGCTAATGCCCTTCGGCTTTGAGTTCCCTTGGACATACCTGAAATTTCCTTTCCCACAGCAACCGAACTTGTTCTGTCATTTGCGCATATATTTACGTGCCTTTTTAGCAAACGTTGCGCATGCAAACACCACTGCACCCTAAATGTCTGATTAGTTGTTCAAAATCGAGCCATTGTGAAGCAAGCCCTGTAACAATAGAATGCACTCTGCCACGAACTTTTCCATCGAGGGCATTTTAAAGATCTGCATGCTGCACCGCAGCGCAAATCAATGCTGCTCCTAATAATTCCTGGCTCTTATTGAATTCATCAATCGAGCCACCAATTTTCAAAATCTGACCTCTTTGACCAGGCAAACTGTTTGAAATCATTAATATTGGCGACTGTTGCCAAGGGAACCAACCAAGCCATATAATACTATCGAGAAACACGTGTGGCATAATTATAGTGGCAACTCTTGTCTGGAAAATAACTCTTTTTCCATACTGTCACCCATCCTTTATTTTCACTGCATCGACTGTAATACTTCCGATGCATATCATCCCACGTAAATACGTGGGAAAATACGTGGTCTTAAATTAGCTTTAAGTAGCTGGAAATACTTCTTGCCCACTCAAAATAAATTACTGAAAAAAAGAGAATTCTGGTCAAGCATAGAAATATTAGGCTACTGCCATATCAATATAAACTAAATCGTGCATTAAACAGTTGCAACTGCAAATGAACATTTCATTATTCATGAAGCACGCTACGAGCATGATCTCATTCTTCAAACATGGCTAATGGGGGCCTTTAATTGAAGAACTACGATTATAAATTAACATAACCTGAAAATGAATATCTAACTGAATAGCTAAGGGAATATCTAACCGTTTATCTCGGCCTTAACCCTATTACAACCCCATTATACCCCCCCCCCAACCAAACATTGATATACAGCTCTATAACTATATGAGACAGAATGCTGGTACCAACTGACTTTTCCTAAAATTTAACGCTCTACAAGATTCTACAAATTTTGTTTACATCAGCATCAGAGGGGCTGGATTGAGACGAAGTCAACAATCAATAAGTACTCTTGGCAAATTGCTCCAATGCAAAGACAGTTACGCAGGAGTCGAAGACATCGAAAATTTACGGTTCCTTTGCGTTTACACAACAGGTTCTAATTATCGTTCTATTTCGCTATGAACTGACCCAAGCTTCATGTTGGTATCAAATTTGCACAACTCTCAAAACACAGGAGACTAACAACCCTGATCATCTGAAAATCAGGACCTCTTTAAAGGGACCATGACTCAGTGCATCAATTGTTTCTTTGATTAAACGGGACAATAGGTCTTTTGTCTGAAAAGGTAAAGCAATAGATCTAAAGAACGGCAATTGCCCATCCTTCAAACGTGGCTAATGGGAGCATTTGATCATTAGTGCCTTCGAAAAGCTCCATTTTCACAGCGAAGCAGTAGTGTGAACACAAGGCAGAAACAGCTAAGTTTTGCTCCGTTTCCAAATGAAAGCGTGAACAGGACCATTGTCCCAGAAAAGTTATATCACCAAGGCAATCAGTGCTCCCATAATCCTCAATATAGTTAACATGTCCTCACACAGTCACTGTACCGGTAGCTCAATAAAAGGCACACTTCAGAGAAAAATATCAAACTTTGAATTTGAACTCATCTTACGACTCATCTTTGTAAATTCAGCTTCCAACGAAAATCACACGATAGAAGAGAACTTTTGAAATAAAAACTAGAAACAAAGGAAAATAAATCGTACCTGTATGCCTTCTTTGACTGAACTTTCTCTGTAGACCGATGTTGTAGTTGATGGCACATTCCTTTTTCAGTCTGCCATTTCCAAACTTTTTGTTGACGTGAGAGGAACTTCAAGCTGTAATCGAGGAACTCTTTCCATTTGACAAAGTGATTCTCAACTCTTGGAGCTAAGTCCAAATATGTCAATAGAACGCACTGAACAAGATCTGATTCTGAGAATTCTGTGACATTCGCTCTTGCGTGGTCATAAAGCTTTGTTGCGAATCTCATGTATTCCCTCAACTGCTTTCTGCCAAAGCGATGCAACTTCCCTTAAAATTAAAATTTTAAAGAGTTCATTAACTAATAACAAACGATAGGAAAAAAAGTTTGACTGAAAAGTAAAGTTCTAATCTAACGTAACCCTTCTTTCCACTCTAATGAGCACGGAAAATCATTTCAGATATACTCCTCTTCAGAAACCTATTAATTACACTGAAACGAATTGGTGTATCGAAATTCTGTAAAAATTATGATATTGACAATTTCCTCGGAAATTGAAAGATGTATTAAGGGCGACCGTTTGCCTTCCCAGGTTTGGAGAAAGCTGATTCTAAAACATTTTATAGTTTTCACAAGAGCTTCATTAGCCAGTCCGCCTTTAAAGATTTTAATCAAGCATTTTTACCACTGACAGTATACGTTCACAGAGAAACGTGCGAAATATGAAAGCAAAACCTTATCTAGCTTTCCCGTAATAAAATTCCAAAATTTGGTAGTCAATTCAATAACAAACACAAGAAAAACACATGAAAAGGCTTGCAGCACGTGAACCCATAGGTTATGTTACCTGACGCAGGCCACAAAATCTAGTAAGGATTCGGAATTTTATTTTTTGGCATTTATCAGATAAACAGGGCCTAATGGATCATATTGGAAGGCCTGAAATCCCAGTCCTATATTTAGGGGGACTCCATACTCTCAAGATGAGAACATGTATAAAAACACAACTGTCATTTCGCAAAACGTTTCGATCAAAATCTTCATCAGTTCACAAGTATTAGTACATGGAAACCAATGAAATTTGATATGTTCAGGTTTTGAAGGTAGATTTCCGCAGAAAATCTCTCATAGCTATTGGAAGTAATGACCGATTAATGCTACGTAAATTCATACATCTAATTAAAGATCATACTGCCGGACGCTCTAATCACAGTATGAGCGGTTTCGGTTTGACTAGTGCCATAGATGTAGTCGCTGAAAGATAGTACCTTTGACAACATAGGAATCATTCGGCGTACATAGCCGAATGCTCGTGGCCCATGGCCGAAACCGCCAAAGCCTCATTTTCACGGACCAATCAGACGGCTAAAAAGCAAAGGAGACAAAAGGAACCGTGAAGATTTTTCTAAATTTTACCTACCTTCATAAAACGCAACCAGGACAAAAAACTGCTTGAGATTTCCCGAATTTTTGTAAAGCAATCTACTCTCCAGATGTTTGGGAGTACAAGTTTGGATGCCGGTTAAAATATCTCCAGGATTGGCGGAGTTATTGCCTCTCCAATAGACAAAATCGGCGAAGGCTTGTCGAGCTCGTTTACGCCACTTCAAGTCAGGTGGTAAAGCCTCTTGATAAAACCTCTTTTGAATTTCATAAGTTATTTCGCAACGAGCAAACTTGTGCCATGAATGCAAAAAGTAGTACAATACAGAAACTTCCCTAGAGTATTGCCACATGACTTGGAATTCGCGAACAAGCCTTAGTAGACTTTTTCAATTCACATAGAAACCGTACGGGCATTGAATCTTGAATAAAAGAAAATTTAGCGAAAAACGCAGATTGTGGCGTTTTCGGGTCGTTCTTACAACAATCACTATTGTTATTATTATTGTCTCCCGGCAAGACTTTCTATTGTTCAAGGTTCAGTGCCTTATCGGTTTGTTTGTGGCCATAACTCCGCCAATCCTGGAGATATTTTAACCGGCATCCAAACTTGTACTCCCAAACATCTGGAGAGTAGATTGCTTCAAAAAAATTCGGGAAATCGCAAGCAGTTTTTTGTCCTGGTTGCGTTTTATGAAGGTAGGTAAAATTTAGAAAAATCTTCACGGGTTTCTTTCGTCTCCTTCGCTTTTTAGCCATCTGATTGGTCCGTGAAAGTGAGGCTTTGGAGGTTTCGACCATGGGCCACGCGCAATCGGCTATGTACGACGAATGATTCCTATGCTACCTTTGACTGCTTGTCAGCCGCATGTCAAAATGAGCATGGATGAGAGGATTGGTCCTCCAGCACTACATTAAACTGAAAAGTATCTTGTAACTTTGAAGAGTTTTTGGAAAACATCTTATTACAAGATACTATTATTAAGCTAAATCATTATCTTATTACAAGATACAGTTACTGAGAATGGGAAGTATCTTATCACAAAATACAAGATACTGTTACTATTTTCAGTAACAGTATCTCATTACTATCTTCAAGATAAAAAGATAAGATACCGCCCATCTCTGATTGTCTCGTATTTGAAATTCTGTTGTTAGAGACACATCTTCAAGTGGCGGGGCTATTCGTATAAACCTGTTGTTATTCGTTGAAATGTAGTCCCATGGGCAAATCGATGAATCAATCTTTGCAACATTCCTCCTCGCTGGGAATTGAAATTCGCTGATGCGTGGTTCCTCCGTTTTCTCCCTGCTATTGATCAAAAGATCTTTTCTCCTAATTTCATTTTTCAGCGATTAATTTTCTTTCTTCAGCAATAATAACTCTTCTTTCAATTATTTTTCCTTTTCGGGTTGTTTGCTTATGTTGTTACCATGGTTACTCCTAGATGCCTTTTGGGGGTTTCCACTTGTTTCTGAAGCAAAATAAATTCTTCGTACGGCACATTTAGTATTGGCACATGGACATGGTTTGGGCTTTTGCGTTGTGTCAGGAGTCACCACGTAAAGGGATACTTCTCTATTTTTTCCACGATTTTCTACCTGGCCACGCTTGATGAGCCGTTCAACAGCTTCTTTTATTTCTCCTCACTTATAACTGCTATTTTTCTGTTCATTGCTCTTGGTGATGGTAACAGTAAAAGTATTTAATTGGGCAAAATATTAGCTACGACCTAAGGCATGGAAATGACGCTCAACTCTCATAGGTGCAAGCCACGTTCTTTGAAGTTGAGACAATAGCATACTTTGAAAATATAACTGTGGCAGTTGTTACTGTAAGACATAAAATAATCAAACACATTTTCTTTGTTCAAAAACGAATTATATGTTGCAGTGGTGATAAATTCAACTATTGGCTCTGCAAAAATTTATATTCTGAAAGTTGGGTTTCTAACAGGATAAAAGTCTGATAAGAATGCTCGAAGGGTCGGGGCGACACGTTGCTGCTCTTTGGCGTGGAGAGTACGCTGTGCAGGATGTTGTCTTCACGGCACTGGCGCCGGCGCTGGACTGTGAGGTGTCACATTTGATGCCATCAAATTCTCTGAGAAATTTCCATCCAGGGATGAACTTACACCCGAGCATAATCATAATCATAACAATGATCATAATAAAAACATGTTTACAGTTGGTTTGATTTTAGTTAACGACAACTAATTACGAAAGAGCAAGAATCAAGGCGAGTATGAAAAATGTATGATCGCCCTAAAACTCGAAAAATTCGATTTTGTTCACTTTGAAGTAAAATGAACAACCCAGCTACCTATATAAGTTGAATAATTACTTTCAACCATTTGTGAATGCAAAAGTATAAAAACTTTATCAAATATTTCGTTATAATTGAATGTCAAAGATGCGAGTTAGGTTTTGGCACAACTAATTTAGAACATTTAGAACGTGATAAAACTGTTGAAACATTGCAATAGCCTAATGTTATGATTTATAAAGTAGAAGAAAACTTGAGCACATTTTGACGCCTACGCGCCCTAATAGCCATCGAAATAATGCTTGCTTCTTTTTGCCAAAGTGTAGGACTGACACTTTTCAAAATTTGTTTGTGTCATCAGCTGTAAACATCTGGAACTTTTTAGCCCCCAGTGTAAGAGCCAGAATTCATCAAATTAACTTCCTCATATGGGAATTAAGTGACGGACTACTAGCATCCAAGCTAGCATGTGGACAGGCTTCACTCCCATGTAAGGCCTGTTTATAGGCTACATCTAACCTGCGTGCACGAAGTTCTTAACTCCTATGCTTTCGTACAGCAGTTTAAAGGCATTGAGTCATGGTAAATAGACCACGTATACCCAATTTGCAAAAATCGCTGAGTCATGATGATAGCTTACGCCAGTCTGATTGGCTGAAATTCAAACTGCACACATGATATTCTCACCTGAATATATTCTTAAAGCCTTATTATCGGGGTTTCCCTTTGAAGTCAACAAGGTGTAATTTCACATAGCAAAGAAAACAAAACGATCTGACGACCGTCTCTCATAGCGTTACAAGACAACTGATACAGTGAGGCTAGGAGTATATATCTCAATAAAAGGACAGCAATGTGCTTAGGGCCAAGGGATTCAATTGAATAATGAGGTCTTGTGGGGATTAACAAAAAGAGTTAGGTTTGAAAAATGCGAAACATAGGCCACGCGCCACTCCGATGTAGCCTCTTATTTGTGAAGTTCATCTCTGATCACATGAAAACAGACTGATCACATGAAAGCAGACAGACCCCCAGCCGAGAATCGCTATTTACCATGACTCAATGCCTTTAATAAAACCTAAAGTCACTTTAATCTATTTCCCATCTTCTCCATTTAACCTACATTGCTACATTGAGCAACCTATCACATGTAGCCCTTTACTTTTAATGATAGGCTATGGTTGAGCTGCTGCTATAGTTTCTTTGATTTAAAGCTTCTACGTGGACAATTTATGTAGATAGATAAATAGTACTAACCGTGTATATAATGCTCTCCAATCAATTGTGGATCAAAATAACTTAAGTACGTGTGTGTACTTTTGTTCTTAACCAAGACATTTTCCATCAGAGCATATTTATCACCAAGTCTTAATTTCTTGTAATAGCGCTTCCTTCTGCCCTGCATTTCTTCTGGGTAGATTGAGTCAACTTTCTTGGTGCTTCGATACAGTTTTCGCAAAACCTGTTCCTGAAAAGAAGCTTCGGTGCCCCATTTGGCAACTGCAGCATCGTATGCTTCTGTCCACGCAATACTACGGCGACTTCCGCTTATATCTCCCCTTGGAAGTTCGTCGTCTGTAAGTCCTGAAATACAATGTAAGTTTTAGTCTACTACCTGGTGAGAAAAAGGTTATGGTTTCAAAGCAGATGAGCCTGCAGTTTCACAATTTTCAATAGATTCCTTCAAAATGATGAATATATTCTATTAAAAGAAAGACTTTTACTTTAGTTAATTTCGACCCTGGAAATCACTGAATTCTCCAATCGTTATCTTAATCAAAGAACCCTCTACCGGGTGAGTCAAAAAAAACGTGAGGTGTTTGGCGGACTGTGACGTTGCTTGTAGCCACCCGATCGTCGTGAAATAAATTTGTCCATGCAGCAAAAGGTCTAACTTAGATTATAAGCCTAACCTCATTAAAATCGGTCACTTGGTGCATTAGTTAAAACGTATTTTCTTTGTAAGGCCTTGTATGGGAGTCTTGCAAACTGATGGAATCTTTAGCCAAGGCCATTCAGCATTTTAGCCTTACCAAAGTTACAGATACATGTGGTATTATCAGGAGAGAAAACACTATTTCCTAACTATTTCATTCTCCTCTGATAATACCACGTGTGTCTGTAACTTTGGCAAGGCTAAAATGCTGAATGGCCTTGCTGGCTAAAGATTCCATCAGTTTGCAAGACTCCCATACAAGGCCTTACGAAGAAAATACGTTTTAACTAATGCACCAAGTGACCGATTTTAATGGGGTAAGGCTTATAATCTAAGTTAGACCTTTGCTGCACGGACACATTTATTTCACGACGATCGGGTGGCTACAAGCGACGTCACAGTCCGCCAAACACCCCACGTTTTTTTTGACTCACCCGGTATAATCATTCTATGCAAGGTGAAGAACCAATACTGGGAATATAAAAAAGTTATTTTAGGCCGTAATCATTTGAAGTGAAATCCAATCGCTTTAGACATCATTAATATTGATGAACAGCGTTTCTCCATCCGCAAATAAACATTGTTTGATTATGGAAAAACGTTTATGGAAATTCCCTAGCACGAGCCCAAGAAGGAAAGTTCCGTCTCTTGAACATTGCGAGTTAGCCTCAACAGGACACTTTCATCGATGTGTTCATTGGATAATACCTCAGTGCCATAAAAGCCCCTTTCCTACTTGAAACATACAAGACACCATCCTTTCACCTAAACTCAAAATCAAACTGGAGACACTCGCCCTCCACCCGATGATTTCTCGATGGATTTGTTTTGATGAATTCGAAAATAATAAGTCCTTGATAAGAGGGGACTCTTGCCCCATCAGCCCCCCCCCCCCCCCCTGCCGTGGCACTACTACCTGCTGAAACCAGCCGAAATGAGAGTAATTTGAAGCAATATAACTAACTAAAGTAGGATACCTTTACTTTCAAGAAAGATCCCCAAGAAAGATCCCAAAAAAATCGGAAAAAAAACAAATATCTTTTTGAGCGTTTCATTGGCTCTTTTTTTTTTTTTTTTTTTTTTTTTTATCAATATAAAATATTACAAGATATGCTACAATTGGCTCTTTTGATAGAGTGACTTCTGTTTAGCAACCAAAGAAAAATTTCCAAGGACATCCTATGTGAAGTGCATTGACTTTACTATTTTTTGACAAAAATATGTATTCGGCTGTAACTGTTGCTGTTGTTGTTACACGATTTGGTGTACACTGCTGATGTACACCTTGGTGTTTACAGGTCAGGCAATTGCCAAAACTGTGCTCTTGAAGATATATAAACAGAATCCTATAAATTAATAATAAAGATACTCAGTGCCGTAGTGCCGTAGTGCCGTAGTGCCGTAGTGCCGTAGTGCCGTAGTGCCGTAGTGCCGTGGTGCCGTGGATTAGCAAATGCCTTGTTAAAACAGACTTTGAGAAATTCTAAGTGTTCACCCTTTTCTTTAGTTGTTGAATGAAACAATGATTTCTCAATATTTGAAGCTTTGGTCTCTCAAATAGATCTAAGAAAACCTCCTGACCATTTACATACTCCAACTGAGAAGTTAAAAAATGTGTAAGCCTCTCTGCATTATGGATATATTTGGATTTAAGCACTGTTTCCAAATTTTCTGTTTCTAACCAGTGCAAATTAGATGGTGTATTTTGCACAGAGGACTTGACTCCAATAGCATTCCACAGGTGTCTGATTCGCTTGTTATCCTTCGAATCTTTGGAGTATGAGAATGACTGACCTGTGTTTTCTTCAAAGCAGACATCAAATTTCTGCTAAATGTGAGGGAGACCTCATTAGATCAAACTTTCTGCAAGGAGTTTTTATTCACTTTGCATTCCCTCATTTCCTGTCTTATGGTGTGAATAGAAAGACATTTAAACAGAGTTGGCCA
The DNA here is from genome assembly GCA_039566865.1 of Aurelia coerulea. Classification (NCBI taxonomy): domain Eukaryota; kingdom Metazoa; phylum Cnidaria; class Scyphozoa; order Semaeostomeae; family Ulmaridae; genus Aurelia; species Aurelia coerulea. The sequence continues at coordinate 9,585,676 of CM076960.1, read as the reverse complement.
TGCTGTGTGACTTGGTGGTTGTGAGAAATTTCAGTTTGAACCCTAAGATCAGAAACAAGGGGTTCACTCTAACAACCTTCTTTGATAAACTGGTTTTAACTCAAAAATATGGGGATAAGCATTTAGCAGTGAAATACACAAGCAGTTCAGTCTTATTGGAGATGGATTTCTGCTTTGCCCAAAGGCTCTGAGCATTTCGTTACGATTATTATCTTTCTGCAATGAAATATTCAGTTCTCTTGTTAGTTCAGATGTAATGGTTGGTTGATTAGAAATTGGGATTACACTCAAATTGCTCTATTTTGTTCCTTTTTTTCTTTATTCATTTAAAGAAACAAACTATTTACAAAACAACAAGGCCATCCATAGTGGGAAAGGACTTATAGTCAGCGAGTTCCCACTATGTATGGCACTTACAATTGAATTTAAATTGTTCCAATGATAGTCGTAAGAGAGGGACAGCCCGAGAGCACACAATTTGATTGGCGCTTTAAGGTTTGACGAGCAACATGAACAACCCATAGGTCCTTCTGAGGTGCAGGCTCGAGCAATCTATCAAGGGTTAGGAACGTAGTGCATCCACGCCATCTCCCTCTTAAAACTATATTCCAATAAAAGAAGAAAAAGCTACACTAACAAAAGTGCACACAGACACACACCTACGACAAGAAAACTACTGAGAGATAGAGAAGACAGATACAGTGCACGAACTTCCTGTTATTGCGAACCGAACAAACAAGGTTAAACAATTTTCTCAGTTGTCATATATTTTAAGGTGAAATTTCTCGATCATGACGGCAATGAAAGAATTTAGACAAAGGCCTGTGTTTCTCCGTAAACACAGGGCAGCGAGTTGTCATCGTATGAAAGTAATACCGATGGTAATGAAAACCCCCCATTCTTATGCCGTTCAAGTGAAGTTTCCCACATTGAAATGCGGATAATCCTTACTGCAAAACACTCAACCACAACATCTGTAAAACTTTGACGACTTGGAAACTTGTCTAAGTCACCTTGACTGTACGTGAGGAGCAAGATGGTGCTCTGTGGTGAACTTGCTGCCATTTTGAAGTCAAACTGTCGAATTTTCAAATTTCCCGCGCTCACTCAAGTGCATAAATTCCCTTCTAAATACAACAATATGGGATATATTTTGTCGATTATGGAGGTAATTGTAGAACAATATGTTTTATATCTCGAAGATACAACTAACAGAGACTATAGATGTTGTAAAGTCGTTTGAAAATTAAATTCCTTCTTTAAATGCGAGGCGTAGCAATGGTAAATTTAGGACGGCTGCAGGCCTACAAGTCTTCAGGCAGAGGGAAGTAATGGTAGACACGTTATCTGTTTAAAAGAGTCTGTATTTAAACGTGTATATTGCCATGTTTAACAAAATAAATTTTCCAACTTCGAATTATCGTTTCCCCATGCATCAGTCTTTATTTAAAAAACAGGCAGATTCCGATGAATTACCCAATTTTTTTGAAAAGCACGCAGAAAATGGGAAGTTGCGCTGCTTCGCCATTTTCATTTAAAAAATATAAGTTAGTAATTCAAAACGTTGATTCGAATTCTACTAATGCAATAACAGTAAATATCTTGTCATGTGCCAACGCCTCAGCTGCTTATTAAGAGATGTAACCAACTAGGCCAATGGTGTAAAAATAGCCAAAATGAGCATATTTTCTAAGGGACGCTGCGAGGCCGCACTAGCGTTCAAAAATTCAAAAAAAAATAGAGGACTGCCTTTATGCAATTATTGCCAGCCCTGTTAATTTGAAAGTATTTGAAGGAAAGACCTTAAAGTTATGACGCCTTAAAGGTACAACATTTTCAGACAATCACTTACAAAATTGTTGAGCCACCCTGAAAAAAATGAGTTTTTTGGCCCCCCTTTCCCCCATGTCAATGTTGTTTGGAAAAAAGTACTTGGCCATGCTGACAGACGTGGTTTGGCAACTTTTTAGTGGTTTTTCAACATTGACTAGGGGGGAGGGGGGAAAGCAGAGGCAAAAAACTGAAAATCTGAGGGTGGCTCAACAATTTTGTAAGTGATTGTACCTACAATTCCTTATAATTTCAAGGAATTTTACTTTATTTTTCAGCGAATTATAAGCAATTTAAAATAAGGTCTTTTCAGCTAGGAAAATGCTGTTTACATGACGAGGAATATTTGAGAACTGAAGGTTAAAGGTATCAATTGCCTTTGATTTCCTGTTGAATGGAGTTTGCGGTTATAACACCAATTATGTCATTGTAAACTCTGCGCTAAATACATACTGGATTACTCTATTTGCTCTTGTGGCCAGATTAATGTTAATCAGTTACAACAGTGGAAATAAACGCTAAAAAACTGTTTCAGCGTTTTTCTCAAAATCAATTTTCCAGCAACCAATGGGTATTCATACAGCTCCCTGTACCCAACGGCTTGATGTAATTGGCAGAAATGTGGCAGACAGAGAGAAAAAGCATAGGGGGACCAAAGAGTGTCTCACTTTTGAGAAAAATTGCATGGTCCAAATTTAACATTTGAATGAAGCTCAAAACGAGGCCAGGGAGCGAAGGCAAACATTGTTTTATTAATTATTTTGAAGGTAAGGCATGCAAAGGAAATCATCCACGTGACTATTGATTGATTGGTGCTATTTTTAGATTCTCCTTTGTTCAATTATGACACAGTGCAAGTTTCATTGTCATAGCTGTTATACTTTCGAAGAAAAACAGGGGGGGCGAAAAACGCCCCCCCCCCGGTAGAAAATCACTTTTTTTACCCGGTTAAAATAGGGTTAAGGGTATTGAAAATATGGATCAACAAGTGGCTGCCTTCTTATAAAAATATACCTGGTGTGAAATGATGTGATAATTCTGTGTGGCTGGGGATGTTATTATTGCTACCCTCAGCATCAATGAGATTTAAAAACTGATTTTGCTCTTTGCACCATCAATATAACAACATAAAGCCAGCTTGATTTTGTGATTGTAGTGCAGAGACGTAGGAACCGGGGGGCACTGAGGGAATGTACCCCCCCCCCCAAGATTTTGCAGTAAACAAAGAAGTACCCTTTTATTTCAGGAAGTGCCCCTTTAGCCTAATTAAAAAGTGCCCTTGAAGCGTCGTGCCCCCCCCCTAGTTTTGTGACAGTTGTAGGTAACTGTCCTTTAATCTCCAGTCATGAGATCGATTTCAAGAAAGAAGTCGTGATGTGTTTATTCATAATTATTCACATCATAAAGCTCTAACTAATTCACACCCTAAATTAAGAGTCAAAGTAATATTTATATACTGAATCTAAAACAATAGTTACTCATAAGACAAAAGGATGATTGACATAATACTACTGCGCATGACTAAGAAGGAAAAATAAGATGTTCATTCAATCAAATAAACATGATAACGAGGCTAAAGGAAATGACATATTTGTAGGCAGTATTCCTGCTACAACCTACCCCTCCTTAACAAAAAAATTACACACATGTTTTGTAATTTTTTTTTCCGACGATAGGACATAAGACTACAATAAAGAAACTACAATCAATGCTTGAATGTCCAATAATGATGCAGTCCATTTTCTGTGCTACAAAACTACAATAAATCAACGACAAATCCGTAAGAAAACCTCTTGGTTTAACGACAAAACGTATGTACCTCCATGTGAACCTCCTTCCATTTGGAGGTATGGGCACGACTTAATGAGGCCTTTAAGTCGACCGTGACGAGCTAATACTTCGCGAGCGGCTGGAAAGTGCTCGTAGATGTACTTGCATGCTTGCGAAGAAACAGCAGATTTAGTTGGTAGTGACTCTAGATACTTACCAAACTCGAATGCGATGTTCACTAAATCTGTCTTTGCGGACTGTTGAATTACTTGTTGTACAATATCCGTATCCGGTTCAACGGTGGCATCGGTACCGTTGTGTGGTATTCCGCAGTCATGCGGACATGTGGTATTCCGCAGGGCTCGTGTTTGGGACCCTTGCTTTTCATACTATACATTAATGATTTTGAGAACTGTCTGGAAAGCATGAACCCAAATATGTATGCCGATGATACATGTGTGAATATCGCGTCGGAAAACCTGAATGAACTTCTAACAGATTTGAAAAACGAGCTAGAAAATATATCGAACTGGATGAGGATCAATAAACTTAGTTTGAATGCCAGCAAAAGTGAATATATGGTTATAAGCCATAGGCGACAATTGAATAGGGTAGGTGATGATTTGCCAGATCTTGTCCTCAATAATGAAGTTATCAAAAGGGTTGACAAGACAAAATATTTAGGAATCAACATTGATGAGAGCCTTACTTGGAAAGAGCAGTACAAAACTATCAAAAACAAGCTGAAAGGGGGCTTGAGCTCCCTGAGAAAGCTGAAAGACATCCTTCCGCAAAGGAAACTTGACCAGGTCTACAAAGCTCTCTTTGAAAGCCACCTTCGCTATGGCGACATTGTTTGGTGTACTCTTTCCAACACCAAACTATCCCAACTGCAACGATTACAGACAAGGGCAAAGAAGCTAATACTGAACGCCAAGTATAAGGACGGTTGGAACTGTAAATGGCTCAATGTAAAGTCTTTGCTCTCATTTGACAAAGGAGTCATGACATATAAAATTCTGCATGGCCTTTGTCCCGAAAATCTTCGCCATAAGTTCACTGAAAGATCCATAATTTCAGAGCATAGAACCAGAAATCATGGAGATCTGCAAATTCCCAATCGTCCGGTACGCGTAAGTCTCCGTTTTCGGGCTCTGGTACAACAACCACCTTTTCTATGTTGACGGGGCGAGGAAGATCTGCACCTGTGATGGTGTTGCGCAAAGTTAACAGATCAGACCGGTTGTAGGGGTGACCGGTGACAACGAACGGACCGTCAAAGTTCCGTACAAAGCGCGATGCCTTACCAGACTGTGATCCTATGAAGTCTTTGCGGATGTAAACAACTTTTCCATCCGAAATGTGTAAATCACGCGACGCAATGTCGTAAAGTTCGCGTTGATGACGTCGTAAATCAGATTTAATTTCGCGAAATTCCTTATGCGCGTCCTTCATATTGGCGACCAACTGGTGTGCATAATGATCTGCTGGAAGTGGATTTAGCGGCAATTGCAGCGAAATTGTTTCCGGGGACGGTGCGTTGCGTCCGAACACGAGAAAAAATGGCGTTATGTCCACTGTTCCTGCGACTGGTGATGTGTTGTGCGCATAGACTGCTGGCTGTAGAAATTCCTCCCAACGGGCCTGGTTGCGTTCACAATAGATTCCGATAGCGCTGTTGAGAAAGCGATGGACGCGTTCTGTGGAACCATTGAGGCGCGGGCGATAACCTGATGTAAACACTTGCTTGATGGAAAGCAGCGCAGAAAGTCTGTGTAAAACTGCGTTGAGAAATTCACCTCCACGATCACTTTGCAAAATGGCGGGAAAACCAAATGGTAGAAGGACTTCGTGCAATAAAACTCGGGCTGCTGTTGTAGCAGTTTTGTCCGGTACTGGAATAGCCCTGAGAAAATTAGAATAAGGGCAGACAGCCGTGAGAATCCACTTGTTCCCCGAGGGGGACAATGGGAGTTCTCCTACATAATCAACACCTAAAGTGTGAAATGGGTGTTGATATAAACGCACCTGCATTGGACCGTGAGGTTGTTTTAATGTTTTGAACCGAATGCAGTGCGGACAGCGGCGAATCCAGTTACGGACATGCTTAGACAAATTGCGCCAATAGAAATCACGGGAAACAGCGTTGTAAGTTGCGTCACGCCCTCGGTGCATACCTAACGGGGAGTCATGATATGCATGCAAAATGTGGCGCTGTAGATCAGTGTCCGATGGAACGAAAATGCGCAGATGGTCTGAATTTTCCATAAATTCGTCCGAATAAAACAACAGACCATCGATGATTTTGGTGCGTTTGGCCATGCTGGAAACCCATTTCCGCAGTTTTTGGGCGTGGTGGGAGATTGATTTTTGAGAGTTTCCAGAGATAATAAACTGCGCAAGGGGCCCTAACCAGGAGTCTTGACGTTGTTTCTGCGCAAATTGAACCCTGTCAAAATTGAGTGTGCGCAATGTTTCTAGATCGTCGGGCAATTGATCAGAAGCGGGCATATTTTCCTGCAGTGCATTGTTTCCGTCGACAGAGGTGATGATGCACGCTTTTGCAGCGGATTGGTTCTTGTCATTAGAAGATAAAGCCCTTTTAGAGATTTCTGGAGAATCTACAGAGCAGGCAAGGCTTAAACAGCTCAGTGTAAAGTTTGAAAGCTCAGAATCTAGTTCAGTGTTACTTAGACATAGATCAAAGCAGAGAGCTGTAAGAAAATAGTTTGAAGCTTCTAATGGAGGAATGACAAGAATGTTGACCTCTGGATGCGGACTCGGTAACGGAGCACGACTCAAGGCATCGGGAACAATATTGTCTTTACCAGGGCGATGTTCATTTCATTTTTTCATTTTCATTTTAAAATTGTTTACCCAGGGTACAAATTCAGTATAAATACTGTTTTACAATTGGCCCTGCAAAAAATTACTTACAAAATTAAAGAATTATATACTACAAAATTTACAATAAAAAGAGCGGAATACGTCAAAATTAAAGATATATTAATTTACAGCGATACACCTCCATATATAAAAGGTTTATTTTTCATTGATTTTGGACTTGAAGGCATTGATTGAGGGAGCCATCTTTGTATCCAAATCAAGACTGTTCCAGAGACTGGCCCCACGATAAGCAAAGGATTTTTGGCCATTGCCAGTTCTCAACATGGGTATTGCAAGGTTTGTTTTAGAGTTTCTTAACTCTCTTGGATGTACCTCGGACGATCTCACGAAGAGATCGCTAAGATATTGAGGTGCAAGAGAGTTAAGAGATTTGTAAACCATAGAACCTGTTTCTTTATTTATCAGCTTTTGTACAGATGGCCAACCAAGATGTTCAATCACAAAATCAAATTCTGCCAAAGAGAGACACCACCTTGCAAGTTTTGAGTTTTGGGGCGCAATCGAAGCTAAGAATTTCAGATTTGCGTGGTCGGTGATGACTTTGAACTTTCGACCCATCAGGTAATGACGAAATTGTTCCAGGGCCCATTTGACGGCGAAGAATTCTTGATGAGCTGTAGGCCAGCGCGATTCCGTTTCGTTGAATGAGCGGGAAGCAAAGCGAACTGGCCTAAGGTTGCCTTGATATATTTGCGCAAGCATCGCCCCGCAACCTATTTTGCTTGCATCTGTGTGCACTTGAAATTCCTTGTCCCAATCTGGGTGGTACAAAATGATGTCCTTAGAAAGCAAGGCCTTTTTGAGGTCCTGAAATTCAGCCTCGTGTCGATCCGTCCATTGGAATGAGGCTTTTTGACTGAGCAAAGAGCGTAGATTTTGGCTGCGATGGGACATATTACGAATGTACTCACGAAAATAGCCAACCATGCCCAGAAAACGTTTTAGGCTTGAAACATTGTGCGGGCGCGAAAATGATGAAACTGATTCTGTTCCCTTTTCCGTTGGAAAACGTCCTTCCGGAGTGACGCGATGGCCTAAAATTTGCAAATTTTTGGAGAAAAATGTACACTTGGATGGCTTGAATTGAATACCAAATTTTGCCGCGCGTTCGAAAATCTGCTCATAATGGCCTAAAGCTTCCTCATGCGATGAAGACCATGTTACGCAATCATCAATGTATATGATGAGCCATTTGTACAAAAAATCGGCAAACACTGTGTTGAGGATGCGCTGAAATGTCTGGGGGGCGGTTTTTAACCCAAATGGCATACGCAAATTTTCCCATAAACCCAGATGGGTGCAAAAGGCAGTTTTCTCCCTATGTTTAGGGTTGACCGGTACTTGCCAATATCCGCTAGCGAGATCGAGCTTGGCAAAAATTTTCCCTCCACTTATGGCATCTAAAATGTTGGAAACATTAGGGATAGGATACCCATCCCCCAGGGTAACTGCATTGAGACCCCTATAATCGACCACAAAGCGGGGGGGCTGAGGTTTTCCCTTCTCTAGGGGCTTACGAACCAAAATACATGGGGCTCCCCAAGGAGAATGACTAGGCTGAATTATCTTGAGTCTGATCATGCGTTCGAGCTCCTCCTTGATGGCTGTGAGCTCTGCGGGGCTCTTACGATATGGCAGACGATAAACCGGAGGGGAATCCCCTGTGTGGATATCGTGATAAAATCCTTTGATTTCCGACAGTGGAGAATTTGGCAAGTAAAATGCATGCGGATATTTGTGCAAAAGCCCTTTGAACTTTTCCATTACCGAACTTGGCACATGAGCATAACTAGGCGTGTCTAGTTCCAAAGCTGCAATTAGCTGCTCATAAAATTCTGAAGACCTATGATCTAAGGAAGCGGTTTCAGTAGGTGGAAATGCGTGTTCGTGCTCAAAAGTATTGCTTTCCAAATACGGTGCCAAAAGTGACGATTTTAACTCTGATGCGTGAGCTGGCAGAGAATGTAAAGACTCTTTCTTACCCATTGTTCGTGCAAATGAATTCAGTCCATTAGATGTGTTGGCAATAACGCATGCGTGCCAACTCTCAGACAATTTCTTGGCAGTATCGCGCACGGCATCCTGATATAGCGCACTGTCTGATTCAGAGGTGGGCCGTATTGTTCCGAGTGAGACATTGGAAGGCAAACATGCGGAACCTTTGTTTGACCTGATCAACACATTGGTGATTAAAACTGTGCCGTCCGGATCGCTGCACGCTATGACATCATCGCTTTGAGAAGCCAAAATACCAGCACATTGATTCGGAACCGGGGGTATTGGGCGACTGGGGCGACATTTTGAATACCCGGGGAAGCTGGCAGGGAGAAACGGGGGTTGTAATTCACCAGGAAAGGGTATGCGTTTTATAGACCGTAAATCGATAGGGCCACTAAGTGTCTGTAGACCTGGTGAAAACTGACTTCCCTCCAGCCATAAGGGTCCCGATAAAAGGGAGGTGCCCACAACTGAGGCGGCTACCACTAAGCAAACTGTGATGATATTTAGCCCCCTGCTCAATGAAATATACTCTGCTGTCCCACCTGCCTTAGGCATAGCGGTCAATAAGCACGTTACATTGGCAGTGGAGCTAGGGTGTGGCTTTGGGCTTCTCAAAAGCGGAAATGCGGCGATCGGATTCGAATCATAACACGAAATTTCGAAATCCATGGCGGAATCTGCAAAATACACCTTAAGCTCCTTGGAGCGAATACGTGCATCCGTTTTGCGCAAATGGTTTTGACCAAACAAAATAGGCCATGTCAAATTAGGAACCACGAGCATCGTGAAGGTTACTGATTTTCCGTTTTCCCAAACAATGGGCACTTGCATTATGCCTACTGCCCGAAGATTGGAATTTGGCCCAGCTACCGAAACAGGGATGTGCTGCTCTAATTTTGTGAATTTAAGTGCCGGATGTTGTTTGGCTACGATTTCGGCATGGTTTTGGCTCACTAAAGAAACTGAGCAGCAGCTGTCCAGGGGTAAGGGTAGGGACACACCTGCAGAGGTGACCTTAGTCCACAAAATGTTCTTTCCCGCAAGATCGACGTCCGAAAATGTTGAACTGCTAGGGAGGGCCGTTATGGCTGGCATACCATAAAGCGAATCTTGCGGCGTAGCCACGGGAGAAGGAGAAGCCTGAGAGGGGGGAAGCTGTCTTTTAACTTCCGCTTCGATGCTTGTGGTTAAATCCTTCTTTAACGTTTGAAAAGAATCACCAACTACTTGTTTCACTGTGTTAACTAACAAAGAATGAGTTTCCTCAGAGGGTGCTACATAATTTGAGTTAACGCTACTCGGAGATTGATCTGATTGAGGCGAATTGCTTTGACCATTACGCTTACTGTTACTCTGCGTGTTACGTTGAAAAGACCTTGTTTCACCTTGAACGTGAAAACGTGACTTACAATTGGGCTTGAAGCACTTAAAACATTTATGAGTAAAACCGTTAGAACATTTGTTATTTGGCAATTCGCAATGAGCATTATGATAATAATTATAATTACGGCAAATCACATTACCTCGAGAATTATTGTCCTTTTGCTTGTAAAAGTTCGGTTTTGGCTTTGTTTCGTGCTCTTCATCGGCTCTGTGTCTCTCTGGTCTGTTCTGTGAACTGAATAAAGCTTCTGGTTTCCATGCATTTCTTGCATCTTGGGATGGGGAAGGTGATGGAGTGTGGGGAACCACATTTTCGACCGATTCATGACGCTTTGCAGCCTCAATGACAGCAGTGAGGTCTTTGAAAGGCGTTTCTCGGCTCAACAGTTCTCTGGCGATTTCTGGCTTGAGTTTCATCGTGAATGCGTGGATGAGTTCAATTTCTGCGGCAGAATCTGATGAGCGATGAATGCCGGGAATAAGCTTCTCAAGGCAGTGCTGGGTCTCCAGGAATCGGTGAGAAAAATCAGAAACGGATTCTTTTGGCTGTTGTGTCATGGCATAGTACGTGGCTAATAATTGGCGAATTTGCTCTTCTTTCGGTATTCCACGTTGACGCACAAGTAGAGCAAGACAGCGATCGTAAAACTTCCCATACTCATCAGGGGTGCTTTTGTCAGAAAGTTGTGAGGCATGAGTTCGCTCGAAAGTGCATATGATGTCAAAAGCACGCGCGTCTTTTTGGCACTGTTGCTTTAGGTATGTAAACCAAAATTTCGGTGACACACCAGAGGATATTAAAACATTGGTCAACTGTTCTGCAAAGCGGTCGAGATTCTCCTTTCCAGTAAATTCAGGCAAAGTTAGCTGCGGTAGGCGTAGTGGAGAGCTTGAATTTTCCTTTGATCGCACGGATTGTGAAAGTTCGTGTACAGCTTTCGACAGATCTTGAATTTGCTTTTGCGTTTCGGATGTGACATCCTTCGAGACGGTTTGTTGGTCTTTCACAACGGCGGCGAGACCACTGACAAGTCCGATGACTTCTTCGATTTTGGTAGACATGGTAGAGTAAGAGTGTACGTCGTAAACGGGTCCTACACCAGTTTTGTGACAGTTGTAGGTAACTGTCCTTTAATCTCCAGTCATGAGATCGATTTCAAGAAAGAAGTCGTGATGTGTTTATTCATAATTATTCACATCATAAAGCTCTAACTAATTCACACTCCAAATTAAGAGTCAAAGTAATATTTATATACTGAATCTAAAACAATAGTTACTCATAATACAAAAGGATGATTGACATAATACTACTGCGCATGACTAAGAAGGAAAAATAAGATGTTCATTCAATCAAATAAACATGATAACGAGGCTAAAGGAAATGACATATTTGTAGGCAGTATTCCTGATTACAAATTTTACCTTTGAAAGGATATCCAATCTTTTCCAGTCTGAAATATGTTATCATAGGCATTGTGCTTCCCCAATCCCAAACATTATGCCCACAACCCTGCAACTTCCTTCTCATTACTTATCATCCAGATTAGCAGTGACGCTACGAGCATTTCCTACAACGTCGGGATGCTTAGGACGAAGATTTTTAAATATTTTATCAGTCATTAGGCCCTTGAATGCATTCATCAGGATCAGTGATAGTTGGATTGGTCTTGTTTTAATCCAGAGTGCTCACAGTAAAAGTAATCCTGCACTCGGAGACTCACCGTGCACTGTGTGCCCAGACCTGGAAACAATTAAAAAATTTATTTTTTCAAAAGCGATTCCTTTAATTTTTCTCTTATTAAAAATGCTCTGAACTCCCTGAAACTGAAAGCCGTTTTTTTTTGTCTTATGGTTTTTTTTCTGGGAATTTACAAAGTTGTGAAAATCTTCAGTTTTGAATCCAATATGTGATCCAGCTGCTTCTGAAAAACTACTCATTTGAAACTGTTATACTTGTCCAAACCATTTATGCTATGGCTTATCTGAAAGGAAATAGCTTCTTTTACTTGAAAGGAATTTAAGACGAGCTTAATGAATTAAATGTGATTTTTTACAATATTAAGACTATTTCATAAAAACACAACTTTTGATTTTCATGTTTTAATTGATGCATCTAAAATACTGTTTTTAAAAAGTTGACAGTGTTTCACACCAAAGCCGATAGATTTTCCTCTAAGTATAACCACTCAAGAATAGAAAAATCAATGAGTTTCACGTGGAAGACGTGCAAAAACGTGGATTATATGATTTGCTACCCTAAATCATATGGGCTTTTTCAAGCTACCATTTATGGGGGATGCTTTCCACTCCTCTGAAAACTGTCTTAGACTCACCAGAACTCGATACAGCTTGGCACAGTTACAGAACAAGTAATTTGTAACCTGTAGCGTAATTTGAGTGTGGTTGCCACGCCTTGTGACGTCAAAGTGACGTCACAAAGTTGGAAATCTCTGAAAATCAGGCTTCCAAGTTAAATTAGTGTTGAAAGAAGATCTTGCATGAATTTTAAGCAGTTTTTGGCTCAATTTTTCAACATATTGGATGATTGAGTATTATTATATTGAAAATGACGATTTTGGACTGATATTTTGGCAGAAATTAACCAATTCTGATGACGTCATTTGTGCTGTTAATTTGTGCTATGTAATAAGAGACCAAAAGAATTTGCAAAATGGTGATAACAGTAAAATATAAATTGTATCATTACAGTGTTTTTATTGAAAAAGTTTGAAGAAATTCAAAAAATAGCTAATTAGTTCAAAATGGCAGCCAAAATGATGTCATTATAAAAAAATGCTGATGTCATCAAATTCCAGAAATTCTGGCATCAAATTGAAGCACTTTGTTTGCAGATTCATTTGCTATATAATACTTCATTATTCTATCAAATCTTTCCAATGAAATCGTTGAAAATAATGATTTTGCTGCTACCTCCTTCCGAGATTAGGTCCTAGTCCCCCAAGATAACCTCAAAACTGAAATTTTAGAACACAGCTGAATTGGGCATGCAATTGCGCATCTAATGATCTCTTCCCTGGAAACATATGACAATTTTTGAAAAAGTTATGAATTGTTTCCCGAAAATGAGATCCTGGGCACATAGTGCCATGATGCAAGTAATAGGCCTAAAAACCAAAACCAATCCTGATTAGACTAAGCGGCATCTAACTGCTTGGACAGACGACTACTTGTCTCACGAAGCATTCTACAGTTTCACCATTGCAATAAGAATTGTTATATATATTTAGCTGTGTGCTGCTTCCCGGATGCCAACGTCGAATGTTCTCCGTCTACCCCTGACCACAAGAATAAATGTACTTGACTTGCTTCGTACATATACACAAACACCAATGATACCGTCCAGACACTAATCCGTTCTAAATCCATGGCCCACGCTTCCATCAAGTGAATGAAGCATTGCCGCGAAGTGTCACGATTTTGCGGGACCCGTGTAGATTGATTAGAAAAGTTTCTAACTTTGCTTGTCTTTGTTAACGTCATCGCCATTGTTGTAGTGACCAATCAGTCGTGGGAATGGAGAATAGCAACTCTCGCAGTGAGTCTAAAAATCATTCATACTACTCATACGCATCCACTTTTCGAAGCTGATTGGGTCGAACAAACCACTTAGGCGTTTTTTCAAAACAATAGAGTCGAGATCTCATCTCCCCAACAAAGTTACACAGGAGACACTACCTATTTGGCAATAACCAAATTTTAAGGTACGCGTTTTTGTTATTTTTCCCCCGCCAATGTCTCAATGACGGCTCAAAACTATCGTACTCCTCCGTAGCAACAGAGCCGATGACGAAATAGAATTTCCCAATCAAACGAATTTACCTGTAAGTGATGTTTGATTGGAATTCTATGCTATGGTTCATCTGCGCGGAGCAAAGGAGGTGTACGCCCATCATATTTGACACCTATATTTACGGCCCTCCCCGCCTTGTCTTTCTCTTTTTCGTCATTGATCCATTGCTCTTCTAAAGGCTGATTTGCATGAACTACTGCGCTCTCTCTCGTGTACCTCCTTCGCTCTGGGTCGACGAATCATAGAATTCCAATCAAACATCACTTACAGGTAAGTTCGTTTTATCGGGAAATTTTACACTGCTTGCAAGAATCAAGTTCCGCTCCCTAAGCTCTTTCGAATGATATCTAGTTTGCATTATTTTGGAAAATAATTGTAGTTCTATGGCCAAAAACAGTTTTACTCTACATAGTTTTTGGTTGTACTTTAGATACTATTTTGTAGAGCATTAGATATGAAGTTCCAGTGAAATCGTCTTTGAGTCCCCCAATAGGGTTCCTTAACTTAATCTTAAATTCAACTATTAACTACATTTCTGAAACAGAACGCTTTGGTTGAAAGTTACTGGAATCCCTGAATAGAGCACCCAAATCCCTTCTGTATGTGTCTGATTTTAATAGTTATATTTGTTTGTAATTATGTGGTGTCTTAAGGAAGCTTGCAACCAAATAATAGATTTTACATTCCCTTTCTTGGTTCTAAACCTTTCAAATCTTCACTCGCAGTTATTTGGTTGCAAGATAATTAACTTGTGGCTCTGTTTGTCATTCTACTCATCTTTTTATATGTTACCTCTGGGTGGACAAAATTTTTGCTCCTCGGAGTATCGTCTCTGTAGTAGGGTAGCGTTAGCTGTAGATATAGTAATTAGTAATCATGTATTGTAAATTTTTAATGGAATACATATATATAAAAATAGGGTTCCTTTGATTATTAAAATTCAGGAATGTATGTATGTATGTATGTTTAAATTTACCACAAAATTAAAATATTTACAATTTAAAAATAATACAGAGTAATTAAAATACGCAATTCACATAACAATACATTTAATATAAATTAAGAAACACCCCTAATCATGGTGGCAGGTATAGCATTAAAAGATCGAGTTGACCTTATTTCCATAATGGTCCCCTTAGAGATGGTTGCAAAACAAAAACAAAAAAAAGTATATATACCGGGTGCGCCAAAATATACTATGCACGTTTGACAGGCCACAATAAATCGTACACTGGGCCGATTTTAAAGATTTATGACTTAATCGTTAGCAGAAAGCCTGAATTAGATACTTGGAGTCTTTGAAAATTTTTTCATTTTCAGTTTTTAGAGCTAGAAGCGAGTTTCCTAAAATGTTAGTTTTCAAAAACACTGAAAACGATCATAAATCATCGATCAAGTTTTCTAAAGAATCGACATCAACGGACAAAGAGAGAACTTGTTCGTGGTAATTTGCGATTTAGAAATCGATTAATTGTAATCTGCTGTACGAGAGTTCGTACTAAACCTCTAAATGCCCCTGAAAACATTTTCTCTTTATTGATTAATGTTGAATCTTTTAAAATTTGATCGACGTTTTTTGATCGTTTTCAATGTTCTCGAAAACGAACATTTTAAGAAACTCGCTTCTTGCTCTAAAACTGAAAACAGAAAAATTTGCAAAAAGTCTTAGAATCTAATTCAGGCTTTCTGCTAAAGATTAAGTCATAAATCTTCAAAATCGGTCCAGTGTATGATTTATTGTGGCCTGCCAAACGTGCATAGTTTATTTTGGCGCACCCAATATAATATGTGCTTTTCAATAAAGGCCGAATCCTGAATGTGTGAGAGGACGTGGTTTTAGTAGAACACATATACGTCGTTTTCCTCTCTCTGTATATTTTGGAAAAAAATTTCTTTGATTTTGTGCGTAAACGAGTTGATATTAGTTATGGAATTTGAATCAGAAGATAGGCTATTCCATATTTTTGGCCCCAAGTACGACAAGCATTTTTGGCCAGTGTTGCTTTTGCGAAAAGGAAGGTTCAATTTAAACTTGGACCTTCGTGTCACTCGGCTTTGGTCGACTGGGTGGAATATTTCGTCAGTATAAGCTAGAGCTGTTCCTTTGAAAAATTTCATTATGGTTACACATGAATGTTGATCAACTCTGTTCTTTGTCGGAAGCCAATTTATAGCTTTGAATTCTGCTGCCCCAATATGTACTGTGTTGTTTAAATGCAGGAAATTCTCCACCCACCCCGGTCTTTCAAGACCCCTCTCCAGTTTATTAAGCATATCTACCCTTTTAGTCTATCCCCCGCTCTATTCTGGGCTACAGAGCAGTGGCTTGCGAGAAAATGGCTAGGTTTAAGAGTGAGTCAATAAAAAGTTCCCCTTGATTAACCAAAGTTGCTCAAGAAGCTGCGAGGCAAAGAGAATCTCTTTTATCAGCACCTAAAAGATCTATTCCCTATTTTCACTTACCCCACATTTTCTTTGCTTTCCCAGTTGGCAACAAGAAAAATTTCATATTTGGGGAGGTAGTGCTCAATGTGCACCATGTAAACATCCAGTCCGGGAGCATTCCTGAGAAAGTTACATGATGCCTCTCATCAAATATAATCTTTGATTTGCAGATGAGGCGATAAACACCATGGAATGAGTCAAATTGTCCTTTTACCATCAATGTGATCCCAAAATCCAACTGTTGAAAGAAATAAAAAGTTTCAGATATGAAGTCCCTTCTCAACCTATTGACAAAAACAATAGGGGCATAAGTGGCAAGTGTCCTACTTTTATGCTATGTTTAGACAAGATCGCCATTGACATCTAAGGAATTTTTATGATGCATTTCACGGAAACTTTTTCTGCGCAAAGATCTGATGCACTGTTGGAAATGGGATTGATTAAAATGAGACTACTATAGTTGAGTTGATGTGTTGTGACAAAAGCGTGTATGTGCTGATAGCCGATAATAATCAAATGCAACATGATACTTTCAACCCCGTTCTTCTTTTGTGATTGCATCATGATGCATTTGATTACAATGTATGGAAAATTTTTTATCATTTTCAGTCACACATTGTTTTGCAAACCTCTTTTTTTCTTTTCCTTGGGCCATCGTACTCAAGCGTGATATTCCATAACGAGTGTAAGCGAAAAAGATTTGCAAGAAAAAAGATAGATTTGTGGTCTCAGTTTCGAGGGAATGCTGCCTTTTCACACATGCTTGCAAGCGCTTCACTGATTTTACGAATTTGCCGATCCATAATCGACTGATCAGTTTTTCTAGAGTTTGTTGTCGAGTAGGCTACTAAATTTTAGAATTTTATTGAGGAAAAAACCGGCCAAGTTTTTGACTTCAAATTTGGCATGCATGTCCATAAACATATGATGAGATTGGTGACAAATTTTGATCAAAATCTTTAGATTAAGGGAGTGGAAATTGAAGTTCTTCTGAAACCAGTAAAATATTTTGAAATAAGCCCTCTCCAAAGCAGGGTTCTAGAGAAATTAATAAGTTCCTGGAGGGGCTGACTTCTGAAAACTGCCTTTCCGTGCTCATCAGAGAAGAAAGAAGAGTGACGTCAGGAGGCCTGTACCAAGCCATAGCGAAGAAAGGAGCAGCACGAACAGGTTCAATCTCAACGCATAAGAGGTCAAGAAATGGTTTAGGAACATCTTCCCGCACATTAGATTTGTCTAACATATCTTTAAGATAAACTGCAACACCACCCCCATTACGGTCACGATCACACCTTTTGATAGTATACCCATCGATATTTACTAAGCTATCATTGATAGTATCATCAAGCTTGGTCTCATTTATTGCAAGAATGTGAATCCCCAATTCGTTTACAAGCATTCGTATTTGATCGATATGTAGGAGAATGCTATTCACATTTAAAGATGCAATCGTCATACCCTTCCTATGCCCGAGTTTAGTTACCCTTTTAATAGCAGGTTCAGTGTGGGGAGCTGTAGAGGGAGTATCCTGCAGTGGGGGAGAGGCCCGTCCCTTGCCACAATTTTCTTTGAAACCAACCGGAATTTGTTTGTTTGTTTGTTTGTTTGTTTGTTTGTTTGTTTGTTTGTTTGTTTGTTTGTTTGTTTGTTTGTTTGTTTGTTTGTAACCCTACTTTAATTCGATCTTTTCATATCTAGCTATACATACATATATACATATATACATACATACAACTAATCTAAATCGAATCTAACAGTAAAATGAAAAAGGAAATAACTAAGGAAATTAATACGTAAATACATAAGCTAAAATATCAGAACTATGTGGACATAAATGGACAAATCTACAGGATATTATTAAATTTACAAGCATTGCATTTACAGGTAGGGCCATTCCATTGTTTTATCATACTCTTGAAACTGTTAAGATTTTCAGATGATTTTAGTTCATTTGGCAAACAGTTCCAGATCTGAGGTCCCATAGCTTTAAGGCTCTTGGAACCGAAAGTTACCTGATTTGGTCGAAAATGATTTAAATTGTTGGGATTCCGAGATGGATGCTTTGAACTTCTTGAAATAAAAATGTTATGCATAAAAGATGGATTCAAGTTGCTTATTGTCTTAAAGATTTCGACACAGAGGGTTCTTTGCCGAGCAACTTGCATTGTGCATCTTTTTGACCTAATAAGAAGATCATTATAGGAGCTTTTGTGATCATTGTACAGAAATCTAAGCGCGCGTTCCTGTATTCTTTCAATTTTCTGGACTGATTTTGAAGATGAAAAATACCAAACTAAAGGACAGTAGTTAAAATTCGAGTAAACGAAACTCTGAACCAGAACTTCTTTTTCAGCAAAACCAATAAATGACTTAAGTCGTTTAAGAACGTTTAATTGTGCCGCGGCTTTTTTGCAAAGGTTTGATATGTGTGGGTCAAAGTTCAATTTGTAATCTAGTGTTACACCTAAGAGTTTTAACAGTCTCCTCAGACTTGATAGAATGTCCTTGGAAATCAAGATTTATTCCACAAGTGTTTGTCTGGTCTTTTTTAACAAAAAGTGCATGGAATTTGTTAGGGTTAGCAATCATTTCATTTTGTTCGAGCCAAGAGAGAGCTCTGTTTGCTTCACTTTCAAGAACCTTGACAAGATCCGGCAAGGATTTGGAAAAGAAAGCAAGCGTATTATCATCAGCATAATTGTACATGGTTGCTTGCTTTATGAAAGAGAAAAGATCATTTATATAGAAATTGAAAAGAATAGGACCTAAAACTGATCCTTGGGGTACTCCTGATACTATTTCTTGAAAAGAACTGCAGACATTATTTATCCGGACACTCTGTTTCCGTCCTTTCAGATAGGAATAGACAAGAACCAATGCATTTTCATCAAAGCCATATGCATGAAATTTGGCTATTATCAAATCGTGCGGGATGCAATCAAAAGCCTTTGACAGATCCATCAAGACGGATCCTACCATGAAGTTATTATCAAGCTTAGATTTCCACTCTTCTACGAGTTTAATCAAAACATGCTGTGTACTATAGGCTCTTCGATAAGCTGCAATGAAAATCGAAAGGGTCTTATCAGGGAAGGGGCTGAGCAGTTCCTTTAGAATTTTTTCAAAGATTTTGGAAAAAGTGTTAAGTATACTGACTGGACGATAATTTCTCTCCACAGTACGAACGGGTTCACCTTTGTCTAAAGGGCAGACTGCTGCAGTTTTTGCATTCTGGGGAAATATGAAATTGTGAATGCTGCAATTGATGGCGTTAGTAAGAGGGATAGCTAAATCATCGCTAGCCAAAGAAACAAGTTTTGGTGGTATTTGATCAACACCTGTTGATTTACTGCCATCGAGCATTCTCAGTTGGAGCCATACATCTCTAGCAGTAACCTCATTGAAAGAAAAGGATTCAAAAGTATGTTCAGGGTCTTGAAGTATGGCTAGAATACTCGGATGGTCCTTATATTTATCGAGAATTAACTTAACAATTTCTCGATCGTCCTCAATCGAATTCGTATCTGCAATGCTGGAAGGTTTCTTACCAGACGTACTTTCGACGATATTTATGTAATAATCAATATTTCAGTGGGAGTCTTATTGCATTCAAGTGAAGGACTTTGAGCAGGTGGTACATTGGCGGTAAGAATATCTGAGCCCCAAGCCCTAGTCAAATTTCATTTAAAAAATTAATCAAGTTGTTGTAACACTAATGAAGGTAGGGAGCATCACTCGAGAAAGAGGAATGGTCTTAAAATTGCTTTCCTAAATATAGTTTCCCTCAGAAAACATAGGAATGAGCTTAGCATTATACTGCATGACAACGATATTGATATCATTGGTCTTAGCGAACCCGGTTGGACGAAAATATTAGAGATGCCGAAGTATCGATAGAGGGCTACAAGATATTTCGTAACGACCGAAACGTAAATGGGGGAGGAGTCGCAATTTATGTTAAAGATGCACTTCCCGAGCCAAAAATCAAACAAAAAAGCGATAAGCTAGAGCTTCTTTCCCTTGAGATAAAACAATAAAATGCAAGGTCATTCTTATTTGCATGCTGGTATCAACCCCCAACCTCCGGTGTTGATGATGCTGCATTCGAGAACCTGAGAGAATCTCTCCGGGACCTTGACAAGGAAGGAAAGGAAATTATGCTCGCTGGCGACACAAACTGCGATTTTAAGAATGGTACAAATGCTAATACAAAAAAACTGAAGCTTGTATATTCCGAATATCAAATAGAGCAGTTGATTAAAAAGTACACGAGAGTCGCAGTAACAACAACTGAACAAGGTGAACAAAGAGTAAGCAAATCACTTATAGATCATTTCTCTACCTCGAGCTCCAAATATATTTTAAAGGCAGATGTCCTAGAAACAGGGATAGTGGACCACTATTTGGTGTACAGAGTAAGGAAAGTAAATGCCTGGCGACACAAGAAAAAAAGAACAAAGCCAAAAATAGTCAAATCTCGTACAATGAAGAAATACGACAAGGCACTTTTCCAGCACGACCTGCAACAAATAGATTGGGAAACGATTCTTACCCCTTTTGCTAATGATCCATCTGCTATGGCTGGCACATTTCAGGAGATTCTCGAGTCGCTTTTGAATATACATGCTCCGATTAAAAAAAAAGAGTGAGGTCGGAATATGCTCCTTGGTTAACTCCAAATCTCAGAAAATCGATGGAGACTAGGGACAGACTGAGAAAAATAGCGGCAAAACCTCCTGAAATGTGGTCAGCTCATACCAAGCAGCGGAATAAAGTAACCAAAGAAATTAGGTACTCTATTCAGGATTATTACAAAGGTTTAATTGGGAAAAATAAAGGGGACCCGAAGAAAATGTGGAAAACAATCAAAAAAATCTTGGATAAAGATATTAAATCCACGACGGTTTCCAGTCTAGAAATTGACGGCAAAAGTTTGACAAAAGAGCGTGATGTGCTTGAAGCGTTGAATTGTTGGACCAAAGCTCGCGAAGAGCATAGAAACGAGACCAAATGATAATTTTTTGCGGCATATCACACCAGTAAACAACGAAATGCTGTTCAAAACAGTCGACAAAAAGTATGTGATGAATGCTATCAATCAGCTAAAGAACGGAAAAGCGTCTGGTCCTGACAAAGTTACCGTAGCTTTGGTAAAAGACGCGAGCGAATTTATAGCTCAGCCCCTTATGCTGATTTATAACTCATCACTTACGAATGGTGTTTTTCCTGACATCCGGAAATTAGCGAGAGTCACCCCAATTTACAAGTCGGGCCCAAAAACTGATCTAAACAACTACAGACCTATCTCTGTAATCTCAGTGTTTTCAAGGATGCTAGAGCGACTAACGCACGATCAACTATTTGCGTTTCTTAAAATTAACGAGAGTATTACATGCAACCAAGCAGCTTTTCGTAAGTTGTACTCCACGATAACATCACTCAAAAGCAGCACAGACTTCTGGTACGAAAACGTAGATCGCAGCAATGTTAATCTCGCTATTTTTCTCGACCTTAAGAAAGCCTTCGATACGGTTGATCACGATATATTACTCAAAAAATTACGTGCATATGGAATAAGAGGCAAAGCTGGGAATTGGTTTGAATCCTACTTAAATAATAGAAAACAGTTCTGCTCTCTGAACGGTCAGCATTCTAAAGCCAGAGATGTAACCTGTGGTATTCCCCAAGGTTCTTGTTTAGGCCCTTTTCTTTTCATCATTTACTTGAATGACTCATATGGATGGGTTTTTTCATCCGAAATTCTCTACGTATGGGTCTGTTTTTAACCAAATTTCTGGTAGATGGGTAGTTCTTTGAGAATTTTCTTATCAATGGGCCCCATAATGATAATCCACGCCAAAAAACTGACATTTTCCTTTGTTTCAAATCGACAAATTCATACACATGGGTCAAAAATTTCATAATATTCATGCAAATGGGCTCGACATTTCTGAATATTTCGTCATACGAATGGGTCCTTTTCTCAAAGTCCAAGTTCAGGTCGAATCATGTTGACAATGAAGTACCCCCCCCCCCCCCCCCGGGATCAAAGGTTTTCGAGCGCCTACTATTAAAACAAATTCTACCGTCTATTGAAAAGAGACTCTCGTCGATCCTTTGTGCTTTTAAAAAAGGTCACAGTACTCAGCATGCTCTTTTTCGGGTGGTTGCAGTGGTTTGTCGCTGTATCAACAAGGGGGGTGTCACTGCCATGGTACTTATGGACCTCTCAAAGGCATACGACTGTCTGCCTCATGATCTGCTCATCGCTAAACTTGAGGCTTACGGCTTCGGCATGGACAGTCTGAAACTCATACACAGTCACCTCACTGAGAGAAAGCAGAGGGTCAAAATAAGCAGTAGCTTTAGTAGCTGGAAAACATTTTCAAAAGGAGTTCCACAGGGGTCCGTGCTTGGCCCCCTCTTATTTAACATATCTATGAATGACTTCTTTTATGCTATAGAGAACTCTCAGGTTTGCAACTTTGCTGATGATAACACGATCTTTGCATGTGGTGAAACCTTAGACGAAGTGGCCACATGCATTGAAAATGATATAAGAGAAGCAATGAACTGGTATAAACTTAACGAAATGGTTGCAAATCCGGACAAATTTCAGTTAATTCTCTTTGGGCTAAAAGAAGACCACGAGTTATGCATTCGGCAATATCATAAAGATGTCCAAGACGGTAAAACTCTTAGGTGTCACCATTGACTCAAAACTTAACTTTAATGGACACATCAAAACTATCTGCCAAAAGACCAAAAATGAGGTTAAAGCTTTTTCAAGGGTTGCAAGAAACCTTGACTCTCAAAAAGCTAGCCTGCTATATGACTCATTTATACTAACAAATTTTAACTATTGCCCACTCATCTGGGTGTTCTGTGGAAAAACAGCCAACGATGAAGTAAATCGGGTTCATAAGCGTGCCCTGAGAGTGCTGCTAAATGATTTTGACTCCAGTTTTGAAGAACTCTTACATAGGAACGAGGAAATCACAACATGTAAAAAAATCTGCAAAAACTTATGCTAGAGGTATACAAATGTATTACTTCTGGAAACCCCTCCTTTTTGTGGGAGTTCTTCAATAGAAAAGTGCTTCCATATAACTTAAGAATAAACGATCTCCTCCAACTTCCTAACACTAGGATTAAAAAATATGGGAACGAGTCTCTTTCGTATAGGGGTAGCATGGTTTGGAATCGGCTTTCAGACCAATATAAAGCTGCAAAAAGCGATGATGAATTCAAAATGAAAATCAGAAGTTGGAAGGGATCCGGATGTAACTGCCGCATTTGTATAATATAGTTAAATTTCAGACATTGTAAATAGGGTAGAGTTGGCCTTTATTAGCATTAGCTATTTCTCTAACCAACTGTAAATAAGTTGTATTATTATATTACAATAAGAAGAAATTAAATTGTGATTATCATGATCATTTGTTCTAAGCCAAAGTAGTGCGCGTGTCCATAAAAGTTTTCCCAGGGGCTTCGCCCCCAGACTGCCTCGTTTTCCTACCCTCCCACTTGATTTGACCTGACCAGGCTGCTGATTTCAATTAGGTTTCTTTGAGACTTTACAGGAAAGAAAAGAAGTGGGACGAGATGTACTTTGATGAAGTGACATGTTATACATGTTTTAAAAGACCATACTTTTTGTTTTCAGAGAAGAATTAAGAAATATACATTCCATAATCCAGAAGTCAAATATACAGGGTGTCCCAAGAAACATGTGCTCTGTTTGAATGGCTACTGTGGAGGAAAGGAGAAATTTCAACTTAGAGTTTGGCACCGAGTTTGTGCAAATCTGACAAGTGGTTGTTGATTTATTGAGAAAGAAAGTCAAAATCACTGGTTGCTTCAAAACCAGAGTATTTTATCTCCGTACTTAACCTTATAACTTGAATTTTAACATGAAATGAACTTAAACTTTACAGTTATGCCAGGGAACGCATTTGGGAGTAATCGATGACCCCTCGATGACCCATATTCTTCAAGAATATCGACCAAGCAAAGCAGCATGCTGAACGCAATATTGTTGGTTTAAAACGACTTTATCACTTTTGAGAAGCAAAATATCTTATGAACGCATGCCATGGCCTGAAGCACTTGTGTTGCACATTTCCAACCCTAGCACCAACTCCTGTCAAGAATCTAAAAAAAACAGAAAAATTGGATTTATGGCTGCTCCCTAGAAGCCACTCAAACAGTGCAGATGTTTTTTGGGACACCCTGTAGGATTACATTATTTTTCCATTAATTGCCAGTCTTGGTTATATTAGGCGTGCGATCGCATGCACACTCCTCCACACATGCCTGAAATTTCCAAGGCATGCATTGAATCGCACGCCCAAACATACTTTTCCTGGTTGGATTTTCACAGTTTCTATGTGGTTCTTGATGAATAATTATATGTTTTTTCCTTTGGTTTGCTTTCCGTCATGGGCCTTCTCCCGGAGGCCTTTCCGGAAAGTTTCTAATATTTTGTAGCAATTTTCTAATTGTCATTTTATCCCATTGGTCCATACTGCCAAATTACAAAGCGGAGCAGACCGGAGTGATCAAGGAGTTGGGCAATCCACTTTTCCTATTGTCCCACTTGATAAAGTGTGAAGATCAGTTCACAATGAATAAAGATTCCACAAAGTCATTAGCAGATTAAAGAAGGGGATTAAAGCCAAGAACTCTACGCACTTGAAAGAAAACATCCAAACTTTTCCATGTTATGTTAGTAATAGACCATTTTGACATTTAGAAAAGGGCCCGGGGAGAGCAACATTTTTCTGGTAAATGGCTGCCACAGTGCAATTTATCGTTGGTGAAAAGCCCTGTGGCAGCCATTTACCAGAAAAATATTGCTCTCCCCAGATCCTTTTTCTAAATGTCAAAATGGTCTATTAAAACTACTCGTTGGCCTGCACTCATCACGAGTAGCTCGTGAAGCCTATAGAGACTAGGGTAAGATGAAGTAAAGTGAACTATTTTGGGGGTTTTTCAAGGATATCCTAAAGAGATTGTAGCTGAGGGTAAACTTGTTAACGTTGTTTTGACATTATGTCTTGGCTCAGTTTATCCAGCAAAAATATTTTTCAAATCTTTATCCATTGTCTCACAAAAGAGCTTCCTTTGGCGACCATTCTGCCTAGTTCACTTTACCTCAGGCCGGGGTAAAGTGAACTACTCAGCAATAGTTCGATAAAACCAAAATGATGCTGGTAATACCCAAAAATATGATTAATTTTGCAACTCTAAGGAGTTCTTCGCATGCCAAAACGAAACAAACCCAAAAATTTCGGCCAGGTCTAAACCGCGGACAACGCGGACAACGCGGACACGCGGATCAAACGAGAACAATAGTCCGCGGTTTTCTCGTCCGCGTTTTAGACTTTAACACCGGTAAAATCTAAAACGCGGACAAGGATTTTAGAAGACCGCGGACCATTCAAATATAACGAATTTGAACGCTCGTTACCTGTTTTCTCCGAAGTAAACATTGTCTCTTTGCATCATTTCTCTCGTATTGCACCATTTCCTTCTTCCATTTGTTACTAGTTTTATTACAAAGACGGAAACACTAATGAAATTCTTTGAAATTTTGCAAAAGACGAAAAACGGAGATTTAAAGGCACTGTGTCCATGTAAGTAGACGACTTCGAGGGGGGTATCTCGAAAACATGTGATCTTTCGTCGTTTTTTCATGTGAGCGTTGTTTCTTGCAAAGTCTTTTCTTGCAAAGTGTTGTTTGTTAGTCAAACGACTGTTTCAAGTTCTTTTGAATTCGTCAGCAGCGATTTAGCAATCTCGCCTTTTCAAAAAGTGTTCTAGAATTTTCAAAGGTCCTTGTTTTCTTCTTTTGTGTGAGTGTTATCAGACAGAATAGGTTTCCTTTCCTTTCGACAACGAGGCTCTTATCTTCATGTGATCAGTTTAAAACAGCCTGCCCTAAACCAATCAAATTCTCGAACAGTTACATGCATGTCAGCATCGTGTCAGCAGTTTCAACTGTTCGTGCCCCGGGGGTGAAGCTACCCAAAACCGGGGTACGGGGACTTGTGGACCCCGGTTTTGGGTCATAAATTCCGATCAGTCCCCAGTTTTGGGTCATAAATTTCTCACAATCCCCGGTTTTGGGTTATAAATTCATACCAACACCTATTTTGCAGGAAGATCCTATCATCCTCAGTTTTGGGTAGGAATTCTACCACTCCTTACTTGTCGAACACAAATTAAAGTTTGATCTCATCTCTATTAGAGGTCTGATTAGTTACTGATGCTTGACAACTCACGCCAATTCATTTTTGTTTTTACTAATAAAGCAGTTTTCAAAGTCTTTTGAAGTTCATAATATCACATGGTTTGACACTACTGGTGAAGTGGAGCATATATTCCCTGTTCTCTTTTATACAAAGTCTTTGCTAGTCTTTGCTTTGCCTTTGTAGTAACTTCTCCTGGAGCATTTCTGCTCTTGTTAATACACCACATTATATGCACTCTACTATGAATTAGTGACTGTTATCTGCCTGCTCTGTCTGATGCTTCGCCATCCATCGTTGTCGTTCTACCATGGCATGAAATCATATCAATGCTGGATGGGATATGTGTGTGACACATACATACCCCAAAGGCCAAGCCAAGTCTCTACTGTGGTTTCAGGTTGATAGTATTATTAATCCACACTATTTTCAATTTCATTGAAATATTCAAGATTACTCCATCAAATAAGATCAGATGGGATGAAATCTTCAGTAAAAGCCTTCTTTCGTTGCTTTCAGACAATTGCCTCAATCAGTTGTGAAAAATTCTGAAAAATTTTGCTCGGTCATTTTCGAATGACCTCGTTTTCGCCCTAAAGGGCGCGAAACTAAACTTGTTGTTGTTGTTGTTATGTTGTTGTAAATCTTTAAAACTGGAGAGATGGCAAAATTACGAATGGCGAAAGATAGCAATGCCACACACCAGGGAGGGTATGTCTCCGCTTTTATTGTATCGTAAGTTCTAATTATGCCATAACTGAACAGGATTTTTGCTGTCACACTCCCACAAAAGGGGAAGTATGTAAATTATTAGGCCTCCCCTACTAGCTATAGCCTATAAGCCTTGGGCGTTACCTCAACCTCGGAGATTTCTTTGGCTGCCAGATCTTGCCTCATTATTAATTAAGCAAACAGAGAGGCGAGAGCTCAATAATTGTTGTCAAAACGGTATAACAGATGGTTATTATCTTGATCAGCAAGCATGGTGAATCCCTCTCCATCTCATCAAGCTTATTCATGAAAGGCACACTACTGATGATGATTTCTTGTGCAGTTTTTGTACATACATGGAATAATCTTGCAGGATGCTGTGTTTCTTGTGATATTTAGACATTAAGATATGCAGTAAAGCACTAAAGTAAACATTAATCAAGCAAATAGAAAAAACGAATACAGCACAGTGTTGACCAAAGTGGCCCACTGATTAAGCTCTGCATTTGCTCATAATTATGTTATTGTATATAGATTGGGATATACCTGTTGACCCAAGAATTTTGCTATTTTGTTCTATGTATGTATGTATTTTTTAGAATTTGGCCTTGTTATGAATTAAAAATTTGATGTAACATGAATTTAGGAAAAATAATCAGTTTAATTACAAGTGTATAATATAAAAGTTAAAAATTGAACCTAAAAATACCCCCAGTTTAAAATGGCAGGGATAAGCATTAAAAGATCAGTGCAACCTTGTTTCCATAATGGTCCCTCATAATGGTCCATAATAGTTTGGCTCTAGCACATTACTTTTTGTACAGAACACATTTGTAGAGCTTCTACACAGTTTGAATTAGGAAGAAAGGTTTTTTCATGTGAAATATGTTGTAGGTGCGGGATTACAGGAATTCCACAATTTTTGGTATTTCATCATAAAAGTTACCCCAGTTTTGGGTGGTCTTTTCAAAATATTCTCCCCGGTTTTGGGTACTCTTGCCTAGATGACCTACTCAAGTCCCCGTCCCCGGTTTTGGGTAGCTTCACCCCCGGGGTTCGTGCATGCAATTTATTGATATATGGACACAGTGCCTTTAAGGACCGTTTCTCAACGCGTCAACGGACCAGAGGAAATGTATGAAATTGATATTAAAGCTTTAAAGAAGGCGTAAATATTACTGGAAGTATCGGGATCCGCAAATGTTGCTACTGGGATCCGCAGATGTTTCTACTACTGGGATCAATCATCAATTAGGCAAGGTGATTACCGTGATTACAAGAATTTTCAAAAACAAATTCGTTATATTTGAATGGTCCGCGGTTTTCCTGTCCGCGTTTTAGATTTTTACCAGTGTGAAATTCTAAAACGCGGACAAGAAAACCGCGGACAAGTTTGTGACTTGTGACTTGTCTAAAATCCTGAATGGCTGTGATGATAAAGCTAGTTAACCAATCGAAAAAGGAAACATGATTGAGAACTAACTGAAGAAATGTATTCCCGGAATGTATTTTTTCGATCAAGGCATCTTTTAAGGAAATTTGACTAGTGGGCAAAACTAACCACTAGGGCCCATTTCCCACGGCAAAAAAGATGGTGCAAATATAGGCTACCCCTATATGGAATCAGTCGTGAAGAGATGCAATGGTTTGAAAACTATTTATTTGACAGAAAACAGTTTGTTCAATTTGATGGAATGAAGTCTGAAACTCAATCTGTATCCTGTGGAGTTCCCCAAGGATGCATTTTAGGACCACTATTGTTCATTCTGCTAATCAATGATATTGATCTCCAACTAAACCACTGTGAAATCATTTTATATGCTGATGATGCAGTCATTTATTATGCGGATAAAAGTTGTGAAAATATCGAAAGCCAATTAAAGCTTGACATTGATCAAATTGCTGAATGGCTTGCCATAAATAACTTAGTCCCTAATTTGAAAAAAACAAAGACCGAATGTATCATATTCGGTACGCATCAGAGAACATCGAAATCTAAGCCACTAGAAACCAAAATGAACGAACAAAGTATTACTGAGACGCAAAACTATGAATATTTAGGTGTGACATTGGAAAAAAATCTTAATTTCAATGAACATTTAGAGAAGACATTCAAAAAGATTTCATCAAGAATCAAGTTACTATCACGAGTGCGACAGAACATCAGTCAACACACCGCAGAAACCATATACAAAGTGATGATTCTTCCTGTCATGCTCTACTGCTCTAATGTTTTTGTCGGCATGACCCAATCGAAGAAACAAAGATTTGAAACCTTTCAAGATCGAGCAATACGCATCATCAATGGCAATCGAAAAAGTGGTGTTAAGCTCTCCCCAATTAACCAGATTCGAAACAGACTATGTGCCCTAGAGGTTTTTAAATGCTTGAGCAGTATAGCACCAAAAGCGTTTGAAAATTATTTTACAAGGAACAGCCACAAAAAGAATACCCGCAAAAACAACAAAAGCGTGGTCATTCCAAAAGTTAGGACAGAACCTGGACGTAAAACCTTCGCGTTTCAAGGAGCAAAAATATTTAACAATCTACCTGATAACTTACAAACTGAAACATCATTGTTGAAATTTAAAGCATCCAGCAAGGACACAAACCTAGACTTTTAGCCATTTATCAGTTGTAATTTTAATCTTGTAATATAGAACTTTTATTCTTGTAAATTTTTAACTTTATTCTTGTAGATATCAACTTTTATTTTGTAAAATACAGGTCTTTGATTGATAACAGTAATCTTATTTACTGAACAAATTAACCTGTATAAATATGAAAGATTATTATTATTATTATTATTATTCTTTCTTTTCTTTCAATTCTTGTATCAAAGGGGCAGGATATGTCAATCAGCAGACACGATCGATCCTTTTTGTTTTCAAACACAATGTCTGGTCGGTTATGCTCCAGTCGATGATCTGTCTGTATGGGAAAATCCCATAATAACCTAAAGTCTTCTGTCACAATCACACTCTCTACTTTATGGTTGTACCATCTATCTCCATGGTCTAATCCTAGTTTTTGACATAACTTCCAGTGGACAATTTGAGCTACCTTGTCATGTCTCCAGCCTTTATATTGTACTTGTGCTAGCTGTCGACACTCAGAAACAATGTGTGCAATTGTTTCATCCGCTTCTCCACACAGTCTGCATTCTTTTGATACATTTTCGTTGTAAATGATGTTCTTTACAGAATTTGTTCCCACTGCT
Organism: Aurelia coerulea; assembly: GCA_039566865.1. Lineage (NCBI taxonomy): Eukaryota > Metazoa > Cnidaria > Scyphozoa > Semaeostomeae > Ulmaridae > Aurelia > Aurelia coerulea. Next base: position 9,555,345 of record CM076960.1, on the reverse strand, counting down.
TGCTCTTGCGCTGCAAATATGGTGCTCTCTGTTTCTTTCTTTAATCCTGCATGTTTTAACCAATTCCAGTTCTTATCTTTATCCATCAAATCTTTTGTAGCAGCAGCTGTTTGCCCATGTAGCGGTTTATCTACCCACCCATTCTTATGCTGTTCTTTGTTCTGTCGTTTCCATACTCTTGGGTCTTTGATTTCATTTAATCTCAATATTCCTTCTTTTTCAACCGATCTCATTATTTCGTGGTCATTGTTCATCACATACCAGCCAAGACTATTCTCCTCACTTCGTACAGTCTCTTCAGCTCCAATCAAGCCCCTCCCTCCTTCCTGCCTTGTTAAATACAGTCTATTCACATTGCTTTTAGGGTGGAACGCTCCATACATGGTAAGTTTCTTTCTCGTTTTTCTATCAAGTTGTTGTAGTTCATTCTTGGTCCAATTTATCAAACCAGCTCCATACCTCAGCAATGACACAGCCCATGTATTTATTGCTATGATTACATTCTTTCCATTCAGTCTTGATTTAAGTATCTTTTTTAATCTTCGAAGGTATTCCTTTTGAACAAGCTCTTTCATAGTTTGATTCATAATCTCGTCTATCTCCAGCATACCAAGATACTTATATCCTTCTTCACCGACACTTTTAATTGTTTCACCGTTTGGCAGTTGTACACCATCACTATTCATAACTTTTCCTCTTTTCATTACAACCACTCCGCACTTCTGAACTCCAAACATCATACCAATGTCCTCACTGAAAACACTCACAGTTCTTACCAGTGAATCAATCTCATTTTCATCCTTTGCAAATAACTTCAAATCATCCATGAAGAGGAGGTGATTTACTTTCGTTTTTCCCTTTTCAAGTTGATATCCAGCCTTACACTTTCTCAGCACCATTGACATTGGTAGAAGACAAATCACAAAAAGTAGCGGGGACAAGCAGTCACCCTGGAAGATTCCTCTCTGAATGGTTACTTCTCCTAATTCTTCTTTCCCTGCTGAAGAAGATTATTATTATTATTATTATTATTATTATTATTATTATTATTATTATTATTATTATTATTATTATTATTATTATTATTATTATTATTATTATTATTATTATTATTATTATTATTATTATTATTATTATTATTATTATTATTATTATCGTCATAGCGCATACTGTCTAAATGTCAGTAGAGTTCTTTTTCTTGAGGTTCGGTGACAACAAGTCTCCTCAAATCTCAAGAACTTTCCTGAGGATCCTCGCAGAATACAAGATGGCACTCTTCTGCAGTTCCACTATCTTCGTTTCGATGCCAATGTCCTCCAGTCTCTTTTTCAAAAGTTTTGGAGTCGTTCCTAAAGCTCCAATTATGATAGGGATGACTTTCACTCGTTTGTTCCAAATCTTTCTTAGTTCCCTGGCTAAATCTTGATATTTTTCAATTTTTTCCATTTCCTTTGCATCCACTCTGCTATCATAAGGCACCGCGAAGTCAATTATCTTGCATATATTTTTCTTTTTGTCTGTCACGATCATGTCAGGCCTTCTCGCTTCAATTACATGGTCTGTTTGTACTTCGAAATCCCATAGAATGTGGAAATCATTGTTCTCACTGACTGCATCTGGCTCATGTTCGTACCATTTCTCTTTAACATCAAATCCACACCGTTTACTGACTTCCCAATGCACCTTCTTCCCAACCCAGTCGTGTCGACGCTTATATTCCTTTTGTGCCATCTTACTGCACTCGCTCAAAATATGATTGACACTTTCGTCAGCTTGACCGCACATTCTGCATTTGCTTTCTTGCTGGGTCTTGTCTGTCTTTGCCTTGATCAAATTAGTTCTGATTGCCTGCTCTTGAGCTGCCATTATCAATGTTTCTGTCTCCCTTTTCAAAGTGCCATCCTTTAACCACATCCATTGCTGCTCGTCCGCTAGATTTTCTGTCTGCCTGATGAACTGCCCATGTAGCATTTTTGCTTTCCAGTTGTTTTGCCTTTCGAGTTTTTTTCGTTTCTTGAACTCATTCTTACTTTCAATTGCAACCCAGATTAGCTAAATTCAATGTATCTTCAACACTCAGGAGTCCTCTGCCCCCTTCACTTCGTGGTATGTATAGACGATCAACATTGCTCCTAGGATGCAGTGCATTATGCATAGTCATTAGCTTTCTAATTATTATTATTATTATTATTATTATTATTATTATTATTATTATTATTATTATTATTATTATTATTATTATTATTATTATTATTATTATTATTATTATTATTATTATTATTATTATTATTATTATTATTATTATTATTATTATTATTATTGTAAAAGTAAAGATTGATACGTCTTGTTTGCTAGTTGATAACACGCAAGGAAAACAAGATATTTTCATGAAAATTTTCGATCTTTCGTAGATCTTCTTCAGTCATAATTAAGCGTTCTATAAATAACTAAAACGTTAAGTAGCTGTTGGAGAATGTTGCGTTCTATGAACTATCGAATTAAGAGTTCGCTAAACTGTAAAGTTCGATTAATGTGGCGAAACAGATAAAGTAAATACAAATTATGATCAGGTTTTAGGAAAAAGCTTGTAATATGTCCTTCCGAATTCATTCATGGTATTGTTCAGACCACGAGGTTCTCTCGTGTCGAGCCTAGTCATCCAGACATTTTCATAAAATTCCAGAGTGTTATGATCACCCTCTACATTTTGCAAGATGTGTACAGTTAAGTCTCTGTCGAAATCACAATCGTGGCTTTCGAAAAAGTGTCTTCCCAGTTCTGTGGCGTCCGGATCATGCTTTGCATCGCTTCTATGCTTGTTGAATCTTTGACTCAATGTTGTCGATGTGTAGCCTACGTATAACTGTTTGTGTTTTCTGCACTCGGCGGCATAAATAACATTTTTTGTGGAACAATTCCCTCCTTCAATGAGGCATGATTTACCTGAATTTATGTTGTGCAATTTTTCCACTTGACCCATGTGACTGCACAGTTTGCAGGGCCGACCCCGCTTCTTTGTGCCTTTCTGCGTGCATCTGACGCTGTAACCATTTCGCCTGATCTTTTGTTCAGATTTAATTACTGTGGCTCGGATATTAGTATTTCTTCTGAAGGAAACGATTGGAGGCTCTGGAAATACAGTTTTAAGCTTTGGATGTTCATCAATCATGGTCCGATAGTTCCCGTGCAATAGTTTAGAAATTCCTTTGAATTTCTGATGCCAGTTCACCACTAGGGGTATCCTCTGATTTGAAATGCTGGATATTTTCGCTTTTGGCTGCAGTAATTCCTGACGATCCTTCTGCGCAACGACCTCAGCAATTCGTATCATCTTGCCTCTTGAATATCCTCGCTGAACATAAAACTTGACAAACTCGGATGCATGCTTTCGATAGTCGTTGATAAGAGTGCAAATTCTTCGGATTCTAATGAATTGTGAAAGTGGGTTGGAGCGTATGGTATGCGGAGGATGATCAGATGAATTATGTAAATAGGTGTGTGTTGCTGTTGGTTTACTGTATAGTTCGGTTAGGATTTTGCCATCCTGGATCTTTACCCTTGTATCAAGAAATACAACGTTTGAGCTAGAGTATTCCGATGTAAACTTGATATTCGAATTGTACTTGTTTTTGGCAGCGTATGAATTACAAAATGATAGAAAATGGTTAAGACTTTTCAGGTCATCTTTCCATACCAAAAAAATGTCATCTATAAATCTGACCCATGAGACTGGACTCTTGCCATATAGTGTTGCATAATCTTCTAATAATTTCGTTTCAAATTGAGACATAAATAGGTTTGCGAAATTCACGGCCATTGGTGTTCCCATGGCAGTTCCTTTGATTTGATGAAAATACTGTCCCATGAAAGATAACGTGTTCGACTTGAGGATAAACAATATGAGGTCAGAAATGACCTTGGACGGAATTGACTTATTTTTGCGTTTTTCTAGCGCTTCGAAACATGCTTTAGCGCCCTCGTCATGGTCGATATTAGGATAAAGAGAGCTCACGTCCATTGTTACTAAGAAAATATCGTTCTGATCTTTAATTTCATTGTTTAGACTCTCGACATGCTTTACAAATTCCGTTGTATCTTTGATGTAGGAAGCAGTTTTAGTTGCAGCGGGTTTTATGAAGCTGTCTACCCACTCAGAAAGTTTAGCTGTACATGAATCATACCCACTACAGATAGGGCGCAGTGGTGGAACATTTTCAAAGACTTTGTGAATCTTCGGTAGGCCATAAAAACAGGGCGTTCTATTACCCTCCCTTAATTTGGTATCTTCAACGTCGTCGATGTAACCATTATTGAGCATATCAGTGATTTTCTTGTTTAAAGTCTCTCGATAATCCGGGTTTGGATCTGTGAAGATTTGTTCATAGAATGTTTCATCTTGAAGTGTCTTAAGGCAAGCTGCATTATAATCGGTTCTGTTCATCAAAACTATACCATTGCCTTTATCAGCTGGCTTGATAATAATTGATTCATCCGTTTTGAGTGCTTTGAGAGCATTCCTTTGTCCCTCTGTTAGATTATTCCAGTTTTCATTACTTTTCGAGTTGATGTGTTTGCCAATGTCTCTAATGTTGTTATCTATGAAAGTTGACAATCCATTGGACCTTCCTTCTCTGACTTTCTCTGGGTACCAATGGGGATTTTTAATTTTCCAATCTAATCTTGAGCGTTCAAGCTCGTCATTGTCTGTTACAGCAGCTGATGCTTGTTTCTGTTCGTTGCCTGGATTCTTTTCTGCAAAGTACTCTGCTAATTTCAGTCTGCGGACAAATTGGAATATATCTTTAGAGAATTTCTCTTTATTGAATCCCTTTTGGCTTGGACAGAAAGAGAGACCAAGTTCTAAGACAGATATTTCCTCCTCGTTGAGTTTTCGACTCGACAAGTTGTATATTGTTGATTTGGTATTAATGTTCATTGGTGGGGCTCTATTCTCTGTTTTTGATTTCAAGTCTTCTTGTACAGATGGTAAATCGCGTGTTTCAGTTTTTGGTGTTGTGTAATTTTCGTCCAGAATCTCGAATCGATTTTTGAGTGTTAAGTTCTCCTTTCTTTGTAAATGGTTTCTTGTTTTGATGCTTTTGGATTTCCTTGGAATTGACCATTTCTTTTCAGGGTTAATTTCTTTTGTTACATTTACTTCTTGAGATTTTGCAAAATCAGTCCTCGCTGTTGGGAACTGGGAAATTTCTTGTGACTGTAGACATTTGACGAAGTGGGCCCTCATTTTTGACTGGTCGAACACAGAATTGGATGGATCTCTGTTGAATGCGAGTTCAATTGCACAGGCAAGAGCGAACAAACCACAGTCATATGTACCTTCTTGAATAGAATTAAGCTTCACTTGAATAATAGAGGGCATTGTTGATGGATCAGGAGAATAAATGGCAGTTAATTGTTTGGTTAGTTCTGTCGATGGAGAACAATTTAGGCTGTCGTATAGGCAAATTTTCCTCCAATAGAGGTGGACGTAACGAAATGATGTTGTCCAGTGTGATGAATATGAATAGTAGGGAATGGATCATGAACGAGATGGCCGGCAGAAAGACAAGTTGACTGGAATTCAAAAAATGGTGCTTTCTTCTTTAATAAACTCATTCCAGCGTCTATAAGTCGATCACATAGTTCTTTCCCTTCAGTTATGTAAGCTTTTTCAGCATGACTCAAATTTAGTGCCCTGATCCATGTAACTTTCTCACTATTTGCGCTGGTTGCACTGTTCAACGTGCTATGTTTACGTTACGTTGTTGTTGTTATTATTATTATTATTATTATTATTATTATTATTATTATTATTATTATTATTATTATTATTATTATTATTATTATTATTATTATTATAATAGCATGGGCTACGGCAAACGATTTCTTCAGAGCAAACCTTCCAGTCTCTGATATAAACAATGAGAATTTGGATGATACAATGCGCAAATTCAACGACGTTGTTTACAATTATGTGGCCGAGTCGTAAGGTACTGTTGACAATTCAGAACCGGTCAATGAGCAGCTGAGTCAAAAGTATGTTGGAAAAAGCAAGAACTATTTGAAAAAATCTCTGTTTTACTTAAAAAGAAAGAAGCCAATGGAAGTCCAGGAAATAAAGTTTGTATCAAAACTCTTAAGATCATCCCTAAGAAACGGATCAAAAGACTGTTTGAGGAACAATCAAACATATTCAGTAGATCACAATCAATTGATTAAAAAGAACTTTTGGTGCTACGTGAAAAGATTTATTGAAATACCCAAGAGAGTGATGCCGAAGTTTAACAAACTTGTTTGTCAACAATACTTCCGTAAAGCATTCCAGGCTGTAAGCCCCAGGAAAATTTTTCGCATTCCAGCCTGGATACCTGCATTCCACACACCGGTGAAACAATTCAACAATGCTCCTCCGTCATACAGACAAGTAACAAATATTATCCGGCGAATGAAAGCATCAGGGTCACCGTGCCCCCTGGATCAAATATCCATCATTGTTTTCAAGAAATGCCCCTATTTGCGATCATTTATTCATGATGTGATCACTAAGGTTCTCATAACAAATCACATACCAGAAACATGGAAGAGGGCAGTCACGATTTTGGCTTATAAGAAAGGCGATAAATCCGAACCCCAAAACTTCAGGCCTATCACGTTGGAAACAGTTCCCTTGAAAATATTTACATCATTTCTTAGAAACAGAATCTACGAATTCCTGAAGGATAACAATTATATAGAGTCAGAAATTCAGAAGGGTTTTGTCCCCAAAATGTCAGGGACCTTTGAACACACATATCACCTCGCGCACCTGATCAACCACGCCCGTAAAAAGCAAAGATTTTTGACAGTTACATTGCTCCATTTAAGAAATGCATTCGGCGAAGTACATCACAGTTTGATAAAAACAGTATTAGAGTATCACCATCTTCCTAATGAAACTAATACTTTGATTCAGCAACTTTATACTAACTTCTTTACCTGTATTACAACTGATTCCTACAGAACAGATTATATACATGTTGGTAAAGGGGTCCTACAAGGAGACTGTCTGAGTCCACTTTTATTCAACCTGATAATAAACACCTTCATCCAACATGTAAAAAGTGCGAGCTACCGACAACTGGGTTACCAGTTCAGCAAATATTTCCAGCCCCGTCACTGGTATCAGTTTGCAGACGATGCTGCAGTCATTTCCGGCCAGCAGAGTGAAAATCAAGTGCTGCTAAATGCTTTCACGAGGTGGTGATCCTGGGCAGATATGCTGATAAGAGTCGATAAATGCAAGGCCTTTGGAATGGAAAAGGTTGGTTCAAATGCAAAACAAGTCCCCACAAAGTTGTACGTCAACAATGACTTGATCCCAGCCGTTGGACAAGGCGAAGATTTTGTTTATTTGGGTCGCTCTTTCAATTATGAAATGGACAATAAGAGCCACAAAGACAAGTTAGTTGGACTAACTCGAGATATCATGCAGCAAATCAACAGTCTCCCCCTGCATCCAAAAAATAAGATTGCTCTTTACTCCAGATACTTGCTGCCAAAACTGTCGTGGCACCTGACAGTTGCTGATCTGTCAAAAACGTGGGTTATACAATCACTAGATAGCTTGTGTAACCAATATATCCGTGATTGGCTCGAAATTCCAATATCTGGAACAATGGACATAATTAGCTTACCAAAAAGTAAATTTGGGCTAAACATCATACCTGTCTCAATAAAATTCACCCAATGTCAAGCAACAATAAGAAACTGCCTAAAAAATTCAGTCAATGAGGATATTCGGCATATTCATGAAGCTTCTAGCTATGGTACTAACGTTCAATATGACCAGTACAAGACCACTCGAGAGGTTCTCAAAGACATGAGAGCAGCCACAACTGATCACATAATGACCAAACTTACGTCGCAGGGTTTCATCATTCGCGCAATTTGGGATGCAGTGATGCCAGCTTACAAGGGACATTGGCTGTCAACATTTGACAAAATGCCAAGAAACATATTCAACTTTTGTATACGGTATTTAAACAATACACTAGCCACGAATAAAAATATGTTTACTTGGAAAAAATCAGCTAGTGCTCAATGCAGTGTATGTAGTGCTCCACAAACACTAGGTCACGTAATTGGTGGATGTGCCGCTCATTTGAATGAGGGGAGATACACATGGAGACATGATTCTATTCTTAAGAACCTGGCTGATTATCTGAAAGTGATAGGAAATGTAACTGTTTACGCTGATTTAGATGGATACCCATCACCTTCGGTAATAACTGGTGATGAATTGCGACCTGACATAGTGGTAATCAAAGGAAATTTGCTATACATACTGGAACTAACTGTTGGATTTGAAACCAATATCTCCAAGAATGCTGAGAGGAAGGAACAAAAATATGCAGATCTGATTGAGAATTTACGAGGAAGTCGTGGACAAAATAAGTATAACAACGTTCACTTTATAAATCTATCATTAGGAGCCTTAGGAATAATTGGAAAAGAAAGTCAAAATCTGAAGACTATGCTGCAAGAAATCGGTCTGTCAAAGAGTGCAGAGGATAATATTGTTAAGAAACTAATAAATGTTTGTATAAGGTGCACATACTTTTTGTTTTGTAAAAAGGACAGCGATTGGCCAGAGACTGAACTGCTTTCATGGTAAATCTTTTGTGCTATGTAGTAAAATGCAAAAATAGGTTTGTATGAATTCATGTTGTTATTCTTTTATTTCGTTTTATTTTTAACTAGTATATTTTAGCCTTTGTACGTTCCAGTGCAGCTTGCCAGATTTGAGATTGCTGTAATGGTTTTTAACTCTTAGCTTGTATTTTAATGGATTTTTGATTAAAATGATACATGATGTTTATATTATTATTATTATTATTATTATTATTATTATTATTATTATTATTATTATTATTATTATTATTATTATTATTATTATTATTATTATTATTATTATTATTATTATTATTATTATTATTATTATTATTATCATAGGAATACAGCATACAGCGTGAACATGTGCTACTCAGGGATCATCGTACGGAAGATTTAGCACTGCCCAATTTCATTTCATTTATAGATTCTTGATGAGGATTTCCCCAAACATCTTTCATATATGTGATCCAATAAATGTGAAGCTCATTGATGAAAAAAGAAAAACTTTGTAAACATGCGAGCGAAGCGAGCAAAAAATTTTGGTTTCTGTTACTTAGATATGCTTAAAATCGGTTAGGGAGAAGTTTGCAATTGCTTATTGCCCCTGTGCTACTTTCTCAAAGGATTTTGTAGAATTCATAGAGCTATCTTTGTGCGACCTGAGGAGAGCGGTCACTTGCCAACCTTGCCCACACTCGAATGGGCTCCGCACTGTGTGAAATACCATTAGCATTGCATTATCAGCATTTAGAGAGAAAAAATTGGTTCATGGTGCGAAATTTTCTCAAACAAGCATTGCAGAGAATGTTCGGAAATTTTTTGAGGACAGCAAACTTTCGAGTAAAATATCCCAAAACTCAGGTTTTAGAACGCCCGATTTCGTTATTTAGAACAGCCCAGAACTGAGTAGTTAGAAGGTGAAGTTTACGGTTCTTAGCACCAAGCCAAGCTCTGGGATTGTAGAAACAAAGAAGGACTTATCGAATATGCAACCCCTCCTTGTCATGACGTTCAAGTGATGGGGCCCCACGTGGGATCGAGCCCTGTCCGCCTGAATGTTCTGACTGCACCACTGCGCCACAGCACCTTCTGTCAGTGTTGGAAAATGGAAGATCCAAGGATGACCCCTCTATAAATTGTACAGCAAGGTCTATCTAATACGTCTAGAATGCTTAAACAGAAAGGTGCATCTAAGGCGGAGTAACCATGTCTCTCAATTGCACTAAAGGGGTAAAAAAACGAAAAGGGCCCAAACTAGTGGGCCAAAAACGGGGATTTTTGCTCTACTACTGGGCCAGGAAGAGGGCCTACAGGGCCAATGGCCCACTAGTTACAATGTTAAAAGCCCGGGGGGGGGTACTTCATTGTCAACATGATTCGACCTGAACTTGGACTTTGAGAAAAGGACCCATTCGTATGACGAAATATTCAGAAATGTCGAGCCCATTTGCATGAATATTATGAAATTTTTGACCCATGTGTATGAATTTGTCGATTTGAAACAAAGGAAAATGTCAGTTTTTTGGCGTGGATTATCATTATGGGGCCCATTGATAAGAAAATTCTCAAAGAACTACCCATCTACCAGAAATTTGGTTAAAAACAGACCCATACGTAGAGAATTTCGGATGAAAAAACCCATCCATATGAGCGGCACGTCCAGTACAACTTAACAATGAAGTACCCCCCCCCCCCGGGTTAAAAGATGCCCTGTTTTCGATTCCCTCCGCTGGTTTCACTTCGCCTATCTGTACTTAGGCCCATTCTTCCAAACGGCCACCCCCACCTGCATGCAATCTCTACGAAGGGTTGCAACAGATTTAAGAACAGTATTTGTGGAATACGAGAGGAATTGCGCAAAGAGACAATGTTTTCTTCGGAGAAAAACAGAAAATTAGGTAACGAACGTTCAAATTCATTATACTTCAATGGTCCGCGAAATGGTTGTCCGCGTTTTAGAAATTACCTGGGTGAAAGTCTAAAACGCGGACGAGAAAACCGCGGACTATTGTTCTCGTTCGGTTCTCGTTCGGTTGCTAACAACATTGAAAGTGTCATCAAAACATTAGAGAGTGATGCCCTTAAAATTACAAAATGGTTTCCAAACAACTGCATGAAGCTGAATGAGGACAAATGCCACCTAATGCAAGAGTAACAATGTTTCCATAAATATCGGAAGTGTAGCGATAAATGAGAGCACAGAAGAAAAGCTTCGGTCCGCGTGTCCACGTCGTCCGCGTTGTCTGCGGTTTAGATCTGACCCAAAAATTTCACAAGAGTGATATTTAAAAAAATCAAATTGTGACCTATGTTGAGAACGATCTTTGCAGATCAAATATTAACCAAAAACTACTGTCTAAGTCACAAATTTGAGTCAGATTGCGAGACCTGAATACACAAATTTTACTTTTTTAGATTTGAATTAGCCCTATTGAATACCTCCGCCGCGTGTCCAGAAATACAAACCAAAAATAGATCAAATAAATACTATAAAAAGTTATCACTTTGCCCTGAAACCTCCGCCCAGAAATAAAACCAAAAATAGTCATAAATCTATAAAAATTATCAATATTCTAATTTCACAGTGATGGCCATTTATCCTTTCCATTTCGATAGGTATGCTTGCTTCATCAAAGCCCAACGAAATTCTTGTATCAGTAACCGCATTTTTGAATGAAGGTCAAACTTCGGCTGTCAAATTTTTGTTGGTTTTTCACGGAGCTGGTATCAGAATATATTTCTGTGTCATTAGAGCGAAAAATTATCCTGCAAATTATGATTTTCTGAAGGCAGAATTATGAACCAAATGAGATTGAAAAGGTCTTCTTCATCTGACTTCATGTTCACATGAGAAAATAAAAAAATCATGGGTAGTTCACTTTACCCCGGTCGAAGCAAAATATCGACTGGACGGTAGATCTTTTAAAATATTATGTTAGCGTACAAAAAAGTCTTTATTGACCCTTTCCTTTTGGAAAAAGTAAACACATGGTATGTGCTTCAAATCGATCAAAACAATTATAGAAATGAAATTCGCCTTGGGGTCAAAAATTAAGACCAAAGACAGGAGCCCAAACCTAACAACTATAATTTCCCGAGGTTGTTTTTACTGCCTCGGGTAAAGGGATTTTTTGCAACAACAGGAAGAACAATTTTGCAAAAATTTTTTCATTTTCTGTGAGCACATAAGCATTGGGCATAAATCATGTTTTATCATTGCATGTTTACTTTTGGAGAGAAGCGCAAATGTTCTGAGTAGTTCACTTTACCCCATAGTTCACTTTACCCAGTCTTACCCTATCATAGCAAACATGTGAGTATCCTGAGTTTTTTCATTTGCTTCAATATACATTTTTCTGGAGGGTGATCAACAACTCATCTACAATTCTGCGCCAACTTTTCAAGAACAAGATTCTATGCTCAAGACGGAATGTCATGGAAGAGCACAGTGGCGTAACGGAGCAGCTCGGGGCCCTTAGTAAATTAGCCATCTTGGGGCCCCCTCTAGGGTATGAAAAAGTTTCAAAGAATGTTGCAGATGTTTGTAAAAGTGATGTTAGAATGTTTGATGAGGGAATTTAAGACATTCATAATTATATTTTTGTCTGATTACCAGGGGCGCACAAATACAAATCTTTTTGAAGGGGTGTGTGTTCAAAGGACCGAGTTTCTTCCACGCGGGACGGATTTTCGCGAAGTAAATGTTTTTGCAAATGGATGAAAAAATAAAGTTTTCCTATCTGCCATAGTTTAACGAAAATACAGCATAGGAATCATTCGTCGTACATAGCCGATTGCTCGTGGCCCATGGTCGAAACCGCCAAAGCCTCATTTTCACGAACCAATCAGGCGGCTAAAAAGCGAGGGAGACAAAAGAAACCCATGAAGATTTTCCTAAATTTTACCTACCTTCATAAAACGCAACCAGGACAAAAAACTGCTTGCGATTTCCCGAATTTTTTTAAAGCAATCTACTCTCCAGATGTTTGGGAGTAAAAGTTTGGATGACGGCTAAAATATCTCCGGATTGGTGGAGTTATGGCCACAAACAAACCGACAAGGCACTGAACCTTGAACAATAGAGATTCTGGCCGGGAGACAATAGTAATAACAATAGTGATTGTTGTAAGAACGACCCAAAAACGCCACAATCTTGTGTTTTCAATTGTTCTTGCTATTGTCTTTCGCTAAATTTTCTTTTATTGAAGATTCAATGCCCCTACGGTTTCTATGTGAATTGAAAAAGTCTACAAAGGCTTGTTCGCCCATTTCAAGTCATGTGGCAATACTCTAGGGAAGTTTCTGCATTGTACTACTTTTTACATTCAAGGCAAAAGTTTGCTCGTTGCGAAATAACTTATGAAATTCAAAAGAGGTTTTATCAAGAGGCTTTATCACCTGACTTGAAGTGGCGTAAACAGGTCTCGACAACCCTTCGCCGATTTTGTCTATTGGAGAGGCAATAACTCCGCCAATCCTGGAGATATTTTAACCGGCATCCAAACTATTACTCCCAAACATCTGGAGAGTAGATTGCTTTAAAAAAATTCGGGAAATCTCAAGCAGTTTTTTGTCCTGGTTGCGTTTTATGAAGGTAGGTAAAATTTAGGAAAATCTTCACGGGTTTCTTTTGTCTCCTTCGCTTTTTAGCCGTCTGATTGGTCCGTGAAAATGAGGCTTTGGCGGTTTCGACCATGGGCCACGAGCAGTCGGCTATGTACGACGAATGATTCCTATGCTCGAAAATACACTATAACAGATATAATGTTTTCCCAACAATCGAAACGGTTTTTAAACAAACAGTTTTTGACATCAAAGCTGTCTCTGGCTAGCATCTTAGCCATCTGTCCTGAATGATCCAGTCAAAGCTTCATAGAATAGCCACGTTTTTAAGCATGCAAGCTTGCTCATATGGAATCAATTAGCTGCGTCGTCAGAGTAAATGGAGAGGGAGGCATGGAAAGGCAGGGGTCTAGGGGCGAAGCCCGAAAGAAATTTTTTTGGGACCACACCCTTTACTTTGGCGTAGACTGCATCTCCCAATATCATGCTTCCCATTAGCAGCGAAGGAGCCTTGATAGTTTTTTGACAGTTATCCTATAAAGTGGAGCACGATGAACATTTTCGAAGAAACATCCTTTACTTTGGTTTAGGTTTAGAATGCTTCTCCCAATATCATGCTTGCCATTAGCAGCGAGGAAACATCGATAGTTTTGTTACGGTTATCCTATAAATCGGAGCACGAAGAAAACTTTCGAAGAAATATCCTTTACTTTGGCTCAGAAGGCATCCCTTTCCCAACTTATACCCAGCCATATTCTCTTCGGTTTTAAAGGAATCTCAATATTTTCTTTCCTGTAAACATTGTTTCTACGATAAAAACAAAAGACAGCTAACATAGCAATCTTTGCATTTCGAGTATCGGCCTCCTGAAAAATCCAGGTTCAAGTTCAGACCCGGATCGGGACCGACTCTATCACTAAAGAATAACGACTCTGGGACCGACTTATGAAATTATTGGGGTGTGTCATACCCCAACACCCCTTCATTTGCGCCCCTGCTGATTACACGGTTTTGGTCGTTTACATCATAATTACGATGTGAGTTTGGTACGTTAGAGCCCTAAAAGCCTCAAATCAGTAGTTATTTACACAGTTTCTTTATGTATGAAAAAAAACAATTTTTAGCGAATTATTGCTCTTGCTCTGAAAATTCTATGTTAGTACGAGGGTCTTATATTCCTATATGCTCTTGCGTACGTGCGTTTATCCGTGCAAATGATTCTACCAGTCATTCCTTGTCAATTGACTATGCTTCTGCATTTTCAATAGAAAGAATTGCAAGATCATCAAGCCCTTCCTGACGCATCCTATCTTAAATACGTCTTATTAGTTTCAGCTTTGAAAAAGATCGCTCAGCTGTAGCCACAGCCCGGGTGGGGGGGGTACTCATATATTTTTCCGTACGGGGACGTGCCGCCGAACAGGGTATCATTTCCAGGATTCCTACTCCGGGACAGGGTATCACAATCCAGAGTACATGTGGAATTTCTTTGTTAAAAAAGATGTTCCCTACAACCTGCGGACAAAGGAACTATGCAAGCTCCCCTCAGTGAGTTCTCAGCGCTACGGAATAAATTCCTTATCCTTTAGAGGGAGTCTATTGTGGAACAATCTTAGTGATGACCTAAAATTGACAACTTCTCTCATGAAATTCAAGAAAGAAATACGTTGCTGGGATGGCAATAACTGTACGTGCTACATTTGCACTTAATTTAGGATAATTCATTAGGGTTTTTTATCTTTTTGTTATATTGTATATTGTATATTATAGATAGTTGGTGTTAATTAGTTGTTGTTAACTAGATCAAAACCAACTGTAAATAAGTTTATGATTATGATTATGATTATTGTATGGTCGGCTCCATGACAGGGTCCATATTTTGTATAATTGACTACGTATCGTCGCTGTAAGCTATTTGCACTCCGCGAATATGATTTAAATCGTTTGGATGGCAACATTTCCGCATTTTCTGATAGATTTCTATCAAATTTCTATCAAATTCACAGGGCAGCCAACATTTTTTTACGAAGAAACCCAAGAACAGGGTATCGCTTTTACAGTTTTACTCCGGGACAGGGTATCATTTTCTGGAATTTTACTCCGGGACAGGGTGCCTTTTCAGATTTTCCAGCGGCACGTCCCCGTATTTTCGTAAATCAAGTACCCCCCCCCCCCCCCGGGAGCCACAGTAACTGGAATTGCTACAAAAAGAAAGAGTAACGTGTAGATAGGGTTTTATAGTTTAATTTGAGTATTTTTTAGATTGTAATTAATGTTTTATCGGAGGGCCCCTTGAAAACCAGCTTCTGCTGAAGGGGAACCCTCCTTAAAAGAAATGAAAATGAAACAATTTGGGAAACGATGAACTGACACGACTTGCGAGTATCAAGTTGATCAAATCGATAATGGTGTTTCTCTCTGCAATTGCTTCTCTGAATTAGCAAAAGATCGTAGATCGTAGATCTAGGTCCTCGGTAAAATCTCTTGCATCAAGACTTTTTATGGTAGATGAAGCTTTTGCAATATCTTCGTTCGTTCGATAAGAATTTCCTGATCAAGTGTGAGCTCGCTGATTATCATGGGGCCCCTTTCTTTCTTAGAATACAATCTTCCCCTGAAGCTAAGCATAGTATTTACTACTTTACCAAAATTCCTTTGGGGGCCCCTTCGGGGCCCCTAGAGCTTGGGGGCCCTTAGGATTTGCTCTAACCCCAACCACCGTGCGTTACGCCACTGGAAGAGCACGAAGGAAACTATTATAAAGTTTAAAACCAAAATAACGAGCCCTAATATAACTTTTTGTGGTTCCCTTTGGAGTTAACTGCTCCAAGATTGAACTATATTGAGCTTTAGGCAAGAGGGTGCGCAGACCGAAGGAATGCATTATGCTTTGTATTCTCGATTTATTACTAATCTAATTGAAAGAATGATATAATCGTTTTCGTTTAATTTGAGAACGTCTCTCTTCTCTCACTTACTCTGTTTTGACATCGATTAGCTGTTCCAGCATTACAGTATATGACATTTAAAAGGCTATTAAGTGTCCTAAACAACGATAAAAAACACCTTTTTGGATCGCACGCCATCGCACGCCTACAATTTTTGAGGTGTTCGAATGGCAGCATGCCACTAAATTTCATGTTACCAGGACTGAATTGCTCCTATTTTCAGTCAAAACATATTCATTATCCTTTGCAAAATATATCACATATACTGTGATATCAAGCAGTTGTAGAAACACGTCCGTTTGTGGAAACATATTACATAGGAGGCGCACCAAAATAGACGATTAGGCTAAAGATGGTGGCGAGGAACTTTTTACCAAGATGCACTGCGTTCTTTAATCGAATTCCTATAGAATCGTTGAAGATTCGTAATTTGACACAATGCATCTTGGTAAAAAGTTCCTTGCTGCCATCTTTAGCGTAACCATCTATTGACTTGGCCACCCCAATAAAACTATAGCCACCCCGCCACTGTAGTACAACATGATTGATTTTGAGAACTTTCATTTTCCGGCATTTATTACATAATTTTGCCATTCTGGATCACTGTGCAGAGCGATTATAGAATGCAGGGCCTTCCAGGGCCCACTCATTAAATGAATGGCAAATGTCATTAAATGAACGGCAAATATCAATAAACCCAAAAATTTTTATTTCATTTTCCAATAGAACTCATCAAGAAATGCTATTCTACCAAAAAAAATTTTCCAAAATCATTTTCTAAACTCGTTTTATAATGCATTTTGTCGAGCTTGGACTGTGGACACTACCGGGCACCTACGGCCTGGAAACTAGTGACGACTACTCAGGATGACAAATGATCAAACGAATTGATCGCTGTCATAAACCAGTTGTTATGAGGCATTCATATCGAAGTTTACACGAAGTCAAATTTCCAATAAAATGCACCAAAAATGAGTTTGTTTGAGTCAGACCTGCTCACAGTTGTCTGTTGTAGGTTTCTCGGCATAGATTGTTGGAATTGGTATGACGCCAACTTCATCTCTCGACCGCACAAGGCCTTGTAAGGTGTCCTTTCCTCATTGCCGAGCGACATTTTTCGTCCAGCAGAGATGACGAAATTCTCCTGGGTAACATTGACCTTTTGAATGGAACAATTATGATTCATGAAAAGCGTAAATAATCCGCTTTCCAATGGTGTCAAATGTTAATAGGGTGTTCGTACTAAAATGTGGAGTTATTGTGATTTTAGTGTCAGCAGGTCAATTTTGTTGACTGTTGTGATTCGTTTACAGTTAGGCTTATGATCATGGAAGTTCTTTCAAAGGGGTTTTTAGAGAGAGTTCCCAAGGAGAAAAGTGTTTGAAAATACCAATAAAGATTTTAATAGAAATTACGTGATGTCCTATCGCCTGAAGAAAGCGTTTTTATGGAGGATGAAACGGAAAGTTAGGATTTGGAAGCAGAACATCTGTGCAGGTACGTAAACAAGATCAGTAAAAAATTTGGCCTGTTCTTAGTGGCGCTCCTTGGTGAATCTTATTACTTGGCTTGACATCTCTTATGTTCCTTCTAAACAGAGTTCAGAGTGTTATTAGGTAAGGTTAGTTATGAGTTTCTAGTCATTTCAGTATGCTTTTAAGAACCACATTCCCTCAACTAAACTAAGACTCTAAAATATCCGCCTCGGACCTTGCTTGCGCCTCGAAGGAACTCTGAGCAACGGGAATCTTGGCATTACTAGCATTACCCTCCCTTGGTGTTTTTTGTTTATATCATTTTTGTTTCTCAGCATCAGTTTTCACTATTTGTTATCATTTTATTTTCTGTCTTATCAAAATTTTCGTGAATACATATACAATGCGTTCTGCTCACATGAAAATTTCAGATTGACCTAAAAAATCTGACCGACCTGAGAAAACGAGTTTCAGGTCGACCTGAGTTTCATTTCGCCTGCGTCGTGTAAGCGTTCCAAGGGCTTCGAGAGCAGACTGAAATGAGTTTCAAACTGATCAGAAACTCAGACCAGTTAAATCTTCTCAAGTAATCATCGGGTTTAAAGTGTTTTGAGCACAAGCAAGATGCTGTCGAAGCTTCCCATTTGGTACGTTTTTGTGTCACGAACGCTATCCATTAGCGTGGTCTCTCCTTTGCAGTTGGATTTTCTTTGCCAGGAAACGGAAAGGCGTGCAATGTTATACCATTCTTTATATCTGAAGTATTTCCACAATTAGCAGCCACGTATCTGTTTACCATATTTGCGTTGTTTCTTGCCTTCCTTCCCTCTGCAGCCACCACTGGCACTAAAATTGACTGCGAAATCATGTAGGCTACTCTGAAAGCTGAGTGTGTATACCTTAGTTGACGTCACATCCGCTATCGCCCCAGACTCCAGACTGGTCAAAATAGCCCGGCAGTGTCCAGAAAAAATTGTCCAAAAACGCGACTTTAGTGGGGCATAACTCCGGAACCACGCTTCGGAATTCAATTCGGTTTTCGGTTTTCAACGCAGCTCAACATCCTCTATCATAACCAAGAATAAAACATTTTGGGTTTAGGTGCACTTTAAGGTAACTCTGCTTTCCACTCTAGTGCACAGCGAAATGCCGTTTCGCAAAACCACTCTCCTCAGAAAACAGTTAATTTCTCCAATATTATGCGGCCTATCGAAAAGCGGTAAAAAGGATGTTGTTCTGTATAATCTGGGCAATCGAAAGATGTAGAAATCGCAATGTTTCTGTCAATCCTGGTTTCGCAAATCCTAGTTCAAATCTTTTTGCTAATTTCAGAAAAGTGCATTTATCTCCAAAACCACTCGAACAATGTTCGATTTTTTTTCGTTCCATCTTTAGCTAGGTTGTTGATCTACAACTTTGCCAAGTCTGATTGAAAAAGCTAGGCTAGATTTTCTGCAATCGAATTTCGTATTTCTGTTTACTTTTCGACAGCGAAATGGAGAAACCTTGGTCAACGGATTACCATGCTATGAAGCACGCTTGCAAAAGCACAGTCTTGAAGTAACTCTCAGAAGTTTTTCCATTGGCAAACAAAAGAACGTCATCTTTTGGGAATACCATACGCAGGTCTCAAAAGACATCCTTAGTGCGCTTGTAAAAGTATCCGTTGCATCTATTG
Source organism: Aurelia coerulea (assembly GCA_039566865.1). Lineage (NCBI taxonomy): Eukaryota > Metazoa > Cnidaria > Scyphozoa > Semaeostomeae > Ulmaridae > Aurelia > Aurelia coerulea. The sequence continues at coordinate 9,536,029 of CM076960.1, read as the reverse complement.
ATTAAAAATTACTGATTTTTACCAGCAGCTTCACGAAACCATGCTTTGGATGTCTTTCGAGACTTTCGTAAGCATTCACAGATTATTGAGCATAGGCCTAGATCTTAGATCAAGAACTAATTTTTTTGCAAAAAGATTCTACGGGCGTTCAAATCGTTCTGCATGGGCTAAACTGTTGACCAACACATTGCCCCTTCGATGTCGAAAAGTAAACAGAAATGTAAAATTCGATTGCCAGAAATCTAGCCTAGCTTTTTCAATCAGACTTGGCAAAGTTGTAGATCAACTACTTAGCTAATGATTGAGCGAAAAAAAATCGAAACTTTTTCGAGTAGTTTTGGAGGTAAGTCCACATTTCTGAAATCAGCAAAAAGATTTGAGCAAGGATTTGCGAAGCCAGGGTTGATGGAAACATTGCGATTTATACATCTTTCGATTGCCCAGATTATACAGAACAACATCCTTTTTACCGCTTTTCGATAGACCGAATAATATTGGAGAAATTAACTGTTTTCTGAGGAGAGTGGCTTTGCGAAACGGCATCTCGCTGTGCACTAGAGCGGAAAGCAGAGTTACCTTAAAGGCAGTCTATCACGCATTTGATTGGGTGGTAGTGACAATACAAAGAATAGGACATTTGAATGGCTGCTAATCCCCTGACTTTCTACGACCGTAGAAAGTGATAACGATCAGCCCTTCTCTGTTTCAAATACACAGATTCACAAAGAAATCCGTTGTGTTGAGCTCTGACTCTGTTGCAGCCAATCAGCTACGTGATAGACTTTGAACATATCAGGGGACATTCGCAAGTACCGAAAAAAATATTCTCGATCATTCTTGAGTTCTTCAAAAAGAGTGGAAAAAACGCCGTAGCTGTCTCAGTTCTTAAAATTGTCATGTATCCAACATCTCGCTCTCTTCCCTTTCTTTTTCTTCAAACTTTTAAGCCTTTGCAAACGTGAGAGCTTTATTAAAATCGAAAATCTTTTCCGCAACGTCTCTCTGCTTATCTCTACCTGCTGCTAGTGCCCAACAACGAATTAAAAAGTGCAGGTCATATTTCGCAATTGACAACTTTTTTGGCAGATAAACGCACTTAAACTCCAATGGAAACGAGAGAGAAACGATGCGTTTAAATGCGTTTATCTTCTCAAATTTAAACGCCCTGGTCATTCCCACTTGACGTTTAAGTTAAACCTGCAAGCATACAACCCATTAAACGCACTTAAACGCAGTTATACGCCTAGTGTGAACCAAGCTTTAAATGAACGGCAAATATCACAATGGGACCTGGATTCTATCATCAGGCACACTCACTGTGCTTTAGATGGGGTGGATCGACAATCTGGTAAATAGTGGTTGATGTACTGATTGTAACTGATGAAACTAAATTCTAATGAAAGGTCACAGACCAGACAGACAGCAACCAACAGATTTGACCCAACGCCTATGGTTACAAATATTCTCACCTTAAAGAGCTCTTTCCAGAGTGCACCATTACCAAGGCACTCTGAATGAAGAGTGCGGCACGTTTCGCTCAGGTTCAACAAGGTCTTTGCGGGCAGCCAATCCAAAATTAGGCCTAATACTTCTGGACTCAGTGTTTCCAGCGAGTTTCTTTGAATGGGGTCACTTGCTTTGGAAACTTTCGCTGTAAAAGTAGTCTCTTCGTCTCTTTGCTCCTCTCTAAACATATCAGTATACGACATGATATCGAAACGGCCTTTTAAATGTCAGTTTTGCTCTCTCCTTCAAAAGCATAACAGGCAGGGGCAAAGCAATACAAGTTGGACGATTCGCACCATATCTGCAAGTTAGACGAATTTTCGTCTGGACGCAGATTCAGATTCACGCAGTTTCAGATTCGTGTTTACCAGGGAAATTTGATGTTTACCTTCGTCCCTTCAAATTTCACCTGCCTTCAATTTGGCTCCCTTTGATCTTCGCCCCTTTAATTTTTGCCCCTTGTCACATGTGCAGAAGTTTCGCTCCCTTTGATTTTCGCTCCCCCTGGTTTGGATTGATATGGCTTCGAGGAAGAGAACATGGCCCAGGGGGGGGGGGGGAGGGGTACTTAGTATATTTTGCTTATGCGATGTGCACTCCTGTCCGGGGATCGTTTTCGCCTCTTTTTTCTAACGCCGGGTGTCGAAAGAATAGTTCTATATTCTCACCGGTACAACCCCTCGCGCCAAACAATCTATAGATATGGTGAGTGCTTCGGAGACATCGAAGTTGGCTTTCACAGCATCCTTACCGTATACGGTAAAAAGGAGATAAAATAGAAAAATAACCTTGTAAATGATAACCCTCTTCATAACTCGAAAAGAAGAACTAATTTACAGTTCTAACAATGGCTTGTAGCCAAATAAGAAGTTTCTGTCCCGAAATTGTTTGCCAAGAACCTCTGCTCGTGAAGAGGAGGAAGGATGTTCTAAGGCAGAGTCCGCAAGGCTTGAGCTTGGGTCAGTACAGGACGCAAATTTGTCATACTGGCTGTAATATGATGCCATCTCCGTGCTTTTCCAGCCAATATGTTTGGCTATGTCGTCATAAGAAATCCCCAGCAGCGACAACGTTATAGAACATCCACTTCTGAAGCTATGTAATGTTTCCTCATCATAAATTTGCAAATCAGTGAGGTGTTTCTTTAGCCTAGATGCAATGGATGAACCAGTAAAGGGGGTTTCAGTCACTCTTCCTTGGCGGTCAACGACACGAAAAAGGTAGCCTGGATTTAATCGTACTGACATTTTTGTAGATAGCGCCACATAATATTTCAGGTTCATAACTGGGCAGTAAGATGATCCAGGGATGGGTTTGAGTCCAAAGACGTTGCTGTTATTTCCTCGTAATGTCTTCCCAAAAACTTGATTCACAATGATACCTTTGTTTTCAGGCGCTAAAAGAATATCGGATGACTTTACTCTTCCCAAATCAGAAGCTCTATCACCAGAGAAAAAATCTATCGAGAAGAACGCCAAGTCCCGAGCTAAGATGTATCTTTGGGATGGAGCTGTGGACCTAGAAATAATTTGAGCCCTCAAGTGTAAACAGATAAGTTTGATTTTATCGAGGAATATGGGCACAGCTTGAACGGGGAATGCTCTTGCTATAGTTTGTTCTTCTAAGACTAGCAATCTATATTCATTTACTTTGTAGTATGCTGCTGGGTTTCCAATGCTAAGGTCATCGTTCCAGTGCAAACCTTTACCCATGTCCTTAAAGATTGATCTGAGCTTAGGTTTCCAAATTCTTGGCACATAAGGACGACTCTAGAAAGTTGAATAAGAAAAAGATTCTAAATGCCCACAAATTCCAAGATAAAGCCTTTGAGTGCCAAGAGAGAGACTTATTCGGGGGGGATAACAAAATACCCTTCTGGCCTTTTTCACCAATTTGAAACTTTACTGCAGAAATAGATACCAAAATTGGCCACCAGTATTGTTTTGGAGAAATTTCCGGGGCAATCAAGGTCACTTTAATTCCGGAATCTTTCATGAAACGAAGCAGAGGCCCGATCAATGAGAATGGAGGGAAGATATAATAGTTCTCGTTGCCTGACAGTTGCTGTGCGAAGACATTTACACCTGAAGATGTGGAACAAGGGAACGGGGAGAAAAAGGGGAGACTGTTCCCATCTCTACTTTTCCTGACATTCGAGGGAATAGCCATCAAATCGAACGTATGAGGGCCAAATGAGCATTCCAACAGTTTCCAGGATTCGTCTGTCAAGCAGCAATCTTTGTCGGAACTGACCCGTGAAGGAGCATCTGCAGGATTCGATGCAGAGGGTACATAGGCAATGTTGAGGACAATATTCAGTTTTAGTGGCAAGTCAAATAGCAATTTTATCTCGTTATTCATAGCGGTGTTCTTTCCCCCGCAGTTTTGCCAAAAGTTGAGGAGGTTCGAGTTATCTACATAGGCATCAATTCTACCATTGCAAATCGCATTAGAAAACATCTTCAGCGTGTTGTAGAGAGCCTTAGCCTCCTTAAAAGCTATAGAAGCAGACTTCTCCTCTACACTCCAATAATCTCTCGTTTCTTCTTGGTCATTCGGCAGAGAAAGAATTCCACCCCAACCCGAATTGGAAGCATCAGAGTAGATGTTAACAGTAAAATGCCTCTCTTGTCTCCATGGTGAGAAACCGGACCAGGAGTCGAGGAATTTCCAGTGTAATAATTCAGCATGCAGCTCTTTGGTCATCTTAGATCTTCGTAAACCTCTACTGATACAGGCATTTACTTCCCTTGTATACAACCTTGCAGTTGGGACTGCCAAACTAAAGGATACTACTTTTCCTGCAAATTTTTGCAACGATCTTACTGAAATTGTCTTGGACGAAAGAAGCTGATCTCTAAGGGCTGCAAACTTTTCCTTCTTATCTTCGGGAAGAATGAAAGCCTGCTTGACGGAATCGGAGAGAAAACCAAGGAAGATGAGTGATTTCTTTGGCTCAAAAACAGGCTTGCTGATGCCTAAGAAATAACCACAAGCGACCAGGACGGTGACAGCAATAAAAATGCTTGCTTTTGCCAAGTCTAAGTCTGACATTGCAGAAAAAAGCCGGATTTGGTGGTTGTAGCTACCCGAGATGGCGATCATCGATATACTGGGATAGAGGCACACCTTTAGAACGGATGAAGTGTGAGGGGCCGAGGCCAATGGTATGATAAATATAGGCACTTGGACTTCAACCAAAGGGGAGGGTATTGTATACCAAGATCCATCCTTTCCAGCATAGGCCAAAGAAAGGTCGACTTTCTAGCGTGAGGGCGACGTGGTCATAGCCGCTCTTGTCATCAAGCTTAGATTGGTAATGGTTCCTGTCCACGTAACGAGGGAGATCGGTGATAGGATCGAAGGAAACTGGAGGCTTTCTCATCCATAAATTTAAAAATCTTTCGTCGTGACACATTCGAGGTTTCGTCGGTTCTATTGTTAAGGGCGTGCAGCAAGGACAAGCAAGGAGCAAGCAGCAAGGGCGTGTCAAGGGCGTGAAAGCGTGCAGCAGTATGCCCTTTGGATAAGGGTGAAGCAAATCGCACAGTTGAGAAAAATTTTCGTCCTGTCAGTGTTTTAAATATATTCTCTAAAATCTATGAAAAAGTCATGAAACAGCAATTAGTTGTCTATCTTGATACTACGCTCTCGGTTTTCATAGGCGCATATAGGAAAGCATACGGTACGCAGCACGTTTTGATAAGACTCCTCGAAGACTGGAAGACCAAACTTGACAATAATTACATTGTAGGTGCTTTATTGATGGACTTGTCAAAAGCATTTGATTGCATCCCACACGATCTGCTGATTGCGAAGCTGAATGCGTACGGTGTGGATGAAAATGCCTTGGTACTAATCTATTCATATCTTAAACGGCGTGAGCAATCCGTGAGGATAAACAATACATACAGTTCCTTTCAAACAATCTTATCTGGGGTCCCCCAAGGCTCGGTGTTAGGTCCTATTTTTTTTAATGTATATATAAATGATCTTTTTCTGTTTATTAAACAGGCAACGCTATATAATTATGCCGACGACAACACGCTTGCTTGTTTCTCTAGGACTCTACCAGATTTGGTGCGAGCCTTAGAGGCAGAAGCAGGCGTTGCACTAGATTGGTTAAAGGTAAACCATATGATTGCAAATCCATCAATGTTTCATGCACTGTTAATTAAAAAAGAAAATAGTGGTGAGAAAATAAGTATTCAAGGAAAAACAATCATGTCTGAAGATTCAGTCAAACTTCTCGGGATTCAACTAGACTATAAACTAAACTTTGATCCACACATCGCAGTACTTTGTAGAAAAGATGCAACTCAACTTAATGTCCTAAAGAGGCTTCGAGCTTATATTGGTTTTGATGCGAGAGAAGTCCTTGTTCAGAGCTTTGTTTATTCTAATTTCAATTACTGTCCTTTAGTATGGCATTTTTGTTCAGCTAAATCAATGCATAAGATTGAGAAGGTACAAGAACGTGCACTTAGGTTCCTTCATAATGATCATGTCAGTTCATACAATGACCTTCTACTGAAATCACAACGATGCACCATGCATGTTTACCGACTTAGAGCTATCTCCATAGAAATTTTCAAGACTCTAAATGGTCTGAATCCATCCTTCATGAAAGATATTTTTCAAGTTAGATCCTCAAATTATTCATCGCGAAATCCTCATAACCTTACTCATTACAGACCAAACCAGGTTACTTTCGGTGCTCGCAGTCTCAAGTTCTTAGGACCGCCAATTTGGCATTGCTTACCAAATGAGCTAAAATCGGCTGAAAGCCTTACTATTTCAAAAAGGTTAATATCACCATGGGATGGCCCCACGTGCAAATGCAACGCCTGTCGTTTTACTGTAAATAATGTACAAACCGTTTAAAAAAAATGTATTTATTTTAATTTAATTACTGTATCCATCGATTTTGATTAGTTTCCGTGTACATATGTACATAGTAGACTAGAAGATTTTTTCAATCGATGTAAAATAAAAATACAACAACAACAACAACAACAACAACAACAACAAGGGCATCACCAAATGAGGAGGTTCGCATTTCCCGTCCCTGCCCCAAATTGTAAGGGACTGATTACGTATCCGTTCAAGAATAGTAGAAAAGATGAAATCTTCAAATTGATCACAAATTTTGTTGTTGGAAAAGAAAGTTTTCGGGGGAATATCAGAATCATACGATTTTCCCTTAAAGTCTCCTTTGAAATGCTGGAAGAAGACAAAAACTGAAACTCCATTTGCTATGTAGCTTAGGACTTCGTCGTGTTTATGATATCCCTGTAACACTTGTTCCCAGATATTGTAATGATGGTGTAATTCTCCCGCAACAAAATCTTCTGGACTTCGGAGTGCTAGATCATGTGCCGAAAGCTTGTGTGTCCCTGCTAAGACACTATCGATCATACTTAAGGGTTTCTGGATATCCAAACTGGAGCAATTTCCGTCAAATGAGCACCATTTTATTGACTTTCTTGATCTTGTGTTCAAAGATTTTTTATAATTCAAGAATGCAGTCATTGAAAGAAGAGTCACTCAGCGTTGGCTAGAAATGAAAAGTGGAAGAAAGTCAATGAAAGAGAAGCTCCAGTTCAGAAAATCCAGAACCCAGTGCAATACCGAGTATAAGACCTTTAGTTAGGTCCCCGGATAGAAAAAAGTTTGGCAGGAGAAAAGCGAAGAAGATTGCAGATGAAGCAACTGAATGGCAACCTTAGGAAGGCAAAATTGTGTTTTAAAATAAATTTTTTGGAAGCAAACGAAAGCAGACCCAATTCTTTGGGGGAGGGGGGAAGAACCAAAACTTTCTGACGCTCAAATCGACGACAAACAGCATCAACAACTCCAATTTTAGGAACAAACATTACAATTATGCACAAAAGAACTGATGTGCTCCTTAAATCACTAGATTTTGGAATATTTTATAGTTTCAACGTTGGAGCCTTCAAAACCAGTAATATGAAGCAAAAATATGCTGTAGATTCAAAATTCATGCAGGGGTGGACTGGCACTTTTTTCTGGGGTGGCGTTATGGCTCAGCAAGGGCCTGTAGGGCGCAGCCAGTCCTTAATTGGGTGTGGTCACTTGAAAAACCAACTTTCACTTACTATTATAAAAGGTGATATGAATTTTTGCATTACTCAATCCGTTCGTTAGCGAGGAATCAATGCAAAGTGAAGCTTACTAAAGGCTGGAATCGGTTACAACGAATTTGACAGTTGACGAGATATATCGTTTTAAATCTGTATGATGATGAGTAAAGTATCTATATCTCTACATTTCTAGATTCTACTTATAAATAACTTTTGGAGCAAAGACCAAATCGAATACGCAACCCCTTGTCATGACGTTCAAGTGGTGGGGCCCTACGTGGGATCGAGCCCTGAAGGTGAAATTGCGTTTTTCAGTGCCAAGCGCTGGGATCTCAGAAATAGAGCAGACCTAATCGAGTCCGCGACCCCTTGTGATGACGCTCAAATGGTGGGGTCCTACCGGGTATCGAACCCACTCCACCTGACTGTTCTGGCTGCAAAGTCAGAGGATAACACTAATGCACCACGACACCTTACACGGTGTGGCCAGGGTAAATTAAATGCGGGTATGAGAATGAGGGAGTTTTTAAGGCCACGCCCTTTACTTTGGCTTAGGACGCATCTCCCAATATCATGCTTGCCTTAAGCGACAAGGAAACCTTCATTGTTTTATATTATCCTACGAATCAGCGTTCGAGGAAAATTTTTGAAGAAAGATCCCTTACTTTCATCTCCCAATATTATGCTTGCCTTTAGCGACAAGAAAACCTTGATCGTTTTGCAACAGTTATCCTATGAATCAGAGCATGAGGAAAATTTTCGAAGAAAGATCCTTTACTTTCATCTCCCAATATTATGCTTGCCTTTAGCGACAAGAAAACCTTGATCGTTTTGGAACGGTTATCCTATGGATCAGAGCACAAGGAAAATTTTGAAGAAAGATCATTCACTGTGGCTTAAAATGTATCTCCCAGTATCATGCTTGCCAGTACTAAAAAGGAAAATTTGACATTTCTCGGAAAATTCTTACCCAATCTATACCAAGCTATTTTCTCTTCGGTTTTAGAGGAACCTCGAGGACAATCTTTCGATAAAGATGGGGAGGGGCAACTTCCCCCCACACCCACCGTGGCCACGCCACTGTCCGCCTGAATGTTCTGGCTGCAAAGTCAGAGGATTACACCACTGCGCCACAACACCTTCTGCCAGTGGTTGATTTCTCTATAAATTGTATAGCAAGGTCTCTATCTAATACGTCTAGAATGTTGAAACAGAAAGGTCCATCTAAGGCTGAGTAACTATGAATGCTAACTGTTCTGGAAGGACTTTTTGGCGCTTGACAATAAAGAGGTAAAACTGTAAAATAAGTTGAATGAAAAGGGCCCAAACTAATGGGCCAAAAACGGGAATTTTTGCTTCACTAGTGGGCCAGGAAGAGGGCCTACTGGGCCAATGGCCCGCTAGTTATATTATTAAAAGATGCCCTGACTGAACGTGAAGAGGTGTTCATTTGGTTGGGGCCCAGAGACATTAGACGTGATAGCCATTGTTTCGAATCAGCTTGCGAAGCTTACGTGAATGGTTATAGATTGATGCTTAAATTCAAAAATTTCTCTTTATGAAGGGCCCGCTTTTCAAAATTATAAGGGGGCCCGGGTGGCGATCGCCACCTAGCCACCCGGGCCAGTCCGCCCCTGAATTCATGTAGAATTTTCCTTGAAAGTCAATAAATTCATGTTCTAATAATCCACAAAATCCGACAGGTGAAGTGAAATTTCCGTCAAATGGCCTTTTGGGGCCCCCCACTGGCTTTTGCCCTGCAACAAATGTCCAATACCAAATACTGATTATTAAAAGGAAAGAACTACAAAGTAAGAAAGGCAAGCTGAAGTAAATCCTCATAGAATGATAATCTGAACTACAAAAATCTGAGCCATAAAAATTTATATACCAGAAAAGTACAACTCAACAAATACAAAATATTAAGGAAAAAAGTCACTGTCTCTTGCCATTCTCATCCATCTGTTTTCTGAAGCAATTGTACACTGTGTGATTGTAACGTCCACAATATGAGCAAAACCGTCTTCTCTGGGCTTCTGGTGTATTAAACCTTTGATAAGGGTGGGGCCTGGGAGGCTGAAACATTCTTTGGCTAGTTTGTCCAGAAAATAAAGGAGGGGGCAAGGGAGACCTTGGGCCATATTGCTGCTGTGTAAAGTTAAGCGTGGCAGGATTCTGAAAGCTGCTATGTCTCATAAATTCAATATTCTGCCGATTTGGGAGGGATTTGTCAACTTTGCTGATTGTTTCTACTATTTTTTCATAGTCCCTATCACCCAAAAGAGAGAGCACATATGCTTTAAAACATCAGGGGGTTTTGAAAGTCTTTCGTGCATTGCCGTGCAGACACTGGCAATATAATCTGACTTGGTATCCTTGACTTGGGCAGCGGTATTCTTTAAGTCCTCAATTAGCTCCATACATCTGTATTTATCAAAGTCAAACTGTCTCCGAAGAGCATACTGCACAATGGATTTCTTCATAAAAGAAAAAGTAGGCTTCTGTGAGTTCTCCAATGCTTTAATTCGATTGAGAAGTCCATTGATATCCACAGCCTAAAGGAGGAATGGAGCTAGCTTAAATCCCATCGAGGGAAAGTCAAAATTCTACAAGACGGTGCCAGAAAATGCAAATATATAAAAAACTCCAACTAAAACCAGTCACTGTTAAAGTGCAGCTTGGGCATCTCATGAGTATCAAAAATAAAAAACTGAATCAAAGATCAGCTACTAAAATTCACGCAAATCTCTCAATAGAGTTGTAGAAGAAACCTCTCAAATATATCATCATGTCCAACCCTCAATTCTCATTAACTAAACCTCAATCCAGTTTAACACTCGGTTTCAAATTCACTAAAAACATACCATTAAAATGCAAGACTCTCAATCTTTATGAAACAAAACCTAAATCAAGCAAAACACTCTGTCACAAATTCACCAAAAACACATCATTAAATGTAAGACTCTCAATTGCCATGAATTAAAACCTGAATCAAGGGAATCAAGTAAAACCCTCAGTCTGAAATCCTGTCAAATTGTCAAATTTAAGCAAATCTAAACCTGGACTTTCCTCAATTAAACTCAAATCAAGTAAAGCACTCAGTTTGAAATTCAATTCAATCAAATATCATCAAATCTAAACCTCAATTTTAATTAATCAAACCTAAATCAAGCAAAGCACTCAGTTTCAAATTCAATCACATATTATCAAATCTAAGCTTCAATTTTCATTAATTAAACCTAAATTAAGCAAAGCACTCAGTTTTAAATTCAATCAAATATCATCAAATCTAAACCTCAATTTTCATTAATCAAACCTAAATCAAGCAAAGCACTCAGTTTTAAATTCAATCAAATATCATCAAATCTAACCCTCAATTTTAATTAATCAATCAAGCAAAGCACTCAGTTTCAAATTCAATCACATATCATGAAATCTAAACTTCTATTTTCATTAACTAAACCTAAATCAAGCAAAGCACTCAGTTTTAAATTAAATCAAATATCATCAAATCTAACCCTCAATTTTCATTAATCAAACCTAAATCAAGCAAAGTACTCAGTTTCAAACTCAATCACATATCATCAAGCAAAACACTCAGTATCAAATTTACTAAAACATATAATTAAATCTAACTCTCAACTTTCATTAAAAGTAAAACACTCCTAGGCCTAAGCCTGCCCTCAATTTCCATAATAAACCTGCTGAAATGACAATCACATTACGTAAAATACTCAGTTTCAAAATTTATACCAAACATATTCATAAAATCGAAGCACCCTGGATTTATGCATAAATAGAAGGTAACTACTGGTAATGAAGTCAATGAACTCAGCATTTTCAAAAAACATGCTTTGGAGAATACAAAAAATTTCTTACCGCGTGTGGGGCGTTGGCTTCAGGATGTCGCACGTGCTGCTCCGCTGCATTGGCCTGTCCTGGCTGGGCTTGTGGTGGTGCTTGCAGGCCTCCATTTCTTGTTGCTGAGCCAAAGGGACTTCTTGGTTCTGAACCAAGTCTTGTACTAAATTTCCAAGTAACAGGTCCTCAGGATTAACTTCCTGAGGAACTTGGGCCATAGTAAATTGTCAGTGGCAGCTTCTATATGCTAAGATTCTCTGCCTGCGAAGTGTCTGTTGTTTTCTTCAAGAAGACTGCATTAGGCCCTGTTGTGGCTTTTATAGCCAAGAGGAAGTCCCAAGGGACTAAAAATGGCCTCGTTATCATCCATCGTCCAAGATTTTTGGCAGTTTGATGGCTTTTCCCGGTGAGAATAGTGCCGAAACATATGTATCTGAGTATATTTTTGATGTAAATTTGTGGCAACATACTTTTCTCTGTTCTTTATGATGCCAAGAAATAGAAAAACATTGGTGCCAATTTTTCTAAACAGTTTTATGGCTATTTTATTGAGATTTTATTGAGATTTTATTTTTGGGGAACACATCATTGAGAAGCATGACATTTTAAAAACAGGCTTCAGTTTACACCTCTTTACAGGATGGATAACGCTATTTTTTGTTTGTCGTGTTTCTAGAGGATTATGATGATCTCACGATCGTCTTGGAACCTCGTAAAAGAATTTAGAGCTTTTGGGGGCCTTTTATTAGAAAAGGGGTTATCTTTAAAGGATTTTTTTAGAAAGTTCAGGTAAAGTTGCAATATCTGCATAGACATAGGAGCATAGGGGGGGGGGGGGGCTAAGATCTTAATCCTCCAAGTTTTTCGAAGAAACAAACAGAAGAAACAGAAGATACACACTTTTTCAGGATCCTGCTGGGGTTTTATGATCTCGTAAATCTTTTAGGCATTGGTTGCTCTGTTTTTCCTCTTTAACGATTAAGGTTTTACACGCTACTTCGAAAGCTCGTTATCTTCTGGAAAAATCTGTTTCTCGTACCGTTTCTTGGCCCTAAGAATTTTCTCTGGATGAACTGTGTCTTGGTAACGCTCCATATGCCAGGAGGAATGATTTCTTACAAGGACTTCAGCACTGATACTTTCCAGGCAATTTCTTAAGATGGCAAAATCATGATCACAGTAGCTTGCTCGCTCCGTGACAGCATGTAAAAATTTGTCAAACAAATCAAGGTCTGGAGGTACTTCCCGTCTAGCATCTTATGCATAACTCAAAATCAAGTTTTCCTTTTACGTTAGAATGTAAAACTAGTAGCTCGAGCAAAGCTCTCGCCTCGCATTCTTTCACTGCGTTAATTTTTCGAGACCCTGCCCTATTTCAATTTTATAGAGTCACTAGATCCATAAATGTAACCATTTATAAAAACATTATCAACAAATTCGTCTGGAAAAATGTTTGTTATCACCCTCAAAATAAAAGAAATGAAAGGAAGAGGCTAATGAAATGGAAAGTTAGTGAAAATAAATATACATGCTGTAAAGAAGGCTGATTGAAAGCCGCCAATGAATAAGCCGTTTGGAGCTATAAAAAGTATTTAATTAATCGACGTTTGTTTATGCAGTAAAGCTAAAATGAGATTAAAGAAAAAACTAATGTCTATAGTAATGTTTCCAAAAATGGTCGCTGCAGCACTGATATAGTGAAATGAAAAAAGTTACTGGCAGACCTAAAGTTATAAAGGACGATGAGTGCAATACTCTTTATAATATAAATTGTAGCTACTAAAGTACGTTAATCGACACTTTTTGTGTTGATATTTTGTTTTCTTTGGGAAAATAAACATTTAATAGATCGATGTTTGTTTATGCAGTAAAGCTAAAATGAGACTAAAGAAAACACTAATGTCTATAGTAATGTTTCCTAGAATGGTTGCTGCAGCACTAATATAGTGCTATAAAAGAAATTACTGGCAGAACTAAAGTTTTAAAGAACTATGAGTGCAATTCTCTTTATTATATAAATTGTAGCTACTAAAGTACGTTAGCCCACTGTTTTTTGTCTTTATATTTTGTTTTCTTTGTGAAAATAAACATTTAATTAATCGATTTTTGTTTATGCAGTAAAGTTAAATGAGACTAAAGAAAAAACTAATATCTATAGCAATGTTTCCAAGAATGGTTGCTGCAGAACTAATATAGTGCTATAAAAGAAGTTACTGGCAGAACTTTAGTTTTAAAGGACGATTAGTGCAATACTCTTTATAATATAAATTGTAGCTCTGATAGTACGTTAATCCACACATTTTGTGTTTATATTTTGCTTTCTTTGAGAAAATAAACATTTAGTTAATCCATGTTTGTTTATGCAGTAAAGCTAAAACGAGACTAAAGAAAAAACTAATGTCTGTAGTAATGTTTCCAAGAATGGTTGCTATAGCATTAATACAGTACTATAAAAGAAGTTACTGGCAGAACTTTAGTTTTAAATGACGATGAATGCAAATCTCTTTATAATATAAATTGTAGCTACTAAAGTACGTTAATCCACACTTTTTGTGTTTATATTTTGCTTTCTTTGAGAAAATAAACATTTAATTAATCGATGTTTGTTTATGCAGTAAAGCTAAAATGAGACTCAAGAGAAAACTAATGTCTATAGTAATGTTTCCTAGAATGGTTGCTGCAGCACTAATATAGAGCTATAAAAGAAATTACTGGCAGAACTAAAGTTTTAAAGAACGATGAGTGCAATTCTCTTTATTATATAAATTGTAGCTACTAAAGTACGTTAGCCCACTCTTTTTGTGTTTATATTTTGTTTTCTTTGTGAAAATAAACATTTAATTAATCGATTTTTGTTTATGCAGTAAAGCTAAATGAGACTAAAGAAAAAACTAATATCTATAGCAATGTTTCCAAGAATGGTTGCTGCAGAACTAAGATAGTGCTATAAAAGAAGTTACTGGCAGAACTATAGTTTTAAAGGACGACTAGTGCAATACTCTTTATAATATAAATTGTAGCTCTGATAGTACGTTAATCCACACTTTTTGTGTTTATATTTTGTTTTCTTTGAGAAAATAAACATTTAATTAATCGATGTTTGTTTATGCGGTAAAGCTAAAATGAGACTAAAGAAAAAACTAATGTCTATAGTAATGTTTCCTAGAATGGTTGCTGCAGCACTAATATAGTGCTATAAAAGAATTTGCTGGCAGAACTAAAGTTTGAAAGAACGATGAGTGCAATACTCTTTATTATATAAATTGTAGCTTCTATGTGTTTATATTTTGTTCCACACTTTTTGTGTTTATATTTTGTTTTCTTTGAGAAAATAAATATTTAATTAATCGATGTTTGATTATGCAGTAAAGCTAAAATGAGACTAAAGAAAGAGCTAATGTCTATAGTAAAGTTTCCAAGAATGGTTGCTACAGAACTAATATAGTGCTATAAAAGAAGTTACTGGCAGAACTTAAGTTTTCAAGGACGATTAGTGCAATACTCTTAATTATATAAATTGTAGCTTCTATGGTACGTTACTCCACACTTTTTGTGTTTATATTTTTTTTCTTTGAGAAAATAAATATTTAATTAAGCGATGTTTGATTATGCAGTAAAGCTAAAACGAGACTAAAGAAAAAACTAATGTCTATAGTAATGTTTCCAAGAAAGGTTGCTGCAGAACTATTATAGTGCTATAAAAGAAGTTACTGGCAGAACTATAGTTTTAAAGGACGATAAGTGCAATACTCTTTAAAATATAAATTGAAGCTACTATAGTACGTTAATCGACACTTTTTGTGTTTATATTTTGTTTTCTTTGAGAAAATAAGCATTTAATTCATCGATGTTTGTTTATGCAGTATAGCGAAAATGAGACTAAAGAAAGAGCTAAGGTCTGTAGTAAAGTTTCCAAGAATGGTTGCTACAGAACTAATATAGTGCTATAAAAGAAGTTACTGGCAGAACTTAAGTTTTAAAGGTCGATTAGTGCAATACTCTTTATAATATGAATTGTAGCTTCTACAGTACGTTAATCCACAGTTTTGTGTTTATATTTTGTTTTCTTTGAGGAAATAAACATTTAATTAATCGATGTTTGTTTATGCAGTAAAGCTAAAATGAGACAAAGGAAAAAACTAATATCTATAGCAATGTTTCCATAAATGGTTGCTGCAGAACTAATATAGTGCTATAAAAGAAGTTACTGGCAGGACTATAGTTTTAAAGGACAATTAGTGCAATACTCTTTATAATATAAATTGTAGCTCTGATAGTACGTTAGCCCACTGTTTTTGTGTTTATATTTTGTTTTCTTTGTGAAAATAAAACATTTAATGAATCGATGTTTGTTTATGCAGTAAAGCTACAACGAGACTAAAGAAAAAACTAATGTCTACAGTAATGTTTCCTAGAATGGTTGCTGCAGCACTAATATAGTGCTATAAAAGAAATTACTGGCAGAACTAAAGTTTTAAAAGAACGATGAGTGCAATTCTCTTTATTATATAAATTGTAGCTACTAAAGTACGTTAGCCCACTGTTTTTGTGTTTATATTTTGTTTTCTTTGTGAAAATAAAACATTTAATAAATCGATGTTTGTTTATGCAGTAAAGCTAAATGAGACTAAAGAAAAAACTAATATCTATAGCAATGTTTCCATAAATGGTTGCTGCAGAACTAATATAGTGCTATAAAAGAAGTTACTGGCAGGACTATAGTTTTAAAGGACAATTAGTGCAATACTCTTTATAATATAAATTGTAGCTCTGATAGTACGTTAATCCACACTTTTTGTGTTTATATTTTGCTTTCTTTGAGAAAATAAACATTTAATTAATCGATGTTTGTTTATGCAGTAAAGCGAAAATGAGACTAAAGAAAGAGCTAATGTCTATAGTAAAGTTTCCAAGAATGGTTGCTACAGAACTAATATAGTGCTATAAAAGAAGTTACTGGCAGAACTTTAGGTTTATAGGACGATGAATGCAATTCTCTTTAAAATATAAATTGAAGCTACTATAGTACGTTAATCGACACTTTTTGTGTTTATATTTTGTTTTCTTTGAGAAAATAAGCATTTAATTCATCGATGTTTGTTTATGCAGTATAGCGAAAATGAGACTAAAGAAAGAGCTAAGGTCTGTAGTAAAGTTTCCAAGAATGGTTGCTACAGAACTAATATAGTGCTATAAAAGACGTTACTGGCAGAACTTAAGTTTTAAAGGTCGATTAGTGCAATACTCTTTATAATATGAATTGTAGCTTCTACAGTACGTTAATCCACAGTTTTGTGTTTATATTTTGTTTTCTTTGAGGAAATAAACATTTAATTAATCGATGTTTGTTTATGCAGTATAGCGAAAATGAGACTAAAGAAAGAGCTAAGGTCTGTAGTAAAGTTTCCAAGAATGGTTGCTACAGAACTAATATAGTGCTATAAAAGAAGTTACTGGCAGAACTTAAGTTTTAAAGGTCGATTAGTGCAATACTCTTTATAATATGAATTGTAGCTTCTACAGTACGTTAGCCCACTGTTTTTTGTGTTTATATTTTGTTTTCTTTGTGAAAATAAACATTTAATTTATCGATGTTTGTTTATGCAGTAAAGCTACAACGAGACTAAAGAAAAAACTAATGTCTACAGTAATGTTTCCTAGAATGGTTGCTGCAGCACTAATATAGTGCTATAAAAGAAATTACTGGCAGAACTAAAGTTTTAAAAGAACGATGAGTGCAATTCTCTTTATTATATAAATTGTAGCTACTAAAGTACGTTAGCCCACTGTTTTTGTGTTTATATTTTGTTTTCTTTGTGAAAATAAAACATTTAATAAATCGATGTTTGTTTATGCAGTAAAGCTAAATGAGACTAAAGAAAAAACTAATATCTATAGCAATGTTTCCATAAATGGTTGCTGCAGAACTAATATAGTGCTATAAAAGAAGTTACTGGCAGGACCATAGTTTTAAAGGACAATTAGTGCAATACTCTTTATAATATAAATTGTAGCTCTGATAGTACGTTAATCCACACTTTTTGTGTTTATATTTTGCTTTCTTTGAGAAAATAAACATTTAATTAATCGATGTTTGTTTATGCAGTAAAGCGAAAATGAGACTAAAGAAAGAGCTAATGTCTATAGTAAAGTTTCCAAGAATGGTTGCTACAGAACTAATATAGTGCTATAAAAGAAGTTACTGGCAGAACTTTAGGTTTATAGGACGATGAATGCAATTCTCTTTATAATATAAATTGTAGCTACTAAAGTACGTTAATCCACACTTTTTGTGTTTATATTTTGCTTTCTTTGAGAAAATAAACATTTAGTTAATCGATGTTTGTTTATGCAGTAAAGCTAAAATGAGACTAAAGAAAAAACTAATGTCTATAGTAATGTTTCCTAGAATGGTTGCTGCAGCACTAATATAGTGCTATAAAAGAAATTACTGGCAGAACTAAAGTTTTAAAGAACGATGAGTGCAATTCTCTTTATTATATAAATTGTAGCTACTAAAGTACGTTAGCCCACACTTTTTGTGTTTATATTTTGCTTTCTTTGAGAAAATAAACATTTAATTAATCGATGTTTGTTTATGCAGTAAAGCTAAAACGAGACTAAAGAAAAAACTAATGTCTATAGTAATGTTTCCAAGAATGGTTGCTATAGCACTAATACAGTGCTATAAAAGAAGTTGCTGGCAGAACTAAAGTTTGAAAGGACGATGAGTGCAATACTCTTTATTATATAAATTGTAGCTTCTATGGTACTTTAATCCACACTTTTTGTGTTTATATTTCGTTTTCTTTGAGAAAATAAATATTTAATTAATCGATGTTTGATTATGCAGTAAAGCTAAAATGAGACTAAAGAAAGAGCTAATGTCTATAGTAAAGTTTCCAAGAATGGTTGCTACAGAACTAATATAGTGCTATAAAAGAAGTTACTGGCAGAACTTAAGTTTTCAAGGACGATTAGTGCAATACTCTTAATTATATAAATTGTAGCTTCTATGGTACGTTACTCCACACTTTTTGTGTTTATATTTTTTTTCTTTGAGAAAATAAATATTTAATTAAGCGATGTTTGATTATGCAGTAAAGCTAAAACGAGACTAAAGAAAAAACTAATGTCTATAGTAATGTTTCCAAGAAAGGTTGCTGCAGAACTATTATAGTGCTATAAAAGAAGTTACTGGCAGAACTATAGTTTTAAAGGACGATAAGTGCAATACTCTTTAAAATATAAATTGAAGCTACTATAGTACGTTAATCGACACTTTTTGTGTTTATATTTTGTTTTCTTTGAGAAAATAAGCATTTAATTCATCGATGTTTGTTTAATGAGACTAAAGAAAGAGCTAAGGTCTGTAGTAAAGTTTCCAAGAATGGTTGCTACAGAACTAATATAGTGCTATAAAAGAAGTTACTGGCAGAACTTAAGTTTTAAAGGTCGATTAGTGCAATACTCTTTATAATATGAATTGTAGCTTCTACAGTACGTTAATCCACAGTTTTGTGTTTATATTTTGTTTTCTTTGAGGAAATAAACATTTAATTAATCGATGTTTGTTTATGCAGTAAAGCTAAAATGAGACTAAGGAAAAAACTAATGTCTATAGTAATGTTTCCTAGAATGGTTGCTGCAGCACTAATATAGTGCTATAAAAGAAATTACTGGCAGAACTAAAGTTTTAAAAGAACGATGAGTGCAATTCTCTTTATTATATAAATTGTAGCTACTAAAGTACGTTAGCCCACTGTTTTTGGGTTTATATTTTGTTTTCTTTGTAAAAATAAAACATTTAATAAATCGATGTTTGTTTATGCAGTAAAGCTAAATGAGACTAAAGAAAAAACTAATGTCTATAGTAATGTTTCCTAGAATGGTTGCTGCAGCTCTTATATAGTGCTATAAAAGAAATTACTGGCAGAACTAAAGTTTTAAAGAACGATGAGTGCAATTCTCTTTATTATATAAATTGTAGCTACTAAAGTACTTTAGCACACTCTTTTTGTGTTTATATTTTGTTTTCTTTATGAAAATAAACATTTAATTAATCGATTTTTGTTTATGCAGTAAAGCTGAGACGAGACTAAAGAAAAAACTAATATCTATAGCAATGTTTCCAAGAATGGTTGCTGCAGAACTAATATAGTGCCATAAAAGAAGTTACTGGCAGGACCATAGTTTTAAGGACGATTAGTGCAATACTCTTTATAATATAAATTGTAGCTCTGATAGTACGTTAATCCACACTATTTGCTTTCTTTGAGAAAAAAAAATTTAATTAATCGATGTTTGTTTATGCAGTAAAGCTAAAACGAGACTAAAGAAAAAACTAATGTCTATAGCAATGTTTCCAAGAATGGTTGCTATAGCACTAATACAGTGCTATAAAAGAAGTTACTGGCAGAACTTTAGTTTTATAGGACGATGAATGCAATACTCTTTAAAATATAAATTGTAGCTACTAAAGTACGTTAACCCACACTTTTTGTGTTCATATTTTCTTTTCTTTGAGAAAATAAACATTTAATTAATTGATGTTTGTTGATGCAGTAAAGCTAAAATGAGACTAAAGAAAAAACTAATGTCTAAAGCAAAGTTTCCAAGAATTGTTGCTACAGAACTAATATAGTGCTATAAAAGAAGTTACTGGCAAAACTAAAGTTTTAAAGAACGATGAGTGCAATTCTCTCTATTATATAAATTGTAGCTACTAAAGTACGTTAGCCCACTCTTTTTGTGTTTATATTTTGTTTTCTTTGTGAAAATAAACATTTAATTAATCGATTTTTGTTTATGCAGTAAAGCTAAATGAGACTAAAGAAAAAACTAATATCTATAGCAATGTTTCCAAGAATGGTTGCTGCAGAACTAATATAGTGCTATAAAAGAAGTTACTGGCAGAACTATAGTTTTAAAGGACGACTAGTGCAATACTCTTTATAATATAAATTGTAGCTCTGATAGTACGTTAATCCACACTTTTTGTGTTTATATTTTGCTTTCTTTGAGAAAATAAACATTTAATTAATCGATGTTTGTTTATGCAGTAAAGCTAAAACGAGACTAAAGAAAAAACTAATGTCTATAGTAATGTTTCCAAGAATGGTTGCTATAGCACTAATACAGTGCTATAAAAGAAGTTGCTGGCAGAACTAAAGTTTGAAAGAACGATGAGTGCAATACTCTTTATTATATAAATTGTAGCTTCTATGGAACGTTAATCCACACTTTTTGTGTTTATATTTTGTTTTCTTTGAGAAAATAAATATTTAATTAATCGATGTTTGATTATGCAGTAAAGCTAAAATGAGACTAAAGAAAAAACTAATATCTATAGTAATGTTTCCTAGAATGGTTGCTGCAGCACTAATATAGTGCTATAAAAGAAGTTACTGGCAGAACTTAAGTGTTAAAGGACGATAAGTGCAATACTCTTTAAAATATAAATT
Organism: Aurelia coerulea; assembly: GCA_039566865.1. Classification (NCBI taxonomy): domain Eukaryota; kingdom Metazoa; phylum Cnidaria; class Scyphozoa; order Semaeostomeae; family Ulmaridae; genus Aurelia; species Aurelia coerulea. Next base: position 9,515,094 of record CM076960.1, on the reverse strand, counting down.
GAAGCTACTATAGTACGTTAATCGACACTTTTTGTGTTTATATTTTGTTTTCTTTGAGAAAATAAGCATTTAATTAATCGATGTTTGTTTATGCAGTAAAGCGAAAATGAGACTAAAGAAAGAGCTAATGTCTATAGTAAAGTTTCCAAGAATGGTTGCTACAGAACTAATATAGTGCTATAAAAGAAGTTACTGGCAGAACTTAAGTTTTCAAGGACGGTTAGTGCAATACACTTTATAATATAAATTGTAGCTTCTACAGTACGTTAATCCACACTTTTTGTGTTTATATTTTGTTTTCTTTGAGAAAATAAACATTTAATTAATCGATGTTTGTTTATGCAGTAAAGCTAAAATGAGACTAAAGAAACAACTAATGTCTATAGTAATGTTTCCTAGAATGGTTGCTGCAGCACTAATATAGTGCTATAAAAGAAATTACTGGCAGAACTAAAGTTTTAAAGAACGATGAGTGCAATTTTCCTTATATTATGAATTTCAGCTACTAAAGTACGTTAATCCACACTTTTTGTGTTTATATTTTGATTTCTTTGTGAAAATAAACATTTAATTAATCGATGTTTGTTTATGCAGTAAAACTAAATGAGACTAAAGAAAAAACTAATATCTATAGCAATGTTTCCAAGAATGGTTGCTGCAGAACTAATATAGTGCCATAAAAGAAGTTACTGGCAGGACCATAGTTTTAAAGGACGATTAGTGCAATACTCTTTGTAATATAAATTGTAGCTCTGATAGTACGTTAATCCACACTTTTTGTGTTTATATTTTGCTTTCTTTAAGAAAATAAACATTTAATTAATCGATGTTTGTTTATGCAGTAAAGCTAAAATGAGACTAAAGAAAAAACTAATATCTATAGCAATGTTTCCAAGAATGGTGGCTGCAGAACTAATATAGTGCTATAAAAGAAGTTACTGGCAGAACTAAATTTTTAAAGAACGATGAATGCAATTCTCTTTATAATATAAATTGTAGCTCTGATAGTACGTTAATCCACACTTTTTGTGTTTATATTTTGCTTTCTTTGAGAAAATAAACATTTAATTAATCGATGTTTGATTATGCAGTAAAGCTAAAATGAGACTAAAGAAAGAGCTAATGTCTATAGTAAAGTTTCCAAGAGTGGTTGCTACAGAACTAATATAGTGCTATAAAAGAAGTTACTGGCAGAACTTAAGTTTTCAAGGACGATTAGTGCAATACTCTTAATTATATAAATTGTAGCTTCTATGGTACGTTAATCCACACTTTTTGTGTTTATATTTTGTTTTCTTTGAGAAAATAAATATTTAATTAATCGATGTTTGATTATGCAGTAAAGCTAAAACGAGACTAAAGTAAAAACTAATGTCTATAGTAATGTTTCCAAGAATGGTTGCTATAGCACTAATACGGTGCTATAAAAGAAGTTACTGGCAAAACTAAAGTTTTAAAGGATGATGAATGCAAAACTCTTTATAATAAAATTCTAGCTACGAAAGAACGTTAACCCACACTTTTTGTGTTTATATTTTGTTTTCTTTGAGAAAATAAACATTTAATTAATTGATGTTTGTTTATGCAGTAAAGCTAAAACGAGACTAAAGAAAAAACTTATGTCTATAGTAATGTTTCCAAGAATGGTTGCTGCAGCACTAATATAGTGATATGAAAGAAGTTACTGGCAGAACTATAGTTTTAAAGGACGATAAGTGCAATACTCTTTAAAATATAAACTGTAGCTACTATAGTACGTTAATCCACACTTTTTGTGTTTATATTTTGTTTTCTTTGAGAAAATAAACATTTAATTAATCAGTATTTGTTTATGCAGTAAAGCTAAAATGAGACTAAAGAAAGAGCTAATGTCTATAGTAAAGTTTCCAAGAATGGTTGCTACAGAACTAATATAGTGCTATAAAAGAAGTTACTGGCAGAACTTAAGTTTTCAAGGACGATTAGTGCAATACTCTTTATAGTATAAATTGTAGCTTCTACAGTACGTTAATCCACAATTTTTGTGTTTATATTTTGTTTTCTTTGAGAAAATAAACATTTAATAAATCGATGTTTGTTTATGCAGTAAAGCTAAAATGAGACTAAAGAAAAACTAATGTCTATAGTAATGTTTCCTAGAATGGTTGCTGCAGCTCTTATATAGTGCTATAAAAGAAATTACTGGCAGAACTAAAGTTTTAAAGAACGATGAGTGCAATTCTCTTTATTATATAAATTGTAGCTACTAAAGTACTTTAGCACACTCTTTTTGTGTTTATATTTTGTTTTCTTTATGAAAATAAACATTTAATTAATCGATGTTTGTTTATGCAGTAAAGCTGAGACGAGACTAAAGAAAAAACTAATATCTATAGCAATGTTTCCAAGAATGGTTGCTGCAGAACTAATATAGTGCCATAAAAGAAGTTACTGGCAGGACCATAGTTTTAAGGACGATTAGTGCAATACTATTTATAATATAAATTGTAGCTCTGATAGTACGTTAATCCACACTATTTGCTTTCTTTGAGAAAATAAACATTTAATTAATCGATGTTTGTTTATGCAGTAAAGCTAAAATGAGACTAAAGAAAGAGCTAATGTCTATAGTAAAGTTTCCAAGAATGGTTGCTACAGAACTAATATAGTGCTATAAAAGAAGTTACTGGCAGAACTAAAGTTTTAAAGAACGATGAGTGCAATTCTCTTTATTATATAAATTGTAGCTACTAAAGTTCTTTAGCACACTCTTTTTGTGTTTATATTTTGTTTTCTTTGTGAAAATAAACATTTAATTAATCGATGTTTGTTTATGCAGTAAAGCTAAAACGAGACTAAAGAAAAAACTAATGTCTATAGTAATGTTTCCAAGAATGGTTGCTATAGCACTAATACAGTGCTATAAAAGAAGTTACTGGCAGAACTTTAGTTTTATAGGACGATGAATGCAATACTCTTTATAATATAAATTGTAGCTACTAAAGTACGTTAACCCACACTTTTTGTGTTCATATTTTCTTTTCTTTGAGAAAATAAACATTTAATTAATTGATGTTTGTTTATGCAGTAAAGCTAAAATGAGACTAAAGAAAAAACTAATGTCTATAGCAAAGTTTCCAAGAATTGTTGCTACAGAACTAATATAGTGCTATAAAAGAAGTTACTGGCAAAACTAAAGTTTTAAAGAACGATGAGTGCAATTCTCTTTATCATATAAATTGTAGCTACTAAAGTACGTTAGCCCACTCTTTTTGTGTTTATATTTTGTTTTCTTTGTGAAAATAAACATTTAATTAATCGATTTTTGTTTATGCAGTAAAGCTAAATGAGACTAAAGAAAAAACTAATATCTATAGCAATGTTTCCAAGAATGGTTGCTGCAGAACTAATATAGTGCTATAAAAGAAGTTACTGGCAGAACTATAGTTTTAAAGGACGACTAGTGCAATACTCTTTATAATATAAATTGTAGCTCTGATAGTACGTTAATCCACACTTTTTGTGTTTATATTTTGCTTTCTTTGAGAAAATAAACATTTAATTAATCGATGTTTGTTTATGCAGTAAAGCTAAAACGAGACTAAAGAAAAAACTAATGTCTATAGTAATGTTTCCAAGAATGGTTGCTATAGCACTAATACAGTGCTATAAAAGAAGTTGATTGCAGAACTAAAGTTTGAAAGAACGATGAGTGCAATACTCTTTATTATATAAATTGTAGCTTCTATGGAACGTTAATCCACACTTTTTGTGTTTATATTTTGTTTTCTTTGAGAAAATAAATATTTAATTAATCGATGTTTGATTATGCAGTAAAGCTAAAATGAGACTAAAGAAAAAACTAATATCTATAGTAATGTTTCCTAGAATGGTTGCTGCAGCACTAATATAGTGCTATAAAAGAAGTTACTGGCAGAACTTAAGTGTTAAAGGATGATAAGTGCAATACTCTTTATAATATAAATTGTAGCTCTGATAGTACGTTAATCCACACTTTTTGTGTTTATATTTTGCTTTCTTTGAGAAAATAAACATTTAATTAATCGATGTTTGTTTATGCAGTAAAGCTAAAATGAGACTAAAGAAACAACTAATGTCTATAGTAATGTTTCCTAGAATGGTTGCTGCAGCACTAATATAGTGCTATAAAAGAAATTACTGGCAGAACTAAAGTTTTAAAGAACGCTGAGTGCAATTCTCTTTATCATATAAATTGTAGCTACTAAAGTACGTTAGCCCACTCTTTTTGTGTTTATATTTTGATTTCTTTGTGAAAATAAACATTTAATTAATCGATGTTTGTTTATGCAGTAAAACTAAATGAGACTAAAGAAAAAACTAATATCTATAGCAATGTTTCCAAGAATGGTTGCTGCAGAACTAATATAGTGCCATAAAAGAAGTTACTGGCAGGACCATAGTTTTAAAGGACGATTAGTGCAATACTCTTTATAATATAAATTGTAGCTCTGATAGTACGTTAATCCACACTTTTTGTGTTTATATTTTGCTTTCTTTGAGAAAATAAACATTTAATTAATCGATGTTTGTTTATGCAGTAAAGCTAAAATGAGACTAAAGAAAGAGCTAATGTCTATAGTAAAGTTTCCAAGAGTGGTTGCTACAGAACTAATATAGTGCTATAAAAGAAGTTACTGGCAGAACTTAAGTTTTCAAGGACGATTAGTGCAATACTCTTAATTATATAAATTGTAGCTTCTATGGTACGTTAATCCACACTTTTTGTGTTTATATTTTGTTTTCTTTGAGAAAATAAATATTTAATTAATCGATGTTTGATTATGCAGTAAAGCTAAAACGAGACTAAAGTAAAAACTAATGTCTATAGTAATGTTTCCAAGAATGGTTGCTATAGCACTAATACAGTGCTATAAAAGAAGTTACTGGCAGAACTAAAGTTTTAAAGGATGATGAATGCAAAACTCTTTATAATATAAATTCTAGCTACGAAAGAACGTTAACCCACACTTTTTGTGTTTATATTTTGTTTTCTTTGAGAAAATAAACATTTAATTAATTGATGTTTGTTTATGCAGTAAAGCTAAAAAGAGACTAAAGAAAAAACTTATGTCTATAGTAATGTTTCCAAGAATGGTTGCTGCAGCACTAATATAGTGATATGAAAGAAGTTACTGGCAGAACTATAGTTTTAAAGGACGATAAGTGCAATACTCTTTAAAATATAAACTGTAGCTACTATAGTACGTTAATCCACACTTTTTGTGTTTATATTTTGTTTTCTTTGAGAAAATAAACATTTAATTAATCAGTATTTGTTTATGCAGTAAAGCTAAAATGAGACTAAAGAAAGAGCTAATGTCTATAGTAAAGTTTCCAAGAATGGTTGCTACAGAACTAATATAGTGCTATAAAAGAAGTTACTGGCAGAACTTAAGTTTTCAAGGACGATTAGTGCAATACTCTTTATAGTATAAATTGTAGCTTCTACAGTACGTTAATCCACAATTTTTGTGTTTATATTTTGTTTTCTTTGAGAAAATAAACATTTAATAAATCGATGTTTGTTTATGCAGTAAAGCTAAAATGAGACTAAAGAAAAACTAATGTCTATAGTAATGTTTCTTAGAATGGTTGCTGCAGCACTAATATAGTGCTATAAAAGAAATTACTGGCAGAACTAAAGTTTTAAAGAACAATGAGTGCAATTCTCTTTATTATATAAATTGTAGCTACTAAAGTACGTTAGCCCACTGTTTTTTGTGTTTATATTTTGTTTTCTTTGTGAAAATAAACATTTAATTAAACGATTTTTGTTTATGCAGTAAAGCTAAATGAGACTAAAGAAAAAACTAATATCTATAGCAATGTTTCCAAGAATGGTTGCTGCAGAACTAATATAGTGCTATAAAATAAGTTACTGGCACAACTATAGTTTTAAAAGACGATTAGTGCAATACTCTTTATAATATAAATTGTAGCTCTGATAGTACGTTAATCCACACTTTTTGTGTTTATATTTTGCTTTCTTTGAGAAAATAAAAATTTTATTAATCGATGTTTGTTTATGCAGTAAAGCTAAAACGAGACTAAAGAAAAAACTAATGTCTATAGTAATGTTTTCAAGAATTGTTGCTATAGCATTAATACAGTGCTATAAAAGAAGTTACTGGCAGAACTTTACTTTTATAGGACGATGAATGCAATTCTCTTTATAATATAAATTGTAGCTACTAAAGTACGTTAATCCACACTTTTTGTGTTTATATTTTGCTTTCTCTGAGAAAATAAACATTTAATTAATCGATGTTTATTTATGCAGTAAAGCTAAAATGAGACTAAAGAAAAAACTAAGGTCTATAGTAATGTTTCCTAGAATGGTTGCTGCAGCACTAATATAGTGCTATAAAAGAAATTACTGGCAGAACTAAAGTTTTAAAGAAAGATGAGTGCAATTCTCTTTATTATATAAATTGTAGCTCTGATAGTACGTTAATCGACACTTTTTGTGTTTATATTTTGCTTTCTTTGAGAAAATAAACATTTAATTAATCGATGTTTGATTATGCAGTAAAGCTAAAATGAGACTAAAGAACGAGTTAATGTCTATAGTAACGTTTCCAAGAGTGGTTGCTACAGAACTAATATAGTGCTATAAAAGAAATTACTGGCAGAACTTAAGTTTTTAAGGACGATTAGTGCAATACTCTTAATTATATAAATTGTAGCTACTAAAGTACGTTAGCCCACTGTTTTTTGTGTTTATATTTTGTTTTCTTTGTGAAAATAAACATTTAATTAATCGATTTTTGTTTATGCAGTAAAGCTAAATGAGACTAAAGAAAAAACTAATATCTATAGCAATGTTTCCAAGAATGGTTGCTGCAGAACTAATATAGTGCTATAAAATAAGTTACTGGCACAACTATAGTTTTAAAGGACGATAAGTGCAATACTCTTTAAAATATAAATTGTAGCTACTATAGTACGTTAATCCACACTTTTTGTGTTTATATTTTGTTTTCTTTGTAAAAATAAAACATTTAATAAATCGATGTTTGTTTATGCAGTAAAGCTAAATGAGACTAAAGAAAAAACTAATGTCTATAGTAATGTTTCCTAGAATGGTTGCTGCAGCACTAATATAGTGCTATAAAAGAAATTACTGGCAGAACTAAAGTTTTAAAGAACGATGAGTGCAATTCTCTTTATTATATAAATTGTAGCTACTAAAGTACGTTAGCCCACTGTTTTTGTGTTTATATTTTGTTTTCTTTGTGAAAATAAACATTTAATTAATCGATTTTTGTTTATGCAGTAAAGCTAAATGAGACTAAAGAAAAAACTAATATCTATAGCAATGTTTCCAAGAATGGTTGCTGCAGAACTAATATAGTGCTATAAAATAAGTTACTGGCACAACTATAGTTTTAAAGGACGATTAGTGCAATACTCTTTATAATACAAATTGTTGCTCTGATAGTACGTTAATCCACACTTTTTGTGTTTATATTTTGCTTTCTTTGAGAAAATAAACATTTAATTAATCGATGTTTGTTTATGCAGTAAAGCTACAACGAGACTAAAGAAAAAACTAATGTCTATAGTAATGTTTCCAAGAATGGTTGCTATAGCACTAATACCGTGCTATAAAAGAAGTTACTGGCAGAACTTTAGTTTTTTAGGACGATGAATGCAATACTCTTTATGATATTAATTGTAGCTACTAAAGTACGTTAACCCACACTTTTTGTGTTTATATTTTGTTTTCTTTGAGAAAATAAACATTTAATTAATCGATGTTTGTTTATGCAGTAAAGCTAAAATGAGACTAAAGAAAAAACTAATATCTATAGCAATGTTTCCAAGAATGGTTGCTGCAGAACTAATATAGTGCTATAAAAGAAGTTACTGGCAGAACTAAATTTTTAAAGAACGATGAATGCAATTCTCGTTATAATATAAATTGTAGCTCTGATAGTACGTTAATCCACACTTTTTGTGTTTATATTTTGCTTTCTTTGAGAAAATAAACATTTAATTAATCGATGTTTGATTATGCAGTAAAGCTAAAATGAGACTAAAGAAAGAGCTAATGTCTATAGTAAAGTTTCCAAGAGTGGTTGCTACAGAACTAATATAGTGCTATAAAAGAAGTTACTGGCAGAACTTAAGTTTTCAAGGACGATTAGTGCAATACTCTTAATTGTATAAATTGTAGCTTCTATGGTACGTTAATCCACACATTTTGTGTTTATATTTTGTGTTCTTTGAGAAAATAAACATTTAATTAATCGATGTTTGTTTATGCAGTAAAGCTAAAACGAGACTAAAGAAAAAACTAATGTCTATAGTAATGTTTCCAAGAATTGTTGCTATAGCATTAATACAGTGCTATAAAAGAAGTTACTGGCAGAACTTTATTTTTATAGGACGATGAATGCAATTCTCTTTATAATATAAATTGTAGCTACTAAAGTACGTTAATCCACACTTTTTGTGTTTATATTTTGTTTTCTTTGAGAAAATAAACATTTAATCAATCGATGTTTGTTTATGCAGTAAAGCTAAAATGAGACTAAAGAAAAACTAATGTCTATAGCAATGTTTCCAAGAATGGTTGCTGCAGCACTAATATAGTGATATGAAAGAAGTTACTGGCAGATCCATAGTTTTAAAGGACGATAAGTGCAATACTCTTTTAAAATATAAACTGTAGCTACTATAGTCCGTTAATCCACACATTTTGTGTTTATATTTTGTTTTCTTTGAGAAAATAAACATTTAATTAATCAGTATTTGTTTATGCAGTAAAGCTAAAATGAGACTAAAGAAAGAGCTAATGTCTATAGTAAAGTTTCCAAGAATGGTTGCTACAGAACTAATATAGTGCTATAAAAGAAGTTACTGGCAGAACTTAAGTTTTCAAGGACGATTAGTGCAATACTCTTTATAGTATAAATTGTAGCTTCTACAGTACGTTAATCCACACTTTTTGTGTTTATATTTTGTTTTCTTTGAGAAAATAAACATTTAATAAATCGATGTTTGTTTATGCAGTAAAGCTAAAATGAGACTAAAGAAAAAGCTAATGTCTATAGCAATGTTTCCAAGAATGGTTGCTGCAGCACTAATATAGTGATATGAAAGAAGTTACTGGCAGATCCATAGTTTTAAAGGACGATAAGTGCAATACTCTTTTAAAATATAAACTGTAGCTACTATAGTCCGTTAATCCACACATTTTGTGTTTATATTTTGTTTTCTTTGAGAAAATAAACATTTAATAAATCGATGTTTGTTTATGCAGTAAAGCTAAAATGAGACTAAAGAAAAACTAATGTCTATAGTAATGTTTCCTAGAATGGTTGCTGCAGCACTAATATAGTGCTATAAAAGAAATTACTGGCAGAACTAAAGTTTTAAAGAACGATTGGTGCAATTCTCTTAATTATATAAATTGTAGCTACTAAAGTACGTTAGCCCACTGTTTTTTGTGTTTATATTTTGTTTTCTTTGTGAAAATAAACATTTAATTAATCGATTTTTGTTTTTGCAGTAAAGCTAAATGAGACTAAAGACAAAACTAATATCTATAGCAATGTTTCCAAGAATGGTTGCTGCAGAACTAATATAGTGCTATAAAATAAGTTACTGGCACAACTATAGTTTTAAAGGACGATTAGTGCAATACTCTTTATAATATAAATTGTAGCTCTGATAGTACGTTAATCCACACTTTTTGTGTTTATATTTTGCTTTCTTTGAGAAAATAAACATTTAATTAATCGATGTTTGTTTATGCAGTAAAGCTAAAACGAGACTAAAGAAAAAACTAATGTCTATAGTAATGTTTCCAAGAATTGTTGCTATAGCATTAATACAGTGCTATAAAAGAAGTTACTGGCAGAACTTTATTTTTATAGGACGATGAATGCAATTCTCTTTATAATATAAATTGTAGCTACTAAAGTACGTTAATCCACACTTTTTGTGTTTATATTTTGCTTTCTCTGAGAAAATAAATATTTAATTAATCGATTTTTGTTTATGCAGTAAAGCTAAATGAGACTAAAGAAAAAACTAATATCTATAGCAATGTTTCCAAGAATGGTTGCTGCAGAACTAATATAGTGCTATAAAATAAGTTACTGGCACAACTATAGTTTTAAAGGACGATTAGTGCAATACTCTTTATAATATAAATTGTACCTCTGATAGTACGTTAATCCACACTTTTTGTGTTTATATTTTGTTTTCTTTGAGAAAATAAACATTTAATTAATCAGTATTTGTTTATGCAGTAAAGCTAAAATGAGACTAAAGAAAGAGCTAATGTCTATAGTAAAGTTTCCAAGAATGGTTGCTACAGAACTAATATAGTGCTATAAAAGAAGTTACTGGCAGAACTTAAGTTTTCAAGGACGATTAGTGCAATACTCTTTATAGTATAAATTGTAGCTTCTACAGTACGTTAATTCACACTTTTTGTGTTTATATTTTGTTTTCTTTGAGAAAATAAACATTTAATAAATCGATGTTTGTTTATGCAGTAAAGCTAAAATGAGACTAAAGAAAAAACTAATGTCTATAGTAATGTTTCCTAGAATGGTTGCTGCAGCACTAATATAGTGCTATAAAAGAAATTACTGGCAGAACTAAAGTTTTAAAGAACGATGAGTGCAATACTCTTTATAATATAAATTGTAGCTCTGATAGTACGTTAATCCACACTTTTTGTGTTTATATTTTGTTTTCTTTGAGAAAATAAACATTTAATTAATCAGTATCTGTTTATGCAGTAAAGCTAAAATGTTTTACTCCGTAAACGGCAGATTAACTCCCCTATCGCCCTGAGACCATTTCGGAACCCCCTTTGCACCGAACCTGAAGATAGGACTAAGAAAAGAGACACAGTTTGGCAGCTTTTGGGGTCGCATCTGGCATTCGATATGTAAACAATTAAGAAACTTTAAGATCCCCTAGGTCAGCATAGGAGGTACATTTTGTCCTGCCATGAAGTACCTGAGGTATCAGTTGCCCCAGCTGATTGTGTTATTTTTCTTTTCTTTTTCCTTTGAATTTTTTCTTTGCATCTTTCTTGGTCCCCCGTAGTGGGTACTTGTGAGGCCAGCTGCAGGGATTTTTCCTGCCCTCAGGTCCTCTGTCCCAACAGCGAGGGTACCAGACATGCCTCTTTTCGTAAACATAAGCTTTGAAGATGGCGACTCATAATGAGCCACAAGAACTACACTACAAATAATATAGACTTAGGCCTAAACTAGATGATAATGTTATACATCGGGCCTAAGGACTGATAAATTGTAAATTTTCGCCACCATATTTGGTGGCCTAACCGACGACCAGAGACTATTGGACACTATTGCTAGGTCTTTTGGCCAGAACGACCCGAGAGAAGGGACTACGGGAATTATTGGGTGTACTAGAAACCTAATATGTAAGGGAGGGTGGGAGGAAGAAACTTTGATGACTGTCTTGAACCATATACGAGAACAACTGACGGGATAGCGGAAACAGTTTGACGTATGAGTGAGATTCCTTTATCAAACCAGGGGACTGGGATCTACCCTGAGATTCGGGCTTGGGGCGTTAATCTCACATTTACTCCGTAAACGGCAGATTAACTCCCCTATCGCCCTGAGACCATTTCGGAACCCCCTTTGCACCGAACCTGAAGATAGGACTAAGAAAAGAGACACAGTTTGGCAGCTTTTGGGGTCGCATCTGGCATTCGATATGTAAACAATTAAGAAACTTTAAGATCCCCTAGGTCAGCATAGGAGGTACATTTTGTCCTGCCATGAAGTACCTGAGGTATCAGTTGCCCCAGCTGATTGTGTTATTTTTCTTTTTCTTTTTCCTTTGAATTTTTTCTTTGCATCTTTCTTGGTCCCCCGTAGTGGGTACTTGTGAGGCCAGCTGCAGGGATTTTTCCTGCCCTCAGGTCCTCTGTCCCAACAGCGAGGGTACCAGACATGCCTCTTTTCGTAAACATAAGCTTTGAAGATGGCGACTCATAATGAGCCACAAGAACTACACTACAAATAATATAGACTTAGGCCTAAACTAGATGATAATGTTATACATCGGGCCTAAGGACTGATAAATTGTAAATTTTCGCCACCATATTTGGTGGCCTAACCGCCAAGATACGCCAAGATACGCCCCAAAGCTCAACGGAACCTGGTGCTGGTGGGGGGGGGGGGGGCTAATGTAGGTCGAGCTCAAGTTATTGTTATAAAAACAAAACAAGTTAAGTTATCAAAACAAAACAAACATCCTGGACGCGACTTGGTCAGCTCTAAAGTTTCCACGTCTCGTTTGAAACTTCTATTAGATCCTAACTGGCCACAGGCTTCAGTTTGAAGAATGTGCTGAAGAAATTGTCTTATTTTATCTTGCAATCAGCTATGACATTGACGACTCCCGGTATATGCTTGTGATTTTGAATCTGTGATTGTCAGGAATGGAGAGTGATCTTCGCAGGACGGCCATGATTTCTGATGATTTTCAAGATTGGGCTGACCAAATGTCCAAGCTGAGGTTACCGCTGAGAGGGGGTACAAGATTGTTCTTCGCACAAGCCGAACCGACGAATGTGCGACCAAAACGCGTTTTGGTTATTACACGTTGCTCTTTACTGTAGCTACAAGTTATTATTTTGTTTTTCTTCAGGGTTGTTGAGTAAGTCGTTTTCTCTTGCAGAATGTATAACAGCTTTTCACTAGTCAGGAGTTCATTTTGGTTGTTGCTCCTTGAGTTGCATTTATCGTTTCACAGGTTACGTGTGTTTGTTGCGGTTATAGGTTTGAACGTTTGCCCTATAATTCATTTAAAATCATTTTTCCACAAGCAACACGGACTCAGACAAGGAAATTTCCTTCCAGTGGATCGATTTCAGTTCGTTCACATACAGGTGCACACACCCATTGATTGTTGTTGTGGGAACCAAAGCCGACATCCCTTGAAACAGCAGTGAAAATGAGCAGTTGGTGGGATAGTTAAAGGCTCAACGATCTGATAACTTTCCTTCCAGGTATGAAAGTATTCTGCCTATCAGGGTGATCTTTCAAGGATTTCTTATTTGCATTACAAAACGAGACTGGAGGGGAGACAGGGGTGGGCGTAGACCCATGGTACAGACCATGACCTTGCAGTTGTGTTTCATAACCATAGGGGTGTATGTATCCGGATGACTGTGTAAAACGCTCAATAAGAACCTCGCGGAAGGCGCAGAAGAACAACGGCGGGTCCCTGACCAACAACACAATTAAATAACAAAATTAAATGGTAATAAAATCGAAACATTTAGGTAATAAATAGGAATATCGAATGATAATATGATAATTATAACTAAATGAATAATAAATAAATGTATTCAACTATTTTGTATTTGCTGGAGAGGTATGAAACCATATTATGTATCGCCGGATGTGCTCTTACGTAAATCATAGTCATGGTTTAATTTAGCCGTGAGTGAAGCTAGACGCAAATGAAAACCGAAAATTCCAGGTTTTGAAATACACGGAAACTGCAGAGAGAGAGCGCATCTAAACCCTTTGGTGAAGACAGTTCGGTCACCATGGGAGTAAATTTAATGATGTGTTTTTTAATAATGTGGCACCACTCCGCATGGACGAAGACGGACAATTATCTGCAATATTTGAAAAGATTCCGGGCTTCAATGACCCTCATAAAAACACAGATAAACACGAATCTGGTGATTGATAAAGAACAGGCGACTAAATATTGACGCAATAATGGGGTAGGCGTTTTTTACCTGAAAAATAAGAGGGGGGTTACTGGCAATAGAGAAGGGGGGGGTTTGCTGGTGAATTAGTTGCCTTGAAAAAAAAAATGGTGCCCTGGGAGGGATGGTGTTCCCGTCTTGTAGCTTTGATTTACGCTGTGTGCCACAAAGTGATCAGACACATGACATTTGAGTTGCAGGCCTACTCGGGAGGCCTAAGCTATTGGGACCCTCACAGTGCTGACACAGTATGTCACGCCTGAAATTTGTTGATGTGGCTTAGCCAAGCAAGGGTATTCTAGGTGTGCAAAAAATCGAGGAGCCAAGAAAGGGGGGGGGGGCCGAGAAAGGGTTAAAGAATGCACCATACAAGAACTCATATCTATGTCTCCTTGCTCGCCATATAAAAATTGTTCAGGCTTTTATACATTGTTTTTTTTTTTTTTTTTTTGGCTGATGAATACAGAGAGGTGATCAATTCGATATAAATCTTTTAGGCGTAACGTCGGGAAAGTGCAATAATGAGCAACGAGGCAATGGGCGACGAGGCAACTGAAATAAAGAAGGAATGTTACCTTGGTTAAAGGACAAATGGAACTGCAGTGGCTGTTGTGGCTTACATGGCTGTTTCAGGCTCTGTGTGAGGGGGGTGGCAACTGGATCTGCTTGGGGCGGGTTGGGTTCACGTGTTCCTTCGCTTTGGAGAGAAAAACTTCTGTCATTCGATTTTGCACGACTTCTAGGCTCAATTTGACTGGCGAATTCCCTTTGTTTGACGCCTGCAGTAAGGGTAGGTGGGCATCAAGAATGTTGTTGCCAACTCGGGCGATTGTCCAGCTTTGCTGCTTGTGGTTCAGTTTCAGAATTTATTGATTCATTATCGGCAGCAAGCATATCAAATGGGCTATAAATGCACCATTCCGATGTTTACTCTTTCGTTTGCTAATTGTCATACACACATTGATTGGCTGGCTTGTTGATTTGCCAAGTAATTCTGATCTTGATAGATCCTTCTAGTGTCTGTGCACGAATTGAACGGGCAAATCTTTTATCTGTGCGATGGTTCGGTTAAACAGTAGTCGACATCTCGTTACTAGAAGCCAGTATACAGCAAAAATCTTCAGTACCACAAGAAACTTTGATGACTGTCTTGAACCATATACGAGAACAACTGACGGGATAGCGGAAACAGTTTGACGTATGAGTGAGATTCCTTTATCAAACCAGGGGACTGGGATCTACCCTGAGATTCGGGCTTGGGGCGTTAATCTCACACTATAGTTATTTCTCCAAGAATGGTTGCTGCAGCACTAATATAGTGCTATAAAAGAAGTTACTGGTAGAACTAAAGTTTTCAAGAACGATTAGTGCAATACTCTTAATTATATGAATTGTAGCTTCTAAAGTGCGTTAATCCACACTTTTTGTGTTTATATTTTGTTTTCTTTGAGAAAATAAACATTTAATTAATCGATGTTTGATTGATGCAGTAAAGCTAAAATAAGACTAAAGAAAGAACTAATGTCTATAGTAATGTTTCAAAGAATGGTTGCTGCAGCACTAATATAGTGCTATAAAAGAAGTAGCTAGCAGAACTAAAGTTTTAAAGACGATGAGTGCAATTCTCTTTATAATATGAATTGTAGCTAATAAAGTGCGTTAGCCACACTTTTTGTGTTTATATTTTGTTTTCTTTGAGAAAATAAACATTTAATTAATCGATGTTTGTTGATGCAGTAAAGCTAAATGAAGACTAAAGAAAGAACTAATGTCTATAGTAATGTTTCCAAGAATGGTTGCTGCAGAACTAATATAGTGCTATAAAAGAAGTAGCTAGCAGAACTAAAGTTTTAAAGAACGATGAGTGCAATTCTCTTTATTATATGAATTGTAGCTAATAAAGTGCGTTAATCCACACTTTTTGTGTTTATATTTTGTTTTCTTTGAGAAAATAAACATTTAATTAATCGATGTTTGTTGATGCAGTAAAGCTAAAATAAGACTAAAGAAAGTACTAATGTCTATAGTAATGTTTCCAAGAATGGTTGCTGCAGCACTAATATAGTGCTATAAAAGAAGTAGCTAGCAGAACTAAAGTTTTAAAGAACGATGGGCGCAATACTCTTTATAATATGAATTGTAGCTAATAAAGTGCGTTAATCCACACTTTTTGTGTTTATATTTTGCTTTCTTTGAGAAAATAAACATTTAATTAATCGATGTTTGTTGATGCAGTAAAGCTAAAACGAAATAAGACTAAAGAAAGAACTAATGTCTATAGTAATGTTTCCAAGAATGGTTGCTGCAGCACTAATATAGTGCTATAAAAGAAGTAGCTAGCAGAACTAAGTTTTATAGAACGATGAATGCAATACTCTTTATAATATGAATTGTAGCTACTAAAGTGCGTTAACCCACACTTTTTGTGTTTATATTTTGTTTTCTTTGAGAAAATAAACATTTAATTAATCGATGTTTGTTGATGCAGTAAAGCTAAAATAAGACTAAAGAAAGAACTAATGTCTATAGCAATGTTTCCAAGAATGGTTGCTGCAGCACTAATATAGTGCTATAAAAGAAGTAAGTGGCCGAAACTAAAGTTTTAAAAAAGAAGGAGGCAATACTCTTTATAATATGAATTGTAGCTAATAAAGTGCGTTAATCCACACTTTTTGTGTTTATATTTTGTTTTCTTTGAGAAAATAAACATTTAATTAATCGATGTTTGTTGATGCAGTAAAGCTAAAATAAGACTAAAGAAAGAGCTAATGTCTATAGTAATGTTTCCAAGAGTGGTTGCTGCAGCACTAATATAGTGCTATAAAAGAAGTTAGCTAGCAGAACTAAAGTTTTCAAAGAACGATTAGTGCAATACTCTTTATTATATGAATTGTAGCTAATAAAGTGCGTTAATCCACACTTTTTGTGTTTATATTTTGTTTTCTTTGAGAAAATAAACATTTAATTAATCGATGTTTGATTGATGCAGTAAAGCTAAAATAAGACTAAAGAAAGAACTAATGTCTATAGTAATGTTTCCAAGAATGGTTGCTGCAGCACTAATATAGTGCTATAAAAGAAGTAGCTCGCAGAACTAAAGTTTTAAAGAACGATGACTGCAGTACTCTTTGTAATATGAATTTTAGCTAATAAAGTGCGTTAATCCACACTTTTTGTGTTTATATTTTGTTTTCTTTGAGAAAATAAACATTTAATTAATTGATGTTTGTTTATGCACTAAAGGTAAAACGAGACTAGAGAAAAAACTAATGTCTATAGTAAAGTTTCCAAGAATGGTTGCTGCAGCACTAATATAGTGCTATAAAAGAAGTTACTAGGCAGAACTAAAGTTTTCAAGAACGATTAGTGCAATACTCTTTATAATATGAATTGTAGCTTCTAAAGTACGTTAATCCACACTTTTTGTGTTTATATTTTGTTTTCTTTGAGAAAATAAACATTTAATTAATTGACGTTTGTTGATGCAGTAAAGCTAAAATAAGGCTAAAGAAAGAACTAATGTCTATAGTAATGTTTCCTAGAATGGTTGCTGCAGCACTAATATAGTGCTATAAAAGAAATTAGCTAGCAGAACTAAAGTTTTAAAGAACGATGGTGCAATTCTCTTTATAATATGAATTGTAGCTAATAAAGTGCGTTAGCCCACTTTTTGTGTTTATATTTTGTTTTCTTTGAGAAAATAAACATTTAATTAATCGATTTTTGTTTTTGATGCAGTAAAGCTAAATAAGACTAAAGAAAAACTAATGTCTATAGTAATGTTTCCAAGAATGGTTGCTGCAGCACTAATATAGTGCTATAAAAGAAGTTACTAGCAGAACTAAAGTTTTAAAGAACGATGAGTGCAATACTCTTTATAATATAAATTGTAGCTCTGATAAAGTACGTTAATCAACACTTTTTGTGTTTATATTTTGTTTTCTTTGAGAAAATAAACATTTAATTAATCGATGTTTGTTTATGCAGTAAATCTAAAATAAGACTAAAGAAAAAACTAATGTCTATAGTAATGTTTCCAGGAATGATTGCTATAGCACTAATATAGTGCTATAAAAGAAGTTACTGGCAGAACTAAAGTTTTAAAGGACGATGAGTGCAATACTCTTTATAATATAAATTGTAGCTACTAAAGTACGTTAATCCACACTTTTTGTGTTTATATTTTGTTTTCTTTGAGAAAATAAACATTTAATTAATCGATGTTTGTTTATGCAGTAAAGCTAAATGAGACTAAAGAAAAAACTAATATCTATAGTAATGTTTCCAAGAATGGTTGCTGCAGCACTAATATAGTGCTATAAAAGAAGTTACTGGCAGAACTATAGTTTTAAAGGACGATTAGTGCAATACTCTTTATAATATAAATTGTAGCTCTAATAGTACGTTAATCCACACTTTTTGTGTTTATATTTTGTTTTCTTTGAGAAAATAAATATTTAATTAATCGATGTTTGATTATGCAGTAAAGCTAAAATGAGACTAAAGAAAAAACTAATGTCTATAGTAAAGTTTCCAAGAATGGTTGCTACAGCACTAATATAGTGCTATAAAAGAAGTTACTGGCAGAACTAAAGTTTTCAAGGACGATTAGTGCAATACTCTTTATAGTATAAATTGTAGCTTCTACAGTACGTTAATTCACACTTTTTGTGTTTATATTTTGTTTTCTTTGAGAAAATAAACATTTAATAAATCGATGTTTGTTTATGCAGTAAAGCTAAAATGAGACTAAAGAAAAAACTAATGTCTATAGTAATGTTTCCTAGAATGGTTGCTGCAGCACTAATATAGTGCTATAAAAGAAATTACTGGCAGAACTAAAGTTTTAAAGAACGATGAGTGCAATTCTCTTCATTATATAAATTGTAGCTACTAAAGTACGTTAGCCCACTGTTTTTTGTGTTTATATTTTGTTTTCTTTGTGAAAATAAACATTTAATAAATCGATTTTTGTTTATGCAGTAAAGCTAAATGAGACTAAAGAAAAAACTAATATCTATAGCAATGTTTCCAAGAATGGTTGCTGCAGAACTAATATAGTGCTATAAAATAAGTTACTGGCACAACTATAATTTTAAAGGACGATTAGTGCAATACTCTTTATAATATAAATTGTAGCTCTGAGAGTACGTTAATCCACACTTTTTGTGTTTATATTTTGTTTTCTTTGAGAAAATAAACATTTAATTAATCAGTATTTGTTTATGCAGTAAAGCTAAAATGAGACTAAAGAAAGAGCTAATGTCTATAGTAAAGTTTCCAAGAATGGTTGCTACAGAACTAATATAGTGCTATAAAAGAAGTTACTGGCAGAACTTAAGTTTTCAAGGACGATTAGTGCAATACTCTTTATAGTATAAATTGTAGCTTCTACAGTACGTTAATTCACACTTTTTGTGTTTATATTTTGTTTTCTTTGAGAAAATAAACATTTAATAAATCGATGTTTGTTTATGCAGTAAAGCTAAAATGAGACTAAAGAAAAAACTAATGTCTATAGTAATGTTTCCTAGAATGGTTGCTGCAGCACTAATATAGTGCTATAAAAGAAATTACTGGCAGAACTAAAGTTTTAAAGAACGATGAGTGCAATTCTCTTTATTATATAAATTGTAGCTACTAAAGTACGTTAGTCCACTGTTTTTTGTGTTTATATTTTGTTTTCTTTGTGAAAATAAACATTTAATAAATCGATTTTTGTTTATGCAGTAAAGCTAAATGAGACTAAAGAAAAAACTAATATCTATAGCAATGTTTCCAAGAATGGTTGCTGCAGAACTAATATAGTGCTATAAAATAAGTTACTGGCACAACTATAGTTTTAAAGGACTATTAGTGCAATAATCTTTATAAGATAAATTGTAGCTCTGACAGTACGTTAATCCACACTTTTTGTGTTTATATTTTGCTTTCTTTGAGAAAATAAACATTTAATTAATCGATGTTTGTTTATGCAGTAAAGCTATAACGAGACTAAAGAAGAAACTAATGTCTATAGTAATGTTTCCAAGAATGGTTGCTATAGCATTAATACAGTGCTATAAAAGAAGTTACTGGCAGAACTTTAGTTTTATAGGACGATGAATGCAATTCTCTTTATTATATTAATTGTAGCTACTAAAGTACGTTAATCCACACTTTTTGTGTTTATATTTTGTTTTCTTTGTGAAAATAAACATTTAATTAATCGATTTTTGTTTATGCAGTAAAGCTAAATGAGACTAAAGAAAAAACTAATATCTATAGCAATGTTTCCAAGAATGGTTGCTGCAGAACTAATCTAGTGCTATAAAATAAGTTACTGGCACAACTATAGTTTTAAAGGACTATTAGTGCAATAATCTTTATAAGATAAATTGTAGCTCTGATAGTACGTTAATCCACACTTTTTGTGTTTATATTTTGCTTTCTTTGAGAAAATAAACATTTAATTAATCGATGTTTGTTTATGCAGTAAAGCTAAAACGAGACTAAAGAAAAAACTAATTTCTATCGTAATACAGTGCTATAAAAGAAGTTACTGGCAGAACTTTACTTTTATAGGACGATGAATGCAATTCTCTTTATAATATAAATTGTAGCTACTAAAGTACGTTAATCCATACTTTTTGTGTTTATATTTTGCTTTCTCTGAGAAAATAAACATTTAATTAATCGATGTTTGTTTATGCAGTAAAGCTAAATGAGACTAAAGAAAAAACTAATGTCGATAGTAATGTTTCCAAGAATGGTTGCTATAGCACTAATACAGTGCTATAAAAGAAGTTACTGGCAGAACTTTAGTTTTATTGGACGATGAATGCAATACTCTTTATAATATAAATTGTAGCTACTAAAGTACGTTAACCCACACTTTTTGTTATTATATTTTGTTTTCTTTGAGAAAATAAACATTTAATTAATCAATGTTTGTTTATGCAGTAAAGATAAATGAGACTAAAGAAAAGACTAATGTCGATAGTAATGTTTCCAAGAATGGTTGCTATAGCACTAATACAGTGCTATAAAAGAAGTTACTGGCAGAACTTTAGTTTTATTGGACGATTAGTGCAATACTCTTTATAGTATAAATTGTAGCTACTAAAGTACGTTAACCCACACTTTTTGTGTTTATATTTTGTTTTCTTTGAGAAAATAAACATTTAATTAATCGATGTTTGTTTATGCAGTAAAGCTACAACGAGACTAAAGAAAAAACTAATGTCTATAGTAATGTTTCCAAGAATGGTTGCTATAGCACTAATACAGTGCTATAAAAGAAGTTACTGGCAGAACTTTAGTTTTATAGGACGATGAATGCAATACTCTTTATAATATTAATTGTAGCTACTAAAGTACGTTAACCCACACTTTTTGTGTTTATATTTTGTTTTCTTTGAGAAAATAAACATTTAATTAATCGATGTTTGTTTATGCAGTAAAGCTAAAATGAGACTAAAGAAAAAACTAATATCTATAGCAATGTTTCCAAGAATGGTTGCTGCAGAACTAATATAGTGCTATAAAAGAAGTTACTGGCAGAACTAAATTTTTAAAGAACGATGAATGCAATTCTCTTTATAATATAAATTGTAGCTCTGATAGTACACACTTTTTGTTTTTATATTTTGCTTTCTTTGAGAAAATAAACATTTAATTAATCGTTGTTTGATTATGCAGTAAAGCTAAAATGAGACTAAAGAAAGAGCTAATGTCTTTAGTAAAGTTTCCAAGAGTGGTTGCTACAGAACTAATATAGTGCTATAAAAGAAGTTACTGGCAGAACTTAAGTTTTCAAGGACGATTAGTGCAATACTCTTAATTATATAAATTGTAGCTTCTATGGTACGTTAATCCACACTTTTTGTGTTTATATTTTGTTTTCTTTGAGAAAATAAATATTTAATTAATCGATGTTTGAATATGCAGTAAAGCTAAAACGAGACTAAAGTAAAAACTAATGTCTATAGTAATGTTTCCAAGAATGGTTGCTATAGCACTAATACAGTGCTATGAAAGAAGTTACTGGCAGAACTAAAGTTTTAAAGAACGATGAGTACAATTCTCTTTATTATATAAATTGTAGCTACTAAAGTACGTTAGCCCACTGTTTTTTGTGTTTATATTGTGTTTTCTTTGTGAAAATAAACATTTAATTAATCGATTTTTGTTTTTGCAGTAAAGCTAAATGAGACTAAAGACAAAACTAATATCTATAGCAATGTTTCCAAGAATGGTTGCTGCAGAACTAATATAGTGCTATAAAATAAGTTACTGGCACAACTCTAGTTTTAAAGGATGATGAATGCAATACTCTTTATAATATAAATTCTAGCTACGAAAGAACGTTAACCCACACTTTTTGTGTTTATATTTTGTTTTCTTTGAGAAAATAAACATTTAATTAATTGATGTTTGCTTATGCAGTAAAGCTAAAACGAGACTAAAGAAAAAACTTATGTCTATAGTAATGTTTCCAAGAATGGTTGCTAGAGAACTAATATAGTGCTATAAAAGAAGTTACTGGCAGAACTTAAGTTTTCAAGGACGATTAGTGCAATACTCTTTATAGTATAAATTGTAGCTTCTACAGTACGTTAATCCACACTTTTTGTGTTTATATTTTGTTTTCTTTGAGAAAATAAACATTTAATAAATCGATGTTTGTTTATGCAGTAAAGCTAAAATGAGACTAAAGAAAAACTAATGTCTATAGTAATGTTTCCTAGAATGGTTGCTGCAGCACTAATATAGTGCTATAAAAGAAATTACTGGCAGAACTAAAGTTTTAAAGAACGATGAGTGCAATTCTCTTTATTATATAAATTGTAGCTACTAAAGTACGTTAGCCCACTGTTTTTTGTGTTTATATTGTGTTTTCTTTGTGAAAATAAACATTTAATTAATCGATTTTTGTTTTTGCAGTAAAGCTAAATGAGACTAAAGACAAAACTAATATCTATAGCAATGTTTCCAAGAATGGTTGCTGCAGAACTAATATAGTGCTATAAAATAAGTTACTGGCACAACTATAGTTTTAAAGGACGATTAGTGCAATACTCTTTATAATATAAATTGTAGCTCTGATAGTACGTTAATCCACACTTTTTGTGTTTATAATTTGCTTTCTTTGAGAAAATAAACATTTAATTAATCGATGTTTGTTTATGCAGTAAAGCTAAAACGAGACTAAAGAAAAAACTAATGTCTATAGTAATGTTTCCAAGAATTGTTGCTATAGCATTAATACAGTGCTATAAAAGAAGTTACTGGCAGAACTTTACTTTTATAGGACGATGAATGCAATTCTCTTTATAATATAAATTGTAGCTACTAAAGTACGTTAATCCACACTTTTTGTGTTTATTATTTTGCTTTCTCTGAGAAAATAAACATTTAATTAATCGATGTTTATTTATGCAGTAAAGCTAAAATGAGACTAAAGAAAAAACTAAGGTCTATAGTAATGTTTCCTAGAATGGTTGCTGCAGCGCTAATATAGTGCTATAAAAGAAATTACTGGCAGAACTAAAGTTTTAAAGAAAGATGAGTGCAATTCTCTTTATTATATAAATTGTAGCTCTGATAGTACGTTGATCGACACTTTTTGTGTTTATATTTTGCTTTCTTTGAGAAAATAAACATTTAATTAATCGATGTTTGATTATGCAGTAAAGCTAAAATGAGACTAAAGAAAGAGTTAATGTCTATAGTAAAGTTTCCAAGAGTGGTTGCTACAGAACTAATATAGTGCTATAAAAGAAGTTACTGGCAGAACTTAAGTTTTCAAGGACGATTAGTGCAATACTCTTAATTATATAAATTGTAGCTACTAAAGTACGTTAGCCCACTGTATTTTGTGTTTATATTTTGTTTTCTTTGTGAAAATAAACATTTAATTAATCGATTTTTGTTTATGCAGTAAAGCTAAATGAGACTAAAGAAAAAACTAATATCTATAGCAATGTTTCCAAGAATGGTTGCTGCAGAACTATTATAGTACTATAAAATAAGTTACTGGCACAATTATAGTTTTAAAGGACGATTAGTGCAATACTCTTTATAATATAAATTGTAGCTCTGATAGTACGTTAATCCACACTTTTTGTGTTTATATTTTGTTTTCTTTGAGAAAATAAACATTTAATTATTCAGTATTTGTTTATGCAGTAAAGCTAAAATGAGACTAAAGAAAGAGCTAATGTCTATAGTAAAGTTTCCAAGAATGGTTGCTACAGAACTAATATAGTGCTATAAAAGAAGTTACTGGCAGAACTTAAGTTTTCAAAGACGATTAGTGCAGTACTCTTTATAGTATAAATTGTAGCTTCTACAGTACGTTAATCCACACTTTTTGTGTTTATATTTTGTTTTCTTTGAGAAAATAAACATTTAATAAATCAATGTTTGTTTATGCAGTAAAGCTAAAATGAGACTAAAGAAAAAACTAATGTCTATAGTAATGTTTCCTAGAATGGTTGCCGCAGCACTAATATAGTGCTATAAAAGAAATTACCGGTAGAACTAAAGTTTTAAAGAACGTAGAGTGCAATTCTCTTTATTATATAAATTGTAGCTACTAAAGTACGTTAGCCCACTGTTTTTTGTGTTTATATTTTGTTTTCTTTGTGAAAATAAACATTTAATAAATCGATTTTTGTTTATGCAGTAAAGCTAAATGAGACTAAAGAAAAAACTAATATCTATAGCAATGTTTACAAGAATGGTTGCTGCAGAACTAATATAGTGCTATAAAATAAGTTACTGGCACAACTATAATTTTAAAGAACGATGAGTGCAATTCTCTTTATTATATACATTGTAGCTACTAAAGTACGTTAGCCCACTGTTTTTTGTGTTTATATTTTGTTTTCTTTGTGAAAATAAACATTTAATTAATCGATTTTTGTTTATGCAGTAAAGCTAAATGAGACTAAAGAAAAAACTAAGATCTATAGCAATGTTTCCAAGAATGGTTGCTGCAGAACTAATATAGTGCTATAAAATAAGTTACTGGCACAACTATAGTTTTAAAGGACGATTAGTGCAATACTCTTTATAATATAAATTGTAGCTCTGATAGTACGTTAATCCACACTTTTTGTGTTTATATTTTGCTTTCTTTGAGAAAATAAACATTTAATTAATCGATGTTTGTTTATGCAGTAAAGCTACAACGAGACTAAAGAAAAAACTAATGTCCATAGTAATGTTTCCAAGAATGGTTGCTATAGCACTAATACCGTGCTATAAAAGAAGTTACTGGCAGAACTTTAGTTTTATAGGACGATGAATGCAATACTCTTTATAATATTAATTGTAGCTACTAAAGTACGTTAACCCACACTTTTTGTGTTTATATTTTGTTTTCTTTGAGAAAATAAACATTTAATTAATCGATGTTTGTTTATGCAGTAAAGCTAAAATGAGACTAAAGAAAAAACTAATATCTATAGCAATGTTTCCAAGAATGGTTGCTGCAGAACTAATATAGTGCTATAAAAGAAGTTACTGGTAGAACTAAATTTTTAAAGAACGATGAATGCAATTCTCGTTATAATATAAATTGTAGCTCTGATAGTACGTTAATCCACACTTTTTGTGTTTATATTTTGCTTTCTTTGAGAAAATAAACATTTAATTAATCGATGTTTGATTATGCAGTAAAGCTAAAATGAGACTAAAGAAAGAGCTAATGTCTATAGTAAAGTTTCCAAGAGTGGTTGCTACAGAACTAATATAGTGCTATAAAAGAAGTTACTGGCAGAACTTAAGTTTTCAAGGAAGATTAGTGCAATACTCTTAATTATATAAATTGTAGCTTCTATGGTACGTTAATCCACACATTTTGTGTTTATATTTTGTTTTCTTTGAGAAAATAAATATTTAATTAATCGATGTTTGATTATGCAGTAAAGCTAAAACGAGACTAAAGTAAAAACTAATGTCTATAGTAATGTTTCCAAGAATGGTTGCTATAGCACTAATACAGTGCTATAAAAGAAGTTACTGGCAGAACTCTAGTTTTAAAGGATGATGAATGCAATACTCTTTATAATATAAATTCTAGCTACTAAAGTACGTTAACCCACACTTTTTGTGTTTATATTTTGTTTTCTTTGAGAAAATAAATATTTAATTAATCGATGTTTGATTATGCAGTAAAGCTAAAACGAGACTAAAGTAAAAACTAATGTCTATAGTAATGTTTCCAAGAATGGTTGCTATAGCACTAATACAGTGCTATAAAAGAAGTTATTGGCAGAACTCTAGTTTTAAAGAACGATGAATGCAATTCTCGTTATAATATAAATTGTAGCTCTGATAGTACGTTAATCTACACTTTTTGTGTTTATATTTTGCTTTCTTTGAGAAAATAAACATTTAATTAATCGATGTTTGATCATGCAGTAAAGCTAAAATGAGACTAAAGAAAGAGCTAATGTCTATAGTAAAGTTTCCAAGAGTGGTTGCTACAGAACTAATATAGTGCTACAAAAGAAGTTACTGGCAGAACTTAAGTTTTCAAGGAAGATTAGTGCAATACTCTTAATTATATAAATTGTAGCTACTAAAGTACGTTAATCCACACTTTTTGTGTTTATATTTTGCTTTCTCTGAGAAAATAAATATTTAATTAATCGATTTTTGTTTATGCAGTAAAGCTAAATGAGACTAAAGAAAAAACTAATATCTATAGCAATGTTTCCAAGAATGGTTGCTGCAGAACTAATATAGTGCTATAAAATAAGTTACTGGCACAACTATAGTTTTAAAGGACGATTAGTGCAATACTCTTTATAATATAAATTGTAGCTCTGATAGTACGTTAATCCACACTTTTTGTGTTTATATTTTGTTTTCTTTGAGAAAATAAACATTTAATTAATCAGTATTTGTTTATGCAGTAAAGCTAAAATGAGACTAAAGAAAGAGCTAATGTCTATAGTAAAGTTTCCAAGAATGGTTGCTACAGAACTAATATAGTGCTATAAAAGAAGTTACTGGCAGAACTTAAGTTTTCAAGGACGATTAGTGCAATACTCTTTATAGTATAAATTGTAGCTTCTACAGTACGTTAATTCACACTTTTTGTGTTTATATTTTGTTTTCTTTGAGAAAATAAACATTTAATAAATCGATGTTTGTTTATGCAGTAAAGCTAAAATGAGACTAAAGAAAAAACTAATGTCTATAGTAATGTTTCCTAGAATGGTTGCTGCAGCACTAATATAGTGCTATAAAAGAAATTACTGGCAGAACTAAAGTTTTAAAGAACGATGAGTGCAATTCTCTTTATTATATAAATTGTAGCTACTAAAGTACGTTAGCCCACTGTTTTTTGTGTTTATATTTTGTTTTCTTTGTGAAAATAAACATTTAATAAATCGATTTTTGTTTATGCAGTAAAGCTAAATGAGACTAAAGAAAAAACTAATATCTATAGCAATGTTTCCAAGAATGGTTGCTGCAGAACTAATATAGTGCTATAAAATAAGTTACTGGCACAACTATAATTTTAAAGGACGATTAGTGCAATACTCTTTATAATATAAATTGTAGCTCTGAGAGTACGTTAATCCACACTTTTTGTGTTTATATTTTGTTTTCTTTTAGAAAATAAACATTTAATTAATCAGTATTTGTTTATGCAGTAAAGCTAAAATGAGACTAAAGAAAGAGCTAATGTCTATAGTAAAGTTTCCAAGAATGGTTGCTACAGAACTAATATAGTGCTATAAAAGAAGTTACTGGCAGAACTTAAGTTTTCAAGGACGATTAGTGCAATATCCTTTATAGTATAAATTGTAGCTTCTACAGTACGTTAATTTACACTTTTTGTGTTTATATTTTGTTTTCTTTGAGAAAATAAACATTTAATAAATCGATGTTTGTTTATGCAGTAAAGCTAAAATGAGACTAAAGAAAAAACTAATGTCTATAGTAATGTTTCCTAGAATGGTTGCTGCAGCACTAATATAGTGCTATAAAAGAAATTACTGGCAGAACTAAAGTTTTAAAGAACGATTAGTGCAATTCTCTTTATTATATAAATTGTAGCTACTAAAGTACGTTAGCCCACTGTTTTTTGTGTTTATATTTTGTTTTCTTTGTGAAAATAAACATTTAATAAATCGATTTTTGTTTATGCAGTAAAGCTAAATGAGACTAAAGAAAAAACTAATATCTATAGCAATGTTTCCAAGAATGGTTGCTGCAGAACTAATATAGTGCTATAAAATAAGTTACTGGCACAACTATAGTTTTAAAGGACTATTAGTGCAATAATCTTTATAAGATAAATTGTAGCTCTGACAGTACGTTAATCCACACTTTTTGTGTTTATATTTTGCTTTCTTTGAGAAAATAAACATTTAATTAATCGATGTTTGTTTATGCAGTAAAGCTATAACGAGACTAAAGAAGAAACTAATGTCTATAGTAATGTTTCCAAGAATGGTTGCTATAGCATTAATACAGTGCTATAAAAGAAGTTACTGGCAGAACTTTAGTTCTATAGGACGATGAATGCAATTCTCTTTATTATATTAATTGTAGCTACTAAAGTACGTTAATCCACACTTTTTGTGTTTATATTTTGTTTTCTTTGTGAAAATAAACATTTAATTAATCGATGTTTGTTTATGCAGTAAAGCTAAATGAGACTAAAGAAAAAACTAATATCTATAGCAATGTTTCCAAGAATGGTTGCTGCAGAACTAATCTAGTGCTATAAAATAAGTTACTGGCACAACTATAGTTCTAAAGGACTATTAGTGCAATAATCTTTATAAGATAAATTGTAGCTCTGATAGTACGTTAATCCACACTTTTTGTGTTTATATTTTGCTTTCTTTGAGAAAATAAACATTTAATTAATCGATGTTTGTTTATGCAGTAAAGCTAAAACGAGACTAAAGAAAAAACTAATTTCTATCGTAATACAGTGCTATAAAAGAAGTTACTGGCAGAACTTTACTTTTATAGGACGATGAATGCAATTCTCTTTATAATATAAATTGTAGCTACTAAAGTACGTTAATCCATACTTTTTGTGTTTATATTTTGCTTTCTCTGAGAAAATAAACATTTAATTAATCGATGTTTGTTTATGCAGTAAAGCTAAAATGAGACTAAAGAAAAAACTAATGTCTATAGTAATGTTTCCTAGATTGGTTGCTGCAGCACTAATATAGTGCTATAAAAGAAATTACTGGCAGAACTAAAGTTTTATTGAAAGATGAGTGCAATTCTCATTATTATATAAATTGTAGCTACTAAAGTACGTTAGCCCACTGTTTTTTGTGTTTATATTTTGTTTTCTTTGTGAAAATAAACATTTAATTTATCGATGTTTGTTTATGCAGTAAAGCTACAACGAGACTAAAGAAAAAACTAATGTCTATAGTAATGTTTCCAAGAATGGTTGCTATAGCACTAATACAGTGCTATAAAAGAAGTTACTGGCAGAACTATAGTTTTAAAGGACGACTAGTGCAATACTCTTTATAATATAAATTGTAGCTTCTACAGTACGTTAATCCACACTTTTTGTGTTTATATTTTGTTTTCTTTGAGAAGATAAACATTTAATTAATCGATGTTTGTTTATGCAGTAAAGCTAAAATGAAACTAAAGAAAAAACTAATGTCTATAGTAATGTTTCCTGGAATGGTTGCTGCAGCACTAATATAGTGCTATAAAAGAAATTACTGGCAGAACTAAAGTTTTAAGGAAAGATGAGTGCAATTCTCTTTATTATATGAATTGTAGCTACTAAAGTACGTTAGCCCACTCTTTTTGTGTTTATATTTTGTTTTCTTTGTGAAAATAAACATTTAATTAATCGATGTTTGTTTATGCAGTAAAGCTAAATGAGACTAAAGAAAAAACTAATATCTATAGCAATGTTTCCAAGAATGGTTGCTATAGCACTAATCCGGTGCTATAAAAGAAGTTACTGGCAGAACTATACTTTTAAAGGACTATTAGTGCAATTCTCTTTATTATATAAATTGTAGCTACTAAAGTGCGTTAGCCCACTTTTTTTGTTATTATATTTTGTTTTCTTTGAGAAAATAAACATTTAATTTATCGATTTTTGTTTATGCAATAAAGCTAAATGAGACTAAAGAAAAAACTAATATCTATAGCAATGTTTCCAAGAATGGTTGCTGCAGAACTAATATAGTGCTATAAAATAAGTTACTGGCACAACTATAGTTTTAAAGGACTATTAGTGCAATAATCTTTATAAGATAAATTGTAGCTCTGATAGTACGTTAATCCACACTTTTTGTGTTTATATTTTGCTTTCTTTGAGAAAATAAACATTTAATTAATCCATGTTTGTTTATGCAGTAAAGCTATAACGAGACTAAAGAAGAAACTAATGTCTATAGTAATGTTTCCAAGAATGGTTGCTATAGCATTAATACAGTGCTATAAAAAGAAGTTACTGGCAGAACTTTAGTTTTATAGGACGATGAATGCAATTCTCTTTATTATATTAATTGTAGCTACTAAAGTACGTTAATCCACACTTTTTGTGTTTATATTTTGCTTTCTTTGAGAAAATAAACATTTAATTAATCGATTGTTGTTTATGCAGTAAAGCTAAATGAGACTAAAGAAAAAACTAATATCTATAGCAATGTTTCCAAGAATGGTTGCTATAGCACTAATACGGTGCTATAAAAGAAGTTACTGGCAGAACTTTAGTTTTATAGGACGATGAATGCAATACTCTTTATAATATTAATTGTAGCTACTAAAGTACGTTATCCCACACTTTTTGTGTTTATATTTTGTTTTCTTTGAGAAAATAAGCATTTAATTAATCGATGTTTGTTAATGCAGTAAAGCTAAATGAGACTAAAGAAAAGACTAATGTCGATAGTAATGTTTCCACGAATGGTTGCTATAGCACTAATACAGTGCTATAAAAGAAGTTACTGGCAGAACTTTAGTTTTATTGGACGATGAATGCAATACTCTTTATAATATAAATTCTAGCTACTAAAGTACGTTAACCCACACTTTTTGTGTTTATATTTTGTTTTCTTTGAGAAAATAAACATTTAATTAATCGATGTTTGTTTATGCAGTAAAGCTACAACGAGACTAAAGAAAAAACTAATGTCTATAGTAATGTTTCCTAGAATGGTTGCTGCAGCACTAATATAGTGCAATAAAAGAAATTACTAGCAGAAATAAAGTTTTAAAGAACGATGAGTGCAATTCTCTTTATTATATAAATGGTAGCTACTAATGTGCGTTAGCCCACTTTTTTGTTATTATATTTTGTTTTCTTTGAGAAAATAAACATTTAATTAATCAATGTTTGTTTATGCAGTAAAGCTAAATGAGACTAAAGAAAAGACTAATGTCGATAGTAATGTTTCCAAAAATGGTTGCTATAGCACTAATACAGTGCTATAAAAGAAGTTACTGGCAGAACTTTAGTTTTATTGGACGATGAATGCAATACTCTTTATAATATAAATTGTAGCTACTAAAGTACGTTAACCCACACTTTTTGTGTTTATATTTTGTTTTCTTTGAGAAAATAAACATTTAATTAATCGATGTTTGTTTATGCAGTAAAGCTACAACGAGACTAAAGAAAAAACTAATGTCTATAGTAATGTTTCCTAGAATGGTTGCTGCAGCACTAATATAGTGCAATAAAAGAAATTACTAGCAGAAATAAAGTTTTAAAGAACGATGAGTGCAATTCTCTTTATTATATAAATTGTAGCTACTAATGTGCGTTAGCCCACTTTTTTGTTATTATATTTTGTTTTCTTTGAGAAAATAAACATTTAATTAATCGATGTTTGTTTATGCAGTAAAGCTAAATGAGACTAAAGAAAAGACTAATGTCGATAGTAATCTTTCCAAGAATGGTTGCTATAGCACTAATATAGTGCAATAAAAGAAATTACTAGCAGAAATAAAGTTTTAAAGAACGATGAGTGCAATTCTCTTTATAATATAAATTGTAGCTACTAAAGTACGTTAACCCACACTTTTTGTTATTATATTTTGTTTTCTTTGAGAAAATAAACATTTAATTAATCAATGTTTGTTTATGCAGTAAAGATAAATGAGACTAAAGAAAAGACTAATGTCGATAGTAATGATTCCAAGAATGGTTGCTATAGCACTAATACAGTGCTATAAAAGAAGTTACTGGCAGAACTTTAGTTTTATTGGACGATTAGTGCAATACTCTTTATAGTATAAATTGTAGCTACTAAAGTACGTTAGCCCACACTTTTTGTGTTTATATTTTGCTTTCTTTGAGAAAATAAACATTTAATTAATCGATGTTTGTTTATGCAGTAAAGCTACAACGAGACTCAAGAAAAAACTAATGTCTATAGTAATGTTTCCAAGAATGGTTGCTATAGCACTAATACAGTGCTATAAAAGAAGTTACTGGCAGAACTTTAGTTTTATAGGACGATGAATGCAATACTCTTTATAATATTAATTGTAGCTACTAAAGTACGTTAACCCACACTTTTTGTGTTTATATTTTGTTTTCTTTGAGAAAATAAACATTTAATTAATCGATGTTTGTTTATGCAGTAAAGCTAAAATGAGACTAAAGAAAAAACTAATATCTATAGCAATGTTGCTGCAGAACTAATATAGTGCTATAAAAGAAGTTACTGGCAGAACTAAATTTTTAAAGAACGATGAATGCAATTCTCTTTATAATATAAATTGTAGCTCTGATAGTACACAGTTTTTGTGTTTATATTTTGCTTTCTTTGAGAAAATAAACATTTAATTAGTCGTTGTTTGATTATGCAGTAAAGCTAAAATGAGACTAAAGAAAGAGCTAATGTCTATAGTAAAGTTTCCAAGAGTGGTTGCTACAGAACTAATATAGTGCTATAAAAGAAGTTACTGGCAGAACTTAAGTTTTCAAGGACGATTAGTGCAATACTCTTAATTATATAAATTGTAGCTTCTATGGTACGTTAATCCACACTTTTTGTGTTTATATTTTGTTTTCTTTGAGAAAATAAATATTTAATTAATCGATGTTTGAATATGCAGTAAAGCTAAAACGAGACTAAAGTAAAAACTAATGTCTATAGTAATGTTTCCAAGAATGGTTGCTATAGCACTAATACAGTGCTATAAAAGAAGTTACTGGCAGAACTCTAGTTTTAAAGGATGATGAATGCAATACTCTTTATAATATAAATTCTAGCTACGAAAGAACGTTAACCCACACTTTTTGTGTTTATATTTTGTTTTCTTTGAGAAAATAAACATTTAATTAATTGATGTTTGCTTATGCAGTAAAGCTAAAACGAGACTAAAGAAAAAACTTATGTCTATAGTAATGTTTCCAAGAATGGTTGCTAGAGAACTAATATAGTGCTATAAAAGAAGTTACTGGCAGAACTTAAGTTTTCAAGGACGATTAGTGCAATACTCTTTATAGTATAAATTGTAGCTTCTACAGTACGTTAATCCACACTTTTTGTGTTTATATTTTGTTTTCTTTGAGAAAATAAACATTTAATAAATCGATGTTTGTTTATGCAGTAAAGCTAAAATGAGACTAAAGAAAAAACTAATGTCTATAGTAATGTTTCCTAGAATTGTTGCTATAGCATTAATACAGTGCTATAAAAGAAGTTACTGGCAGAACTTTACTTTTATAGGACGATGAATGCAATTCTCTTTATAATATAAATTGTAGCTACTAAAGTACGTTAATCCACACTTTTTGTGTTTATATTTTGCTTTCTCTGAGAAAATAAACATTTAATTAATCGATGTTTATTTATGCAGTAAAGCTAAAATGAGACTAAAGAAAAAACTAAGGTCTATAGTAATGTTTCCTAGAATGGTTGCTGCAGCACTAATATAGTGCTATAAAAGAAATTACTGGCAGAACTAAAGCTATAAAGAAAGATGAGTGCAATTCTCTTTATTATATAAATTGTAGCTCTGATAGTACGTTGATCGACACTTTTTGTGTTTATATTTTGCTTTCTTTGAGAAAATAAACATTTAATTAATCGATGTTTGATTATGCAGTAAAGCTAAAATGAGACTAAAGAAAGAGTTAATGTCTATAGTAAAGTTTCCAAGAGTGGTTGCTACAGAACTAATATAGTGCTATAAAAGAAGTTACTGGCAGAACTTAAGTTTTCAAGGACGGTTAGTGCAATACACTTTATAATATAAATTGTAGCTCTGATAGTACGTTAATCCACACATTTTGTGTTTATATTTTGTTTTCTTTGAGAAAATAAACATTTAATTAATCAGTATTTGTTGATGCAGTAAAGCTAAAATGAGACTAAAGAAAGAGATAATGTCTATAGTAAAGTTTCCAAGAATGGTTGCTACAGAACTAATATAGTGCTATAAAAGAAGTTACTGGCAGAACTTAAGTTTTCAAAGACGGATTAGTGCAATACTCTTTATAGTATAAATTGTAGCTTCTACAGTACGTTAATCCACACTTTTTGTGTTTATATTTTGTTTTCTTTGAGAAAATAAACATTTAATTAATCGATGTTTGTTTATGCAGTAAAGCTAAAATGAGACTAAAGAAAAAACTAATGTCTATAGTAATGTTTCCTAGAATGGTTGCCGCAGCACTAATATAGTGCTATAAAAGAAATTACTGGCAGAACTAAAGTTTTAAAGAACGTAGAGTGCAATTCTCTTTATTATATAAATTGTAGCTACTAAAGTACGTTAGCCCACTGTTTTTTGTGTTTATATTTTGTTTTCTTTGTGAAAATAAAATTTTAATTAATCGATTTTTGTTTATGCAGTAAAGCTAAATGAGACTAAAGAAAAAACTAATATCTATAGCAATGTTTCCAAGAATGGTTGCTGCAGAACTAATATAGTGCTATAAAATAAGTTACTGGCACAACTATAGTTTTAATGGACGATTAGTGCAATACTCTTTATAGTATAAATTGTAGCTCTGATAGTACGTTAATCCACACTTTTTGTGTTTATATTTTGCTTTCTTTGAGAAAATAAACATTTAATTAATCGATGTTTGATTATGCAGTAAAGCTAAAATGAGACTAAAGAAAGAGTTAATGTCTATAGTAAAGTTTCCAAGAGTGGTTGCTACAGAACTAATATAGTGCTTTAAAAGAAGTTACTGGCAGAACTTAAGTTTTCAAGGACGATTAGTGCAATACTCTTAATTATATAAATTGTAGCTACTAAAGTACGTTAGCCCACTGTATTTTGTGTTTATATTTTGTTTTCTTTGTGAAAATAAACATTTAATTAATCGATTTTTGTTTATGCAGTAAAGCTAAATGAGACTAAAGAAAAAACTAATATCTATAGTAATGTTTCCAAGAATGGTTGCTACAGAACTAATATAGTGCTATAAAAGAAGTTACTGGCAGAACTTAAGTTTTAAATGACGATTAGTGCAATACTCTTTATAGTATAAATTGTAGCTTCTACAGTACGTTAATCCACACTTTTTGTGTTTATATTTTGTTTTCTTTGAGAAAATAAACATTTAATAAATCGATGTTTGTTTATGCAGTAAAGCTAAAATGAGACTAAAGAAAAAACTAATGTCTATAGTAATGTTTCCTAGAATGGTTGCTGCAGCACTAATATAGTGCTATAAAAGAAATTACTGGCAGAAATAAAGTTTTAAAGAACGATGAGTGCAATTCTCTTTATTATATAAATTGTAGCTACTAAAGTACGTTAACCCACACTTTTTGTGTTTATATTTTGTTTTCTTTGAGAAAATAAACATTTAATTAATCGATTTTTGTTTATGCAGTAAAGCTAAATGAGACTAAAGAAAAAACTAATATCTATAGCAATGTTTCCAAGAATGGTTGGTGCAGAACTAATATAGTGCTATAAAATAAGTTACTGGCACAACTATAGTTTTAATGGACGATTAGTGCAATAATCTTTATAAGATAAATTGTAGCTCTGATAGTACGTTAATCCGATCTTTTTGCGTTTATATTTTGCTTTCTTTGAGAAAATAAACATTTAATTAATCGATTTTTGTTTATGCAGTAAAGCTAAATGAGACTAAAGAAAAAACTAATATCTATAGCAATGTTTCCAAGAATGGTTGCTGCAGAACTAATATAGTCCTATAAAAGAAGTTACTGGCAGAACTATAGTTTTAAAGGACGACTAGTGCAATACTCTTTATAATATAAATTGTAGCTTCTACAGTACGTTAATCCACACTTTTTGTGTTTATATTTTGTTTTCTTTGAGAAGATAAACATTTAACTAATCGATGTTTGTTTATGCAGTAAAGCTAAAATGAGACTAAAGAAAAAATTAATGTCTATAGTAATGTTGCTGCAGCACTAATATAGTGCTATAAAAGAAATTACTGGCAGAACTAAAGTTTTAAGGAACGATGAGTGCAATTCTCTTTATTATATAAATTGTAGCTACTAAAGTACGTTAGCCCACTGTTTTTGTGTTTATATTTTGTTTTCTTTGTGAAAATAAACATTTAATTAATCGATTGTTGTTTATGCAGTAAAGCTAAATGAGACTAAAGAAAAAACTAATATCTATAGCAATGTTTCCAAGAATGGTTGCTATAGCACTAATACGGTGCTATAAAAGAAAGTACTAGCAGAACTAAAGTTTTAAAGAACGATGAGTGCAATTCTCTTTATTATATAAATTGTAGCTACTAAAGTGCGTTAGCCCACTTTTTTGTTATTATATTTTGTTTTCTTTGAGAAAATAAACATTTAATTAATCAATGTTTGTTTATGCATTAAAGCTAAATGAGAGTAAAGAAAAGACAAATGTCGATAGTAATGTTTCCAAGAATGGTTGTTATAGCACTAATACAGTGCTATAAAAGAAGTTACTGGCAGAACTTTAGTTTTATTGGACGATGATTGCAATACTCTTTATGATATAAATTGTAGCTACTAAAGTACGTTAACCCACACTTTTTGTAATTATATTTTGTTTTCTTTGAGAAAATAAACATTTAATTAATCGATGTTTGTTTATGCAGTAAAGCTAAATGAGACTAAAGAAAAAACTAATGTCTATAGTAATGTTTCCAAGAATGGTTGCTATAGCACTAATACAGTGCTATAAAAGAAAGTACTGGCGGAATTAAAGTTTTAAAGAACGATGAGTGCAATTCTCTTTTTAATATAAATTGTAGCTTCTATGGTACGTTAATCCACTCTTTTTGTGTTTATATTTTGTTTTCTTTGAGAAAATAAATATTTAATAAATGGATGTTTGATTATGCAGTAAAGCTAAAATGAGACTAAAGAAAAAACTAATATCTATAGTAATGTTTCCTCGAATGGTTGCTGC
This sequence comes from Aurelia coerulea, assembly GCA_039566865.1. Lineage (NCBI taxonomy): Eukaryota > Metazoa > Cnidaria > Scyphozoa > Semaeostomeae > Ulmaridae > Aurelia > Aurelia coerulea. The sequence goes on along the minus strand of CM076960.1, from coordinate 9,477,989 downwards.
AGCACTAATATAGTGCTATAAAAGAAAGTACTGGCGGAATTAAAGTTTTAAATAACGATGAGTGCAATTCTCTTTTTAATATAAATTGTAGCTTCTATGGTACGTTAATCCACACTTTTTGTGTTGATATTTTGTTTTCTTTGAGAAAATAAACATTTATTTAATAGATTATTCGTTTATGCTGTAAGGCTAAAACGAGACTAAAGAAAAAACTAATGTCTATAGTAATATTTCCAAGAATGGTTGCTTCAGCACCAATATAGTGATATGAAAAAAGTTACTGGCAGAACTAGAGTTTTAAAGAACGATGAGTGCAATACTCTATAACTATAATTTGTAGCTCTTAAAGTACGTTAATCCACACTTTTTGTGTTTATATTTTGTTTTCTTTGAGAAAATAAATATTCAATTAATCGATGTTTGTTTTTGAAGAAAAGCTAAATTGAGACTAAAGAAAAAAGTAATGTCTATAGTAATGTTTGAAACAATGGTTGCTGTGCACTAAATTAGTGCTATGAAAGAAATTACTGGCAGAACTTGAGTTTTAAAGAACGATGATTGCATTTTTCTTTATATTATGAATTACAGCTACTAAAGTACGTTAACCCACAGTTTTTGTGTCTATATTTTGCTTTCTTTGAGAAAATAAACATTCAATTAATCGATGTTTGTTTATGCTATAAAGCTAAAACGAGACTAAAGAAAAAACTAATGTCTATAATTATGTTTCCAAGAATAGTTGCTGCAGCACTAATATAGTGATATGAAAAAAATTACTGGCAGAACTAGAGTTTTAAAGAACGATGAGTGCAACATTTTTTATAATATAAATTGTAGATACTAAAGTACGTTAATCCACACTTTTTGTGCTTATATTTTGTTTTATTTGAGAAAATAAACATTTAATTAATCGATGTTTGTTTATGCAGTAAAGCCAAAATGAAGATTAAAGAAAACACGAATGTCTATAGTAATGTTTCCAAGAATGGTTGCTGCAGCACTAATTTAGTGCTATAAAAGAAATCACTGCCAGAACTTAAGTTTTAAAAAACGATGAGTGCAATTCTCTTGATATTATGAATTATAGCTACTAAAGTACGTTAACTCACACTTTTTGTGTTTATATTTTGTTTTCTTTGAGAAAATAAACATTCAATTAATCTTTGTTTGTTGATGCATTAAAGCTAAAACGAAACTAAAGAAAAAACTAATGTCTATAATAATGTTTCCAAGAATGGTTGCTGCAGCACTAATAAAGTGATATGAATGAGTTACTTGAAGTACTAAAGTTTTAAAGGACGATGAATGCAATACTCTTTATAATATAAATTGTAGCTACTAAAGTATGCTAAACCACACTTTTTGTGTTTATATTTTGTTTTCTTTGAGAAAATACACATTTAATTAATCGATGTTTGTTTATACAGTGAAGCTAAAACGAGACTAAAGAAAAAAGTAATGTCTATAGTAATGTTTCAAACAATGGTTGCTGCAGCACTAATTTAGTGCTATAAAATAAGTTACTGGCAGTACTTGAGTTTTAAAGAACGATGAGTGCAATTTTCTTTATATTATGAATTACAGCTACTAAAGTACGTTAACCCACAGTTTTTGTGTTTATATTTTGTTTTCTTTGAGAAAATAAACATTTATTTAATAGATTATTCGTTTATGCTGTAAGGCTAAAACGAGACTAAAGAAAAAACTAATGTCTATAGTAATATTTCCAAGAATGGTTGCTTCAGCACCAATATAGTGATATGAAAAAAGTTACTGGCAGAACTAGAGTTTTAAAGAACGATGAGTGCAATACTCTATAACTATAATTTGTAGCTCTTAAAGTACGTTAATCCACACTTTTGGTGTTTATATTTTGTTTTCTTTGAGAAAATAAATATTCAATTGATCGATGTTTGTTTTTGAAGAAAAGCTAAAATGAGACTAAAGAAAAAAGTAATGTCTATAGTAATGTTTCAAACAATGGTTGCTGCAGCACTAATTTAGTGCTATAAAAGAAATTACTGGCAGAACTTGAATTTTAAAGAACGATTAGTGCAATTTTCTTTATATTATGAATTACAGCTAATAAAGTACGTTAAACCACAGTTTTTGTGTCTATATTTTGCTTTCTTTGAGAAAATAAACATTCAATTAATCGATGTTTGTTTATGCTATAAAGCTAAAACGAGACTAAAGAAAAAACTAATGTCTATAATTATGTTTCCAAGAATAGTTGCTGCAGCACTAATATAGTGATATGAAAAAAATTACTGGCAGAACTAGAGTTTTTTAAAGAACGATGAGTGCAATTCTCTTTATATTATGAATTATAGCTACTAAAGTACGTTAACCCACAGTTTTTGTGTCTATATTTTGCTTTCTTTGAGAAAATAAACATTCAATTAATCGATGTTTGTTTATGCTGTAAAGCTAAAACGAGACTAAAGAAAAATCTAATGTCTTTAGTAATGTTTCCAAGAATGGTTGCTGCAGCACTAATATAGTGATATGAAAAAATTACTTGCAGAACTAAAGTTTTAAAGAACGATGAGTGCAATACTCTCTATAATATAAATTGTAGCTACTAAAGTACGTTAATCCACACTTTTTGTGTTTATATTTTGTTTTCTTTGAGAAAATAAACATTTAATTAATCGATGTTTGTTTATGCAGTAAAGCTAAAATGAGACTAAAGAAAAAAGTAATGTCTATAGTAATGTTTCAAACAATGGTTGCTGCAGCACTAATTTAGTGCTATAAAAGAAATTACTGGCAGAACTAAAGTTTTAAAGAACGATGAGTGCAATTTTCTTTATATTATGAATTACAGCTACTAAAGTACGTTAATCCACACTTTTTGTGTTTATATTTTGTTTTCTTTGAGAAAATAAACATTTAATTAATCGATGTTTGTTTATGCTGTAAAACTAATTAGAGACTAATGAAAAAACTAATGTCTATAATTATGTTTCCAAGAATAGTTGCTGCAGCACCAATATAGTGATATGAAAAAAGTTACTGGCAGAACTAGAGTTTTAAAGAACGATGATTGCAATGCTCTATAACTATAATTTGTAGCTCTTAAAGTACGTTAATCCACACTTTTTGTGTATATATTTTGTTTTCTTTGAGAAAATAAATATTCAATTAATCGATGTTTGTTTTTGAAGAAAAGCTAAAATGAGACTAAAGAAAAAAGTAATGTCTATAGTAATGTTTCCAAGAATGGTTGCTGCAGCACTAAAATAGTGATTTGAAAAAAATTACTGGCAGAACTAGAGTTTTTAAAGAACGATGAGTGCAATTCTCTTGATATTATGAATTATAGCTACTAAAGTACGTTAACTCACACTTTTTGTGTTTATACTTTGTTTTCTTTGGGAAAACAAACATTTAATTAATTTTTGTTTGTTGATGCATAAAGCTGAAAACGGAAAAATAATGCTAAAACGAAACTAAAGAAAAAACTAATGTCTATAATTATGTTTCCAAGAATAGTTGCTGCAGCACTAATATAGTGCTATAAAAGAAACAACTGGCAGAACTTGAGTTTTAAAGAACGATGAGTGCAATTGTCTTTATATTATGAATTACAGGTACTAAAGTACGTTAATCCACACTTTTTGTGTTTATATTTTGTTTTCTTTGAGAAAATAAACATTCAATTAATCGATGTTTGTTTATGCTATAAAGCTAAAACGAGACTAAAGAAAAAACTAATGTCTTTAGTAATGTTTCCAAGAATGGTTTCTGCAGCACTATTATAGCGCTATAAAAGAAATTACTTGCAGAACTAAAGTTTTAAAGAACGATGAGTGCAATTCTCTTTATTATATAAATTGTAGCTACTAAAGTAAGTTAGCCCACACTTTTTGTGTTTATATTTTGTTTTCTTTGAGAAAATAAACATTTAATTAATCGTTGTTTGTTTATGCAGAAAAGCTAAAATGAACTAAAAAAAACTGATGTCTAAAATAATGTTTCCAAGAATGGTTGCTGCAGCACTAATATAGTGATATGAAAAAATGTTACTGGCAGAACTAGAGTTTTAAAGAACGATGAATGCAATTCTCTTTATATTATGAATTATAGCTACTAAAGTAAGTTAATCCACACTTTTTGTGTTTATATTTTGTTTTCTTTGAGAAAATAAACATTTAATTAATCGATGTTTGTTTATGCAGTAAAGCTAAAATGAGACTAAAGAAAAACTAATGTCTATAATAATGTTTCCAAGAATGGTTGCTGCAGCACTAATATAGTGATATAAAAGAAATGTTACTGGCAGAACTAGAGTTTTAAAGAACGATGAGTGCAATTCTCTTTATATTATGAATTATAGCTACTAAAGTAAGTTAACCCACACTTTTTGTGTTTATATTTTGTTTTCTTTGAGAAAATAAACATTTAATTAATCGTTGTTTGTTTATGCAGAAAAGCTAAAATGAACTAAAAAAAACTGATGTCTAAAATAATGTTTCCAAGAATGGTTGCTGCAGCACTAATATAGTGATATGAAAAAATGTTACTGGCAGAACTAGAGTTTTAAAGAACGATGAATGCAATTCTCTTTATATTATGAATTATAGCTACTAAAGTAAGTTAACCCACACTTTTTGTATTTATATTTTGTTTTCTTTGAGAAAATAAACATTTATTTAATAGATTATTCGTTTATGCTGTAAGGCTAAAACGAGACTAAAGAAAAAACTAATGTCTATAGTAATATTTCCAAGAATGGTTGCTGCAGCACAAATAAAGTGCTATAAAGAAATAACTGGCAGAACTAAAGTTTTAAGGAACGATGAGTGCAATACTTTTTATAATATAAATTGTAGATACTAAAGTACGTTAATCCACACTTTTTGTGTTTATATTTTGTTTTCTTTGAGAAAATAAACATTTAATTAATCGATGTTTGTTTATGCAGTAAAGCCAAAATGAGACTAAAGAAAAAACTAATGTCTATAATAATGTTTCAATTAATGGTTGCTGCAGCACTAATATAGTGATATGAAAAAGTTACTTGAAGAACTAAAGTTTTAAAGGACGATTAATGCAATACTCTCTATAATATAAATTGTAGCCACTAAAGTACGTTAATCCACACTTTTTGTGTTTATATTTTGTTTTCTTTGAGAAAATAAACATTTAATTAATCGATGTTTGTTTATGCAGTAAAGCCAAAATGAGACTAAAGAAAAAACTAATGTCTATAATAATGTTTCAATTAATGGTTGCTGCAGCACTAATATAGTGCTATAAAAAAATACTTTAAGAACTAAAGTTTTAAAGAACGATGAGTGCAATACTCTCTATAATATAAATTGTAGCCACTAAAGTACGTTAATCCACACTTTTTGTGTTTATATTTTGTTTTCTTTGAGAAAATAAACATTTAATTAATCGATGTTTGTTTATGCAGTAAAGCCAAAATGAGACTAAAGAAAAAACTAATGTCTATAGTAATGTTTCCAAGAATGGTTGCTGCAGCACTAATATAGTGATATGAAAAAATGTTACTGGCAGAACTAAGTTTTAAAGAACGATGAGTGCAATTCTCTTTATATTATGAATTATAGCTACTAAAGTACGTTAACCCACACTTTTTGTATTTATATTTTGTTTTCTTTGAGAAAATAAACATTTAATTAATCGATTATTCGTTTATGCTGTAAGGCTAAAACGAGACTAAAGAAAAAACTAATGTCTATAGTAATATTTCCAAGAATGGTTGCTGCAGCACAAATAAAGTGCTATAAAAGAAATAACTGGCAGAACTAAAGTTTTAAGGAACGATGAGTGCAATACTTTTTATAATATAAATTGTAGATACTAAAGTACGTTAATCCACACTTTTTGTGTTTATATTTTGTTTTCTTTGAGAAAATAAACATTTAATTAATCGATGTTTGTTTATGCAGTAAAGCCAAAATGAGACTAAAGAAAAAACTAATGTCTATAATAATGTTTCAATTAATGGTTGCTGCAGCACTAATATAGTGATATGAAAAAGTTACTTGAAGAACTAAAGTTTTAAAGGACGATTAATGCAATACTCTCTATAATATAAATTGTAGCCACTAAAGTACGTTAATCCACACTTTTTATGTTTATATTTTGTTTTCTTTGAGAAAATAAACATTTAATTAATCGATGTTTGTTTATGCAGTAAAGCCAAAATGAGACTAAAGAAAAAACTAATGTCTATAATAATGTTTCAATTAATGGTTGCTGCAGCACTAATATAGTGATATGAAAAAGATACTTTAAGAACTAAAGTTTTAAAGGACGATTAATGCAATACTCTCTATAATATAAATTGTAGCCACTAAAGTACGTTAATCCACACTTTTTGTGTTTATATTTTGTTTTCTTTGAGAAAATAAACATTTAATTAATCGATTTTTGTTTATGCAGTAAAGCCAAAATGAGACTAAAGAAAAAAGTAATGTCTATAGTAATGTTTCAAACAATGGTTGCTGCATCACTAATTTAGTGCTATAAAAAAAATTACTAGCAGAACTAAAGTTTTAAAGAACGATGAGTGCAATTCTCTTTATATTATGAATCATAGCTACTAAAGTACGTAAACCCACACTTTTTGTGTTTATATTTTGTTTTCTTTGAGAAAATAAACACTTAATTAATCGATGTTTGTTTATGCAGTAAAGCTAAAATGAACTAAAGAAAAAACTAATGTCTATAATAATGTTTCCAAGAATGGTTGCTGCAGCACTAATATAGTGCTATAAAAGAAATAACTGGCAGAACTTGAGTTTTAAAGAACGATGAGTGCAATTTTCTTTATATTATGAATTACAGCTACTAAAGTACGTTAATCCACACTTTTTGTGTTTATATTTTGTTTTCTTTGAGAAAATAAACATTTAATTAATCGATGTTTGTTTATGCTGTAAAACTAAAAGAGACTAATGAAAAAACTAATGTCTATTATTATGTTTCCAAGAATAGTTGCTGCAGCACTAATATAGTGATTTGAAAAAAATTACTGGCAGAACTAAAGTTTTAAAGAACCATGAGTGCAATTCTCTTTATTATATAAATTGTAGCTACTAAAGTACGTTAATCCACACTTTGTGTGTTTATATTTTGTTTTCTTTGAGAAAATAAACATTCAATTAATCGATGTTTGTTTATGCAGTAAAGCTAAAATGAGACTAAAGAAAAAACTAATGTCTATAGTAATGTTTCCAAGAATGGTTGCTGCAGCACTAATATAGTGCTATAAAAGAAATTACTGGCAGAACTAAGTTTTAAAGAACGATGAGTGCAATTCTCTTTATAATATAAATTGTAGCTACTAAAGTACGTTAACCCACACTTTTTGTGTTTATATTTTGTTTTCTTTGAGAAAATAAACATTTAATTAATCGATGTTTGTTTATGCAGTAAAGCTAAAACGAGACTAAAGAAAAAACTAATGTCTATAGTAATGTTTCCAAGAATGGTTGCTGCAGCACTAATATAGTGCTATAAAAGAAATTACTGGCAGAACTAAAGTTTTAAAGAACGATGAGTGCAATACTCTTTATAATATAAATTGTAGCTACTAAAGTACGTTAATCCACACTTTTTGTGTTTATATTTTGTTTTCTTTGAGAAAATAAACATTTAATTAATCGATGTTTGTTTATGCAGTAAAGCTAAAATAAGACTAAAGAAAAAACTAATGTCTATAATAATGTTTCCAAGAATGGTTGCTGCAGCACTAATATAGTGCTATAAAAGAAATTACTGGCAGAACTAAAGTTTTAAAGAACGATGAGTGCAATTCTCTTTATATTATAAATTGTAGCTACTAAAGTACGTTAATCCACACTTTTTGTGTTTATATTTTGTTTTCTTTGAGAAAATAAACATTTAATTAATCGATGTTTGTTTATGCAGTAAAGCTAAAACGAGACTAAAGAAAAAACTAATGTCTATAGTAATGTTTCCAAGAATGGTTGCTGCAGCACTAATATAGTGCTATAAAAGAAGTTACTGGCAGAACTTAAGTTTTAAAGAACGATGAGTGCAATACTCTTTATAGTATAAATTGTAGCTACTAAAGTACGTTAATCCACACTTTTTGTGTTTATATTTTGTTTTCTTTGAGAAAATAAACATTTAATTAATCGATGTTTGTTTATGCAGTAAAGCTAAAATGAGACTAAAGAAAAAACTAATGTCTATAGTAATGTTTCCAAGAATGGTTGCTGCAGCACTAATATAGTGCTATAAAAGAAATTACTGGCAGAACTAAAGTTTTAAAGAACGATGAGTGCAATTCTCTTTATAATATAAATTGTAGCTACTAAAGTACGTTAATCCACACTTTTTGTGTTTATATTTTGTTTTCTTTGAGAAAATAAACATTTAATTAATCGATGTTTGTTTATGCAGTAAAGCTAAAATGAGACTAAAGAAAAAACTAATGTCTATAATAATGTTTCCAAGAATGGTTGCTGCAGCACTAATATAGTGCTATAAAAGAAATTACTGGCAGAACTAAAGTTTTAAAGAACGATGAGTGCAATTCTCTTTATTATATAAATTGTAGCTACTAAAGTACGTTAACCCACACTTTTTGTGTTTATATTTTGTTTTCTTTGAGAAAATAAACATTTAATTAATCGATGTTTGTTTATGCAGTAAAGCTAAAATGAGACTAAAGAAAAAACTAATGTCTATAGTAATGTTTCCAAGAATGGTTGCTGCAGCACTAATATAGTGCTATAAAAGAAATTACTGGCAGAACTTGAGTTTTAAAGAACGATGATTGAATACTCTTTAATATATGAATTGTAGCTACTAACGTAGGTAAATATTCACTTTTTGTGTTTATATTTTGTTTTCTTTGAGAAAATAAACATTTAATTAATCGATGTTTGTTTATGCAGTAAAGCTAAAATGAGACTAAAGAAAAAACTAATGTCTATAGTAATGTTTCCAAGAATGGTTGCTGCAGCACTAATATAGTGCTATAAAAGAAGTTACTGGCAGAACTTATGTTTTAAAGGACGATTAGTGCAATACTCTTTATAATATAAATTGTAGCTACTAAAGTACGTTAATCCACACTTTTTGTGTTTATATTTTGTTTTCTTTGAGAAAATAAACATTTAATTAATCGATGTTTGTTTATGCAGTAAAGCTAAAATGAGACTAAAGAAAAAACTAATGTCTATAGTAATGTTTCCAAGAATGGTTGCTGCAGCACTAATATAGTGCTATAAAAGAAATTACTGGCAGAACTAAAGTTTTAAAGAACGATGAGTGCAATTCTCTTTATATTATAAATTGTAGCTACTAAAGTACGTTAACCCACACTTTTTGTGTTTATATTTTGTTTTCTTTGAGAAAATAAACATTTAATTAATCGATGTTTGTTTATGCAGTAAAGCTAAATGAGACTAAAGAAAAAACTAATGTCTATAGCAATGTTTCCAAGAATGGTTGCTGCAGCACTAATATAGTGCTATAAAAGAAATTACTGGCAGAACTATAGTTTTAAAGAACGATGAGTGCAATTCTCTTTATAATATAAATTGTAGCTACTAAAGTACGTTAATCCACACTTTTTGTGTTTATATTTTGTTTTCTTTGAGAAAATAAACATTTAATTAATCGATGTTTGTTTATGCAGTAAAGCTAAAATGAGACTAAAGAAAAAACTAATGTCTATAGTAATGTTTCCAAGAATGGTTGCTGCAGCACTAATATAGTGCTATAAAAGAAATTACTGGCAGAACTTAAGTTTTAAAGAACGATGAGTGCAATTCTCTTTATATTATGAATTGTAGCTACTAAAGTACGTTAACCACACTTTTTGTGTTTATATTTTGTTTTCTTTGAGAAAATAAACATTTAATTAATCGATGTTTGTTTATGCAGTAAAGCTAAAATGAGACTAAAGAAAAAACTAATGTCTATAGCAATGTTTCCAAGAATGGTTGCTGCAGCACTAATATAGTGCTATAAAAGAAATTACTGGCAGAACTTTAGTTTTAAAGAACGATGAGTGCAATACTCTTTATATTATAAATTGTAGCTACTAAAGTACGTTAATCCACACTTTTTGTGTTTATATTTTGTTTTCTTTGAGAAAATAAACATTTAATTAATCGATGTTTGTTTATGCAGTAAAGCTAAAATGAGACTAAAGAAAAAACTAATGTCTATAGTAATGTTTCCAAGAATGGTTGCTGCAGCACTAATATAGTGCTATAAAAGAAATTACTGGCAGAACTAAAGTTTTAAAGAACGATGAGTGCAATTCTCTTTATATATAAATTGTAGCTACTAAAGTACGTTAACCCACACTTTTTGTGTTTATATTTTGTTTTCTTTGAGAAAATAAACATTTAATTAATCGATTTTTGTTTATGCAGTAAAGCTAAAATGAGACTAAAGAAAAAACTAATGTCTATAGTAATGTTTCCAAGAATGGTTGCTGCAGCACTAATATAGTGCTATAAAAGAAATTACTGGCAGAACTATAGTTTTAAAGAACGATGAGTGCAATAATCTCTTATAAGATGAATTGTAGCTACTAAAGTACGTTAATCCACAATTTTTGTGTTTATATTTTGTTTTCTTTGAGAAAATAAACATTTAATTAATCGATGTTTGTTTATGCAGTAAAGCTAAAATGAGACTAAAGAAAAAACTAATGTCTATGTTAATGTTTCCAAGAATGGTTGCTGCAGCACTAATATAGTGCTATAAAAGAAATTACTGGCAGAACTATAGTTTTAAAGAACGATGAGTGCAATTCTCTTTATATTATGAATTGTAGCTACTAAAGTACGTTAATCCACACTTTTTGTGTTTATATTTTGTTTTCTTTGAGAAAATAAACATTTAATTAATCGATGTTTGTTTATGCAGTAAAGCTAAAATGAGACTAAAGAAAAAACTAATGTCTATAGTAATGTTTCCAAGAATGGTTGCTGCAGCACTAATATAGTGCTATAAAAGAAATTACTGGCAGAACTAAAGTTTTAAAGAACGATGAGTGCAATTCTCTTTATATATAAATTGTAGCTACTAAAGTACGTTAACCCACACTTTTTGTGTTTATATTTTGTTTTCTTTGAGAAAATAAACATTTAATTAATCGATGTTTGTTTATGCAGTAAAGCTAAAATGAGACTAAAGAAAAAACTAATGTCTATAGCAATGTTTCCAAGAATGGTTGCTGCAGCACTAATATAGTGCTATAAAAGAAATACTGGCAGAACTAAAGTTTTAAAGAACGATGAGTGCAATTCTCTTTATAATATATATTGTGGCTACTAAAGTACGTTAATCCCACACTTTTTGTGTTTATATTTTGTTTTCTTTGAGAAAATAAACATTTAATTAATCGATGTTTGTTTATGCAGTAAAGCTAAAATGAGACTAAAGAAAAAACTAATGTCTATAGTAATGTTTCCAAGAATGGTTGCTGCAGCACTAATATAGTGCTATAAAAGAAGTTACTGGCAGAACTATAGTTTTAAAGAACGATGAGTGCAATACTCTTTATATATAAATTGTAGCTACTAAAGTACGTTAACCCACACTTTTTGTGTTTATATTTTGTTTTCTTTGAGAAAATAAACATTTAATTAATCGATGTTTGTTTATGCAGTAAAGCTAAAATGAGACTAAAGAAAAAACTAATGTCTATAGCAATGTTTCCAAGAATGGTTGCTGCAGCACTAATATAGTGCTATAAAAGAAGATACTGGCAGAACTAAAGTTTTAAAGAACGATGAGTGCAATTCTCTTTTTAATATAAATTGTAGCTACTAAAGTACGTTAATCCACACTTTTTGTGTTTATATTTTGTTTTCTTTGAGAAAATAAACATTTAATTAATCGATGTTTGTTTATGCAGTAAAGCTAAAATGAGACTAAAGAAAAAACTAATGTCTATAATAATGTTTCCAAGAAAGGTTGCTGCAGCACTAATATAGTGCTATAAAAGAAATACTGGCAGAACTTGAAGTTTTAAAGAACGATGAGTGCAATTCTCTTTATATTATGAATTGTAGCTACTAAAGTACGTTAATCCACACTTTTTGTGTTTATATTTTGTTTTCTTTGAGAAAATAAACATTTATATAGTCGAAGTTTGTTTATGCCGTAAAACCAAAACGAGACAAAAGAAAAAACTAGGGTCTATAATAATGTTTCCAAGAAAGGTTGCTACAGCTCCAATATAGTGCTATAAAAAAATTACTGGCGAAGCTAACGTTTTAAAGGACGATGAGTGCAATACTCTTTATAATATAATTTGTAGCTACTAAAGTACGTTAATCCACACTTTTTGTGTTTATATTTTGTTTTCTTTGAGAAAATAAACATTCAATTAATCGATGTTTGTTTATGCAGTAAAGCTAAAATGAGACTAAAGAAAAAACTAATGTCTATAGTAATGTTTCCAAGAATGGTTGCTGCAGAACTAGTATAGTGCTATAACAGAAGTTGCTGGCAGAACTAAAGTTTTAAAGAACGATTAGTGCAATGCTCTTTATATTATGAATTACAGCTACTAAAGTACGTTAACCCACACTTTTTGTGTTATATTTTGTTTTCTTTGAGAAAATAAACATTTAATTAATCGATGTTTGTTTATGCAGTAAAGCTAAAATGAGACTAAAGAAAAAACTAATGTCTATAATAATGTTTCCAAGAATGGTTGCTGCAGCACTAATATAGTTATATGAAAAAAGTTACTTGAAGAACTAGAGTTTTAAAGGACGATGAGTGCAATACTCTTTATAATATAAATTGTAGCTACTAAAGTACGTTAATCCACACTTTTTGTGTTTATATTTTGTTTTCTTTGAGAAAATAAACATTTAATTAATCGATGTTTGTTTATGCAGTAAAGCTAAAATGAACTAAAGAAAAAACTAATGTCTATAGTAATGTTTCCAAGAATGGTTGCGGCAGCACTAATATAGTGCTATAAAAGAAATAACTGGCAGAACTTGAGTTTTAAAGAACGATGAGTGCAATTCTCTTTATATTATGAATTATAGCTACTAAAGTACGTTAACCACACTTTTTGTGTTTATATTTTGTTTTCTTTGAGAAAATAAATATTTAATTAATCGATGTTTGTTTATGCAGTAAAGCTAAAACGAAACTAAAGAAAAAACTAATGTCTATAATAATGTTTCCAAGAATGGTTGCTGCAGCACTAATATAGTGCTATAAAAGAAATTACTGGCAGAACTAAAGTTTTAAAGAACGATGAGTGCAATACTCTTTATAATATAAATTGTAGCTACTAAAGTACGTTAACCCACACTTTTTGTGTTTATATTTTGTTTTCTTTGAGAAAATAAACATTTAATTAATCGATGTTTGTTTATGCAGTAAAGCTAAAATGAGACTAAAGAAAAAACTAATGTCTATAGTAATGTTTCAAAGAATGGTTGCTGCAGCACTAATTTAGTGCTATAAAAGAAATTACTGGCAGAACTTGAGTTTTAAAGAACGATGAGTGCAATTTTCTTTATATTATGAATTACAGCTACTAAAGTACGTTAACCCACACTTTTTGTGTTATATTTTGTTTTCTTTGAGAAAATAAACATTTAATTAATCGATTATTGTTTATGCTGTAAAGCTAAAATGAGACTAAAGAAAAAACTAATGTCTATAGTAATGTTTCCAAGAATGGTTGCTGCAGCACTAATATAGTGATATAAAAGAAGTTACTGGCAGAACTAAAGTTTTAAAGAACGATGAGTGCAATTCTCTTTTACTATAACTATAAATTGTAGCTACTAAAGTACGTTAATCCACACTTTTTGTGTTTATATTTTGTTTTCTTTGAGAAAATAAACATTTAATTAATCGATGTTTGTTTTTGCAGTAAAGCTAAAATGAGACTAAAGAAAAAACTAATGTCTATAGTAATGTTTCAAAAAATGCTTTCTGCAGAACTAATATAGTGCTATAAAAGAAATTACTGGCAGAACTTAAGTTTTAAAGAACGATGAGTGCAATTTTCTTTATATTATGAATTACAGCTACTAAAGTACGTTAATCCACACTTTTTGTGTTTATATTTTGTTTTCTTTGAGAAAATAAACATTTAATTAATCGATGTTTGTTTATGCTATAAAGCTAAAACGAGACTAAAGAAAAAACTAATGTCTATAATTATGTTTCCAAGAATAGTTGCTGCAGCACAAATATAGTGATATGAAAAAAGTTACTGGCAGAACTAGAGTTTTAAAGAACGATGAGTGCAATTCTCTTTATATTATGAATTATAGCTACTAAAGTACGTTAACCCACACTTTTTGTGTTTATATTTTGTTTTCTTTGAGAAAATAAACATTCAATTAATCGATGTTTGTTTATGCTGTAAAGCTAAAACGAGACTAAAGAAAAAACTAATGTCTTTAGTAATGTTTCCAAGAATGGTTGCTGCAGCACTAATATAGTGATATGAAAAAGTTACTTGCAGAACTAAAGTTTTAAAGAACGATGAGTGCAATACTCTTTATAATATAAATTGTAGCTACTAAAGTACGTTAATCCACACTTTTTGTGTTTATATTTTGTTTTCTTTGAGAAAATAAACATTTAATTAATCGATGTTTGTTTATGCAGTAAAGCTAAAATGAGACTAAAGAAAAAAGTAATGTCTATAGTAATGTTTCAAACAATGGTTGCTGCAGCACTAATTTAGTGCTATAAAAGAAATTACTGGCAGAACTAAAGTTTTAAAGAACGATGAGTGCAATTCTCTTTATATTATGAATCATAGCTACTAAAGTACGTAAACCCACACTTTTTGTGTTTATATTTTGTTTTCTTTGAGAAAATAAACACTTAATTAATCGATGTTTGTTTATGCAGTAAAGCTAAAATGAACTAAAGAAAAAACTAATGTCTATAATAATGTTTCCAAGAATGGTTGCTGCAGCACTAATATAGTGCTATAAAAGAAATAACTGGCAGAACTTGAGTTTTAAAGAACGATGAGTGCAATTTTCTTTATATTATGAATTACAGCTACTAAAGTACGTTAATCCACACTTTTTGTGTTTATATTTTGTTTTCTTTGAGAAAATAAACATTTAATTAATCGATGTTTGTTTATGCTGTAAAACTAAAACAAGACTAAAGAAAAAACTAATGTCTATAATTATGTTTCCAGGAATAGTTGCCTCAGCACAAATATAGTGATATGAAAAAAGTTACTGGCAGAACTAGAGTTTTAAAGAACGATGAGTGCAATTCTCTTTATAACTATAATTTGTAGCTACTAAAGTACGTTAATCCACACTTTTTGTGTTTATATTTTGTTTTCTTTGAGAAAATAAATATTCAATTAATCGATGTTTGTTTTTGAAGAAAAGCTAAAATGAGACTAAAGAAAAAAGTAATGTCTATAGTAATGTTTCCAAGAATGGTTGCTGCAGCACTAAAATAGTGATTTGAAAAAAATTACTGGCAGAACTAGAGTTTTTAAAGAACGATGAGTGCAATTCTCTTTATATTATGAATTATAGCTACTAAAGTACGTTAACCCACACTTTTTGTGTTTATACTTTGTTTTCTTTGAGAAAACAAACATTTAATTAATCTTTAGTCGTTGATGCATTAAAGCTAAAACGAAACTAAAGAAAAAACTAATGTCTATAGTAATGTTTCCAAGAATGGTTGCTGCAGAACTAATATAGTGCTATAACAGAAGTTGCTGGCAGAACTAAAGTTTTAAAGAACGATTAGTGCAATGCTCTTTATATTATGAATTACAGCTACTAAAGTACGTTAACCCACACTTTTTGTGTTATATTTTGTTTTCTTTGAGAAAATAAACATTCAATTAATCGATGTTTGTTTATGCTATAAAGCTAAAACGAGACTAAAGAAAAAACTAATGTCTTTAGTAATGTTTCCAAGAATGGTTGCTGCAGCACTATTATAGCGCTATAAAAGAAATTACTTGCAGAACTAAAGTTTTAAAGAACGATGAGTGCAATTCTCTTTATTATATAAATTGTAGCTACTAAAGTAAGTTAGCCCACACTTTTTGTGTTTATATTTTGTTTTCTTTGAGAAAATAAACATTTAATTAATCGATGTTTGTTTATGCAGAAAAGCTAAAATGAGACTAAAGAAAAAACTAATGTCTATAATAATGTTTCCAAGAATGGTTGCTGCAGCACTAATATAGTGCTATAAAAAATTACTGACAGAACTAAAGTTTTAAAGAACGATGAATGCAATTCTCTTTATATTATGAATTGTAGCTACTAAAGTACGTTAACCACACTTTTTGTGTTTATATTTTGTTTTCTTTGAGAAAATAAACATTTAATTAATCGATGTTTGTTTATGCAGTAAAGCTAAAATGAGACTAAAGAAAAAACTAATGTCTATAATAATGTTTCCAAGAATGGTTGCTGCAGCACTAATATAGTGCTATAAAAGAAATTACTGGCAGAACTAAAGTTTTAAAGAACGATGAGTGCAATTCTCTTTATATTATGAATTATAGCTACTAAAGTACGTTAACCCACACTTTTTGTGTTTATATTTTGTTTTCTTTGAGAAAATAAACATTTAATTAATCGATGTTTGTTTATGCAGTAAAGCTAAAATGAACTAAAGAAAAAACTAATGTCTATAAATAATGTTTCCAAGAATGGTTGCTGCAGCACTAATATAGTGCTATGAAAGAAATGTTACTGGCAGAACTACAGTTTTAAAGAACGATGAGTGCAATTCTCTTTATATTATGAATTATAGCTACTAAAGTAAGTTAACCCACACTTTTTGTATTTATATTTTGTTTTCTTTGAGAAAATAAACATTTAATTAATCGATTTTGTTTATGCAGTAAAGCTAAAATGAGACTAAAGAAAAAACTAATGTCTATAGTAATGTTTCCAAGAATGGTTGCTGCAGCACAAATAAAGTGCTATAAGAGAAATAACTGGCAGAACTAAAGTTTTAAAGAACGATGAGTGCAATACTCTTTATAATATAAATTGTAGCTACTAAAGTACGTTAATCCACACTTTTTGTGTTTATATTTTGTTTTCTTTGAGAAAATAAACATTTAATTAATCGATGTTTGTTTATGCAGTAAAGCTAAAATGAGACTAAAGAAAAAACTAATGTCTATAATAATGTTTCAATTAATGGTTGCTGCAGCACTAATATAGTGATATAAAAGAAGTTACTTGCAGAACTAAAGTTTTAAAGAACGATGAGTGCAATACTCTTTATAATATAAATTGTAGCTACTAAAGTACGTTAATCCACACTTTTTGTGTTTATATTTTGTTTTCTTTGAGAAAATAAACATTTAATTAATCGATGTTTGTTTATGCAGTAAAGCTAAAATGAGACTAAAGAAAAAACTAATGTCTATAATAATGTTTCAATTAATGGTTGCTGCAGCACTAATATAGTGATATGAAAAAAGATACTTTAAGAACTAAAGTTTTAAAGAACGATGAGTGCAATACTCTCTATAATATAAATTGTAGCTACTAAAGTACGTTAATCCACACTTTTTGTGTTTATATTTTGTTTTCTTTGAGAAAATAAACATTTAATTAATCGATGTTTGTTTATGCAGTAAAGCTAAAATGAGACTAAAGAAAAAACTAATGTCTATAGTAATGTTTCAAAAGATGGTTGCTGCAGCACTAATATAGTGCTATAAAAAAATGTTACTGGCAGAACTAGAGTTTTAAAGAACGATGAGTGCAATTCTCTTTATATTATGAATTATAGCTACTAAAGTACGTTAACCCACACTTTTTGTGTTTATATTTTGTTTTCTTTGAGAAAATAAACATTTAATTAATCGATGTTTGTTTATGCAGTAAAGCTAAAACGAGACTAAAGAAAAAACTAATGTCTATAGTAATATTTCCAAGAATGGTTGCTGCAGCACAAATAAAGTGCTATAAAAGAAATAACTGGCAGAACTTGAGTTTTAAAGAACGATGAGTGCAATACTTTTTATAATATAAATTGTAGATACTAAAGTACGTTAATCCACACTTTTTGTGTTTATATTTTGTTTTCTTTGAGAAAATAAACATTTAATTAATCGATGTTTGTTTATGCAGTAAAGCTAAAATGAGACTAAAGAAAAAACTAATGTCTATAATAATGTTTCAATTAATGGTTGCTGCAGCACTAATATAGTGATATGAAAAAGTTACTTGAAGAACTAAAGTTTTAAAGGACGATTAATGCAATACTCTCTATAATATAAATTGTAGCCACTAAAGTACGTTAATCCACACTTTTTATGTTTATATTTTGTTTTCTTTGAGAAAATAAACATTCAATTAATCGATGTTTGTTTATGCAGTAAAGCCAAATTGAGACTAAAGAAAAAACTAATGTCTATAATAATGTTTCAATTAATGGTTGCTGCAGCACTATTATAGCGCTATAAAAAAGATACTTTAAGAACTAAAGTTTTAAAGAACGATGAGTGCAATACTCTTTATAATATAAATTGTAGCTACTAAAGTACGTTAATCCACACTTTTTGTGTTTATATTTTGTTTTCTTTGAGAAAATAAACATTTAATTAATCGATTTTTGTTTATGCAGTAAAGCCAAAATGAGACTAAAGAAAAAAGTAATGTCTATAGTAATGTTTCCAAGAATGGTTGCTGCAGCACTAATATAGTGCTATAAAAGAAATTACTGGCAGAACTAAAGTTTTAAAGAACGATGAGTGCAATTCTCTTTATATTATGAATCATAGCTACTAAAGTACGTAAACCCACACTTTTTGTGTTTATATTTTGTTTTCTTTGAGAAAATAAACACTTAATTAATCGATGTTTGTTTATGCAGTAAAGCTAAAATGAACTAAAGAAAAAACTAATGTCTATAATAATGTTTCCAAGAATGGTTGCTGCAGCACTAATATAGTGCTATAAAAGAAATAACTGGCAGAACTTGAGTTTTAAAGAACGATGAGTGCAATTTTCTTTATATTATGAATTACAGCTACTAAAGTACGTTAATCCACACTTTTTGTGTTTATATTTTGTTTTCTTTGAGAAAATAAACATTTAATTAATCGATGTTTGTTTATGCTGTAAAACTAAAAGAAGACTAATGAAAAAACTAATGTCTATAATAATGTTTCCAAGAATGGTTGCTGCAGCACTAATAAAGTGATATGAAAGAGTTACTTGCAGAACTAAAGTTTTAAAGAACGATGAGTGCAATACTCTATAACTATAATTTGTAGCTCTTAAAGTACGTTAATCCACACTTTTTGTGTTTATATTTTGTTTTCTTTGAGAAAATAAATATTCAATTAATCGATGTTTGTTTTTGAAGAAAAGCTAAAATGAGACTAAAGAAAAAACTAATGTCTATAGTAATGTTTCCAAGAATGGTTGCTGCAGCACTAATATAGTGCTATAAAAGAAATTACTGGCAGAACTAAAGTTTTAAAGAACGATGAGTGCAATTCTCTTTATATTATAAATTCTAGCTACTAAAGTACGTTAACCCACACTTTTTGTGTTTATATTTTGTTTTCTTTGAGAAAATAAACATTTAATTAATCGATGTTTGTTTATGCAGTAAAGCTAAAACGAGACTAAAGAAAAAACTAATGTCTATAGTAATGTTTCCAAGAATGGTTGCTGCAGCACTAATATAGTGCTATAAAAGAAGTTACTGGCAGAACTATAGTTTTAAAGAACGATGAGTGCAATACTGTATATAAAATAAAATGTAGCTACTAAAGTACGTTAACCCACACTTTTTGTGTTTATATTTTGTTTTCTTTGAGAAAATAAACATTTAATTAATCGATGTTTGTTTATGCAGTAAAGCTAAAATGAGACTAAAGAAAAAACTAATGTCTATAGTAATGTTTCCAAGAATGGTTGCTGCAGCACTAATATAGTGCTATAAAAGAAATTACTGGCAGAACTAAAGTTTTAAAGAACGATGAGTGCAATTCTCTTTATATATAAATTGTAGCTACTAAAGTACGTTAATCCACACTTTTTGTGTTTATATTTTGTTTTCTTTGAGAAAATAAACATTTAATTAATCGATGTTTGTTTATGCAGTAAAGCTAAAATGAGACTAAAGAAAAAACTAATGTCTATAGTAATGTTTCCAAGAATGGTTGCTGCAGCACTAATAGAGTACTATAAAAGAAATTACTGGCAGAACTTAAGTTTTAATGAACGATGAGTGCAATACTCTTAATAATATAAATTGTAGCTACTAAAGTACGTTAACCCACACTTTTTGTGTTTATATTTTGTTTTCTTTGAGAAAATAAATATTTAATTAATCGATGTTTGTTTATGCAGTAAAGCTAAAATGAGACTAAAGAAAAAACTAATGTCTATAGTAATGTTTCCAAGAAAGGTTGCTGCAGCACTAATATAGTGCTATAAAAGAAGTTACTGACAGAACTATAGTTTTAAAGAACGATGAGTGCAATTCTCTTTATATTATAAATTGTAGCTACTAAATTACGTTAATCCACACTTTTTGTGTTTATATTTTGTTTTCTTTGAGAAAATAAACATTTAATTAATCGATGTTTGTTTATGCAGTAAAGCTAAAACGAGACTAAAGAAAAAACTAATGTCTATAGTAATGTTTCCAAGAATGGTTGCTGCAGCACTAATATAGTGCTATAAAAGAAGTTGCTGGCAGAACTAAAGTTTTAAAGAACGATGAGTGCAATACTCTTTATTATATAAATTGTAGCTACTAAAGTACGTTAATCCACACTTTTTGTGTTTATATTTTGTTTTCTTTGAGAAAATAAACATTTAATTAATCGATGTTTGATTATGCAGTAAAGCTAAAATGAGACTAAAGAAAAAACTAATGTCTATAGTAATGTTTCCAAGAATGGTTGCTGCAGCACTAATACAGTGCTATAAAAGAAGTTGCTGGCAGAACTAAAGTTTTAAAGAACGATGAGTGCAATACTCTTTATTTATAAATTGTAGCTACTAAAGTACGTTAATCCACACTTTTTGTGTTTATATTTTGTTTTCTTTGAGAAAATAAACATTTAATTAATCGATGTTTGTTTATGCAGTAAAGCTAAAATGAGACTAAAGAAAAAACTAATGTCTATAGTAATGTTTCCAAGAATGGTTGCTGCAGCACTAATATAGTGCTATAAAAGAAGTTACTGGCAGAACTTAAGTTTTAAAGGACGATGAGTGCAATACTCTTTATAATATAAATTGTAGCTACTAAAGTACGTTAATCCACACTTTTTTTGTTTATATTTTGTTTTCTTTGAGAAAATAAATATTTAATTAATCGATGTTTGTTTATGCAGTAAAGCTAAAATGAGACTAAAGAAAAAACTAATGTCTATAGTAATGTTTCCAAGAATGGTTGCTGCAGCAACTAATATAGTGCTATAAAAGAAGTTACTGGCAGAACTTAAGTTTTAAAGAACGATGAGTGCAATACTCTTTCTATATAAATTGTAGCTACTAAAGTACGTTAATCCACACTTTTTGTGTTTATATTTTGTTTTCTTTGAGAAAATAAACATTTAATTAATCGATGTTTGATTATGCAGTAAAGCTAAAATGAGACTAAAGAAAAAACTAATGTCTATAGTAATGTTTCCAAGAATGGTTGCTACAGAACTAATATAGTGCTATAAAAGAAGTTACTGGCAGAACTTAAGTTTTCAAGAACGATGAGTGCAATACTCTTAATTATATAAATTGTAGCTTCTAAAGTACGTTACTCCACACTTTTTGTGTTTATATTTTGTTTTCTTTGATAAAATAAATATTTAATTAATGCGATGTTTGATTATGCAGTAAAGCTAAAATGAGACTAAAGAAAAAACTAACGTCTATAGTAATGTTTCCAAGAAAGGTTGCTACAGCATTAATATAGTGCTATAAAAGAAGTTACTGGCAGAACTATAGTTTTAAAGATCGATGAAGTGCAATTCTCTTTATTATATAAATTGTAGCTACTAATGTACGTTAGCCCACTGTTTTTGTGTTTATATTTTGTTTTCTTTGTGAAAATAAAACATTTAATAAATCGATGTTTGTTTATGCAGTAAAGCTAAATGAGACTAAAGAAAAACTAATATCTATAGCAATGTTTCCAAGAATGTTTGCTGCAGAACTAATATAGTGCTATAAAAGAAGTTACTGGCAGGACTATAGTTTTAAAGGACAATTAGTGCAATACTCTTTATTATATAAATTGTAGCTTCTATGGTACGTTAATCCACACTTTTTGTGTTTATATTTTGTTTTCTTTGAGAAAATAAATATTTAATTAATCGATGTTTGATTATGCAGTAAAGCTAAAATGAGACTAAAGAAAGAGCTAATGTCTATAGTAAAGTTTCCAAGAATGGTTGCTGCAGAACTAATATAGTGCTATAAAAGAAGTTACTGGCAGAACTTAAGTTTTCAAGGACGATTAGTGCAATACTCTTAATTATATAAATTGTAGCTTCTATGGTATGTTACTCCACACTTTTTGTGTTTATATTTTGTTTTCTTTGAGAAAATAAATATTTAATTAAGCGATGTTTGATTATGAAGTAAAGCTAAAATGAGACTAAAGAAAAAACTAATGTCTATAGTAAAGTTTCCAAGAATGGTTGCTACAGAACTAATATAGTGCTATAAAAGAAGTTACTGGCAGAACTTGAGTTTTCAAGGACGATTAGTGCAATACTCTTAATTATATAAATTGTAGCTTCTATGGTACGTTACTCCACACTTTTTGTGTTTATATTTTGTTTTCTTTGATAAAATAAATATTTAATTTATGCGATGTTTGATTATGCAGTAAAGCTAAAATGAGACTAAAGAAAAAACTAATGTCTATAGTAATGTTTCCAAGAAAGGTTGCTACAGAATTAATATATTGCTTTTAAAAGAAGTTACTGGCAGAACTATAGTTTTAAAGGACGATAAGTGCAATTCTCTTTATTATATAAATTGTAGCTACTAAAGTACGTTAGCCCACTGTTTTTGTGTTTATATTTTGTTTTCTTTGTGAAAATAAAACATTTAATAAATCGATGTTTGTTTATGCAGTAAAGCTAAATGAGACTAAAGAAAAACTAATATCTATAGCAATGTTTCCAAGAATGTTTGCTGCAGAACTAATATAGTGCTATAAAAGAAGTTACTGGCAGGACTATAGTTTTAAAGGACAATTAGTGCAATACTCTTTATAATATAAATTGTAGCTCTGATAGTACGTTAATCCACATTTTTTGTGTTTATATTTTGCTTTCTTTGAGAAAATAAACATTTAATTAATCGATGTTTGTTTATGCAGTAAAGCGAAAATGAGACTAAAGAAAGAGCTAATGTCTATAGTAAAGTTTCCATAAATGGTTGCTACAGAACTAATAAAGTGCTATAAAAGAAGTTACTGGCAGGACTATAGTTTTGAAGGACAATTAGTGCAATACTCTTTATAATATAAATTGTAGCTCTGATAGTACGTTAATCCACACTTTTTGTGTTTATATTTTGCTTTCTTTGAGAAAATAAACAATTAATTAATCGATGTTTGTTTATGCAGTAAAGCGAAAATGAGACTAAAGAAAGAGCTAATGTCTATAGTAAAGTTTCCATAAATGGTTGCTACAGAACTAATATAGTGCTATAAAAGAAGTTACTGGCAGAACTTTAGCTTTATAGGACGATGAATGCAATTCTCTTTATAATATAAATTGTAGCTACTAAAGTACGTTAATCCACACTTTTTGTGTTTATATTTTGCTTTCTTTGAGAAAATAAACATTTAGTTAATCGATGTTTGTTTATGCAGTAAAGCTAAAATGAGACTAAAGAAAAAACTAATGTCTATAGTAATGTTTCCTAGAATGGTTGCTGCAGCACTAATATAGTGCTATAAAAGAAATTACTGGCAGAACTAAAGTTTTAAAGAACGATGAGTGCAATTCTCTTTATTATATAAATTGTAGCTACTAAAGTACGTTAATCCACACTTTTTGTGTTTATATTTTGCTTTCTTTGAGAAAATAAACATTTAATTAATCGATGTTTGTTTATGCAGTAAAGCGAAAATGAGACTAAAGAAAGAGCTAATGTCTATAGTAAAGTTTCCATAAATGGTTGCTACAGAACTAATATAGTGCTATAAAAGAAGTTACTGGCAGGACTATAGTTTTAAAGGACGATTAGTGCAATACTCTTTATAATATAAATTGTAGCTCTGATAGTACGTTAATCCACACTTTTTGTGTTTATATTTTGCTTTCTTTGAGAAAATAAACATTTAATTAATCGATGTTTGTTTATGCAGTAAAGCGAAAATGAGACTAAAGAAAGAGCTAATGTCTATAGTAAAGTTTCCATAAATGGTTGCTACAGAACTAATATAGTGCTATAAAAGAAGTTACTGGCAGGACTATAGTTTTGAAGGACAATTAGTGCAATACTCTTTATAATATAAATTGTAGCTCTGATAGTACGTTAATCCACACTTTTTGTGTTTATATTTTGCTTTCTTTGAGAAAATAAACAATTAATTAATCGATGTTTGTTTATGCAGTAAAGCGAAAATGAGACTAAAGAAAGAGCTAATGTCTATAGTAAAGTTTCCATAAATGGTTGCTACAGAACTAATATAGTGCTATAAAAGAAGTTACTGGCAGAACTTTAGCTTTATAGGACGATGAATGCAATTCTCTTTATAATATAAATTGTAGCTACTAAAGTACGTTAATCCACACTTTTTGTGTTTATATTTTGCTTTCTTTGAGAAAATAAACATTTAGTTAATCGATGTTTGTTTATGCAGTAAAGCTAAAATGAGACTAAAGAAAAAACTAATGTCTATAGTAATGTTTCCTAGAATGGTTGCTGCAGCACTAATATAGTGCTATAAAAGAAATTACTGGCAGAACTAAAGTTTTAAAGAACGATGAGTGCAATTCTCTTTATTATATAAATTGTAGCTACTAAAGTACGTTAATCCACACTTTTTGTGTTTATATTTTGCTTTCTTTGAGAAAATAAACATTTAATTAATCGATGTTTGTTTATGCAGTAAAGCGAAAATGAGACTAAAGAAAGAGCTAATGTCTATAGTAAAGTTTCCAAGAATGGTTGCTACAGAACTAATATAGTGCTATAAAAGAAGTTACTGGCAGGACCATAGTTTTAAAGGACGATTAGTGCAATACTCTTTATAATATAAATTGTAGCTCTGATAGTACGTTAATCCACACTTTTTGTGTTTATATTTTGCTTTCTTTCAGAAAATAAACAATTAATTAATCGATGTTTGTTTATGCAGTAAAGCGAAAATGAGACTAAAGAAAGAGCTAATGTCTATAGTAAAGTTTCCATAAATGGTTGCTACAGAACTAATATAGTGCTATAAAAGAAGTTACTGGCAGAACTTTAGCTTTATAGGACGATGAATGCAATTCTCTTTATAATATAAATTGTAGCTACTAAAGTACGTTAATCCACACTTTTTGTGTTTATATTTTGCTTTCTTTGAGAAAATAAACATTTAATTAATCGATGTTTGTTTATGCAGTAAAGCTAAAACGAGACTAAAGAAAAAACTAATGTCTATAGTAATGTTTCCAAGAATGGTTGCTATAGCACTAATACAGTGCTATAAAAGAAGTTGCTGGCAGAACTAAAGTTTGAAAGGACGATTAGTGCAATACTCTTTATAATATGAATTGTAGCTTCTACAGTACGTTAATCCACAGTTTTGTGTTTATATTTTGTTTTCTTTGAGGAAATAATCATTTAATTAATCGATGTTTGTTTATGCAGTAAAGCTAAAATGAGACTAAGGAAAAAACTAATGTCTATAGTAATGTTTCCTAGAATGGTTGCTGCAGCACTAATAAAGTGCTATAAAAGAAGTTACTGGCAGAACTTAAGTTTTCAAGGACGATTAGTGCAATACTCTTAATTATATAAATTGTAGCTTCTATAGTACGTTACTCCACACTTTTTGTGTTTATTTTTTTTATTCTTTGAGAAAATAAATATTTAATTAAGCGATGTTTGATTATGCAGTAAAGCTAAAATGAGACTAAAGAAAAAACTAATGTCTATAGTAATGTTTCCAAGAAAGGTTGCTGCAGAACTATTATAGTGCTTTAAAAGAAGTTACTGGCAGAACTATAGTTTTAAAGGACGATAAGTGCAATACTCTTTAAAATATAAATTGAAGCTACTATAGTACGTTAATCGACACTTTTTGTGTTTATATTTTGTTTTCTTTGAGAAAATATGCATTTAATTCATCGATGTTTGTTTATGCAGTATAGCGAAAATGAGACTAAAGAAAGAGCTAAGGTCTGTAGTAAAGTTTCCAAGAATGGTTGCTACAGAACTAATATAGTGCTATAAAAGAAGTTACTGGCAGAACTTAAGTTTTAAAGGTCGATTAGTGCAATACTCTTTATAATATGAATTGTAGCTTCTACAGTACGTTAATCCACAGTTTTGTGTTTATATTTTGTTTTCTTTGAGGAAATAAACATTTATTCAATCGATGTTTGTTTATGCAGTAAAGCTAAAATGAGACTAAGGAAAAAACTAATGTCTATAGTAATGTTTCCTAGAATGGTTGCTGCAGCACTAATAAAGTGCTATAAAAGAAATTACTGGCAGAACTAAAGTTTTAAAAGAACGATGAGTGCAATTCTCTTTATTATATAAATTGTAGCTACTAAAGTACGTTAGCCCACTGTTTCTGGGTTTATATTTTGTTTTCTTTGTAAAAATAAAACATTTAATTAATTGATGTTTGTTTATGCAGTAAAGCTAAAATGAGACTAAAGAAAAAACTAATGTCTAAAGCAAAGTTTCCAAGAATTGTTGCTGCAGAACTAATATAGTGCCATAAAAGAAGTTACTGGCAGGACCATAGTTTTAAGGACGATTAGTGCAATACTCTTTATAATATAAATTGTAGCTCTGATAGTACGTTAATCCACACTATTTGCTTTGTTTGAGAAAAAAAAATTTAATTAATCGATGTTTGTTTATGCAGTAAAGCTAAAACGAGACTAAAGAAAAAACTAATGTCTATAGCAATGTTTCCAAGAATGATTGCTATAGCACTAATACAGTGCTATAAAAGAAGTTACTGGCAGAACTTTAGTTTTATAGGACGATGAATGCAATACTGCAATACTCTTTAAAATATAAATTGTAGCTACTAAAGTACGTTAACCCACACTTTTTGTGTTTATATTTTGTTTTCTTTGTGAAAATAAACATTTAATTAATCGATTTTTGTTTATGCAGTAAAGCTAAATGAGACTAAAGAAAAAACTAATATCTATAGCAATGTTTCCAACAATGGTTGCTGCAGAACTAATATAGTGCTATAAAAGAAGTTGATTGCAGAACTAAAGTTTGAAAGAACGACTAGTGCAATACTCTTTATAATATAAATTGTAGCTCTGATAGTACGTTAAGCCACACTTTTTGTGTTTATATTTTGCTTTCTTTGAGAAAATAAACATTTAATTAATCGATGTTTGTTTATGCAGTAAAGCTAAAACGAGACTAAAGAAAAAACTAATGTCTATAGTAATGTTTCCAAGAATGGTTGCTATAGCACTAATACATTGCCATAAAAGAAGTTGCTTGCAGAACTAAAGTTTTAAAAGAACGATGAGTGCAATTCTCTTTATTATATAAATTGTAGCTACTAAAGTTTGTTAGCCCACTCTTTTTGTGTTTATATTTTGATTTCTTTGAGAAAATAAACATTTAATTAATCGATGTTTGTTTATGCAGTAAAGCTAAAACGAGACTAAAGAAAAAACTAATGTCTATAGTAATGTTTCCAAGAATGGTTGCTGCAGCACTAATATAGTGATATGAAAGAAGTTACTGGCAGAACTATAGTTTTAAAGGACGATAAGTGCAATACTCTATAAAATATAAAGTGTAGCTACTATAGTACGTTAATCCACACTTTTTGTGTTTATATTTTGTTTTCTTTGAGAAAATAAACATTTAATTAATCGATGTTTGTTTATGCAGTAAAACTAAATGAGACTAAAGAAAAAACTAATATCTATAGCAATGTTTCCAAGAATGGTTGCTGCAGAACTAATATAGTGCCATAAAAGAAGTTACTGGCAGGACCATAGTTTTAAAGGACGATTAGTGCAATACTCTTTGTAATATAAATTGTAGCTCTGATAGTACGTTAATCCACACTTTTTGTGTTTATATTTTGCTTTCTTTAAGAAAATAAACATTTAATTAATCGATGTTTGTTTATGCAGTAAAGCTAAAATGAGACTAAAGAAAAAACTAATATCTATAGCAATGTTTCCAAGAATGGTGGCTGCAGAACTAATATAGTGCTATAAAAGAAGTTACTGGCAGAACTAAATTTTTAAAGAACGATGAATGCAATTCTCTTTATAATATAAATTGTAGCTCTGATAATCCACACTTTTTGTGTTTATATTTTGCTTTCTTTGAGAAAATAAACATTTAATTAATCGATGTTTGATTATGCAGTAAAGCTAAAATGAGACTAAAGAAAGAGCTAATGTCTATAGTAAAGTTTCCAAGAGTGGTTGCTACAGAACTAATATAGTGCTATAAAAGAAGTTACTGGCAGAACTTAAGTTTTCAAGGACGATTAGTGCAATACTCTTAATTATATAAATTGTAGCTTCTATGGTACGTTAATCCACACTTTTTGTGTTTATATTTTGTTTTCTTTGAGAAAATAAATATTTAATTAATCGATGTTTGATTATGCAGTAAAGCTAAAACGAGACTAAAGTAAAAACTAATGTCTATAGTAATGTTTCCAAGAATGGTTGCTATAGCACTAATACAGTGCTATAAAAGAAGTTACTGGCAAAACTAAAGTTTTAAAGGATGATGAATGCAAAACTCTTTATAATATAAATTCTAGCTACGAAAGAACGTTAACCCACACTTTTTGTGTTTATATTTTGTTTTCTTTGAGAAAATAAACATTTAATTAATTGATGTTTGTTTATGCAGTAAAGCTAAAACGAGACTAAAGAAAAAACTTATGTCTATAGTAATGTTTCCAAGAATGGTTGCTGCAGCACTAATATAGTGATATGAAAGAAGTTACTGGCAGAACTATAGTTTTAAAGGACGATAAGTGCAATACTCTTTAAAATATAAACTGTAGCTACTATAGTACGTTAATCCACACTTTTTGTGTTTATATTTTGTTTTCTTTGAGAAAATAAACATTTAATTAATCAGTATTTGTTTATGCAGTAAAGCTAAAATGAGACTAAAGAAAGAGCTAATGTCTATAGTAAAGTTTCCAAGAATGGTTGCTACAGAACTAATATAGTGCTATAAAAGAAGTTACTGGCAGAACTTAAGTTTTCAAGGACGATTAGTGCAATACTCTTTATAGTATAAATTGTAGCTTCTACAGTACGTTAATCCACAATTTTTGTGTTTATATTTTGTTTTCTTTGAGAAAATAAACATTTAATAAATCGATGTTTGTTTATGCAGTAAAGCTAAATGAGACTAAAGAAAAAACTAATGTCTATAGTAATGTTTCCTAGAATGGTTGCAGCATCTCTTATATAGTGCTATAAAAGAAATTACTGGCAGAACTAAAGTTTTAAAGAACGATGAGTGCAATTCTCTTTATTATATAAATTGTAGCTACTAAAGTACTTTAGCACACTCTTTTTGTGTTTATATTTTGTTTTCTTTATGAAAATAAACATTTAATTAATCGATTTTTGTTTATGCAGTAAAGCTGAGACGAGACTAAAGAAAAAACTAATATCTATAGCAATGTTTCCAAGAATGGTTGCTGTAGAACTAATATAGTGCCATAAAAGAAGTTACTGGCAGGACCATAGTTTTAAGGACGATTAGTGCAATACTCTTTATAATATAAATTGTAGCTCTGATAGTACGTTAATCCACACTATTTGCTTTCTTTGAGAAAAAAAAATTTAATTAATCGATGTTTGTTTATGCAGTAAAGCTAAAACGAGACTAAAGAAAAAACTAATGTCTATAGCAATGTTTCCAAGAATGGTTGCTATAGCACTAATACAGTGCTATAAAAGAAGTTACTGGCAGAACTTTAGTTTTATAGGACGATGAATGCAATACTCTTTAAAATATAAATTGTAGCTACTAAAGTACGTTAACCCACACTTTTTGTGTTCATATTTTCTTTTCTTTGAGAAAATAAACATTTAATTAATTGATGTTTGTTTATGCAGTAAAGCTAAATGAGACTAAAGAAAAAACTAATATCTATAGCAATGTTTCCAAGAATGGTTGCTGCAGAACTAATATAGTGCTATAAAAGAAGTTACTGGCAGAACTATAGTTTTAAAGGACGACTAGTGCAATACTCTTTATAATATAAATTGTAGCTCTGATAGTACGTTAATCCACACTTTTTGTGTTTATATTTTGCTTTCTTTGAGAAAATAAACATTTAATTAATCGATGTTTGTTTATGCAGTAAAGCTAAAACGAGACTAAAGAAAAAACTAATGTCTATAGTAATGTTTCCAAGAATGGTTGCTATAGCACTAATACAGTGCTATAAAAGAAGTTGCTTGCAGAACTAAAGTTTGAAAGAACGATGAGTGCAATACTCTTTATTATATAAATTGTAGCTTCTATGGAACGTTAATCCACACTTTTTGTGTTTATATTTTGTTTTCTTTGAGAAAATAAATATTTAATTAATCGATGTTTGATTATGCAGTAAAGCTAAAATGAGACTAAAGAAAAAACTAATATCTATAGTAATGTTTCATAGAATGGTTGCTGCAGCACTAATATAGTGCTATAAAAGAAGTTACTGGCAGAACTTAAGTGTTAAAGGACGATAAGTGCAATACTCTTTAAAATATAAATTGAAGCTACTATAGTACGTTAATCGACACTTTTTGTGTTTATATTTTGTTTTCTTTGAGAAAATAAATATTTAATTAATCGATGTTTGTTTATGCAGTAAAGCTAAAACGAGACTAAAGAAAAAACTAATGTCTATAGTAATGTTTCCAAGAATGGTTGCTATAGCACTAATACATTGCTATAAAAGAAGTTGCTTGCAGAACTAAAGTTTTAAAAGAACGATGAGTGCAATTCTCTTTATTATATAAATTGTAGCTACTAAAGTTTGTTAGCCCACTCTTTTTGTGTTTATATTTTGATTTCTTTGAGAAAATAAACATTTAATTAATTGATGTTTGTTTATGCAGTAAAGCTAAAACGAGACTAAAGAAAAAACTTATGTCTATAGTAATGTTTCCAAGAATGGTTGCTGCAGCACTAATATAGTGATATGAAAGAAGTTACTGGCAGAACTATAGTTTTAAAGGACGATAAGTGCAATACTCTTTAAAATATAAACTGTAGCTACTATAGTACGTTAATCCACACTTTTTGTGTTTATATTTTGTTTTCTTTGAGAAAATAAACATTTAATTAATCGATGTTTGTTTATGCAGTAAAACTAAATGAGACTAAAGAAAAAACTAATATCTATAGCAATGTTTCCAAGAATGGTTGCTGCAGAACTAATATAGTGCCATAAAAGAAGTTACTGGCAGGACCATAGTTTTAAAGGACGATTAGTGCAATACTCTTTGTAATATAAATTGTAGCTCTGATAGTACGTTAATCCACACTTTTTGTGTTTATATTTTGCTTTCTTTAAGAAAATAAACATTTAATTAATCGATGTTTGTTTATGCAGTAAAGCTAAAATGAGACTAAAGAGAAAACTAATATCTATAGCAATGTTTCCAAGAATGGTGGCTGCAGAACTAATATAGTGCTATAAAAGAAGTTACTGGCAGAACTAAATTTTTAAAGAACGATGAATGCAATTCTCTTTATAATATAAATTGTAGCTCTGATAATCCACACTTTTTGTGTTTATATTTTGCTTTCTTTGAGAAAATAAACATTTAATTAATCGATGTTTGATTATGCAGTAAAGCTAAAATGAGACTAAAGAAAGAGCTAATGTCTATAGTAAAGTTTCCAAGAGTGGTTGCTACAGAACTAATATAGTGCTATAAAAGAAGTTACTGGCAGAACTTAAGTTTTCAAGGACGATTAGTGCAATACTCTTAATTATATAAATTGTAGCTTCTATGGTACGTTAATCCACACTTTTTGTGTTTATATTTTGTTTTCTTTGAGAAAATAAATATTTAATTAATCGATGTTTGATTATGCAGTAAAGCTAAAACGAGACTAAAGTAAAAACTAATGTCTATAGTAATGTTTCCAAGAATGGTTGCTATAGCACTAATACAGTGCTATAAAAGAAGTTACTGGCAAAACTAAAGTTTTAAAGGATGATGAATGCAAAACTCTTTATAATATAAATTCTAGCTACGAAAGAACGTTAACCCACACTTTTTGTGTTTATATTTTGTTTTCTTTGAGAAAATAAACATTTAATTAATTGATGTTTGTTTATGCAGTAAAGCTAAAACGAGACTAAAGAAAAAACTTATGTCTATAGTAATGTTTCCAAGAATGGTTGCTGCAGCACTAATATAGTGATATGAAAGAAGTTACTGGCAGAACTATAGTTTTAAAGGACGATAAGTGCAATACTCTTTAAAATATAAACTGTAGCTACTATAGTACGTTAATCCACACTTTTTGTGTTTATATTTTGTTTTCTTTGAGAAAATAAACATTTAATTAATCAGTATTTGTTTATGCAGTAAAGCTAAAATGAGACTAAAGAAAGAGCTAATGTCTATAGTAAAGTTTCCAAGAATGGTTGCTACAGAACTAATATAGTGCTATAAAAGAAGTTACTGGCAGAACTTAAGTTTTCAAGGACGATTAGTGCAATACTCTTTATAGTATAAATTGTAGCTTCTACAGTACGTTAATCCACAATTTTTGTGTTTATATTTTGTTTTCTTTGAGAAAATAAACATTTAATAAATCGATGTTTGTTTATGCAGTAAAGCTAAATGAGACTAAAGAAAAAACTAATGTCTATAGTAATGTTTCCTAGAATGGTTGCAGCATCTCTTATATAGTGCTATAAAAGAAATTACTGGCAGAACTAAAGTTTTAAAGAACGATGAGTGCAATTCTCTTTATTATATAAATTGTAGCTACTAAAGTACTTTAGCACACTCTTTTTGTGTTTATATTTTGTTTTCTTTATGAAAATAAACATTTAATTAATCGATTTTTGTTTATGCAGTAAAGCTGAGACGAGACTAAAGAAAAAACTAATATCTATAGCAATGTTTCCAAGAATGGTTGCTGTAGAACTAATATAGTGCCATAAAAGAAGTTACTGGCAGGACCATAGTTTTAAGGACGATTAGTGCAATACTCTTTATAATATAAATTGTAGCTCTGATAGTACGTTAATCCACACTATTTGCTTTCTTTGAGAAAAAAAAATTTAATTAATCGATGTTTGTTTATGCAGTAAAGCTAAAACGAGACTAAAGAAAAAACTAATGTCTATAGCAATGTTTCCAAGAATGGTTGCTATAGCACTAATACAGTGCTATAAAAGAAGTTACTGGCAGAACTTTAGTTTTATAGGACGATGAATGCAATACTCTTTAAAATATAAATTGTAGCTACTAAAGTACGTTAACCCACACTTTTTGTGTTCATATTTTCTTTTCTTTGAGAAAATAAACATTTAATTAATTGATGTTTGTTTATGCAGTAAAGCTAAATGAGACTAAAGAAAAAACTAATATCTATAGCAATGTTTCCAAGAATGGTTGCTGCAGAACTAATATAGTGCTATAAAAGAAGTTACTGGCAGAACTATAGTTTTAAAGGACGACTAGTGCAATACTCTTTATAATATAAATTGTAGCTCTGATAGTACGTTAATCCACACTTTTTGTGTTTATATTTTGCTTTCTTTGAGAAAATAAACATTTAATTAATCGATGTTTGTTTATGCAGTAAAGCTAAAACGAGACTAAAGAAAAAACTAATGTCTATAGTAATGTTTCCAAGAATGGTTGCTATAGCACTAATACAGTGCTATAAAAGAAGTTGATTGCAGAACTAAAGTTTGAAAGAACGATGAGTGCAATACTCTTTATTATATAAATTGTAGCTTCTATGGAACGTTAATCCACACTTTTTGTGTTTATATTTTGTTTTCTTTGAGAAAATAAATATTTAATTAATCGATGTTTGATTATGCAGTAAAGCTAAAATGAGACTAAAGAAAAAACTAATATCTATAGTAATGTTTCCTAGAATGGTTGCTGCAGCACTAATATAGTGCTATAAAAGAAGTTACTGGCAGAACTTAAGTGTTAAAGGACGATAAGTGCAATACTCTTTAAAATATAAATTGAAGCTACTATAGTACGTTAATCGACACTTTTTGTGTTTATATTTTGTTTTCTTTGAGAAAATAAACATTTAATTAATCGATGTTTGTTTATGCAGTAAAGCTAAAACGAGACTAAAGAAAAAACTAATGTCTATAGTAATGTTTCCAAGAATGGTTGCTATAGCACTAATACAGTGCTATAAAAGAAGTTGCTTGCAGAACTAAAGTTTTAAAAGAACGATGAGTGCAATTCTCTTTATTATATAAATTGTAGCTACTAAAGTTTGTTAGCCCACTCTTTTTGTGTTTATATTTTGATTTCTTTGAGAAAATAAACATTTAATTAATTGATGTTTGTTTATGCAGTAAAGCTAAAACGAGACTAAAGAAAAAACTTATGTCTATAGTAATGTTTCCAAGAATGGTTGCTGCAGCACTAATATAGTGATATGAAAGAAGTTACTGGCAGAACTATAGTTTTAAAGGACGATAAGTGCAATACTCTTTAAAATATAAACTGTAGCTACTATAGTACGTTAATCCACACTTTTTGTGTTTATATTTTGTTTTCTTTGAGAAAATAAACATTTAATTAATCGATGTTTGTTTATGCAGTAAAACTAAATGAGACTAAAGAAAAAACTAATATCTATAGCAATGTTTCCAAGAATGGTTGCTGCAGAACTAATATAGTGCCATAAAAGAAGTTACTGGCAGGACCATAGTTTTAAAGGACGATTAGTGCAATACTCTTTGTAATATAAATTGTAGCTCTGATAGTACGTTAATCCACACTTTTTGTGTTTATATTTTGCTTTCTTTAAGAAAATAAACATTTAATTAATCGATGTTTGTTTATGCAGTAAAGCTAAAATGAGACTAAAGAAAAAACTAATATCTATAGCAATGTTTCCAAGAATGGTGGCTGCAGAACTAATATAGTGCTATAAAAGAAGTTACTGGCAGAACTAAATTTTTAAAGAACGATGAATGCAATTCTCTTTATAATATAAATTGTAGCTCTGATAATCCACACTTTTTGTGTTTATATTTTGCTTTCTTTGAGAAAATAAACATTTAATTAATCGATGTTTGATTATGCAGTAAAGCTAAAATGAGACTAAAGAAAGAGCTAATGTCTATAGTAAAGTTTCCAAGAGTGGTCGCTACAGAACTAATATAGTGCTATAAAAGAAGTTACTGGCAGAACTTAAGTTTTCAAGGACGATTAGTGCAATACTCTTAATTATATAAATTGTAGCTTCTATGGTACGTTAATCCACACTTTTTGTGTTTATATTTTGTTTTCTTTGAGAAAATAAATATTTAATTAATCGATGTTTGATTATGCAGTAAAGCTAAAACGAGACTAAAGTAAAAACTAATGTCTATAGTAATGTTTCCAAGAATGGTTGCTATAGCACTAATACAGTGCTATAAAAGAAGTTACTGG
Source organism: Aurelia coerulea (assembly GCA_039566865.1). Lineage (NCBI taxonomy): Eukaryota > Metazoa > Cnidaria > Scyphozoa > Semaeostomeae > Ulmaridae > Aurelia > Aurelia coerulea. The sequence goes on along the minus strand of CM076960.1, from coordinate 9,442,168 downwards.
CAAAACTAAAGTTTTAAAGGATGATGAATGCAAAACTCTTTATAATATAAATTCTAGCTACGAAAGAACGTTAACCCACACTTTTTGTGTTTATATTTTGTTTTCTTTGAGAAAATAAACATTTAATTAATTGATGTTTGTTTATGCAGTAAAGCTAAAACGAGACTAAAGAAAAAACTAATGTCTATAGTAATGTTTCCAAGAATGGTTGCTGCAGCACTAATATAGTGCTATGAAAGAAGTTACTGGCAGAACTTAAGTGTTAAAGGACGATAAGTGCAATACTCTTTAAAATATAAATTGAAGCTACTATAGTACGTTAATCGACACTTTTTGTGTTTATATTTTGTTTTCTTTGAGAAAATAAGCATTTACTTAATCGATGTTTGTTTATGCAGTAAAGCGAAAATGAGACTAAAGAAAGAGCTAATGTCTATAGTAAAGTTTCCAAGAATGGTTGCTACAGAACTAATATAGTGCTATAAAAGAAGTTACTGGCAGAACTTAAGTTTTCAAGGACGGTTAGTGCAATACACTTTATAATATAAACTGTAGCTTCTACAGTACGTTAATCCACAATTTTTGTGTTTATATTCTGTTTTCTTTGAGAAAATAAACATTTAATAAATCGATGTTTGTTTATGCAGTAAAGCTAAAATGAGACTAAAGAAAAACTAATGTCTATAGTAATGTTTCTTAGAATGGTTGCTGCAGCACTAATATAGTGCTATAAAAGAAATTACTGGCAGAACTAAAGTTTTAAAGGATGATGAATGCAAAACTCTTTATAATATAAATTGTAGCTACGAAAGAACGTTAACCCACACTTTTTGTGTTTATATTTTGTTTTCTTTGAGAAAATAAACATTTAATTAATCAGTATTTGTTTATGCAGTAAAGCTAAAATGAGACTAAAGAAAGAGCTAATGTCTATAGTAAAGTTTCCAAGAATGGTTGCTACAGAACTAATATAGTGCTATAAAAGAAGTTACTGGCAGAACTTAAGTTTTCAAGGACGATTAGTGCAATACTCTTTATAGTATAAATTGTAGCTTCTACAGTACGTTAATCCACAATTTTTGTGTTTATATTTTGTTTTCTTTGAGAAAATAAACATTTAATAAATCGATGTTTGTTTATGCAGTAAAGCTAAAATGAGACTAAAGAAAAACTAATGTCTATAGTAATGTTTCTTAGAATGGTTGCTGCAGCACTAATATAGTGCTATAAAAGAAATTACTGGCAGAACTAAAGTTTTAAAGAACGATGAGTGCAATTCTCTTTATTATATAAATTGTAGCTACTAAAGTACGTTAGCCCACTGTTTTTTGTGTCTATATTTTGTTTTCTTTGTGAAAATAAACATTTAATTAATCGATTTTTGTTTATGCAGTAAAGCTAAATGAGACTAAAGAAAAAACTAATATCTATAGCAATGTTTCCAAGAATGGTTGCTGCAGAACTAATATAGTGCTATAAAATAAGTTACTGGCACAACATAGTTTTAAAGGACGATTAGTGCAATACTCTTTATAATACAAATTGTAGCTCTGATAGTACGTTAATCCACACTTTTTGTGTTTATATTTTGCTTTCTTTGAGAAAATAAACATTTAATTAATCGATGTTTGTTTATGCAGTAAAGCTACAACGAGACTAAAGAAAAAACTAATGTCTATAGTAATGTTTCCAAGAATGGTTGCTATAGCACTAATACCGTGCTATAAAAGAAGTTACAGGCAGAACTTTAGTTTTATAGGACGATGAATGCAATACTCTTTATAATATTAATTGTAGCTCATAAAGTACGTTAACCCACACTTTTTGTGTTTATATTTTGTTTTCTTTGAGAAAATAAACATTTAATTAATCGATGTTTGTTTATGCAGTAAAGCTAAAATGAGACTAAAGAAAAAACTAATATCTATAGCAATGTTTCCAAGAATGGTTGCTGCAGAACTAATATAGTGCTATAAAAGAAGTTACTGGCAGAACTAAATTTTTAAAGAACGATGAATGCAATTCTCGTTATAATATAAATTGTAGCTCGGATAGTACGTTAATCCACACTTTTTGTGTTTATATTTTGCTTTCTTTGAGAAAATAAACATTTAATTAATCGATGTTTGATTATGCAGTAAAGCTAAAATGAGACTAAAGAAAGAGCTAATGTCTATAGTAAAGTTTCCAAGAATGGTTGCTACAGAACTAATATAGTGCTATAAAAGAAGTTACTGGCAGAACTTAAGTTTTCAAGGACGATTAGTGCAATACTCTTTATAGTATAAATTGTAGCTTCTACAGTACGTTAATCCACACTTTTTGTGTTTATATTTTGTTTCTTTGAGAAAATAAACATTTAATAAATCGATGTTTGTTTATGCAGTAAAGCTAAAATGAGACTAAAGAAAAACTAATGTCTATAGTAATGTTTCCTAGAATGGTTGCTGCAGCACTAATATAGTGCTATAAAAGAAATTACTGGCAGAACTAAAGTTTTAAAGAACGATTGGTGCAATTCTCTTAATTATATAAATTGTAGCTACTAAAGTATGTTAGCCCACTGTTTTTTGTGTTTATATTTTGTTTTCTTTGTGAAAATAAACATTTAATTAATCGATTTTTGTTTTTGCAGTAAAGCTAAATGAGACTAAAGACAAAACTAATATCTATAGCAATGTTTCCAAGAATGGTTGCTGCAGAACTAATATAGTGCTATAAAATAAGTTACTGGCACAACTATAGTTTTAAAGGACGATTAGTGCAATACTCTTTATAATATAAATTGTAGCTCTGATAGCACGTTAATCCACACTTTTTGTGTTTATATTTTGCTTTCTTTGAGAAAATAAACATTTAATTAATCGATGTTTGTTTATGCAGTAAAGCTAAAACGAGACTAAAGAAAAAACTAATGTCTATAGTAATGTTTCCAAGAATTGTTGCTATAGCATTAATACAGTGCTATAAAAGAAGTTACTGGCAGAACTTTATTTTTATAGGACGATGAATGCAATTCTCTTTATAATATAAAATGTAGCTACTAAAGTACGTTAATCCACACTTTTTGTGTTTATATTTTGCTTTCTCTGAGAAAATAAATATTTAATTAATCGATTTAAGTTTATGCAGTAAAGCTAAATGAGACTAAAGAAAAAACTAATATCTATAGCAATGTTTCCAAGAATGGTTGCTGCAGAACTAATATAGTGCTATAAAATAAGTTACTAGCACAACTATAGTTTTAAAGGACGATTAGTGCAATACTCTTTATAATATAAATTGTAGCTCTGATAGTACGTTAATCCACACTTTTTGTGTTTATATTTTGTTTTCTTTGAGAAAATAAACATTTAATTAATCAGTATTTGTTTATGCAGTAAAGCTAAAATGAGACTAAAGAAAGAGCTAATGTCTATAGTAAAGTTTCCAAGAGTGGTTGCTGCAGCACTAATATAGTGATATGAAAGAAGTTACTGGCAGATCCATAGTTTTAAAGGACGATAAGTGCAATACTCTTTAAAATATAAACTGTAGCTACTATAGTACGTTAATCCACACTTTTTGTGTTTATATTTTGTTTTCTTTGAGAAAATAAACATTTAATTAATCAGTATTTGTTTATGCAGTAAAGCTAAAATGAGACTAAAGAAAGAGCTAATGTCTATAGTAAAGTTTCCAAGAATGGTTGCTACAGAACTAATATAGTGCTATAAAAGAAGTTACTGGCAGAACTTAAGTTTTCAAGGACGATTAGTGCAATACTCTTTATAGTATAAATTGTAGCTTCTACAGTACGTTAATCCACAATTTTTGTGTTTATATTTTGTTTTCTTTGAGAAAATAAACATTTAATAAATCGATGTTTGTTTATGCAGTAAAGCTAAAATGAGACTAAAGAAAAACTAATGTCTATAGTAATGTTTCTTAGAATGGTTGCTGCAGCACTAATATAGTGCTATAAAAGAAATTACTGGCAGAACTAAAGTTTTAAAGAACGATGAGTGCAATTCTCTTTATTATATAAATTGTAGCTACTAAAGTACGTTAGCCCACTGTTTTTTGTGTCTATATTTTGTTTTCTTTGTGAAAATAAACATTTAATTAATCGATTTTTGTTTATGCAGTAAAGCTAAATGAGACTAAAGAAAAAACTAATATCTATAGCAATGTTTCCAAGAATGGTTGCTGCAGAACTAATATAGTGCTATAAAATAAGTTACTGGCACAACTATAGTTTTAAAGGACGTATAGTGCAATACTCTTTATAATACAAATTGTAGCTCTGATAGTACGTTAATCCACACTTTTTGTGTTTATATTTTGCTTTCTTTGAGAAAATAAACATTTAATTAATCGATGTTTGTTTATGCAGTAAAGCTACAACGAGACTAAAGAAAAAACTAATGTCTATAGTAATGTTTCCTAGAATGGTTGCTGCAGCACTAATATAGTGCTATGAAAGAAATTACTGGCAGAACTAAAGTTTTAAAGAACGATGAGTGCAATTCTCTTTATTATATAAATTGTAGCTACTAAAGTACGTTAGCCCACTGTTTTTTGTGTTTATATTTTGTTTTCTTTGTGAAAATAAACATTTAATAAATCGATTTTTGTTTATGCAGTAAAGCTAAATGAGACTAAAGAAAAAACTAATATCTATAGCAATGTTTCCAAGAATGGTTGCTGCAGAACTAATATAGTGCTATAAAATAAGTTACTGGCAAAACTATAATTTTAAAGGACGATTAGTGCAATACTCTTTATAATATAAATTGTAGCTCTGAGAGTACGTTAATCCACACTTTTTGTGTTTATATTTTGTTTTCCTTGAGAAAATAAACATTTAATTAATCAGTATTTGTTTATGCAGTAAAGCTAAAATAAGACTAAAGAAAAAACTAATGTCTATAGTAAAGTTTCCAAGAATGGTTGCTACAGAACTAATATAGTGCTACAAAAGAAGTTACTGGCAGAACTTAAGTTTTAAAGGACGATTAGTGCAATACTCTTTATAATATAAATTGTAGCTTCTATAGTACGTTAATCCACACTTTTTGTGTTTATATTTTGTTTTCTTTGAGAAAATAAACATTTAATTAATCGATGTTTGTTTATGCAGTAAAGCTAAAATGAGACTAAAGAAAAAACTAATGTCTATAGTAATGTTTCCAAGAATGGTTCCTGCAGAACTAATATAGTGCTATAAAAGAAATTACTGGCAGAACTAAATTTTTTAAGAACGATGAATGCAATTCTCGTTATAATATAAATTGTAGCTCTGATAGTACGTTAATCCACACTTTTTGTGTTTATATTTTGCTTTCTTTGAGAAAATAAACATTTAATTAATCGATGTTTGATTATGCAGTAAAGCTAAAATGAGACTAAAGAAAGAGCTAATGTCTATAGTAAAGTTTCCAAGAGTGGTTGCTACAGAACTAATATAGTGCTATAAAAGAAGTTACTAGCAGAACTAAATTTTTAAAGAACGATGAATGCAATTCTCGTTATAATATAAATTGTAGCTCTGATAGTATTTTAATCCACACTTTTTGTGTTTATATTTTGCTTTCTTTGAGAAAATAAACATTTAATTAATCGATGTTTGATTATGCAGTAAAGCTAAAATGAGACTAAAGAAAGAGCTAATGTCTATAGTAAAGTTTCCAAGAGTGGTTGCTACAGAACTAATATAGTGCTATAAAAGAAGTTACTGGCAGAACTTAAGTTTTCAAGGACGATCAGTGCAATACTCTTAATTATATAAATTGTAGCTTCTATGGTACGTTAATCCACACATTTTGTGTTTATATTTTGTTTTCTTTGAGAAAATAAACATTTAATTAATCGATGTTTGATTATGCAGTAAAGCTAAAATGAGACTAAAGAAAAAACTAATGTCTATAGTAATGTTTCCTAGAATGGTTGCTGCAGCACTAATATAGTGCTATAAAAGAAATTACTGGCAGAACTAAAGTTTTAAAGAACGATGAGTGCAATTCTCTTTATTATATAAATTGTAGCTACTAAAGTACGTTAGCCCAATGTTTTTTGTGTTTATATTTTGTTTTCTTTGTGAAAATAAACATTTAATAAATTGATTTTTGTTTATGCAGTAAAGCTAAATGAGACTAAAGAAAAAACTAATATCTATAGCAATGTTTCCAAGAATGGTTGCTGCAGAACTAATATAGTGCTATAAAATAAGTTACTGGCACAACTATAATTTTAAAGGACGATTAGTGCAATACTCTTTATAATATAAATTGTAGCTCTGAGAGTACGTTAATCCACACTTTTTGTGTTTATATTTTGTTTTCTTTGAGAAAATAAACATTTAATTAATCAGTATCTGTTTATGCAGTAAAGCTAAAATGAGACTAAAGAAAGAGCTAATGTCTATAGTAAAGTTTCCAAGAATGGTTGCTACAGAACTAATATAGTGCTATAAAAGAAGTTACTGGCAGAACTTAAGTTTTCAAGGACGATTAGTGCAATACTCTTTATAGTATAAATTGTAGCTTCTACAGTACGTTAATCCACACTTTTTGTGTTTATATTTTGTTTTCTTTGAGAAAATAAACATTTAATAAATCGATGTTTGTTTATGCAGTAAAGCTAAAATGAGACTAAAGAAAAAACTAATGTCTATAGTAATGTTTCCTAGAATGGTTGCTGCAGAACTAATATAGTGCTATAAAAGAAGTTACTGGCAGAACTAAATTTTTTAAGAACGATGAATGCAATTCTCGTTATAATATAAATTGTAGCTCTGATAGTACGTTAATCCACACTTTTTGTGTTTATATTTTGCTTTCTTTGAGAAAATAAACATTTAATTAATCGATGTTTGATTATGCAGTAAAGCTAAAATGAGACTAAAGAAAGAGCTAATGTCTATAGTAAAGTTTCCAAGAGTGGTTGCTACAGAACTAATATAGTGCTATAAAAGAAGTTACTGGCAGAACTAAATTTTTAAAGAACGATGAATGCAATTCTCGTTATAATATAAATTGTAGCTCTGATAGTACGTTAATCCACACTTTTTGTGTTTATATTTTGCTTTCTTTGAGAAAATAAACATTTAATTAATCGATGTTTGATTATGCAGTAAAGCTAAAATGAGACTAAAGAAAGAGCTAATGTCTATAGTAAAGTTTCCAAGAGTGGTTGCTACAGAACTAATACAGTGCTATAAAAGAAGTTACTGGCAGAACTTTATTTTTATAGGACGATGAATGCAATTCTCTTTATAATATAAATTGTAGCTACTAAAGTACGTTAATCCACACTTTTTGTGTTTATATTTTGCTTTCTCTGAGAAAATAAATATTTAATTAATCGATTTAAGTTTATGCAGTAAAGCTAAATGAGACTAAAGAAAAAACTAATATCTATAGCAATGTTTCCAAGAATGGTTGCTGCAGAACTAATATAGTGCTATAAAATAAGTTACTAGCACAACTATAGTTTTAAAGGACGATTAGTGCAATACTCTTTATAATATAAATTGTAGCTCTGATAGTACGTTAATCCACACTTTTTGTGTTTATATTTTGTTTTCTTTGAGAAAATAAACATTTAATTAATCAGTATTTGTTTATGCAGTAAAGCTAAAATGAGACTAAAGAAAGAGCTAATGTCTATAGTAAAGTTTCCTAGAGTGGTTGCTACAGAACTAATATAGTGCTATAAAAGAAGTTACTGGCAGAACTTAAGTTTTCAAGGACGATTAGTGCAATACTCTTTATAGTATAAATTGTAGCTTCTACAGTACGTTAATCCACACTTTTTGTGTTTATATTTTGTTTTCTTTGAGAAAATAAACATTTAATAAATCGATGTTTGTTTATGCAGTAAAGCTTAAATGAGACTAAAGAAAACACTAATGTCTATAGTAATGTTTCCAAGAAAGGTTGCTGCAGCACTAATAGAGTGCTATAAAATAAGTTACTGGCAGAACTAAATTTTTAAAGAACGATGAATGCAATTCTCGTTATAATATAAATTGTAGCTTTGATAGTACGTTAATCCACACTTTTTGTGTTTATATTTTGCTTTCTTTGAGAAAATAAACATTTAATTAATCGATGTTTGATTATGCAGTAAAGCTAAAATGAGACTAAAGAAAGAGCTAATGTCTATAGTAAAGTTTCCAAGAGTGGTTGCTACAGAACTAATATAGTGCTATAAAAGAAGTTACTGGCAGAACTAAATTTTTAAAGAACGATGAATGCAATTCTCGTTATAATATAAATTGTAGCTCTGATAGTACGTTAATCCACACTTTTTGTGTTTATATTTTGCTTTCTTTGAGAAAATAAACATTTAATTAATCGATGTTTGATTATGCAGTAAAGCTAAAATGAGACTAAAGAAAGAGCTAATGTCTATAGTAAAGTTTCCAAGAGTGGTTGCTACAGAACTAATATAGTGCTATAAAAGAAGTTACTGGCAGAACTTAAGTTTTCAAGGACGATTAGTGCAATACTCTTAATTATATAAATTGTAGCTTCTATGGTACGTTAATCCACACATTTTGTGTTTATATTTTGTTTTCTTTGAGAAAATAAACATTTAATTAATCGATGTTTGATTATGCAGTAAAGCTAAAATGAGACTAAAGAAAGAGCTAATGTCTATAGTAAAGTTTCCAAGAGTGGTTGCTACAGAACTAATATAGTGCTATAAAAGAAGTTACTGGCAGAACTTAAGTTTTCAAGGACGATTAGTGCAATTCTCTTTATTATATAAATTGTAGCTACTAAAGTACGTTAGCCCACTGTTTTTTCCGTTTATATTTTGTTTTCTTTGTGAAAATAAACATTTAATAAATCGATTTTTGTTTATGCAGTAAAGCTAAATGAGACTAAAGAAAAAACTAATATCTATAGCAATGTTTCCAAGAATGGTTGCTGCAGAACTAATATAGTGCTATAAAATAAGTTACTGGCAGAACTTAAGTTTTCAAGGACGATTAGTGCAATACTCTTAATTATATAAATTGTAGCTTCTATGGTACGTTAATCCACACATTTTGTGTTTATATTTTGTTTTCTTTGAGAAAATAAACATTTAATAAATCGATGTTTGATTATGCAGTAAAACTAAAATGAGACTAAAGAAAAAACTAATGTCTATAGTAATGTTTCCTAGAATGGTTGCTGCAGCACTAATATAGTGCTATAAAAGAAATTACTGGCAGAACTAAAGTTTTAAAGAACGATGAGTGCAATTCTCTTTATTATATAAATTGTAGCTACTAAAGTACGTTAGCCCACTGTTTTTTGTGTTTATATTTTGTTTTCTTTGTGAAAATAAACATTTAATAAATTGATTTTTGTTTATGCAGTAAAGCTAAATGAGACTAAAGAAAAAACTAATATCTATAGCAATGTTTCCAAGAATGGTTGCTGCAGAACTAATATAGTGCTATAAAATAAGTTACTGGCAGAACTTAAGTTTTCAAGGACGATTAGTGCAATACTCTTAATTATATAAATTGTAGCTTCTTTGGTACGTTAATCCACACATTTTGTGTTTATATTTTGTTTTCTTTGAGAAAAAAAACATTTAATTTATCGATTTTTGTTTATGCAGTAAAGCTAAATGAGACTAAAGAAAAAACTAATATCTATAGCAATGTTTCCAAGAATGGTTGCTGCAGAACTAATATAGTGCTATAAAATAAGTTACTGGCACAACTATAATTTTAAAGGACGATTAGTGCAATACTCTTTATAATATAAATTGTAGCTCTGAGAGTACGTTAATCCACACTTTTTGTGTTTATATTTTGTTTTCTTTGAGAAAATAAACATTTAATTAATCAGTATCTGATTATGCAGTAAAGCTAAAATGAGACTAAAGAAAGAGCTAATGTCTATAGTAAAGTTTCAAAGAATGGTTGCTACAGAACTAATATAGTGCTATAAAAGAAGTTACTGGCAGAACTTAAGTTTTCAAGGACGATTAGTGCAATACTTTTTATAGTATAAATTGTAGCTTCTACAGTACGTTAATCCACACTTTTTGTGTTTATATTTTGTTTTCTTTGAGAAAATAAACATTTAATAAATCGATGTTTGTTTATGCAGTTAAGCTTAAACGAGACTAAAGAAAAAACTAATGTCTATAGTAATGTTTCCAAGAATGGTTGCTGCAGCACTAATATAGTGCTATAAAATAAGTTACTGGCAGAACTAAATTTTTAAAGAACGATGAATGCAATTCTCGTTATAATATAAATTGTAGCTCTGATAGTACGTTAATCCACACTTTTTGTGTTTATATTTTGCTTTCTTTGAGAAAATAAACATTTAATTAATCGATGTTTGATTATGCAGTAAAGCTAAAATGAGACTAAAGAAAGAGCTAATGTCTATAGTAAAGTTTCCAAGAGTGGTTGCTACAGAACTAATATAGTGCTATAAAAGAAGTTACTGGCAGAACTTAAGTTTTCAAGGACGATCAGTGCAATACTCTTAATTATATAAATTGTAGCTTCTTTGGTACGTTAATCCACACATTTTGTGTTTATATTTTGTTTTCTTTGAGAAAATAAACATTTAATTAATCGATGTTTGATTATGCAGTAAAGCTAAAATGAGACTAAAGAAAGAGCTAATGTCTATAGTAAAGTTTCCAAGAGTGGTTGCTACAGAACTAATATAGTGCTATAAAAGAAGTTACTGGCAGAACTTAAGTTTTCAAGGACGATTAGTGCAATTCTCTTTATTATATAAATTGTAGCTACTAAAGTACGTTAGCCCACTGTTTTTTCCGTTTATATTTTGTTTTCTTTGTGAAAATAAACATTTAATAAATCGATTTTTGTTTATGCAGTAAAGCTAAATGAGACTAAAGAAAAAACTAATATCTATAGCAATGTTTCCAAGAATGGTTGCTGCAGAACTAATATAGTGCTATAAAATAAGTTACTGGCACAACTATAATTTTAAAGAACGATGAGTGCAATTCTCTTTATTATATAAATTGTAGCTACTAAAGTACGTTAGCTCACTGTTTTTTGTGTTTATATTTTGTTTTCTTTGTGAAAATAAACATTTAATTAATCGATTTTTGTTTATGCAGTAAAGCTAAATGAGACTAAAGAAAAAACTAATATCTATAGCAATGTTTCCAAGAATGGTTGCTGCAGAACTAATATAGTGCTATAAAATAAGTTACTGGCACAACTATAGTTTTAAAGGACGATTAGTGCAATACTCTTTATAATACAAATTGTAGCTCTGATAGTACGTTAATCCACACTTTTTGTGTTTATATTTTGCTTTCTTTGAGAAAATAAACATTTAATTAATCGATGTTTGTTTATGCAGTAAAGCTACAACGAGACTAAAGAAAAAACTAATGTCCATGATAATGTTTCCAAGAATGGTTGCTATAGCACTAATACCGTGCTATAAAAGAAGTTACTGGCAGAACTTTAGTTTTATAGGACGATGAATGCAATACTCTTTATAATATTAATTGTAGCTACTAAAGTACGTTAACCCATCTTTTTGTGTTTATATTTTGTTTTCTTTGAGAAAATAAACATTTAATTAATCGATGTTTATTTATGCAGTAAAGCTAAAATGAGACTAAAGAAAAAACTAAGGTCTATAGTAATGTTTCCTAGAATGGTTGCTGCAGCGCTAATATAGTGCTATAAAAGAAATTACTGGCAGAACTAAAGTTTTTAAGAAAGATGAGTGCAATTCTCTTTATTATATAAATTGTAGCTCTGATAGTACGTTAATCGACACTTTTTGTGTTTATATTTTGCTTTCTTTGAGAAAATAAACATTTAATTAATCGATGTTTGATTATGCAGTAAAGCTAAAATGAGACTAAAGAAAGAGTTAATGTCTATAGTAAAGTTTCCAAGAGTGGTTGCTACAGAACTAATATAGTGCTATAAAAGAAGTTACTGGCAGAACTTAAGTTTTCAAGGACGATTAGTGCAATACTCTTAATTATGTAAATTGTAGCTACTAAAGTACGTTAGCCCACTGTATATTTTGTTTTCTTTGTGAAAATAAACATTTAATTAATCGATGTTTGATTATGCAGTAAAGCTAAAATGAGACTAAAGAAAGAGTTAATGTCTATAGTAAAGTTTCCAAGAGTGGTTGCTACAGAACTAATATAGTGCTATAAAAGAAGTTACTGGCAGAACTTAAGTTTTCAAGAACGATGAGTGCAATTCTCTTTATTATATAAATTGTAGCTACTAAAGTACGTTAGCTCACTGTTTTTTGTGTTTATATTTTGTTTTCTTTGTGAAAATAAACATTGAATTAATCGATTTTTGTTTATGCAGTAAAGCTAAATGAGACTAAAGAAAAAACTAATATCTATAGCAATGTTTCCAAGAATGGTTGCTGCAGAACTATTATAGTACTATAAAATAAGTTACTGGCACAATTATAGTTTTAAAGGACGATTAGTGCAATACTCTTTATAATATAAATTGTAGCTCTGATCCACACTTTTTGTGTTTATATTTTGTTTTCTTTGAGAAAATAAACATTTAATAAATCGATGTTTGTTTATGCAGTAAAGCTAAAATGAGACTAAAGAAAAAACTAATGTCTATAGTAATGTTTCCTAGAATGGTTGCCGCAGCACTAATATGGTGCTATAAAAGAAATTACAGGCAGAACTAAAGTTTTAAAGAACGTAGAGTGCAATTCTCTTTATTATATAAATTGTAGCTACTAAAGTACGTTAGCCCACTGTTTTTTGTGTTTATATTTTGTTTTCTTTGTGAAAATAAAAATTTAATTAATCGATTTTTGTTTATGCAGTAAAGCTAAATGAGACTAAAGAAAAAACTAATATCTATAGCAATGTTTCCAAGAATGGTTGCTGCAGAACTAATATAGTGCTATAAAATAAGTTACTGGCACAACTATAGTTTTAATGGACGATTAGTGCAATACTCTTTAAAGTATAAATTGTAGCTTCTACAGTACGTTAATCCACACTTTTTGTGTTTATATTTTGTTTTCTTTGAGAAAATTAACATTTAATAAATCGATGTTTGTTTATGCAGTAAAGCTAAAATGAGACTATAGAAAAACTAATGTCTATAGTAATGTTTCCTAGAATGGTTGCTGCAGCACTAATATAGTGCTATAAAAGAAATTACTGGCAGAACTAAAGTTTTAAAGAACGATGAGTGCAATTCTCTTTATTATATAAATTGTAGCTACTAAAGTACGTTAGCCCACTGTTTTTTGTGTTTATATTTTGTTTTCTTTGTGAAAATAAACATTTAATTAATCGATTTTTGTTTTTGCAGTAAAGCTAAATGAGACTAAAGACAAAACTAATATCTATAGCAATGTTTCCAAGAATGGTTGCTGCAGAACTAATATAGTGCTATAAAATAAGTTACTGGCACAACTATAGTTTTAAAGGACGATTAGTGCAATACTCTTTATAATATAAATTGTAGCTCTGATAGTACGTTAATCCACACTTTTTGTGTTTATATTTTGCTTTCTTTGAGAAAATAAACATTTAATTAATCGATATTTGTTAATGCAGTAAAGCTAAAACGAGACTAAAGAAAAAACTAATGTCTATAGTAATGTTTCCAAGAATTGTTGCTATAGCATTAATACAGTGCTATAAAAGAAGTTACTGGCAGAACTTTACTTTTATAGGACGATGAATGCAATTCTCTTTATAATATAAATTGTAGCTACTAAAGTACGTTAATCCACACTTTTTGTGTTTATATTTTGCTTTCTCTGAGAAAATAAACATTTAATTAATCGATGTTTATTTATGCAGTAAAGCTAAAATGAGACTAAAGAAAAAACTAAGGTCTATAGTAATGTTTCCTAGAATGGTTGCTGCAGCGCTAAGATAGTGCTATAAAAGAAATTACTGGCAGAACTAAAGTTTTAAATAAAGATGAGTGCAATTCTCTTCATTATATAAATTGTAGCTCTGATAGTACGTTAATCGACACTTTTTGTGTTTATTTTTTGCTTTCTTTGAGAAAATAAACATTTAAATAATCGATGTTTGATTATGCAGTAAAGCTAAAATGAGACTAAAGAAAGAGTGAATGTCTATAGTAAAGTTTCCAAGAGTGGTTGCTACAGAACTAATATAGTGCTATAAAAGAAGTTACTGGCAGAACTTAAGTTTTCAAGGACGATTAGTGCAATACTCTTAATTATATAAATTGTAGCTACTAAAGTTCGTTAAGCCCACTGTATTTTGTGTTTATATTTTGTTTTCTTTGTGAATATAAACATTTAATTAATCGATGTTTGTTTATGCAGTAAAGCTAAATGAGACTAAAGAAAAAACTAACATCTGTAGCAATGTTTCCAAGAATGGTTGCTATAGCACTAATACGTTGCTATAAAAGAAGTTACTGGCAGAACTATAGTTTTAAAGGACTATTAGTGCAATTCTCTTTATTATATAAATTGTAGCTACTAAAGTGCGTTAGCCCACTTTTTTTGTTATTATATTTTGTTTTCTGTGAGAAAATAAACATTTAATTTATCGATTTTTGTTTATGCAGTAAAGCTAAATGAGACTAAAGAAAAAACTAATATCTATAGCAATGTTTCCAAGAATGGTTGCTGCAGAACTAATATAGTGCTATAAAATAAGTTACTGGCACAACTATAGTTTTATAGGACGATGAATGCAATTCTCTTTATTATATTAATTGTAGCTACTAAAGTACGTTAATCCACACTTTTTGTGTTTATATTTTGCTTTCTTTGAGAAAATAAACATTTAATTAATCGATGTTTGTTTATGCAGTAAAGCTAAAATGAGACTAAAGAAAAAACTAATGTCTATAGTAATGTTTCCTAGAATGGTTGCTGCAGCACTAATATAGTGCTATAAAAGAAATTACTGGCAGAACTAAAGTTTTAAAGAAAGATGAGTGCAATTCTCTTTATTATATAAATTGTAGCTACTAAAGTACGTTAGCCCACTCTTTTTGTGTTTATATTTTGTTTTCTTTGTGAAAATAAACATTTAATTAATCGATTTTTGTTTATGCAGTAAAGCTAAATGAGACTAAAGAAAAAACTAATATCTATAGCAATGTTTCCAAGAATGGTTGCTGCAGAACTAATATAGTGCTATAAAAGAAGTTACTGGCAGAACTTAAGTTTTCAAGGACGATTAGTGCAATACTCTTAATTATGTAAATTGTAGCTACTAAAGTACGTTAGCCCACTGTATATTTTGTTTTCTTTGTGAAAATAAACATTTGATTAATCGATTTTTGTTTATGCAGTAATGCTAAATGAGACTAAAGAAAAAACTAATGTCTATAGTAATGTTTCCTAGAATGGTTGCCGCAGCACTAATATGGTGCTATAAAAGAAATTACAGGCAGAAATAAAGTTTTAAAGAACGTAGAGTGCAATTCTCTTTATTATATAAATTGTAGCTCTGATAGTACGTTAATCGACACTTTTTGTGTTTATATTTTGCTTTCTTTGAGAAAATAAACATTTAATTAATCGATGTTTGATTATGCAGTAAAGCTAAATGAGACTAAAGACAAAACTAATATCTATAGCAATGTTTCCAAGAATGGTTGCTGCAGAACTAATATAGTGCTATAAAATAAGTTACTGGCACAACTATAGTTTTAAAGGACGATTAGTGCAATACTCTTTATAATATAAATTGTAGCTCTGATAGTACGTTAATCCACACTTTTTGTGTTTATATTTTGCTTTCTTTGAGAAAATAAACATTTAATTAATCGATATTTGTTTATGCAGTAAAGCTAAAACGAGACTAAAGAAAAAACTAATGTCTATAGTAATGTTTCCAAGAATTGTTGCTATAGCATTAATACAGTGCTATAAAAGAAGTTACTGGCAGAACTTTACTTTTATAGGACGATGAATGCAATTCTCTTTATAATATAAATTGTAACTACTAAAGTACGTTAATCCACACTTTTTGTGTTTATATTTTGCTTTCTCTGAGAAAATAAACATTTAATTAATCGATGTTTATTTATGCAGTAAAGCTAAAATGAGACTAAAGAAAAAACTAAGGTCTATAGTAATGTTTCCTAGAATGGTTGCTGCAGCGCTAAGATAGTGCTATAAAAGAAATTACTGGCAGAACTAAAGTTTTAAATAAAGATGAGTGCAATTCTCTTCATTATATAAATTGTAGCTCTGATAGTACGTTAATCGACACTTTTTGTGTTTATTTTTTGCTTTCTTTGAGAAAATAAACATTTAAATAATCGATGTTTGATTATGCAGTAAAGCTAAAATGAGACTAAAGAAAGAGTGAATGTCTATAGTAAAGTTTCCAAGAGTGGTTGCTACAGAACTAATATAGTGCTATAAAAGAAGTTACTGGCAGAACTTAAGTTTTCAAGGACGATTAGTGCAATACTCTTAATTATATAAATTGTAGCTACTAAAGTTCGTTAGCCCACTGTATTTTGTGTTTATATTTTGTTTTCTTTGTGAAAATAAACATTTAATTAATCGATGTTTGTTTATGCAGTAAAGCTAAATGAGACTAAAGAAAAAACTAACATCTGTAGCAATGTTTCCAAGAATGGTTGCTATAGCACTAATACGGTGCTATAAAAGAAGTTACTGGCAGAACTATAGTTTTAAAGGACTATTAGTGCAATTCTCTTTATTATATAAATTGTAGCTACTAAAGTGCGTTAGCCCACTTTTTTTGTTATTATATTTTGTTTTTTGTGAGAAAATTAACATTTAATTTATCGATTTTTGTTTATGCAGTAAAGCTAAATGAGACTAAAGAAAAAACTAATATCTATAGCAATGTTTCCAAGAATGGTTGCTGCAGAACTAATATAGTGCTATAAAATAAGTTACTGGCACAACTATAGTTTTAAAGGACTATTAGTGCAATAATCTTTATAAGATAAATTGTAGCTCTGATAGTACGTTAATCCACACTTTTTGCGTTTATGTTTTGCTTTCTTTGAGAAAATAAACATTTAATTAATCCATGTTTGTTTATGCAGTAAAGCTATAACGAGACTAAAGAAGAAACTAATGTCTATAGTAATGTTTCCAAGAATGGTTGCTATAGCATTAATACAGTGCTATAAAAAGAAGTTACTGGCAGAAATTTAGTTTTATAGGACGATGAATGCAATTCTCTTTATTATATTAATTGTAGCTACTAAAGTATGTTAATCCACACTTTTTGTGTTTATATTTTGCTTTCTTTGAGAAAATAAACATTTGATAAATTGATGTTTTGTTCTTGCAGTAAAGCTAAAATGAGAATAAAGAAAAAACTAAGGTCTATAGTAGTGTTTCCTAGAATGGTTGCTGCAGCACTAATATAGTGCTATAAAAGAAATTACTGGCAGAACTAAAGTTTTAAAGAACGATGAGTGCAATTCTCTTTATTATATAAATTGTAGCTACTAAAGTACGTTAGCGCACTGTTTTTTTTGTTTATATTTTGTTTTCTTTGTGAAAATAAACATTTAATTAATCGATTTTTGTTTTTGCAGTAAAGCTAAATGAGACTAAAGACAAAACTAATATCTATAGCAATGTTTCCAAGAATGGTTGCTGCAGAACTAATACGGTGCTATAAAAGAAGTTACTGGCAGAACTTTAGTTTTATAGGACGATGAATGCAATACTCTTTATAATATTAACTGTAGCTACTAAAGTACGTTATCCCACACTTTTTGTGTTTATATTTTGTTTTCTTTGAGAAAATAAGCATTTAATTAATCGATGTTTGTTAATGCAGTAATGCTAAAATGAGACTAAAGAAAAAACTAATGTCTATAGTAATGTTTCCTAGAATGGTTGCTGCAGCACTAATATAGTGCAATAAAAGAAATTACTAGCAGAACAAAAGTTTTAAAGAACGATGAGTGCAATTCTCTTTATTATATAAATTGTAGCTACTAAAGTGCGTTAGCCCACTTTTTTGTTATTATATTTTGTTTTCTTTGAGAAAATAAACATTTAATTAATCAATGTTTGTTTATGCATTAAAGCTAAATGAGACTAAAGAAAAGACAAATGTCGATAGTAATGTTTCCAAGAATGGTTGTTATAGCACTAATACAGTGCTATAAAAGAAGTTACTGGCAGAACTTTAGTTTTATTGGACGATGAATGCAATACTCTTTATAATATAAATTGTAGCTACTAAAGTACGTTAACCCACACTTTTTGTTATTATATTTTGTTTTCTTTGAGAAAATAAACATTTAATTAATCAATGTTTGTTTATGCAGTAAAAGTAAATGAGACTAAAGAAAAGACTAATGTCGATAGTAATGTTTCCAAGAATGGTTGCTATAGCACTAATACAGTGCTATAAAAGAAGTTACTGGCAGAACTTTAGTTTTATAGGACGATGAATGCAATACTCTTTATAATATAAATTGTAGCTACTAAAGTACGTTAACCCACACTTTTTGTGTTTATATTTTGTTTTCTTTGAGAAAATAAACATTTAATTAATCGATGTTTGTTTATGCAGTAAAGCTAAAATGAGACTAAAGAAAAAACTAATATCTATAGCAATGTTTCCAAGAATGGTTGCTGCAGAACTAATAAAGTGCTATAAAAGAAGTTACTGGCAGAACTAAATTTTTAAAGAACGATGAATGCAATTCTCTTTATTATATAAATTGTAGCTCTGATAGTACGTTAATCCACACTTTTTGTGTTTATATTTTGCTTTCTTTGAGAAAATATACATTTAATTAATCGATGTTTGATTATGCAGTAAAGCTAAAATGAGACTAAAGAAAGACTTAATGTCTATAGTAAAGTTTCCAAGAGTGGTTGCTACAGAAGTAATATAGTGCTATAAAAGAAGTTACTGGCAGAACTTAAGTTTTCAAGGACGATTAGTGCAATACTCTTAATTATATAAATTGTAGCTTCTATGGTACATTAATCCACACTCTTTGTGTTTATATTTTGTTTTCTTTGAGAAAATAAATACTTAATTAATCGATGTTTGATTATGCAGTAAAGCTAAAATGATACTAAAGTAAAAACTAATGTCTATAGTAATGTTTCCAAGAATGGTTGCTATAGCACTAATACAGTGCTATAAAAGAAGTTACTGGCAGAACTCTAGTTTTAAAGGTTGATAAATGCAATACTCTTTATAATATAAATTGTAGCTACTAAAGTACGTTAGCCCACTCTTTTTGTGTTTATATTTTGTTTTGTTTGTGAAAATAAACATTTAATTAATCGATTTTTGTTTAGCAAGTGAAGCTAAATGAGACTAAAGAAAAAAATAATATCTATAGCAATGTTTCCAAGAATGGTTGCTGCAGAACTAATATAGTGCTATAAAAGAAGTTACTGGAAGAGCTATAGTTTTAAAGGACGACTAGTGCAATACTCTTTATAATATAAATTGTAGCTTCTACAGTACGTCAATCCACACTTTTTGTGTTTATGTTTTGTTTTCTTTGAGAAGATAACCATTTAATTAATCGATGTTTGTTTATGCAGTAAAGCTAAAATGAGACTAAAGAAAAAACTAATGTCTATAGTAATGTTTCCAAGAATGGTTGCTATAGCACTAATACAGTGCTATAAAAGAAAGTACTGGCGGAATTAAAGTTTTAAAGAACGATGAGTGCAATTCTCTTTTTAATATAAATTGTAGCTTCTATGGTACGTTAATCCACTCTTTTTGTGTTTATACTTTGTTTTCTTTGAGAAAATAAATATTTAATTAATGGATGTTTGCTTATGCAGTAAAGCTAAATGAGACTAAAGAAAAAACTAATATCTATAGCAATAGCAATGTTTCCAAGAATGGTTGCTGCAGAACTAATATAGTGCCATAAAAGAAGTTACTGGCAGGACCATAGTTTTAAAGGACGATTAGTGCAATACTCTTTGTAATATAAACTGTAGCTACTATAGTACGTTAATCCACACTTTTTGTGTTTATATTTTGTTTTCTTTGAGAAAATAAACATTTAATTAATCGATGTTTGTTTATGCAGTAAAGCTAAATGAGACTAAAGAAAAAACTAATATCTATAGCAATAGCAATGTTTCCAAGAATGGTTGCTGCAGAACTAATATAGTGCCATAAAAGAAGTTACTGGCAGGACCATAGTTTTAAAGGACGATTAGTGCAATACTCTTTATAATATAAATTGTAGCTCTGATAGTACGTTAATCCACACTTTTTGTGTTTATATTTTGCTTTCTTTAAGAAAATAAACATTTAATTAATCGATGTTTGTTTATGCAGTAAAGCTAAAATGAGACTAAAGAGAAAACTAATATCTATAGCAATGTTTCCAAGAATGGTGGCTGCAGAACTAATATAGTGCTATAAAAGAAGTTACTGGCAGAACTAAATTTTTAAAGAACGATGAATGCAATTCTCTTTATAATATAAATTGTAGCTCTGATAATCCACACTTTTTGTGTTTATATTTTGCTTTCTTTGAGAAAATAAACATTTAATTAATCGATGTTTGATTATGCAGTAAAGCTAAAATGAGACTAAAGAAAGAGCTAATGTCTATAGTAAAGTTTCCAAGAGTGGTTGCTACAGAACTAATATAGTGCTATAAAAGAAGTTACTGGCAGAACTTAAGTTTTCAAGGACGATTAGTGCAATACTCTTAATTATATAAATTGTAGCTTCTATGGTACGTTAATCCACACTTTTTGTGTTTATATTTTGTTTTCTTTGAGAAAATAAATATTTAATTAATCGATGTTTGATTATGCAGTAAAGCTAAAACGAGACTAAAGTAAAAACTAATGTCTATAGTAATGTTTCCAAGAATGGTTGCTATAGCACTAATACAGTGCTATAAAAGAAGTTACTGGCAAAACTAAAGTTTTAAAGGATGATGAATGCAAAACTCTTTATAATATAAATTCTAGCTACGAAAGAACGTTAACCCACACTTTTTGTGTTTATATTTTGTTTTCTTTGAGAAAATAAACATTTAATTAATTGATGTTTGTTTATGCAGTAAAGCTAAAACGAGACTAAAGAAAAAACTTATGTCTATAGTAATGTTTCCAAGAATGGTTGCTGCAGCACTAATATAGTGATATGAAAGAAGTTACTGGCAGAACTATAGTTTTAAAGGACGATAAGTGCAATACTCTTTAAAATATAAACTGTAGCTACTATAGTACGTTAATCCACACTTTTTGTGTTTATATTTTGTTTTCTTTGAGAAAATAAACATTTAATTAATCAGTATTTGTTTATGCAGTAAAGCTAAAATGAGACTAAAGAAAGAGCTAATGTCTATAGTAAAGTTTCCAAGAATGGTTGCTACAGAACTAATATAGTGCTATAAAAGAAGTTACTGGCAGAACTTAAGTTTTCAAGGACGATTAGTGCAATACTCTTTATAGTATAAATTGTAGCTTCTACAGTACGTTAATCCACAATTTTTGTGTTTATATTTTGTTTTCTTTGAGAAAATAAACATTTAATAAATCGATGTTTGTTTATGCAGTAAAGCTAAATGAGACTAAAGAAAAAACTAATGTCTATAGTAATGTTTCCTAGAATGGTTGCAGCATCTCTTATATAGTGCTATAAAAGAAATTACTGGCAGAACTAAAGTTTTAAAGAACGATGAGTGCAATTCTCTTTATTATATAAATTGTAGCTACTAAAGTACTTTAGCACACTCTTTTTGTGTTTATATTTTGTTTTCTTTATGAAAATAAACATTTAATTAATCGATTTTTGTTTATGCAGTAAAGCTGAGACGAGACTAAAGAAAAAACTAATATCTATAGCAATGTTTCCAAGAATGGTTGCTGTAGAACTAATATAGTGCCATAAAAGAAGTTACTGGCAGGACCATAGTTTTAAGGACGATTAGTGCAATACTCTTTATAATATAAATTGTAGCTCTGATAGTACGTTAATCCACACTATTTGCTTTCTTTGAGAAAAAAAAATTTAATTAATCGATGTTTGTTTATGCAGTAAAGCTAAAACGAGACTAAAGAAAAAACTAATGTCTATAGCAATGTTTCCAAGAATGGTTGCTATAGCACTAATACAGTGCTATAAAAGAAGTTACTGGCAGAACTTTAGTTTTATAGGACGATGAATGCAATACTCTTTAAAATATAAATTGTAGCTACTAAAGTAC